>OX393556.1:37944452-38579452 GCA_947650365.1 Chamaelirium japonicum
TTCTTTAGTTTCATAATTGACTGTTGAACCTTTTTCATATGAGGAGAGTTGAAAGAATGAGGGATAGCAATCATTAGAAAGTGGAGAATATGGAGATCATAGTTGTCAAGGCGTCAAGGCGAGACTAGGCGCTCGGAGGGAGCCTAGGCACGCGTAGGCGTGGCCTTATGTGCATAGGTGTGACCTTAAGTGCATAGGAATTCTCCAGGCACGGGTATATATGTATAGTCTATACTTGTAGGTATATATGTAATAGGAAGCAATATAATACCTTACTAACATGAAATTGAACATATTATAGTCAAATGCATGCAACACAATGACACATATATAGTATAAACAAGTAAACAACAAAAGGAACAAATAGAATACAAACACTTGCTAACATAAAATTGAACGTATTCTAATCAAATGCATACAACAAAGTGAACACTAGTATAAACAAGTATACAATAACAAAATGAACAAAGAAGATGGGGGTGGGTTGGGTTTTACTTAAAAAAAAAAAAAAATCATTGCCTAAAACTAGGCGTGCGTCTAGGCGCGCGCCTAGGCCGTCGCTTAGTGAGGTGCGCCTGGGCACACTAGGGCCTAGCTGTCTCCGGGCGCCTTGACAACAATGCTGGAGATATACTATGGCCTTGATTTACGATTTTTGCAGATAAATTAAAGAATACAAAAAGTGATGTAAAAATTGAAAGAAATGCTATTGGAGTTATATAAACTGACTAATAAAAATATTAAATATTTTTAGTCAATAAAGTAAGTATGTAAATGTTAGATTTAAATATTGATAATGTCCTTATTTTTGTCAGGTGCTCTTGTCATGTTGGATGTAACCAAATACCTAAATCTGACACCCATGTTGCCATTCTGGTAACATAGCTTATGCTTCGATAGTGGAGAAAATGGATAGAAAACTTTCATCTTGAAAAAACACCTTGCTTTAGGTGGAAGAACAACTTCAATCTAAACAATCTAAAACAATATTCCCATGTATTACTTCTGTTTAAAATGACTTTGTGAGAAAGGCTGAATGTAATCAAGGAATTTTCTATAAGAAGACATTGATTCCTCTAGGTTATATCCAAGGAAGCACGGACACTCCCCCGGAGATGCCGTGCTTGTGTCGGACACGTGTCGGACACGGACACGGCTCCGACATGGATTCGGCCGTGTCCGGGTTTTTTCATGCGTTTTTGGGCTCAGACGCGGGTCGGACACGGCCCGGACACGGACTGCGGCCCGCCCGAACCGGGGTTTTTTTTTTTATATAAGAGTGGCATGCGGTCTTTTTTCTGTCACTGGCCCGTCTCCACTCGAGGTGAAGGAGCCCCAGATGCCTCAGCCCTAGCGCTAAGGAGGCCCCCCTGGATCTCTCTCTCTCTCTCTCTCTCTTCGCGCTAAAGGAAGGTGGTAGTGGCCACGGGTCTTCGCGGTTAAGGAGGGTAGCGGCCAACGGGTCTTCGTGAGTTCACGGTGAAGGCAGGCCCGACGCCGTCTCTCTCTCTCTTTCTCAGGTATTCCATGGATCCCCCTCATGCCTCAATTTCTCTCTCGATTTCCCCTTTTAATCTTTCTCGAAGCCAACATTTTTTTTTTTGAAGTTTTTTTTGTTTGAATGCATATACATGAATCAGTCAATGACAGATTCATGTTTATGCATTCAAACAAAAAAAAAGTGAATTTTTTTTTAATAAAAAAGTGAGCTTTGTTTTTGATGTTTTGTTAATTAGTTGTTAATTACTTGCATATTGTTTGTTAGTAGTTAATTGTTAGTAGTTTGTTAGTTGAGTGTTTCTGTTAGTTGTTTGTTAATATATATGAATTATAATTGCACATAAAATATAAATAAAAAATATTAATTTATTTTGCCATGTCCTTGTCGTACCCGTGTCCTCTTTTTTTAGAATTTGCCGTGTCGACGTACCCATGTCGTGTCGCACCCGATTCCCCGTACCTGCACCAGTGCTTCTTAGGTTATATCATTTTGTCAACTGGGAAGTGACTTTTAAGCCAGTGAGAAAGGTCATAGAATCAAGTAAGGAGTTGTAAATAAAGTACTCTCCGAGTGGCTTTTGAAATTTGTTGGAGAGACTAGTTTTATGCGTAGATATCTGGTCCGAGTGGCTTTTGAAATTTGTTGGAGAGACTAGTTTTATGCGTAGATATCTGGTCGGAGAAGGGGTTGAGTTGAGTTCTATGTCGGCCTATGAGTCGGTAAGTAATTTAGTTCACAGTGGAGGGTTTCAAGTTCTAAACTGCTACTGTTCTTCAAATATAAGTTTCTTGATGTGTAGACACTTTGGACGCTTTGACATCTCACAAAACTACTTGACACTTCAAATTCAAGACTGTAGTTACTAGTTAGTACATACACCATCATCTCATGTCAATTCTGGTACCATATTAAGGTGTCATGTCTAACATCAACTCATTAGTCCTATTGATTACTCATTACGTAAGTTCAATGCATAGTATTGGGACGCAGGTGTGCCACTATGTCAAGTTGATTCAAGGTCCACATGTTAGATTATTCACGACATTTGAGCACTCACAAAAATGTCATACCGGTTAGCATTGATTCCAATCAATGTATATTTTTGTATTGGTGGTAAAGTGTTATGGGACGCTATGTTTAGAATCCGTGTAGACGAAGAGGTGGAGAGTTAGATGACTTTACTTTCAAGTCTAAACGTTTCGGCTTTTTATATGGTGTATGACAGGAGTTGTGTACCCAATACCACTTGAAGATCTAAATATCTAATATGAGGTTTCTTGTGCTCCTTATTGATCATTGATCTTCTGAACTTCCTACCTCATTTATTTGAAGTGCCGCTGTGCCAACAATGAAAAATGGAGTAGTTTTTTGGTTAGCCATCATAGATAGAATACTCATAGACTATTACTTCAAAAGGTGCAGGATAAAGCTGCCATTCTATCCCATGATTTGCGCCTTTGTTGAAAGGATGAAGAGACAGCCACCAATAAAGTCTTCCACTGCATAATGGCTGGGTATATCCTTGGCCGCCATTGATTTGATGAGTTAGTGTGAATCATGAATTGACTAATTCCTTCCTAGATTTAATAGTTAGGTGGTATGGTGATTGAACAAACTTGATGAGGAATCATGAAGCATTTAGTTGACTTCAGCTAGAAGGAGCAGAAGAAGGTTTCTGGCAATCATGGGCATCACAATTGGATCTGACCCCTTATCGTTGAGTTTTAATTGAAAGTGACCTTTTTAAAGATTCAATCCAATTGTAACTTGTCTATAGAGTCCAGAATTTATATTTTTTAGGACCTGATTTTGTTAGAAGTCCTCTTTTCAAAATTTGACTCAAAGTTCTAATTTATTGAGTTTCTTATGTTTGAAGATTTTCGACTTATATTTTTTGGTGTTTTAAAAGTAAATTTGGGAGTTATTGTATGAAATTGTTGGAAAGAGTCCGAGGCCACAAGTTGGGTTAGAGAGGTGGATATCACATAGTTTACTTTAGTGATCCAGGTGAAAAGCTTAATACAATAGAGAAAATTGGCAGGGTATAATGTAGATTAATCGTTCGGCCACCAAATTCAATCACTCCAATCTTGTGTTCTTTTATTTGCTGTTTTTGCTTCTTATTGCCTTGGTGCAATACCTTGGGACAGTAAGGTGTAGTGCCTTAATGTCCTTCTAGAAGTGTGAATCATAAAGTATTTTTCTTTGTTTCTCTCTCAATTATTTACTATTTTTTTTATTTTTGCATCCATACTTCTAAATTTGGCATCCTCTTCTTGAATCATCCATATGCATAGATGTGCCAAGGCCTAACATAAGACTTCACAACTCCATAGTTTCTAGTTTCTACTACATTTGTATTCCTTCACGAATCCATTGTAGATTAGAAAAGCCTTTTACATTCTCATCCTCCTTGATAATTGGCTTGCCCTAGTCCACTCTTTAACCATGTTTGACCACATTCTAGTGTAGTTTTTATCACTTTAAGATCTTATTTTACTTCTGTAATTCTAGAATTGTCCAAAATTTATCAAAATTCCTAAAATTCGTCAAAGTCCTTCCCCCCCTAGCAAATAGCATTATACTTAAGGTGGTTTCTTGGAAAGTTGGAAGGAAAGAAAGTTCGATGTTCAAGGAAAAAATTTGTTTGGTGTATGTTTTGTCATTCAAACCTAAAACAATATCATTCTTCGGCTCATATTTTTGAATGAGGCAAATTTTATTAGATTTGCACCTTGTGTAGGATGGATGAAGAGTTGTCCACTATTGAACTCTTCCATGCAAAACGGCTTGGAATATCTAAGTCATGTTATTGATTGGGTGTGGTTCAAAATTTACTAGGGTCACTTAAAGACATGACTGGAAGTTGCAATTATTTAACTGAAATCTTCCACACCTAAAGTAGGTGGTGAAGCAAGATGGAAACTCTCTTGTGATTACAACCTAAGAAGCACGGACACTGGACACGGACACGACACGACACGATATTTTTCAAAAAACCAGGACACGGACACGTTAGGGGACACGCTGAATTATATATATATATATATATATATATATATATATATATATATATATATATATATATATATATATATATATATATATATATATAACAAATCTTATATTATGATCTATAATCAATCATAATGCTAATAGTTAACTAAAAAAGTCTCCAACAAACATCATAAATAATTCAAGTGTATAGTTTCAAACTTTCAAAACACAAAAAAACAAATAGAACACGCATAAAATCATCATTCATCAAGGCCAACATCAAGTGTTACCACATCATCACCATCGACGTGAAGACCACGGCCTCCATATCCGGCTCATTGATGGAAAGATTCGCAATCTCAAGAGCCCCAACATCTACAAATGAAAAAAAAGCATCTCCGGTAATATCCGACACGCTCCAACACGCATCCGACACACTCCGACACGTGTTGAACAATCTTTCTTCATAGAAGACATGTTTTTTGGTGTGTCCGACACGTGTCGGAGAGTGTTGGACGAGTGTCGGTGTCCGACACGTGTCGGACACGGACACGTTGAGGTCCCGAGAGTGTCGGTGCTTCATAGATTACAACTACCTATGACCTGGCAAAAGATCGTAAGATACTACAACCAAATTTCTATTGTCTGTAAGCTTATTGGAGGATTTGAAAATACTTAATATTAGATTTACCCTTTGACAAAAATCAGGGATGGAGTATGTCGTCCGACTTGATCTGTAGTAGCCAATGATTCCGACAAAATTTTAGGTTAGGGTGAGTAAGATTGTTTCATAAAAGTAATTTAGGAGTAGGGTAGTTGGGTATGATATAGGTCTCACTGATGATTTGTGCTTCCTAATTTGTAATTGCTTCATTATTGTTGTTGTTGTTGTTGTCGTCATCTTGTTATTAATACATGCCCATTTTAGTATTAGTTTCTGCGGCACGCTTGGTTGTGCGGTTGATGGCCCAAAAGCACTTTTAGGAGGCTTGAGGGTATTCAGACATGATTGGTAATTGTTGAAAAGTGCTTGTAGGAGGCAAGGTTTTAAAAAGCACGAGGCGTACCTGAGGCGTTTTTGGTTCATGAGGCGAGGCGTAAGCCTCAAGGCGTACCGAGCCGTAAGCCTCAGTTTTTTCTACAAAATTACTTTAAAACATATGTAACAAGCCTTGAGGCATCTTCTTTGGATCTTCTTCCCTTCTTTTGCTTCTCCTTTGGTTCTTTCTTTTTTTTTATTCCTCATACCAATGGGTTTTTTTTTTCTTCTCTTGTTTTTGTAGTTTTCCTTTCCTAGGGCTCTAACTATGTGGTCGTGCCCACTCCTCTGTCGCTATGCAATCTTGTGCCTTTTTATGTTTTGGGTCCATTAACGG
This sequence comes from Chamaelirium japonicum, assembly GCA_947650365.1. NCBI lineage: Eukaryota > Viridiplantae > Streptophyta > Magnoliopsida > Liliales > Melanthiaceae > Chamaelirium > Chamaelirium japonicum. The sequence goes on from OX393556.1 coordinate 37,950,327, forward strand.
TCACTATTTGGCTTAGGGTGGCTTAAGGCCTAAAAAATCACCTTATATATATTTAAGTAGCATTAGCCGCTCAAACCAAAGGCTCAAGTGTTCAACAAGAAAAGCCAGATCACATGTATTTCGTGAGGCTTACGCATCGGGACTGCCTTGCGCCTCACTAAACTGAGGCGTAAGCCTCGGATTCTGCATATGAGGCTTAAGCCTTGAGGCATTTTTTGTGCGCCTCGCTTTTTTAAACCATGGTAGGAGGCCGAGGCACAAAGGCTCTACTTGTTGAAGCACCAAATTCAGCTTTTCCAAAAGTACTTTGCTAAAATCTACCACACAGCCAAACAAGCCCTCTCTCTCTCTCTCTCTCTCTCTCTCTCTCTCTCTCTCTCTCTCTCTCTCTCTCTCTCTCTCTCTCTCTCTCTACATGCATTTCTTTTGGGTGATTTGGCAAATGCAAGTTTGTGAACACAAACTGTGAGAGGGTTGACAATAGGCTGATAGCAAAAAGAAATTATATGCTCAATCCCTTTGCAGAAAAGCGCGTTTAATGGGGCTAAAATCTCTACTTGTTGATGCACTAAAATTCAGGCTTTTCCTAAAGCACTTTTAACTGTACTTTGCAAAAACTACCACCCAAACATGCCCTCCTTTTCTCTCTTTACGCCGCTCTATGTCGTGCCTACTTGCTTCTCTAGGATATTTGGCAAATGCCAAGTTAACACAAGATGTGAGCGGGTTGATTATGGGCTGATAACAGAAAGCATGTATCTGCGTAATCCCTTTGTGGACTTTTCTTTGCCTACCCATCTTGATGAGATGATGCAAGATTGTTTGTTCATTATTGTTTATGTGGTTGATTTTTTAAGGGAACCACCACACAAATCTCTTAGATCAACGTGGCTCAAGGACAGAGAGTTGATCACACAGAAAAGTAACACAGTTTTCTCTTAGCTCAAGGACAGAATTAAGTCATGTGCAAGGATCCACTAGATAAAGATGAAGATTACAACCCTTTGTTCTCTCTTAGCTCTCTATTATAGGCTCTCACCACCCAAAATCCCCTTTTCACGTTCGTCTTCGGGCTGCTATAACGACCTCGCCCCTCACTGACATTAGAGCCATTTCTTGAATATCCTCACCTGAGCGGGATCATCACCGTCTGTTCAGGTCGATCCTCTGTTGGGATTTTAGATAGCTTTCCATAAAGGTCCGGGCATTCCAATTGATACGACCGTTGTGCAGCATGAGGGTGTGATCTCTGCCTACCTTTACCCGCACCTGCTGGCTAGCAGCCACATACCCTAAATCTCGAGCACGATCCTTGATATATTCATGGTTGTGCTGTTGGCACATTAGTCTTTCCTGCGGGCACACCTGATTAATTGTCTGTCATCGCACCACGTGATTACCACATGTGCGACCAGAGCTACTTGCCAATTTTACTCACCCACAATTGCTATTCTCGAAAAGAAAATATCCAATGCACCTTAGGTTCGTGCATCATTGAGGCAACTTAGTGTTTGACCATCATTATTACTCATTGGGCAATATTAGTAATGTTTGGGGTGGCTATGTTCCTGGAAGATCTTACCATCAATGGACAAAGTTTGAAACTTTACCTCTCGTGTCTCAAGTCTACCTCATCAAATTTGCTAATGTTGTAGAAGTGCCAATGAGATGCCTGATTTTCTTGTCAAAGGATTTTAGAAGAGAATCTGTTTTTAGGAATATCTTTACAGTTTGTAATATAACTTTTCCATGTCTTGTGGAAGGAGCTACTCTTTTCTACTCCCGTTATAAAAAAAAAGTAAGAACATAATTTGTGTGGCTCACCATTTACAGACTTTGACCTATACGAACAAATCTGAGTGAAAAATGTCATAGTATACATGAACTTGAGGAAAATTGATTCCATATTTTTAAGATAATTGAAAATTGTATCTTAAACTAATTGATATACTTGTGCAGCCGCTAAAATTGAGAGCTCTTTTCAAAATATAACATAGAATATAATAAAATTACAACTCGGATGTTATGAACTCCCATGCTTTCCAATTATAAACATTACCATTTTGATTTGATTTTGAGGCACCATTTAACTATTGTTTTTTAGTATTTGTTGTGTCGTTGAAGAGATTGTTGTGCACTTGTGCACCAAACCAATCCTTGTTGTTATTGCATGGATTAAATTATCATTTTCTGCTTGGGTGCATCTTTCTGCTCTGAAATTGTTACTTTTTAAAGCAAGGTCCTATTTGTTTTGATAATACAATAAAAAAGAAAGGCTAATTGCTGATTTGGTTATACGTGAGAGAATTATTTATTTGGTTTTCCCTTGCTCTGTCAGTCCTGATCTCTTTAAGTCTTTTTTAGGTGATATATTTTCCGATGTAGTTGGGAGCCCCTACTATGTTGCGCCTGAGGTGCTACATAAGTTGTATGGGCCGGAATCAGATGTATGGAGTGCTGGTGTTATCTTGTATATTTTATTGAGTGGTGTTCCACCTTTTTGGGCAGGTATTGAAATCAATCATTATTATTCGTTGATCTAGCAAATATAGTATCATTTTGAGTTATTATTCTGCAAATTTTATAATATGTCTTATACTGCTGTTATATTTGTATCTCTTGTTACCCTTAGAAACCGAAGCGGGGATCTTCAGACAGATTTTACGAGCGCCTTTGGATTTTGAATCTGAACCATGGCCCAGTATTTCTGAAAGTGCTAAAGACCTGATACGCGATATGCTGAATCGGAATCCGAAGAAAAGATTTACAGCTCATGAAGTTCTTAGTAAGTATTTTGATCGACATAAACAAATAAAATATGAACAAATTAGCATGTCTTGAATTATAGCAGAACTTCAGATTTATTTTTTAACTGAAGTTGTTTATGCTAGGTCACCCATGGATTGTTGATGACACAGTGGCACCTGATAGACCTCTAGATTCTGCGGTTTTATCACGCCTGAAGCAATTCTCAGCAATGAACAAACTTAAGAAGATGGCTTTGAGAGTAAGATAAGTTTTATTTTTATTTTTTGCTTTTGTTGTCAGATGTTAGTGTTGTGAACATTTTATCAGAAAATCTTTGTAAATTTTATTAGAAGTTCACTGCATATTTATGTTATACATTCATCGACTTTATTGCAATATGTTTGATGTGTCTAATTAGTGTAGATGCAAAAAGCTTAAACGATTGTCATGTCCATTCATTATCATACTATATAACCTTGTGTAAGACGAGTTGCAGAAGGCTATTTTGGTTTTTTATACAGTTTTTTGTTATTAGTAATTTGTTTAAAGTTCTCTATCTAGTCTTATTTTTTGTCTGGTATATTAGTAGTCCTTTCACTTCCCAAAATTAGTAGCGACAAATCTGAAAATTTGTGCTATCACCATGTAATTTTGAAGGACTATTCTTAATACAACTCCAATTTTAGGAAACTGCAGATTCTTCTCGTTTTATCACTGTGGTATGAAATTCCTTATGGAATTTAAAAACCGGTTCGGTCCGGTTTATACCTAAAACCGCCCGGTCCGGTCCGGTTTATACCTAAAACCGCCCGGCCCGACGGTTCAATACCGGTTCGTTTTCCAACACCGGTTCACGCCCGGCCCGGACCGGTTTTCCTACCGGTTCGCCGGTTCCCGGTCCGGACCGGCCGGCCGAAAATGAGTTGTTGTGTCCGTCCGATCGGAATGGATCGAACGGGAGGGCTTGATCTGCGAGCCTCGTAGAGTGGGCCCATGAACCAGTGCCATGTCATCATCGCCACGTCATCACTGCCATATCGGGCACGTGCCTACGCTATAAAAGGACCCCCAAGGCATCCAGGAAGAGGGTTGGTCATTCGATCAGAGGAAGAGGGATTCCAGATCCAGAGCAAGTGCAATAGCTTACTTCTCTCCTCCTAGTTTCTTTTCTTGTTTCTCCGTGCAACCCCCACTGTAAAAAGCTTCTCTCGGCCTGTCGAGAGAACGCTCAACCCTTTATATTCATAATTTCATATTATAGTGAAGATCAGGTGGCACCTCTCGCCCGGAGACGTAGGTCGTAAGACCGAACTTCGACAACAACTCCATGTGTCATCTCTCTCCTTCTCAACTTTCTAATCTCTAACTCTACAAACAATCCAATTCAATCAAGGTTGTGGGGTGGGATTCTCGATCAAGGCGGCTCGGAAATTTCCCCCCACAATCTTTGCGTCACAGCTAAATCCCCCGCCAAACAGCTGTCGGGCTTACGTTGATCCAACGGATGCCATTTATCAACGTCCAATCGAATGAATCGAGCGGCTCAAATTTTTTTCGTTGTTACTGTAGCTACTACAGTAACAACGAAAATTGTTTTGGGTCGTTTGATTCACATCGATCCAACGGGTTCCCTTCCGTTGGTTTGGGACGATTCCCATCCGTTGGATCAATGGGAATCGAACGACCCAAAACAATTTTCGCTGTTACTGTAGCCACTACAGTAACAACGAAATAGTTTTGGGCCGTTTGATTCCCATTGATCCAACGGATTCCCTTCCATTGGTTTGGACGATTCCCATCCGTTGGATTGATAGGAATCAAACGGTCCAAAACAATTTTCGTTGTTACTGAAGCCGCTACAGTAACAACGAAATAGTTTTGGGCCGTTTGATTCCCATTGATCCAACGGATTCCATTCCATTGGATTGATAGGAATCAAACGGTCCAAAACAATTTTCGCTGTTACTGTAGCCGCTACAGTAACAGCGAAAAAAATTTGGGCCGCTCGATTCATCCGATCGGATGGCATCCGTTGGATCAACGTACGCCGGGACAGCAGTTTGGCGGAGGATTTAACTGTGCCGTTCGATCCTTTCCAATCGGACGGACCCAACAGACAGCTCATTTTCAGCCCGGCAGCGCACAACGCAACGTAACATGCCTCTCTCTCTCTCTCTCTCTCTCTCTCTCTCTATATATATATATATATATATATATACTCTGTCCCCCTCTAGTGCGATCCTATTGGTGCAATCCGAGCATTATCGGCCATCCGATTTAATTTGTATGGATGTGCTGCATTGTTTGGGCGGTGCATGCATTACAGCTAACATATGTTGGCTTATTGTAGGCCGTTGGATTTAATTTATATAGCTGTGATGCATTGTTTGGGTAGGGTGCATGCATCACAGCTAACATAAGTTTGTTCGCTAACACCTATATGTTGTGGTGCTCCATTGCATATGTTACACTACTTTCATTGCATATGTTGTACTAGGCAGCTGGGCAGTGCAGGCACGCTAACATCCACATGTTGCTGTGCTTCGCTGCATATGTTGCAATACTTCCAGTGCATATGTTACTCGTCAAGGTCGCACGAAGTGGATCGAACCAACAGATCGCACTGTTGCAATACTTTCAGTGCATATATATATATATATATATATATATATATATATATATATATATATATATATATATATATATATATATATATATATATATAGGGAAAGGGTTTGGTGAACTTGAGTCCACAAATGAATGGTGAAACATGGTTTATATTGTGCCATGTGTCCTCTGAAAAGACATAAAGAAAGTAAGAGGGGATATGCATTTAATAGGGTTGAGCACTTAAAGGACATAAAGTAAAAAGTAAAAGAGGGATGAACACTTTATTAGTACACGTGGCAGCTTTTCCATTCGAGTTCACCATTTGAATGATGAACTCGAGTTTAGCTTCTCGAGCCCCATATATATATATATATATATATATATATATATATATATATATATATATATATATATATATATATATATATATATATAAAGGTTCTAGTTAGGTTTGCTATGCATAATTCCAGTGAAGACTTTTTGCCCTTCATACACAGAATTGCTCTTTCCATGGATCAGAGTCCTAAGACTCCCAAGGAGGTAGAGTGCATGAGCGATATTCATTATGCTTCGGTAGTAGGAAGTCTCATGTACGCTATGCTTTGTACTAGACCTGATATCTTTTATCCAGTGGGCATGATCATTAGATATCATTCTATTCCAGGTGAAGAGCATTGGGCAGCAATCAAACACATTCTCAAGTATTTGAGGAGAACGACAGATTATATATTAGTTTACCATAGTGAGGACATAGTTCCAGTGGGGTACACGGATTCAGATTTCCAGGCAGATATATATTGTAGAAAGTCTACCTCTGGATATTTGTTTACATTAAGTGGAATAGTCAATTGGCGGAATGTCAAGTAATATTGTATTGCTGATTCTACCATGGAAGCTGAATTTTTTGCCACTTTGGAGGCAGCTAAGAAAGCAGTCTGGCTCAGGAAGTTCCTTTTGGAACTTCGTGTGGTACCTTCAGTACAACCACCCATTACTCTCTATTGTGATAACTCTACGGCGATTGCACAGACAAAAAACGCCAGGAAATCATATAAAGGGAAAGCACATAGAGGGCAAGTTCTTTCTCGTTCGAGATATAACTGATCGTGGAGATATCATTGTAACCAAGATTGCTTCAGCTAATAATCTCGCAAATCCTTTTACGAAGACTTTGACTATTAAGGTTTTTTAAGTACCACATGGAGGACATGGGTATTAGGACTGCTATTTATTGGCATTGAGAACAGGTGGGAGATTGTTGGGATTAGTGGTGTTCTACATGCCAATTATGCTTATTTTGACATTAATAATGAAATAATATATTTTTCGTCATTTTATACTGTTATATTTATATTTTTATTGTATTTGATACATGATAGTCCATCGAGTATAGCTAAGGTAGCTTAGGTATGTGGATGAGATTCACATACAGAAGGTCTAAACATACCAGTCTATTATACTTGATGAGGTTCGTAGTCAGTGATATGACTGGACATTCTATCTGTAAAATTGTGACACTGTTGACTTTCGTTGAGCGAGATAGTTTATCTTAGTCATCAGAGTGGTGACTCGGATTCAATTGTGTTAATGTGTTTGAAACATATTGAACATTGATCATTATGAGAACACACCATCAAAATGATTGTAATATGTTGATTGATTCTCATATGTTGTTTCCATAGACTCTCAATCGAGGTGTTTTCTGAACTCGAGACTTAACCTTTGTTACTTTGAGTTACAATGTAGTGATGCTGCTTTGTTGATCAATAGCTGGTAATTTTGGGTGACTTATGCTTGGTTCCTTGGAACCTAGGAAGCACGGACACTTCCCCTGGTCCCCCCGTACCCGTGTCAGACACTGACATTCGTCGGACACATGTCAGACACGCACCGAACATGCATGTGTCGTGTCCCACATGCTTTCGAGAGCCGGACACACTAGATACGCACCGGACACGGCGGTTTGATGGGTTATTCAAGATAGCTGTTGTGATTCAGTTTTGGCTTCAACCTATCTGATCCTCTGAGGTTATAATCCTCTGACCTCAAAGGATCAGATAGGTTGAAGCCAAACTAAATCGCAATCGTTCTTTTTCATGCCATTTGGGCCTGAGTGCTATTCACTTGTCAGGCTGATTGTAACGGATGATTACGATTCAGTTTTGGCTTTAACTTATCTGATCCTTTGAGGTTTCAGATAGGTTGAAGTTAAAACTGAAACACAGTCATTCTTTTCCATGCCATTTAGGCTATGTGTGATTCATCGATCGGGCTGGGTGTAACTAACGGTTGCGATTCAGGATGTATTAAATTTTCATTTTAGTTGTTTTTTATGAGTTTTTTTCAGTTATTGAAGTATATATGAATTATAAACACACATAAAATATAAATAAAAAATATTAAGTTATTTTGTTGTGGCCCCACCGTACCCGTGTCATGTTTTAGGATTTGCCGTGTCGTACCCGTGTTCTCGTACCAGTGTCAGTGCTTCTTGGGTGGGAACATATTCATTGTCGAGGAATTCTAAACTCTACTAGAGAGAAGGTATTTCCTTAAGTAACTCATGTAAGATGATCAGTGGAACTAAGCGTCCAGAGGCCCCAAACAAATGGCTTTTTATGAAGTTTATCAAATGATTTTAAATAAAATATTATTATTTTATAATAAATGTTTTAATATGAGTGATCATAAAGGAATAAGAGCTGAAACTTTTTTTTTTAGGAAAATGAGAAGTTGAACTTAAAGACATGAAGTACAATGTGTGATCCGGACATGACAGTTGGTTTTCCCGGTCGCTACTTATGAATTCCGGATAATGAGGGGTCTATGTGTAAAATAGAAGAAAATGGCATTTACGTAGAGTGTAATCATGGTTTGATAGTAGTTCTATTCTTCTAGCCATGAGTAATTAGATATGGATGTACTCATATGATGACAAGAATCCTAGTCTAATTGGAGCTAAGGTGTTGGAGTCCTAACGAATTCTAACTTCTATCCTTCGTCAGTAGACCGACAAATTATTATTCCTAATATGAGTAGGAGTATTAGTTATGGTCTAATCCATACTATCTAGACCTCTAATTCATATTAGGATAACTTCCTAAAAATTAGGGATTCCCCTATTAACCTAAAGTTTTAGTTTGACTAAGATTCGGAGTAGTCAACAAGTGGGAATCAAAGTTCTTAAATATCCTCGAGTTCTTAAGAGACCCAAGCCCACAAGGAGAGGACCTTTTGGCCGGCCTAGAGAATCCCAAACAACTCCCTAGGGGCCGACCACATTTTTCCTAAAGGAACAATGAGTCTCAAGTTGGCAATCCCTAGAGTGTAGGAGTTGGAGACCTAAAGTGTTAAGATTGCATCGCCACTTAATAGGAGATCAACCCCAACATGGAAAGAGAAAGGGGTCATCCATCCTTGGCTTTAAATAGCCTTGTGGTAGGCCTCCTCAACCCTAATCCAAAAGGAGGGGCCTGCCACACTAAGAGGAAATAAAGAGGAAGAAGAAGGAGCTCCCACTAGTTTCCATCGTCGAGCCTTTGTGCGAAGGAATAAGAGTTGCATTCCCGTGGTCGCATCGCATCTTTTTCATCACATCATCCTCGATGCATCTTCTCCACATGTGGCTTTGTAAATATTGTGAGGTATCTTCCATAATCCTTTTTTTTTTTTTTGGCCTAGAGCTCTCATCTATTGCTCTAGTGGAAAATGTGCGAGAAATTTGTCTTTCGCTGTGTCCGATAACCTTCACTCTTAATATTTTGTGTTTTGGGAGATTAAGATAGCTTCATTGCCCTATACTATTGAATCAATGGAGAATACAACACAAGTAGAGCATAAGAGATTTGTGTAAGAGCCAACTCTTGTACCAAATGCGGACACTTTGTCCATTTCCCACAATTCAACCCATGTAATCATTGATTAGCAATGTTTTTAGAGGGGAAGGTGTAAGACAAGGTGTTTCGCCTGGCCCAAGGCGTGGGGCGTAAGGCCCACGATTTTTTGTATTATAATTTAAAGATTATATAAAACTTCAAAAATAGTATGAAAATAATGAATAATATAAAATTCTAAAAAACATATTTAAAATACAAGATGTTATGAAGATAATTTGAAACAACCTCATTGTCTTTCATCATACATCTATTGTCTAACCACAATTCCAAAATATATAGTACTCAATATCCATATAACCCAAATTCAAGGAAGTTACAGTTAAAAAATAATCCTCAAAAAGGCTCTAACGTGTCATACGCTTACGTCAACCAATTCTCACCAATATCACCGTCTTCACCCAATGAGTTTATATCGAGGAAGCTTCCATCATGAACTTCCCCCTCTTCCTCTACGTCTTACTCGATAGGCGCCAATCTGGCTAGCTTGCCTTCATCTGTATTTTTCCTTTATATAAATAAGAGTTGTATTTAGAATTATGAGATAAACTCCTGATAAAAAGGCACACCGCAGGCTTTTAGGGTTAAGTTCTAGTTTTTTTTTTTTTTAAATATAAGTCACTCGATTTGGGTGTACATCCAACTAGATGTGGAGCAAAAGACGTGCCCTAGATGCTCGGGGCATGCGCCCAACCAATTAGGCGTGTAAGCCCAGATGAAGTCTTGCCCCAGATTGCTCGCTCCTATACCTTTTGGGTGTCCCCGGGTCGGTTTTTTAAACTCTGTGGAATAGAGTTTTGTCTATGCCAATAAGCAGCCTTTGAACTATGTTTTGTACGTTCTGCTTTTTATTTAGCTGACCCATTTAATATCAGGCTGGAATTTAAGTTTGTAGACTTGTTGTGCCATTAAAGCCACATCTCCCTCGATAATCTTGAGTTGATCTCACTGTAATCTGCATCCTTGTAGGTGTGTCCTATCATGCAATCAAAAATGTTTCTTGTTATTCTCGTCATTGCAAATATACTTTGCGTCATCTCTCAGTCTCCAGCGACGTTTTTGAGACATACATGGATTGTAGTAGATAAGAAAGAATCTCTCTAATAACTGCTTGATCAAGACAACTCTCCCCTTCCTGATTCTGCAAACAGTTGATTCTGCCTGTGTTCTTTCCAAGTAGGTTTTAAAATAAGCAGTTACAGCCACCTGAATGTGTGGAAGTCTCCAATCATTGATTTGCTTCTTTTAGTGTTAAACTAGGATAAGGAGATTTCATCATCTTCGTAGCACATTTCCAATTCAATTAAAAACTTGTTGTCACTTCTTCAATTACCTATGAAGCAGTTGATGGTCCAACTCAAACTTTCTTTCTCTGATATCAAAATCTTACTTCTCCCTTCACCGCTTAATCTGCTAAGTGCTAACATGGGTGGATAAACAATATGAGCATAAAATAAATATCGTGACCATAGTTACCAAATCGGGCGTTTTTTTGAAAAAAACGCGTATAGAACGCGTATCGATCCGAAGACGTAAACAAGAAAAAAACTCGTTTTTTTGAAAATAACTTCCGTACACGTTTTATACGCGTTTAAAACAGAAAAAACGCGTATAAAACACGTATAAAACACATCGGGTTTTGTCCGGGTTTAAATTGGGTTCGGGTTTTATTTTATTCGTGCTTAATAAACGCATATGCTATATGTTTTGAACTTTTGATTACTTAATGTTGGAAAATGACATATATACATACTTGGTATAATTTTTAAGATTTTTTTTGTTTTTCCGATGATTTCACGTTTTTTTCCCGTTTTTCCCGTTTTCATCGTATCTTTCCGATTTTTTCCTTTGCCCTTTTTTTCCCGTTTTCCGACTTGGTAACTATGATGGTGACAATGGGTCTACCTGCCGTATACCATTATGTAGTACGGTCCCAGAGCGATGCCAACTTGTTTAGTAACTACTGAAGAGGAAGTCGTAACACACTTAATCCATCTCATCCATTTCCTCTTTTGCATCTTGTGCATTCCCCAATCAAATCCCAATGCAGTCATTATGCCTACTCCATATCCAATCTTATCGTTAAAAAAACATTTTATTTGTAAAATTTTAACGGGTTATTTCTTAAACCACTAGAATGCTGACCTCTCATGTAGTAGGATTGCTCTTGCTTAAGTACCTCTTAAAGCCCCGTCTTTTGTCACTTGCAAATCTTCTTGTTGGTCTTTAGGCCAAAAGGCCTAAGATCCTTAGGGCCTGTTTGGATACGCTCTGGATTCGGGATTGTAGGAGCCCAGGATCCTTAAAAAAAGCGGAGAGCATGTTTGGATACAACCAACTGGATCCCAATAAGCGTTTCTTCGGAGAGTCCAAAACATGCCCATGAGGGTCATTTTTCCGGTCTTTTTTTCAGAGCCCAAAATCGAGGCTCCAGAGCCCCCTTTTGGGATTCTGGGCTCCAAGAGTCTCAAAATCAGAATCCGATCCAAACAGGGCCTTAGCTTCCACATGTTATAATTCCCCCCCCCCCCCCCCCCCCCCCCAACACACACACACACACACACACACACACCCCCACCTACCCACACACCCCACCACCACCACCAGACAAAATGTATATACGGATTCGGATATTGTTGATATGATTTAGTAGTCTTTCTTGTTTCATGGGAGTAAAAGATATGGGAAAGTGCACTTCTTGTCATATGATTAAGTTATTCAGTGTTACCAGTTGAACAGCGTGCATCTGGTCATTTTTGTAGGTCATAGCGGAAAGCCTATCAGAAGAGGAGATTGGTGGGCTAAAAGAGCTCTTCAAAATGATTGACACAGACAATAGCGGGACAATAACATTCGATGAACTAAAAGAGGGCTTGAAAAGGGTGGGGTCTGAACTGATGGAGTCTGAGATCCAGGCGCTTATGGAAGCAGTATGTACATGCTACTCTTCTCTTTGTACCACAAATGATTCGTAGATCCTTTCTGGCATCTGAATATTCCTTACAAATGAATCAAAATATATTTCTCAATAAATTTATATTCTACTGTACGAGGCTTCAAATCAGGTGATGCTTTAACTGATGACAGGCTGATATAGACAACAGTGGGAGCATAGATTATGGTGAATTTATAGCTGCTACTGTCCACATGAACAAGTTAGAGAGAGAGGAGAACTTAGTATCGGCCTTCTCCTATTTCGACAAAGATGGGAGTGGTTACATCACCATCGACGAACTCTCACAGGCGTGCCGGGAGTTTGGCCTTGATGATGTTCATCTTGATGAAATGATCAAAGAAATTGATCAAGATAATGTGAGTTCACTCCCGCCTCTTTCTAGTTCCAGATTCTAAATTAGTTTATTCTTTTCAAACTCCTGAGTCCTGAACCTATTCATTCTTATGAGTGAGTTTGGTAAGTTGATGGAACCCACCTCTTGTCTATGTATCGAATCCGATTGCCTTTGTATTTTCGTCTGCAGGATGGGCAAATCGATTACAGCGAATTTGCTGCGATGATGAGAAAGGGCAACGGGGGAATTGGAAGAAGAACCATGAGACCCAATCTGAATCTCAACTTGGGTGATGCACTCCGGGCTGCGGAACGCTGAAGAAATCTGGAGAGCTCTTCGGGTTTTTGTTTTTGTTTTTTTTACAACTAAACTAGTTTTTAATCGAGGAACGTGGGGGGAAGGTAGTGAGGGGCCAAAAGACAAAGCCGCCCTGTAAGTCCTGAGTGTCACGAGTAAAAGCCATCTTGATTCCTGAACACTAGGAGTAATTGCTTAGATGGAATACATTGTTGTATCAATTAGTGCTATTGGGTGATATTCTGATGGTGGTATGGGATGAATGTATGCTTTGATGTTGTGGGCATGGAGAAATACTTTAAGCATTTTGTAACCCCCTTGGAATTCCTTTGAACTAGATTACTGATTCTTGTGAAATTTCTCAAGTAGTTTGATAATACATTTGAGTCAAAAGTTCAAATGTTGGCAGGCATGATAATACAGAAAACTAAAGTTAATTATGTTGATTTTGATGAAAGCTGCAAATGTATTGCAACTTGGCTGAGGGTTTTTGTTTTTGGGGTACATAGCTAGGGCCCGAGGCCCTATAGATCGCCACAACAGGGTGCAAAGCGACATTGCCACTGTCCCACGGCCAACAGGAACCGCCACACCAGGGGAAGGGCACCACACAAGCAGATCAGGTCGCACATCGGAAGGTAGTCGCTCCAACGAGCCGAGAGCGGCACACATGAGCACCCCACACGAGCTAAAGACCGCACACCGAGCAGAGAAGCACCACATGAGCGAACGAGCTGCACTCCGAGTAGGGAAGTGCCACACGTGCGGGAGAGGAAAGACCGGGAGCTGGAATCGAAGGCGAGAGCCCAGAAGGGACAGTACCACTACCAACTGCACTACGCAGCGGTGGTAACAGGACTAGTGTTATTTGTGTTTGATTACACTGACAAAAAAAAAAGTGACCTAATAATGCTATTTGAACAGATAAGGGTATGTACATTGGCCAGTGCTCAGTGCGATGGCCGACAGATTGTAGACAAATGCCCCCCCCCCCCCCCCCCCCCCAATTAGTTTAGGGCCGTAATCGAGTATCCGATGGAGTAGTCATCAGGTGTTGGAATTTTTCATGATTGATCTTTCCTCCATCTTATCTTTCACGACTGAACAATCGAAGATGATGGATATTTACGCAGTTGTTTAATCAATCACCATGAGTTCTTTAATGCCGAGTTGTTCTCACATGCCCGCGACAATCATCATCAAGGGCTCATTCATAAGCTCCCTTTCGAGCTCTTCTTCGGGGTCCTCCATGGGGTCTTCTTCGACTTTTTCTTTGAATTCCTCCACAGGTTTTCCTTCGGCGTCAAAGTGTGGAGGCCAACTCTAAGCAATAATTGGAGGTTCAGATCTAAGATGCTCAAAGGATAGAATTCCGCAGCCTTCCAAGTTCCCAGAAATTCTGTATTTATGCTCGGAGAGTCAATAGTGGAGGCTACTTTTTGTTTTTTACCGAAAGAGCTAAGGTAAAGATTTCAGAGAAAAGAAATAGAATCTTCATATGGTTTTGTTGACTTAGAGAAAGCTTATGATAGGGTACTACGAGATATAATTTTGTGGACATTAAGAAGTAAAGGAGTGTCTCACGGTTACATTGAAATTACTTAATACATGCTTGAGGAACAATTATTATCGTGAAAGCACTGGGATTTCACCAAAAGCCACATTAAGCACATATCTTTTTATTCGTCATTGATGAACTTACTGCTAGTGTTCAAGCAAAAGTACGATGGTGTAAATTTTTTGCAGATGTTCGGAAGCTTTGTTAGTTCTTCTTTCAAGTTCATCTATATAGAACTTGAGGGTGAGTTCCGCGAGCAAGAGTCTGATGGAGACCTGAGCATGCCTAGAGCACAGATGGGGGGATCAGAGCCTAGATAATGAAGATCAGATAGATATGGAGCGGAAGTGGAAGAATTCCCAGTGCCGAGATCGCTAAGGACGAGAGTGGAGGGTTTTGGATCAGCTTTTGGAGCACTTTTTCGTAGTTATTTTAGCATTTTGCCTTGTTGACGAATAGTCCCACATCGGTGAGGGAGGCACCCAACACCCGCTTAATATACCCCTTGTGGACCTCCTCTTACAACCCGGGCTTTGGGGTGTGAGGGTATCTAACATGGTATCAGAGCTGGCCTGTCTCCTGCTCCTGCTCCCGTTCCGGGTGCTTCCCACTGATCGTGCCTTGCCACGTGTGCTCCGCGTGGGAGGATCCTTGCCACGCGTGCTCCGTGTGAGGGGGAGTGTTGACGAATAGTCCCACATCAGTGAGGGAGGCACCCAACACCCGCTTAATATTCCCCCTGTGGACCTCCACTTACAACTCGGGTTTTGGGCTGTGAGGGTATCTAACATAGGATCTAGCATGCCTTCTTTTTATGTAATAGGTAAATCTTGTTTTAGATAGGATGCCAAATAGGATTTAAGTCCTAATTTTTATTATTTTAAAATCAATTTTTGGTTATTAATTTCTTGAGGGTTTAGGAGTCTTATTTTCGTAGGATTGTGTTTAAAAATTAAAAGAGTTCTATATCATAACCATAACCATAACCATCAAGCCATGCCAGATAATAAAATTGTAGGTTTTTTCTTCTTAACCGTGTGATTTGAATCCTCGTTGTGATTCTGAGACCCCGATGTGATTCCGGATTCTTCTCTTTCTCTTCGCCCTCTTTTTCTTTATTTTCAGCAGTCCTAAAACTTGCAAGACCTGAAACCAATTTCTTTAACATTCAAACCTTGCAAATCCAAATCAACCTCCGTCACCATTTTGTTGAAACTGTAAAAATTTGCACCACTGATACTTAAAACACATCAAAACCCCACTAATTCTTATCCGAGTTCATTGAAACTTAATCCCATAGAAGCCTCATCAAATCTTAGACTTCCTATACCCAAAACCCAATTCCTACGCTCCAAATCCTATCCAATAAGCCCTAATTCATATCTGTATAGCACGGTCTATATCTGAAAACTACCCCTAAAACCCAACCTCTGACCGCCAAATTTTAACCAAAGCTACCCAACCTATAGACCTACGTCACTACCAAGTTTCATCATCATCCAACACTCGTATCCAATTCAAATAAGCCTTTTCACAGCCGCTGCGATAAAAATCAGCACATACACCTTTAGCCTTGAGAGTTGAGAACATGATCCAACAACTACCGAGTTATGCTACAAATTTCCCACACGTGGCACAAAGTGCTACGGCGTCCGGAAAGCGCCCAAAGGACATATTTCGCCATCCGATCGAGCAACTGAAGTCGTAAGGGGAGTTTTCTCACATCAGTTAGTTGCCTTCGATTATTCTTGCTTGTGTATGAACGCTGCATTAGATCGTTATTTTTTTAGCTTAACATTGATATTTAAATTCAGGTGACTATCGAATCGTGCACCCACACATAGTTGCATTGGCCTAGGACTAGCATATGGTTTTTCTTGGGATCGTCTCATTGCATCTAGTGTAGAAATTGCCAAGATCAAAGATGCAGTGATTTCACTTCAATTGCATCTTTGCATCACAATTGCAGCACATAGAAATATAGAATCATAAAGTAGTCCTCTACTAGTATTAGATGGTCCGACATCAAGGTTGAATCTTTTTCTTAAGGGACATTAATTAGTAAATCTAGATCCCAAAAGATAGGAAAATCATCCGAACTAAAATTAAAAGTAATAAATTAAACAAAACTTTACATATATAGAAACACATAGACTACAAATGACA
Organism: Chamaelirium japonicum; assembly: GCA_947650365.1. Taxonomy (NCBI): domain Eukaryota; kingdom Viridiplantae; phylum Streptophyta; class Magnoliopsida; order Liliales; family Melanthiaceae; genus Chamaelirium; species Chamaelirium japonicum. The sequence continues at coordinate 37,966,889 of OX393556.1, forward strand.
TCTCTTATGTCGATGACACCAAACAAAGGGATATTAAATAAGTGGATTTGGGATATAGATGGAATAATCTAAGATCTAAGCAAAAGACAAAAGATAAGACATTGTTGTTAATTCGTATTGACCCTTATTTGCTCCAGCATTAAGTCTGCTTGAAAGTCGAAACATTGATATTGTCCAAAAATCTTTCTATTAATATTCTGAAATCTGTAGCTTTTAACATCAATTTTGTGGCGCATTTAACTGTAAACATAAACAATGATCTTTCAAATACGACAAAAAAACAGCAACCACATAATCTAACAGCTCCACAACAAAGCAACTGAATCTCTCAGACTAGATGAGCACAGCAGATGACAATATTTAGAACAACAATTTCAAAAAATCTCACCATCCAGCAACAACAATGGTATAGTAAATCAATTTAATTCCCTAAAATCTTTCACATAACATAATATTTAGCAGTATTTATCATGGAACGTTGAAATATTCACCATGATACAACATATGAACCGCACGGTACCTTGAGAAAGCATTTGTAAGCAGTATATGCACTATCATCCGGTTCAGTAAGTTAAAATCCAAGTAACCGAATTGCAAAAAAAAAAAAAAAAAAATCCAAGTAACCGAAATGAAATCTGTTCTTCAAGAACATAAATATATATTTTTTTCAATGGCATCTCATTTCACCTATCAACATGTGTGCTTCATGAGCTAATCTAGATAACTGATACAGAAGCTCCACCCTCACATGATCACCGCCGATTCTGAACTTAAAAAGGGTCATTTCCCACATTCCATCAAGCAGAAAAATTAAGCAAGGATAAAGAACCATGGATGCTACGAAGTGAATCTCACCATCCATGGCCAGATCATTTTGCGAGAGCTTTTGGAGGTGTGATCGTAAAATACACAAGTGCTGCAAATGTTTTAGCCATTTTGTAGACATAAGGCTGCATTATCGAGTGAGAGCTTCCACCAACTCCAGTATGAATTCCCAGTCATATAGGGTAGGTATATGGACCTAACATGTTCTCGACAACATCAAAATCACCATATGTTCACATGTTTAACACTTGCATGGGGATCGCTTACTAAATTCTACATGAGCAACCTCCACTTCTGTACCAATGCGCTGGCTACACGTGCTAGATGATGCTTTAACAACTCCCTCGTCCAAGCCAGGAATGAATGAGGTGAGCCTCTCTCCGAGCAAGGGCGACAGCATATTGCAAGAAGTCAGGGATTCCAACGAATGAACCACTCCTTTCCTGACCAACACACTGAAAGATGCTGAAACACTGTGAACAATCAATTCTTTCCGATGCACGTCATAATTGTCCACCAAAAGAAACAAGAACTCCAGCAGGGTGTGTGTTATGTCGACATACTTGGGTACGGAGTTCACCATCAGAAGAATTGCGGGCTCAATGTTCATGATACTATCCACTTTCTCGTTAAAGAAGAGCCAATCGTAAAACAAAGCAAGCTTCACATTAGCCTCCAAGTAGCTCTTCCTGCAGCATTTCAGAAGCCACCCGATAACCGCCCATCTTGAGATCACATTAGACTGAATAATTTCGTTCGGAGGGTGGTGAGCACAGCATATGAACCGCACTATGTCGGATATAACAGTCTCACTACCGGGGCAACACAGGTGCTTCTTTGCAAACCATGCTTGGTACCTCTTCTGGCTCCCCCATTTCACATGGGTAAGCAGAAATCTCAATTGGGTTTCCATCTCAGGGGTGATCCTGAGCAAAAAATACTGAGTTGGAGTTCTCGAGCGGTAGAGCTGCGAGATATCGGAGAAACCCGGAACCTGAAACTTGAAGGGATCGAACAACAAGTCCTTCCACACATCTCCAAATGCAGGAATGTAAGCCAAATCCTGCAGAAGGCGTACGAGGTCCCTACCGATGCGTAAACAGGCACCAAAGCATTCCCTCAGTACCTTAACGCAGAAATCAATCTCCATGCGCTTCAAAGCATCCAGCTTCGCACCACCCATCAGCCTGTAGTGATCCGCCAACAAGCGGAGAAACACGAACAACCCACTCGTAAGGACCGACGGCTCCTCCAGCAGCCAATCCCACTTATCGGAGAAGATCTTGAGGAGCTCGGCGGAGAGCCACAAATTGGGTTCCGAGAAATCCCCACCTTTGATCTGCCGGAGGAGGGATATGAGCAGGGCATCGACCCGGGTGGCGGCGACGTCGACCAGCTTGGAGGCGACCCAGAGGAGCTGGGCTCGCGGGGGGTCGACGAGCTTCGGGTAGGACTCATTGGAGAGGTTGAGGAGGGTGGTGGTGAAGAGGTCGTAGCCGTCGGTAACGACGGCGTGGAGGTGGGTGAGGTGGGTCTTGGCGAGGTGGGGCTGGGTTAGGACGCCGTAAGCGATCGCGAGATTGAGCAGGGAGTACTCTGAGGGTGATGGGATCGCCGGAGGGAAGGGGGGCTTCAGGCGGTCTTGGAGGAGGACGAAGGCCGCGATCAGGGCGGCCTCGGTCGGGCTCTCGGATTCGTGGGCGGCGGCTCGAAGGAGCTTTGGAGGGTTCATCTCGGATTCATTGCCCAAATATCACAACACAAATAATTTGTTCACCAATATCAGTTCAGAATCCAAACAATAGGGTTAGATTAGGGCTGCAACTTGGGCGGGTTGAACCCGAACCCAACCCGACTCTGGGCATTTGAAGACCGGGTTGGGTTCGGTTTGGAAAAGGCAAAGCCGAGTTGAATTTGGGTTAGGCTCGGGCTTAGCGGTCGGGCTACCCAACCCACCCCTAACCCAACTTGAGTAGAAAATGTAACTTTGCCAGTAATGCTCGTGCTTGTCAGCACTTGGACAGCCGCCAACGATAAAACACGTTAGGCAACGATGCCCATATTCAACAAGGGCATGAAAATTTGTTTCCCAATGTCCAAATTCGACGGGAGCACCCACACTCGATCAATGAGATCATTTTTTATGGTAGCGCCCACCTTCGTTGGCTAAATTCGTTGGCAGCACCCACATTCAGCTGGGGCATCCACACTTGGTGAGAACAGCCTAATTCGTCGTCGGTGCTCACATTCAATGGGGGTCCCCACATTCGGCCCTCTTTGACAACAACAATAATCAATTGGCTTGAGCAACAAAAGTTGAGACTGGTAGAGAGATTAACTTGACTAAATTTCTCTGATATGGGTTGATTTTATGGCAGGCAAAGATAGCATAAGAATCATGCTTTTCTTCTTCCCTACACTCAACGATATCTCGTATTGCACCTCTCATTTATCGTAATTTTTTGATAATATATTATCTGTTTTGTTAAATTAAAATTTGATATTTTGATAATCAAAATTTGAAGCCAATTAAGAGGTATTTTTGTCCTCTGTCCTTAGGCTTAAACGGATCTATTGTTTTGGACCGTTCACTATGTCCCCCTAATAATTAATGCATAAGTCCTATTCATGTTGGGTTTGTAAACAAACAGATTGGGTCGAGTTTAGAGCATGCAATTGGGTTAGGTTTACCATTTAAGTGGCTGACGGGTTTGAAATCATTATAACGGTGTGGGTATCGAAATTAGCCCAAGCACGTGAACTCGGTCCACACACACGGCCTGCGCACACCGGTTCACGAAAAAGATGGACCGGACCTGACTCAAACAGACCCAAGTGGGCCCACCCATGCAAGTGGGACCTACCGGGCCCACCACCGGAAGCCAAATAGGGGCCGGGTGGGCCCACTCGAGAGATAGGGGCCCACCGACCCCCCCCCCCTTTTTTTTTTCTCGAAAACCATGCCCCTTCCTTAGGGGAGGTGTGGCCAGCACCCCCTTTTTGAAAACCGAGCCCTCCCCCTTTTGGGGAGGTATGACAGGCCCTAAGGGAAAGAAAATAAAAGAAAAAAAGAAGAAAAAAGGACACAATCGCCATGCGCGGGGGGAGGTAGCTCGGACGTCTATACGTCGTGGATCCGCATCGATCCCTCGATCCGATGAACCAAATTCAACGTCTCATCGCCATCGATTTGAATGTGCAAAGATTGCACATATCTCACAAAATTAAGCTATATCTAGTCCATAACTGCCGCTACAAAAAAGGAAAGAGATCGATGTTGTTTTTCCAAAAAAAGAAAGACAAATTTTATCGGTTATGGGGGAAGATATTCAAGCAATGCATGAAATCGCAACCATATCTCTCCCTTCCTCCCCCCATCGCCTATAAATAGAGGGGGTGAGCGATGGCATCAAAGGTCGAAGATTGAAGAAAAGGTGGAGGATCAAAGCTAGGGATGTGGAGGCTCTGAAAACAAGGAGGCTCCAACGCTCGAGTTGAAGGCCAACGATGGAGGAAAGGAGGAACTGAAGATAAGGAGACTCCAACGCTTGACGACCCAAGGCTTCACAAGGCGAGGGCAAGCGTATCCCGAAGGAACAACTTAGCCCACACAAGTCATCATCAACATGAAGGCCTTGCACAAGAAGATCAAAGCTTCAACTCCTTGCACGAAGAAGAAAGCTTGGAGAAGAAGGCCCGGAGTCGGCATCACCCCGTCGTCTCCAACAAGCATCTTCAACTTTAAAGATGCCAAAAGCAAAGGCCGGAGAAGAAGATCAAAGTCGGCATTACCTTATCGCCTTCAATAAAGCTTTGACTCCTCGCACGAAGAAGAAAGCTTGAAGAAAAAGTCCTAGAGTCGGAATCACCCCGTTGTCCCGAAACATCTTCAACCTCAAAGAAGTCAAAAAGTAAAAGCCGGAGAAGAAGATCGAAGTCGGTATCACCCCTTCATTTTCAACAAAGCTTCGTCTCCTCACTCGAAGAAGAAAGCTTGGAGAAGAAGGCCTGAGGCCGGTGCTACACCCGCCGTCTTCAATAAAAATTGACGCTACAACTGTCGCACGAAGATCCGTGCTATATCCGTCATCTTTAATAAAAACCGATGCTACAATCGTCGCACGAAGATCAGTACACCATCCGTCATCTGCATCAATAAAAGTTGACACCATAACCTTCACACGGAGATCGGTGCTATACCCGCCATCTTCAAAAGAAGCCTTTGACTTCGAAAACACCATGAAGGTTGGAGAAGAAAAGAAGCCAAAATCGATGCCACAACCGTCGTTGTCAAAGTTCCATCCACAAAAGGAGGAAGCCGGAAGAATAAAGAAGCCTTGGAAACATAGCCATAGCCTTGAAAGGGCGTAGCCGATATTACTTCGAGCTTCTGACTTGAAATGGCGAAATCGAAGACTTAGTTTGACCTGGGTTGTCATGAGCCTTGTTATCGGACTTTAACCTTGAAAGGGCGTAGCCGATGTTGCTTCGAGCTTCCGACTTGAACTGACGGAATCGAAGGCTTAGTTTGACCTGGGTTGCCAGGAGCCTTTTCATCGGACTTTAGCCTCGGGAGGGCGTAGCCGATGTTGCTTCGAGCTTCCGACTTGAACTGACGAAATCGAAGGCTTAGTTTGACCTAGGTTGTCATGAGCCTTTTTATCGGACTTTAGCCTTGAAAGGGCATAGCTGTTGTTGCTTTGAGCTTTCGACTTGAATTGGCAGAATCAAAGAATTAGTTTGACCTAGGTTGCTAGGAGCCTTTTTATTGGACTTTAGCCTTGAAAGGGCGTAGCCGATGTTGTTTCGAGCTTCTGACTTGAACTAGCGGAATCGAAGGCTTAGTTTGACCTGGATTACCATGAGCCTTTTTATCGGACTTTAGCCTTGAAAGGGCTTAGCCGATGTTGCTTCGAGCTTCCGACTTGAACAAGCGGAATCGAAGGCTTAGTTTGACCAGGGTTACCTGGAGCCTTTTCATCGGACTTTAGCCTCGGGAGGGAATAGTCGATGTTGCTTCGAGCTTCTGACTTGAACTAGCACAATCGAAGGCTTAGTTTGACCTGGGTTTCCAAGAGTCTTTTTATCGGACTTTAGCCTTAAAAGGGCATAACCGATGTTGCTTCGAGCTTCTGACTTGAACTGGCAGAATCGAAGGCTTAATTTGATCTGGGTTGCTAGGAGACTTTAGGGGCATTGAACGGGCAGAATAAAACTTTGAGAGATTTCAACTTCAAGGAAAAGAAGACATTTTATTGATAAACCAAATCTGCAATTACAATTTTCAAAGAATTTCCGACATGCTGGAAATAAATCCATGGTAGAGGCCCGCAGTGGAAGCAAAGTGAAGGTCCGAAGACCGTGAGCGGTTTGCGTTACATATCAAAATTTTCATCGAAACGATCTATATGCGCGTATATAAATCTAGCATGACAACTACGCAAATCCCTAACGTCGATCTAACGCGAAAGAACAATCTAGCATGCATGCATGTTCTATTTATGCTAGATCTACATGTTAGAGATCATACCTGCGTGCGGATTCTTTCACCGCGATAAGTTTCTTCTTTGTCGATGGAGACGGGCTCGGATCTGCTCGATATACCTTCGGTGCAATAGCCATAACATTTTGCTCCAAACTTCGATTGGGCTGAATTTTGGACTGAAGGTAGAGAACTTTGAGACACAACTTTTGCAACAAGTTTCACCTCGTTTGGACTTTTGTAGCTCCCGAAATCGCAGAAATATCACTGATTTTCTGTGCAGATTATGGACAACAAAAGATTACGGGAGATGCCTTCTAGTTCACCCGATCTCGCATGATGCACGGTGCCTCATCGATAGATCTCTGAGTGCCTCCATTCAACGCGCCTTCTCCTTCTACGAAATACCACGAGAGGAAGACGAGTCGCCATCCAATGGTGCAAGCGAGGGAGAGAGAGACGAGAGAGGAGAAGAGAAGAGAAGAGAGGGGGCGGCTAGGGTTTCCCCATGGCATGGCCGACCCTAAGGCTTGTCATCCTCGACCCCCCCTCTCTCCCATTACTCTTATATAGGGCTGCCCTATCCTTATGGATGAGGCTAGTACGGATAATATTTAACTAATTCAAACCTCTCACTATATCTCTTTCCTTTATCTCTATCTTTTCCTTGGTTTTGAAAACGGTCAAAACCAGCCCATTTTCTGTGCTTATTGACCGGCACCATCATTGGAGGCAACAACCTCCTGAAACCAATAGGGCTGGCCTTGATCAGTCTCCCAACACTTAGGGTCGGCCCCCCTAGTGCATAGTGGCACATGGTATGACCAAAACGCCATTATGTCACTAGTTGGTCGTTCCTCGTGTATGAGACTTTGCAAGGCACATATAAATGACGTGCACCAGTGATAGTGATTTCACTATGCTCTGAGGTTTTCGTAGGGTGCTCCTAGTGAAGTCAACTAGCCAACTAGCAATATATCCCGGTGCATCGCACCCATGTGGCAAACTCCACTTATGGCAAGGATTTGCTACATGCATCTCTGCAGTAACCTAGGGTTTCCCCTTAGTGCACACACGTAGCTACGCATCTACCGTGCATTAGTGCGAAGCACTCACAGAGCGTAGACTTGAACTTCTCGCTTCCTCTTACTGTGTCCTGTGTTTTGAGGAGATGGTATTAGAACCGTACATAATATAGATAAGGTGGAACCTACAGAGACCAGGGTTTATGGCTTCCAACTCAGACTCGATCGACATACTACCCGAGTGTACCATCGATCCTCTGAGTCCGAGTTAACCTGCGTGGCCATCCAGAGTACAACGCAGGCTGCACTTCAATTCCTCCGGACTTACTATGTTCTTCCTCATACCCCTGCTCTCCGCTTAGTATAGTAAACCCGCTGTCCCTCCATCTGGTGCCATGACGCAACTCGAGCGGTGGAGAATACCGTCAGACTCGAGTGCTCATATGATTCAGTTCGTTCCATGTTGACCACGTACATCGTACGTCCGATTACTCTGCTGAGTAATCGGATCCATAACCAGTCAAACTGATGACCACCTAGCCAGAGTTTAATACGACATAGGTCAGACCAAGGAACGCGCCTCCCGTCAGGGGTGTGGATGGCCTGCAGGAGTGATACACTGATGCAATGCCAGCGGGGTAACCCAGTACACCGTGATTTTGGATCACTGCATCCGGATCCTCACACATTGGTGCGCCAAAGTACCACTCAACTGGTTAGTCCATCAGACATGGTTCCTCAAGGTTTAGGACCGTTTTACCCTAAGCAGAAATATGGTTTAGTGCACTGGTGTCTGCTCACCAATCTGTGCACCGTGTTAGTTCCGTTCGGTCACAGACATTGTGCCTGGTAATGACCGCAGTGGAGACACCCTCGTTCTGTCATCCCAATAGCTTATCCTGATAGGGCAACCAATCCTAATCAGAGCTGCGAACATATTTAGGTTACATGGGACCAGTCCCTTGAGTCTCCCACTCAAGTGGATTACCATGTAGCCGTGGCTCTCTGTTCTGTAATCAGAACATGTACTAAGGTACGTACCAAGATGCAATCTTATACTAACAACCATACATAGCTAAACTCTAGGTTTTTACGAGCTGTAGACCTCACCAATTCTAACAATCTCCCACTAGGTCTAACGAGGAATAACGATGTTGAGCTCTGTAGCTTTTACATGCTGCTCAAAAGCCTTTTCAGGAATTTCCTAAAGGAATTGGCAACATTATCTGTAGATTCCACCTCAGTACCGCTACTTGCATTTCCTCCTATAACTGTCAGATCAAGTGGAGTTTGTACTTGATGGGTTTTCCCTAACGGTGGTGCCATGCCTCTTTGAACCATGCTTACCACTCTTCTGTTGTCACAACAGATAACTGAGCATCTGATACGTATCCCTGGTTCTCTAAAAACTTCTTGAGCCATACCACTTATTAGACTACTTCGCATGCAACAACGTGCTCAGTCTCTGTGGTAGAGTCTGTGATGCACTATTACTTCACACTCTATCAACTACCACTTCTAACCCCAAGATAAAAATAATTCCTGAAATCGATTCTTTAGAACGCACATCTGACACCAAAGTCAGACTCTGTGCATCCAATCGATATAAGGACTTGTGAAGTGCAAGCTAACTCATAATCCTCAGTTGATAAGGACTTATGAGTATACCCTTCACTTTAGTCCAGTGATCTGGACCCGGGTTTGACTGAAACCGACCTATGAATCCTGCTGCGCAATAGATATCTAGCCTCGTAAAATGAATCTGGCTAGAATCTTATCTTCATGCATAGCCTGTGACAGTAAGAGAACCTTGCTCTGGTTATCTCGAGTTACCTTGATTTCCATAGTATAACTCGCTTCACTAGGGTCTTTCACATCGAATTGTGATGACTACAAACCTTTACCGTAAACAATATTGTTACGTCATTTTCAATCAGTAGGATATCGTTAACGTAAAGTACTAGGTACACCCTTGTAACTATTTCACCTTTCTTATACCCACTTGGTTTATCCTTATTCTAATCAAATCCCTGTGAGTGGATTCCCTTGATCAAAATAGATATTTCAACTTGGATGCTTGCATCAGTTCATAAATGGACCTTTGCAACTTGCATTTCATATCTTCCTGACCTACTGACACAAAGCCTGGGGCTGCATCATCCAATGTCCTTTCCAAATTTCCGTTAGGGAATAACTATCTTGACATCCATCAACCAGATCTTCCAACTATAATGGGCTGCGATGGATTAAGAGGATCCGAAATAGACTTAGGCATAGCTACCAGTGAGATGGTTTCGACATAGTCAATCCCTTCTCTATTGGTAACCAATCTAGCCTTTTAAGTCTTAACTAGGTCCTCTTTTTATACACCCCCTACACCCCAAAAGGGTGACAGTGTAATAAAAGTCGAGACAGTTCTAAGAGACATTGATACAAGCTTGCCTCCATGGTCTTTTGTCAGTTAGAGCTGTCAGAAGCTCCCACTACTTCTTCGTAGCTCTAGGGATCATCCTCTTGAAACTCTCGATTAACTCTCGAAGTTTCTCCATAGTATCTATCAGGAGTTCTGATAGTCCAATAACGACGAGGTGGTGGTGGTACAAAAGTGAATCGTTTCTACAATACCTGGTATACTAGTTTCTGTATCATCTACTTCCACTATGTTTTTCAGATGCGCACTCTCTACCAGTACCCAGTAGTTCACCCAGAACTACCTTACCGGTAAACTTATGGTCTATAATATAATCCTGGTCTAGGTAGATGGTATTCGTAGAAACGATTACCTTCCAAACCTCAAGATCACATAATAGTCCACCTTATGCCTCCCTAGGGTAACCTATAAACAGATATATCTGGAACTACATCTCCATCTCATCCCTCTTGTCCTTTTGCACAAGTGCAGGACAACCCTATATCTCGAGACACTATAGTGTCAACTTTCGCTTAGACTATAGCTCTCTATAGGTCTGAGGCACTGATCTAGATGAGAGATAGTTTCATATATAAGCTATTGTTTCAAGGTACAACCCCACCAAAAGGTGGGTAGTATACTTGGCAATTTTCATCTACTACGGACCATGTCAAATAGAGTCTAATTCCTTCTCTCGGAGACTTCATTCTGACATGTCATCCTTGGAGCATTTAACTGGGAAATAATCCCATGCTCCTTCAGGATCCTATGGAACCCATCCGATAGGTTCTCGTTCCTTCTATTAAATCGAAGAGACTCCTATCGTCTGGATGCTCTTGGAACCATAGATGTCAAAAATAACTAACACCAATACCTTAGTGGTCTTTTTAGTTATTCTGCCTTCCAGATAACACTCATAGGTTAGAAGGATCTTCGATGAATCTGTAAATAGAAACTCAGCCTTCTATTACCTTTGAATTTATCTGAGGCAAAATATCTAAATCAGAGGAGTCACAAATGGGATAGCTTCTCCAAAGGACTTAGATGAATTTAAATTAGATACTGCAATTGTCATGAAATCTATTTCCGAATTAAGATTAAATACAAAGAGATTATTCTAATATATTCCTCTAGTAATGAAGTTATTTATTCAGTTTAAGATACACACCTACGGTGCTGTCTAAAACTAAAAACTTCATTTACTAAGAAGGAAACAGAACTAGTTTCTAAATATCAAAATCCATGTTTCAGAAAAACTAAGACAATCATATCTAACAGCTTCCGCAGCGACTTATGGCATCAGTACCTATGTTAGGATTACTTCACTATAAAGTAGCCTTCTGCTTTCCTTGAATCTTTGTAGACCCAAAGTCTACATTTCAAGACGTATAAGAACTGCTACTAGAAGGTGAATCAACTCCTAACACCTTGAGGCCATAATCAATCTTCAAATACCCCCTATACTCGCCAAAGCAGAAACACTTCCGTCCTTAGCGTTACCAGACTTAGGAGTCCATACCAGTTTCTGCACTAGAATAGTTTTCGATCTATGATAAGTTACTCCCTTAGGTTCTTCTAAAGAAGACATAGGTTAAACACTAAAGGCATTGCTTTAATCTTTATCCTATCCTTTGTCTCTTGGAAATCTCCTTAGAAGTTCTGTGTTTATTATCTCTAACTTGTTAAAGCTAAAGTCTCTGATAACGCCTTCGAAGGTTCCAGACAAGGATGCAAGACAGACGTCTTCCACCACCTCGTCATCTGACACCATGTCTTTGGAATCTAGTTCGATCTGGAACTCAAATATGTGTTCCTGAACAAGCATACTGTTGGGGGTAGGCAAAAACCACATATCTTGGATAGCCCGTCCAGGAGTTGGAACCCTTGGAAGCCGGGCGTGCCCCTTTTCTAGCTCGCAAGGAGCTCGCCTAAAAAAAACAGCTCGCGAGGAGCTCACCTAACAGCTCGCAAGGAGCTCGCCCCACAGCTCGCAAGGAGCTCGCCTAACAGCTCGCAAGGAGCTCGCCCCCACAAGGAGCTGGATGGACACCTTATATCTGAGTGCATCTCGCCCCTCCCAGATCCCGTAGGAGCACGCCCCGAATTCTGTAAGTGGCTTAGACAAAGAACGCGAAGGATCTTGCCCAAGCTCGCTAGGAGCTCGCCCAAGCTCGCTCAGGAGCTCGCCCAAGCTCGCTCAGGAGCTCGCCCAAGCTCGCTCAGGAGCTCGCCCAAGCTAGCTCAAGAGCTCGCCCAAGCTCGCTAGGAGCTCGCCCAAGCTCGCTCAGGAACTCGCCCAAGCTCGCTAGGAGCTCGCCCAAGCTCGCTCAGGAGCTCGCCCAAGCTAGCTCAGGAGCTCACCCAAGCTCGCTCAGGAGCTCGCCCAAACTCGCTCAGGAGCTCGCCCAAGCTCGCTCAGGAGCTCGCCCAAGCTCGCTCAGGAGCTCGCCCAAGCTCGCTAGGAGCTCACCCAAGCTCGCTCAGGAGCTCGCCCAAGCTCGCTCAGGAGCTCGCCCAAGCTTGCAAAAAGGTCGCCCCCAGTAAAGGCAGCATAAAGCTTACCAGGTGTCGAGAACCCACTGAAGCTACGTGGACGATTGCAATCCACAGAAGCCCATCAGAGTCGGTTTGAGACCTCCCAGACTTGAACATTCCAGAATAGCCACCTGGTAGCGACAAAAAAGATGCTCTCCCCCACTCAAACCGCCTGGCAGGCTCGATGACAAAGAATGTCAGGGGCGCAAGTACCAAGGACCGTCAGACCCACGCGAGCCAGAACGTGGGGGGTCTAGAAGGCGCTGGAAGAATCTCCACGTGTCGGACCATCATAGGCCGCCAATGTCTATAAATGCACACCCCCAGGCTCCAAAGTACAGGTTCGAAATCCCATTCCCTACCACTTTGGTATACAACAGCTCTCGGTTGTGCTACCATCACTGACTTGAGCGTCGGAGGGTCTGCGCTCCTAAGGGAGCCAGCCGTTCTCACGTTCTCTTTTCTATCTTGCAGGTGGCTCACAAGGACCAGTGAAAAATCCCCCAAATACATACCTTCCGACATCTTGGTACCGACAAGTATCTTGGTGGAAAAGAAATGAGTCTATAAACCTCACCTCTCTGACATCTTATACAAGTAAGACTTTATTTCAGAAGACCCGACATATCTCTGACTTGCTTCTAAAGAGTTATCCGCAAGTCTGCTATAACATAGTACTTGCACATCTCCTTAGACTCTCGCTAGTCGTCATATGCCCTAGTTAGTGCCCTAGTGATATCTGGACCTGTTAGGTCTGGTACAAGGATATTGACATTGTAAGTCAATGTACGTTTACTACCCTAAGCATAAGCTAAAGATATCGCTTCCGCTCTACGAAGTTAGAGACCAAATAACTGGTTCTCTTATAGGATAGCGGATAGAGAAACTATATGGTTGAATGAAAAAGAATGCAGGAAAACTTATTTTATGGATTTTTAAAACAAGCTAATTATATCCAAATGCCAACGCTACCCTCACAGCGAAGACACATCTATGGATTAATTAACCATGTATGTAAGATCTCGGAATCGACTGCACCTACCCTAGGGGGCATCATGCAGCGTCAATCTGCATACACGGGCCTTTCCTTGACCCAGTCCAAATCTGCCAACTAAGGGCTTTAATGAATCATGGTTATCTTTTGGCCAATACCACGTGATCCCCATTGTGCAAACAACGGATACCTCACGTCCACTTCGGATGCTTACCCACAAGCCTAGGCTGTAATATCCGCCCCAAACACACAAGATTTTGTCCGCTTTGTCCGTGACCGTATGAGAACTTCCCAGGGGGTCACCCATCCTGGTATTATTCTCGTCCGAGCACGCTTAACTACGGAGTTCTTACGAATTTTATAACGGCGCACGGTTTTAAAATGCGTCTTCTATGTTTGAAGGGGAAATTATATAACTAGCTCAGGATCTCCTTCTCTCTGGCGATATAGGGCTAACTCGTGGCCTTGTACACCTCACATCACCTCACCTCATCCATCTTGGCATCCTAGCCTCAGGAGTCTTAGCTCTTGGCTATTGGCCTATTGGATCTTGGTCGTTACAATCCACCCCCCTTAGGGCTACACGTCCTCGTGTAGGGTTAAACCCCCCCATCCCGAGGAGAACCGGCTCTGATACCATTTTGTAACATCCGCCCCAAACACACAAGATATTGTCCGCTTTGCCCGTGCCCGCATGAGAAATTCCTAGGGTGTCACCCATCCTAATACTACTCTTACCCGAGCACGCTTAACTACGGAGTTCTTACAAATTCCGTAGCGGTGCACGGCTTTAAAACGCGTCTTCTATGTTTGGGAGGGGAAATTATATAAGTAGCTCAGGATCTCCTTCTCTCCAGGCGATGTGGGGCTAACTCATGGCCTTGTACACCTCACCTCACCTCATCCATCTTGGCATCACAGCCTTAGGAGTCTTGGCTCTTGGCTCTTGGCCTATTGGATCTTAGTCGTCACATAGGTAGTTACGACACGGGAGTTTATGCGGCCCCCACTAGGGTGGGATAAAAAACCCTTCTCTCCTCACCCCATAACTACCATATCCCAAAGGAGACTGCTAAGTCATAAGGCATGAAAAAACATAACCCTCACCCTATGGGGTGTCGAGCTACGCCCTTCCACCCAGACACAAAGCAGTTGGTTATGAAGGCCAGAGGATCTCTAAAAGTCCTCTCTTACATCCCTTATTAAATTTGAGGGTTCTTTTATGCAAGTATGAGTGTACACTAAGGTCACGATGTTAGAATTGGTGAGGTCGACAGCTCGTAAAAACCTAGTATTTAGCTTTGTATGGTTGATAGAATAAGATTGCATCTTGGTACGTACCTTAGTACGTGTTTTGATTACATAACAGAGAGCAATGGCTACATAGTAATCCACTTGAGTAGGAGAATAGTGAAATCACTGGTGCACTTCACTTATGTGTGCCTTGTAAAGTCTCGTACACGAGGAACGGCCAACTAGTAACATAAGGGCGTTTTGGTCATACTATGCGCCACTATGCACTAAGAGGGCCAGCCCTAAGTATTGGGAGACTGCTCAAGGCCGGCCCCATTGGTTTCAGAAGGTTGTTGCCTCTAATGATGGGCCAGTCATGAGGCACAGAAAATAGGCTGGTTTTTACCGTTTTCAAAACCAAGGAAAGGATAGAGATAAATGAGGGAGAGGTTTGAATTAGTTGAACCTTATCCGTACTAGCCTCATCCATAAGGATAGGGCAGCCCTATATAAGAGTCATAGGGGAGAGGGGGGTCGGTAATAACAAGCCCTAGGGGGCCGGCCATGCCATGGGGAAACCCTAGCCGCCCCTCTCCTCTCTTCTCTTCTTCTCTCTCGTCTCTCTCTCCCTCGCTTGCGCCATTGGATGGCGACTCGTCTTCCTCACATAGGGTTTCATAGAACGATAAGGCTCGTCGAATGGAGGCACTCAGAGATCCATCGACGAGGTGCCATGCATCGTGCGAGATCGGGTGAACTAGAAGGCATCTCCCGCAAGCTTTTGTTGTCCAGAATCTGCACAGAAAATCAGTATTGTTTCTGTGATTTTGGGAGCTACAGAAGTTCAAATAGGGTGAAACTTGTTGCAAAAGTTGAGTCTCGAAGTTGGCTACTTGCAGTCCAAAGTTCAGCCCAATCCGAGTTCAGAGTAGAACGTTATGGCCGTCGCACCGAAGCTATATCAAGCAGATCCGAGCCATTCTCTATCGACAAAGAAGAAACTTGCCGCGGTGAAAGAATCTGCTCGCAAGTATGATCTCTAACCTGTAGATCTAGCATAGATAGAACATGCATGTATGCTAGATTGTTCTTTCGTGTTAGATCGATGTTAGGGGTTCGCGTAGTTACAATGCTAGATTCATACACGCACATGTAGATCGTTTCGATGAAAATTGTGATATGTAACGTACACCGCTCTCGGTCTTCGGACCTATTCTTTGCTTCCACTGCGGGCCTCTACCATGGATTTATTTCCAACACACGATAACCTATATACTAGACTCTGGTCATATCGGGCTCCCACTAGCGTTTCAAGCCTTTCGTGAAGTATTAATCGATCTCAGAATATCATAGTCACTGCCTCAAGTGGATTTCTCCACTCAAAGGTCACATTACATATCCCAAGAACATCGATACTCCACAAACCTAACTATCACACTAATGCCCTAGAGCCTAGCCTAAGGTCTGATAGAAAGGAAAGGTCTCCCACTACTATGGCACCTTGCTTATAAATTTGATGAATGATGTCATAGTAGAATTCCAACTCATTCTACATTTCGATGTTGGTCAAATAGACACACCCGACTAATCGGATGTTGACCTAATGGTGGCATAACCAAATGTAAGAAATTCATGCTATCATCAAGGGTCAATTAAATAATAGGCTTCACTAGTGGAATCCTATCCTAATAAGGTCGCTAGGACCCGAGGGAAAAGGGTATCCCTCTAATACAGATAATTTAATTATCGCATCGGGGTTCTCTATAGAAATATACAGAATTACTGAAAGAAACAATCACACAACTGAATCAAGTTCAGAGTCTGACCCCTGAACCTGACTGGCACAGCGCATGCTCTTTGTCTCCTTTGTAAGGTTCCTCGATCCGATGCAAGCCTCTGTATATGATCTCCTGACGCTTTTGCCCTTTGTCGTCATCATGTACATTTTATCGGATCGTCATAGTTCTCCAAGGTTCCGCTCGTCCTTCGGTAGTGGATCTCGGCGGCAGGTCCTCCTCTTCAATCTGTAACCAATGCTTCGAGAAAGTGCTCGCTCGTACAAAATTTTTTAGAATGAAAAGGAAAACAAGCCTAGCAAAAAGCCTGGGAATCAAGGGTGGTCAACCTCCACCACTTGCCCGACTATGGCTCTAAAACCTATCCACACACAGAACAAAATATATCCAGACATATTCGCTAACACGGGGTCCGACCCCCGGTAGCAAGTAATCACATATCTAGATTAATTTTTAGAAGCGGCGCCCTGCAAGAACAATTCATAGAACACACAAAATATATTATGCATGATCTACTCGTAGAACCTCGATGGCGGTACATACCATTCATGCGCGCACATGACGGTTTCATAAAAAACATGAAACGTACACTACTAGCGTGATCTGATACCAATTGTTGGAAATAAATCCATGGTAGAGGCCTGCAACGGAAGCAAAGTGAAGGTCCGAGGACCGTGAGTGGTGTGCGTTACATATCAAAAATTTTATCGAAACGATCTACACGTGCGTGTATGAATCTAGCATGGCAACTACGTAAGCCCCTAACGTCGATCTAACGTGAAAGAACAATCTAGCATGCATGCATATTCTATCTATGCTAGATCTATATGTTAGAGATCATACCTGCGTGCGGATTCTTTCACCACGACAAATTTCTTCTTTGTCCATGGAGACGGACAAGGATCTGCTCGTTATACCTTCGGTGCAACGGTCATAACTTTCTGTTTCAAACTCCGATTGGATTGAATTTTGGACTGCAGGTAGAAAACTTTGAGACACAACTTTTGCAATAAGTTTCACCTCATTTAGATTTCTGTAGCTTCCGTAATCACAGAAACATCACTGATTTTCTGTGCAGATTCTGGGCAGCAAAAGATTGCGGGAGATGCCTTCTAGTTCACCCGATCTCGCACGATACATGGCACCTCATCGATGGATCTCTGAGTATCTCCATGCGATGAGCCTTTTTCTTTTACAAAACACCACGCGAGGAAGACGAGTCGCCATCCAATGGCGCAAGCGAGGGAGAGAGAGACGAGAGAGGAGAAGAGAAGAGAGGAGAAGGAGCGGCTAGGGTTTCCCCATGGCATGGCCGGCCCTAAGGCTTGTCATCCTCAACCCCCCCTCTCCCCCATTACTCTTATATAGGGTTGTCCTATTCTTATGGATGAGGCTAGTGCGGATAAGGTTCAACTAATTCAAACCTCTCCCTATATATCTCTCCTCTATCTCTATCTTTTCCTTGGTTTTGAAAACGGTCAAAACCAGCCCATTTTCTGTGCTTCATGACCGGCCCCATCATTGGAAGCAACAACCTCCTGAAACCAATAGGGCCGGCCTTGACCAGTCTCCCAACACTTAGGGTCGGTCCCCCCTAGTGCATAGTGGCACATGGTATGACCAAAACGTCCTTATGTCACTAGTTGGTCGTTCCTCGTGTATGAGACTTTGCAAGGCACACATAAGTGAAGTGCACCAGTGATTTCACTATTCTCTGAGGTTCCTGTAAGGTGTCCCTAGTGAATTCAACTAGTCAACTCGCAATATATCCCGGTGCATCGCACCCATGTGGCAAACTCGACTTATGGCAAAGAATTGTTACATGCATCTCTGCACTAACCTAGGGTTTCCCCTTAGTGCACACACGTAGCTACGCATCTACCGTGTACTAGTGCGAAGCACTCACGGAGCGTAGGCTTGAACTTCTTGCTTCCTCTTACTACGTCCTGTGTTTCGAGGAGATGGTACTAGGACCGTACATAATGTAGATAAGGTGGAACCTTTAGGGACCAGGGTTCATAGCTTCCAACTCAGACTCGATCGACACACTACCCGAGTGTATCATCGATCCTCTGAGTCTGAGTTAACCTGCGTGGCCACCCAGAGTGCGACGCAGGCTGCACTCTAATTCCTCCGGACTTACTATATTCTTCCTCATACACTTGCTCTCCGCTTAGTATGGTAAACCAGTTGTCCCTCCATCTGGTGCCATGATGTAACTCGAGCGGTGGAGAATACCGTCAGACTCGAGTGCTTATATGACTCGGTTCCTTCCAGGTTGACCACGTACATCGTACCTCCGATTACTCTGCCGAGTAATTGGATCCGTCACCAGTCCAACTAATGACCACCTGGCCAGGGTTTAATACGACGTAGGTCAGACTAAGGAACGCACCTCCCGTCAGGGGTGTGGATGGTGCAGGAGTGATACGCTGATACAACACCAGTCGGGTAACCCAATATACTGTGGTTTTGGATCACTACATCCGGATCCTCACACATTGGTGCACCAAAGTACCACTCAACTGGTTAGTCCATCAGACGTGGTTCCTCAGGGTTTAGGACCGTTTTACCCTAAGCAGAAATATGGTTTAGTGCACTGGTGTCTGCTCACCGATCTGTGCACCGTGTTGGTTTCGTTCGGCCACAGACACTGTGCCTGGTAATGACCGCGGTGGAGACACCCATGCTCTGTCATCCCAACAGCTTATCCTGATAGGGCGACCAACTCTAATCAGAGCTGCGAATGTATTTAGGTTACATAGGACCAGTCCCTTTAGTCTCCCACTCAAGTGGATTACCATGTAGCCATGGCTGTCTGTTCTGTAATCAGAACACGTACTAAGGTACGTACCAAGATGCAATCTTATACTATCAACCATACATAGCTAAACTCTAGGTTTTTACGAGCTGTAGACCTCACCAATTCTAACACGACAGACGTTGTAAACCCTCTTTTCCAAGTGTTTAACCTCTTTGCTAGAGGGTGCTTGCTGATGCAGGTATACGTGAACAATGTTTGCCTAGAGGATTTTGCATCCACCTATCATGTTAACTCCCTTCCTTTACTGATGCCGCCTTTCTTTCTCTCAGCCTGGTTCTTTGTTGGCGAGGTAGCCATCGAGTCTCCCTTCTTGGACCAGGTCTTCGATGTAATACTTTAGCTTTCAATAGGTAGAGATTGGGTGGCCGTGGCTGCGATGAAATTCGTAATAGGCTGTCGTGTCCCCCACCTAGTCAAAATTTGGAGGGAGGGTTGTGGCCATTTGTAAAGGGCTCATTCTGCAAGTAGGCGAAGATGTCTTCAATCGAGGTGTTCAGCTCAGTGAACACCCTTTGCTCCCTCAGAGTTTGCCTCTTTCCTGCGAGAGGGGCCTTCGGATCTTCGTTGTGCCTTTTGGCCAGTCCTTGCTAGTCGTACGCGGCGTTAGTATGCTTCTTGTAGTGTGCATCATTCGGAACTTCATCAGCCTTCTTGTATTGGGAGTCGTGAGGTTCGCCTGGCTCGTGCAGCCTTTTGGCCCGTTGGTTGTCCTCCACCTCTATCTCCCACTGTACATGTTTAAACATCGCGTCCAATGAGCTAGGAGGATGTCGGATGAAGTCAGTGTAAACGTGGAGCTCTGGCCCGATAGTGTTTTGGAACGCCAGCATGATAGCCTCCTCATTTTGGGATCGGTCGGCGAGCTCGGAGTGCTCATTGCGGAACCTCATCGTGAAACTCCTTAGGAACTCGTCGGAGCCCATCTTCAGTCGATACAGTATGTCCAGTTTCCTTTCCGACTTCAAGTTAAGCCGATAATGGTCCATGAAGAGTTCCTCCAACTCTTCGAATGTGCCTACTGCACCGGTAGGCAGCGTGTGGTACCAGTTAAGGGCAAATCCCTTGAGGCTTCCTGCAAATATACAACAGAGAACATGGTTCTTATACTCGTATGGCGTCATCACCTGCTTAAAGGCGAGGACGTGGAGAGCATGGTCTCCTTTGATATAGTTAAACTTTGGCAAGCTCGATGTTCGCAAACCCTTAGGAAAATGGGTTGCAAGCACCTCAGGACGTAGATGTTGGGATTGGTGTGTCCCACATGCCAATTCTAGCAGTGACGACACTTGATTAGGATCGCTTCACTAAAACTCACACACCACTATGCATAAGATGCATAAATCCACTAGTCCATATTAGTGTTGTTGAGGTGACTCGGGTACGTGGATGAGATCTGCATACAGGAGGTATAAGTTACCATACAAACTAATGTAGGTTCGAAGTCATTGCTAGATTGGACACCTAACAGGAGAGATTGTAACACACTGGCTTTCTCCTAGTGAGAGATGGCCTATCTCGACCATTGGTATGAAATACTAAGTCAGGATGTGTTAATGTAACCGGAATGTATCGAACATAATCAAGAGAGGAAATCGATCTTAATTACTATCATCCAAGACCATAGGACCTCTATTGCTAGTTGACTAGAACAATAATCCTAGGATGTGTTGCGAACCTTAGGTCAGGTGTTCTCTACGTTGACCTACCAATCAGTGCGGTCTTTGACAGACCTAAACCTAGGTAATTGGGTAGTTAGCATTAGGCACTAGGGAACACAAGCAATCTTTAGAATTCCATATCCCCAAAGGAGGCCTAGGCGTCTCATTGAGTGACTCTCATGAAGGGCTAATCACCAAGGTTGGCCAGTCGTACTAATGCACAAAGGGGTGATCACAAAGCATTGTGAAGTCAGGACTCAATTGGGTGAACTAACTTGAGAGGAACAATCAATACTTATCTCAGTTAGTTGCATGGACACCAGATTGGAAGGGTTCAAGTGCAGTATAATAGGGTAAATAGTATTCGCATAGTTACTAATAACCTCGGAGTGCAGCAATGTCTTAGTAGTGGTTGTAGATATTGTTCACTGGTGTGGCCTTGGCTATGGTACCAGTAGGAGCCAAGGTTATCAGGGTCCCAAAGATTCCAACTCCTAGCCACCTCCTATAGCTAAGCGGATCTAACTCAATGCCGTTAGGGTTTACTGATAGTGGTTAACACCACGGTGACCAGTAAAACCAAGGGCATAGGGATTATGAGATATAGTTTAGGTTTACTTAAGCGGTTCTTCCCTCAGATCCTCTATAGAAGGAAAATCTAGTTTGACTAGGGTTCCTCAGTGGGACCCACCTGGTCGGTTCCAGACTCGTAAAATAAAGACATGGATATTAGTATGTGCAAATTAGTCATGTATAATCTCTAGGACATTCTAGGATCACTAAGACTTGACTAAGAATGACTAAGTTGACTTTTCCCCGGAAATGTTATAAGTGTCATTAAGGGCTAAGTTGGCCCTCGGACATTCTAGGAGAAGTCATTGGAGCCCAGTCAAGTGAAATTTGATGACTTACCTAAAATATAGGAGGTGTCATAAGTGTCCGAGGATGGAGTGCGACTCCATTTCCCTCTCTGGTCAACATCTTGATGGACAGAGGAGATGGCCCCTAAGTGCAGGGGTATTTTTGTAATTGTCATAGGTGGATGTTGTGGAACAATTAATTATTATTTAATTAATTACTTT
Organism: Chamaelirium japonicum; assembly: GCA_947650365.1. Classification (NCBI taxonomy): domain Eukaryota; kingdom Viridiplantae; phylum Streptophyta; class Magnoliopsida; order Liliales; family Melanthiaceae; genus Chamaelirium; species Chamaelirium japonicum. The sequence goes on from OX393556.1 coordinate 37,988,753, forward strand.
CTCTTATTGGTTACCTAGTTGGACTAGGAAAAACCATGGCTCAAGTTAGGGTTTGACCGCAATCAAATCGAGCTAACATGTGTGTGTTCCTTTCTTGACTAATGTGGGTGCCATAACCATTGGGTGTGGTTTGCCACCCCCTATGAGTGCTACCCATGAGAATTTCGGTCAAGAGATGAACCCCTACATACAAACCTGACCCGAAACTAACGGTTTTGGACACGACCCGAAACTAGACACGACACAAACCCGACCCGACCCGACCCATTGCCACCCCTACATACACAGTTGACAACATGAGTTAAAGTGCACAAACTACCACTGAAATTATTATTTTTTTTTCATTTTTTTTTTCTTATCTTCTTCGTCAATTATTTATTTCCTACTCATCTACATACCCATAAGAGAGGAGCTCTCCAACGGCGACAAGTTCTAAGTAATGTGAGAAACCGGACTAGAAACCGTAAAAGACACGTGACATATACACATATACACGTGGACTAATCATACATGTTGACTAATATATTAGTTTGGTTCTCGGATTGGTTTGGGTCTGCCAAACCCGAATCCAGATCTGACCCAGATTTAGTCGGGTCCACAAAACTTACCCTAAGTCGGATTTGGTTGGTTCTCTGTATCACCGGCCCCACGTCAAAACCCGAAACCAGAACGATCGCACCACCAACCCCCAATCCGCACCGCCGACGGCCGTGATGCTGTTAGTTCCACGTGCGTCTGCGCCCGGAATACTACGAGTCCGACCTGAATACGGAGAGGATTACCTATCGCATCCTGCGTACCATACAACCGCGGGGCCCACTGCGATTCAAGAGACACGGGGGCAGTGGGCCCCGCGGTTGTATGGTAACGCAGGATGTGCTGAAGATTTTTTTCCCGCGAGGAATTATTCGCCGTACTCTCCTCATGTGATCCGTCCGAATTTATATAAAAGGATAGGGAAGGGGGGGCAACGCCCGCCGCCGGATTCGTTACCCCTCTGTCTCTCCTTGCCCCTCTTTTCTTCCGAGGTTCTCTCCAGCTTCTCGACGACGAGCGCCCTCGCCTCTCTCTTCGATTTCGCGACATCCACTCGGAAATTCTAGGTTTTCGATCGGTCGATCGATCTCCGGTCGGGGAGGAGTTGGAAGGATGCACGACGATCGAATCCGGGAAACAATGGAGAAGTACGAGCTGGTGAGGGACATCGGGTCCGGCAACTTCGCCGTCGCGAGGCTGATACGGCACCGGGAAACCGGCGAGCTATTCGCCATGAAGTGCATCCCCAGAGGCCACAAGGTTCGCCGCCGCCGCCGCAGCTCCGATCATCACCGCCTCTCCCCCTCTAACTCCGTGTTCTCTCTGCTTATTTTTTTTTTCCTCCTTCCCTGCCCTGCAGATCAACGACAACGTGGCGCGGGAGATCGTCAACCACCGGTCGCTCCGGCACCCCAACATAATCCGGTTCAAGGAGGTAGGACCCGCGGCAGCGGAGCTCTCTGATTCGATTTGTTTTACGGGGGTCTGGTTTCCCTCACCGTGGTTGATTCGTCGCAGGTCTTGCTGACGCCGACGCACCTCGCCATCGTGATGGAGTACGCCGCCGGCGGGGAGCTCTTCGACCGGATCTGCAGCAACGGGCGATTCAGCGAGGACGAGGTTTCCGGCTCTCCTGCTTCCCCTGCTTTATTTCGTTTTTAATTACTTTTGACACGGAATCTTTTTTTTTGTTTTGTTTTTTCTTTGTGATGACAGGGGAGGTATTTCTTCCAGCAGCTGATCTCCGGCGTCAGCTACTGCCACTTCAGGGTAAGTCCAGATTTTTATATTGATATAAAAATTCCTCGCTGAATTTTTTTTTTTGTATTATTTAATGATCGAAGTTTGATTGGACCAGCAAATCTGCCATCGAGATCTGAAGCTCGAGAACACGCTGCTTGATGGGAGCCGGGCGCCGCGGCTCAAGATCTGTGATTTTGGTTACTCAAAGGTCTGGGGGGTTTTTTTTTTTTCATTGAATTTTACTTTTGAGTTCGAGTAATTCAGGAATAACTAGCTGAATTTCTAATAAAAAAAACTAAATTTCCTCTGTAAACATAAACAGTCGTCTCTGCTTCACTCAAGGCCTAAATCGACGGTGGGGACGCCGGCGTACATCGCACCGGAGGTTCTCTCACGGATGGAGTATGACGGCAAGGTAAGTTCTGAACCTTCACCACTCTCTCTCTCTCTCTCTCTCTCTCTCAAAGTGATTTTGGGTGAAATCAAAGGGAATAAAGTGTATTTTTCTATATTAAAAAAGGGGTTATTAGTCTAAGGCCCTTCTAACTAACCCTGTATTACGATAAACCCTTCCGTCAGTTACGTTTAGGGTCCGTTTGGTTAGGGGAGTTGTAATTATATTTGTAGTTGTAATTACAACTAGTAGTAGTTTTAACTACTGTAGTTGAAACTACTGTACTACAGTCGTTTGTTGACCTTCTACACCCATGAATAGCGCAATTTTATTTGGTTTCATATGAGAGAAACCCTAATTCGTTGGGTTTACCCCACTCAGATCTGATGCTGTCGGGAATACCGTAGTTTGTACTCCAAGTGTTTTTCAAGGAAGTTAAAACTTCAGTAGTTTATCAAGTTATGTAGTTTGACTTACACTAGTTGACCACAACTACATGAACCAAACGGATGTGTTGTGGGGTTGTAGTCTGAACTGCTGCAGTTCGAACTACAACTCCCCCAACCATACGGACCCTTAGTGTTAAAGGCCTTCCCTTACTCTTTTTTTTTAATATCTATTTTACTCCTCAATTGTTTATTTATATATTTATATTATTGGACTTTGACCCCTAGGTATTAAATCAGCAAGATAGAGTAACAATTCGGTAATAGTGCATGAGCTACAGTGATTTCGCCGTAGCAAAGTACTAATTCGGGCGGGAGTGAATTTACTGTGGCTACAAGGAAATCATTGTTGCAATCGAATTATTACTATGTTACCCGAATTGATACTCAAAATTGCTATAGTGATTTCACTGTAGCAATAATGATTCGGTTGATAGTGATTTTACCCACCGAATTGATACTCCAAACCATTGTAGCAGCCAAATTGATACTCACAACTGAATTTGTGTTGTACACTTGTACTATAATGGAGGGAGGGTATTTTTGTCATTTGTAAGAGGTTGAAAAGTCAAAACTAGAGGTTGGGTGGTTTGATGTAAAGTTTGTAAACAATGTCTTTTCGGGAGGGGTTGGAGCTCAAATGATATTGTTGTTGGGAGTGTAGCTCAAAAGCATCTCCTAAAAGGAGTTGAACGGGGAACCTCTCCACTATGGGAGAGAGGATGTACCACCAGGCCAAGATCCCGTGGTTGTTGCGTGTAGCATTATCCTGTCTTAATGTTGATTGGGACCTTGTTTGGTGATGACTGGTGGAAATTGCGAACCATTATTCCATGCTAGGGTATTAGAGCATGTGCGTGCTGGAGGTGTGGTGAGGGATCCTTTTCATATTGTGGGCACTATCCTGTGGTGAGAGTCTGTCGCTTTTTGAGGTGCAACGATCTGACGGGAACATTGTGGCGGCGTGAAAGCCACTTGATGTGGGCTGAACTCCAAAGGCTAGCTGTCCATAGATCCACTGGGAGAATGGGTGCTTATCTCCAAGCTTTGACTGGAGGAGTTGCACATTACATCTTTGCCTTCGTTTAACATCCATGGTGTCACTTGGCTCCAATTTCCTTCATTACAGTTTGATGTTTTGTGGAGTGGATTCAACTTAGATGCCGTTTTATATAAATCATCCACCCATGTGTTAGCACCTTAGTGGGCATTCGAGATAAATAAGATTTTGGATTCTCTGGGTTTGGGGTTCGACGGAATCATAGCAACTCGGACGGATGAATAGCGCTCTACCTGATTATGATGCCATCAGGCCCCAATTGTAGAATACTCGAAATAAAATTTAAAAAAAATCAAGAATACACAGTAGTAGAAAACTAAATTTATTTTAAGGAAGTCAAAATTGGATTCTACACAAAGCTAGTATATATATTATTTTTTTCAATTACTTGGGCATTTTAGAAAAAGGGTACTCTCCTGAATCGGGGACCGCAGCAGGTGAATCACACTCAACCCAGCTATGCCTTTGGAACAATACTTGATGGCTACCTCTTGTGCCCCTGGACGCAACACATGGGGAGATGGCAGGTAGAATTGGTGAAGAAGAGTGAGGCCCACAATTTAAAAAAGATTAAAAAATATGAAGAAGTCGGAGACGAGCATTTCTCCCGTGAAGTGGTTTATTGAGTAGTAATATCTTTATTCATTCTGATTTTGTTTAATAATATTGTTTTTTTTACTATGCTTACATATTTCTTCTTCTTTTATTTTATAATCCTTGGGTGGGTTGTATTGGTGCAGATGGCTGATGTATGGTCTTGCGGAGTAACTCTCTATGTGATGCTCGTGGGAGCCTACCCCTTTGAAGACCCAGATGACCCCAAGAATTTCCGAAAGGCTGTTGGGGTAAACTCCCTCATCCTCTTCACTTCATTTCCCCGTAAACCGCTTCTGTTAGGTCTTTTAAACAATCACCCCAACTAACTATTCAGTTCATTATAGCAGCACAACATTGTAATTAATTGGGAATTTTGCATACACTCCCATGACAAATAATACACCCCACCCCAAATATTGATATTGCAAATAGCTCCCTCATTTTTTAATTTTATAAATAACCCCCTCACATATCTTGATTTTTGTAAAAACACTTGTATGAACAACTTTATGACCGTTTTACACTTGGTTGTCACCGGTGCTCATGCACCACGTCGTCGTCGAGGGAAAAGGAAGGAGACGAAAGGAGGATGACAAGGAGAAGAAAGGAGGACAACTTGCACACGCACCAACAGCAACCATGTGCACAAACACCGTGTAATCCAAGGGTAAAATGGTCAAAAAAATTAGCTACAAGTTTGTTTGTTTGTTTTTTGCAAAAATCGAGGTATGTCTAGGGGTTAATAGAATTAAAAAGAGGGGATTATTCACAATATCGATATTTATCAGAGGTGAATGCAAAAATCCGTAATTAATTTAGTCAGTCATCAGTCTGGTTGATGAAACTTTTTTTTGAAGTAAATTGTGTGCTCTGACACTATGAATGAACTAAACAAGTTGGACCTGCTGCATGGAATGCATTACATCATTTCTTTTAATAATTTACACTTTTTGTCTTTCCATCTTTGTGGTACTACTAGTCTACTACTGAAAATAAATCCCTTTGTAATTGCTTGTATTACAGAGAATAAAGTCAGCTCTGTACAAAATCCCCGAACACGTTCACATATCCAACGACTGCAGGCAGCTCCTCTCCCGTATCTTCGTTACCAACCCCACCAAGGTGATCACTTTAAGCCCTTCTAACTGAAACCACTACTTAATTCTTAGTCCCCCCATTGCATAGTTATAATGAGATAAGTTTTTTTTTTTTTTGCTGTAGAGGATAGCAATAAGGGAAATCAAGAACCACCCCTGGTTCTTGAAGAACTTGCCGAAAGAACTGACGGAATCAGGGCAGGCGGCGTACTACAAGAGGGATACCGACGGCCCTGCCTTCTCTCTCCAGAGCATCAACGAGATCATGAAGATTGTTGCAGATGCGAGGATCCCTTCACCGTCGTCCTCGCCCGTCCCTGGGTTCGGGTGCGGCGACGAGGAGGAAGAGGAGGAAGGCAAGGATGGGAGGCAAGAGGAGGAGGAGGAGGATGAGGTGGTGGACGAGCATGAGAAGAGGGTCAAGGAAGTGCATGCCGATGGAGAAGACCAAACTAGTTGATCAAACAGTTCTAGTGAGGTGTTTTGTCATTCTGTATAGTCATTGGTGTTGTTATTGATCGATATACTTTGATTTTACAAAGACATGAATTGGAGGTGTGGTTTTGTTGGGCTTGACGCTGAGGATCTACTTCCCAAGTTTTTTTTTTTTTTTTCTTCCTTCAAATTATAGATAATTGAATTCTAAATGAATACAGACTATTATTTTGTTTGTTGAAACATCCATAATCCATTGTCCATAGTTAAAAGAGCTGCAATGTAGATGAAATTTTTTTTACAAGATAAGATGAATGTTGGAAAGTTTTGTAATGGCATTTGGTGACTCTATGACCAGCTTTGTAGGACAAGCTTTGTAATGGCATTAGCCCACAGGTGGACCACATTATTAATACGCCGCAGCGGTGTAGTAGGACAAGCTCGGGATTCGATCCTGTGATCTCCCAAAAGGGAAACATCGGGTTGACCGCTGGGATGCAACTGCAGTCGCAAAGCTCATGAGTTCAACTCCCTCAATGAGCACCATATGGCACATCCTGCGAATTTTCGGGTTCCCTTACCACCAAGAATCACCTTGGGTTCGGCCTTGGCTCGAAATCGAGGTGCAGTTTTTATCTGTGTTAGAGCATCTCCAACGGCCTCCGAAGGGATCTCCGAAGGCCGACGTGGCACTCTGATCTATCAGACGCCGCTCCAACCGGCTCCGAAGAGAACTTTGAAGACCTACATGGCAGGCCATGTGTGTTCGGGACCTCCGAACTGCTCCACATACAACAGTTCTTTCAGAGCCTCCCAGAGTTCTTTCAGAGCCTCCGAACGAATTAAATAATATATTTTTTTACAGAAAAACCTCTCATCTTTTTACAAATGATTTTTTATATATACAATAATGCATGCATAAAATTTTAAAAATACCAATTTTTTAAAAAAAATCTATAAACACCCCCTTATACATACCATTCTTCACTCTCCTATTATTCTTACAAATTAAATTAATTTAGGAGGGGTTTGGTGTAAAATTGGAGGGTTTGGATAAATTATAAATGTAGGGGTGTTTGATGTAAAATTGGCTAGGACATCACAGTTGGGAGGCCGTTGGGCCGATCTCCTCTCAACTAGAAAATTTTCATGAGGTGGCTGCCACATTGGGCCCCACGGTCCTTAGGAGGTGCTCTTAGTTCGGAGGCCGTTGGAGATGCTCTTAGATACCCTCACTTTCCAAAACCCGGGTCGTAGCTCGTAAAGGGGGGAAATTTTCAGCACATCCGCCATACAACCGTGGGGCTCACTGTGAGTCGAGACATAGGGTAACTGGCCCCAGCACATGGGGGTAGTGGCTCCCAGCACTCAGAGCATGCCAATAGGCTCTGGGAGCAGTGGGCCCCACGGTTGTATGGTACGCATGATGTACTAAAAAAATTTCTACCGTATTAAGCAGATGATGGGTGCCTCCCTCACTATCCACCAGCACTCCCCCTCACGCGGAGCACACGTGGCAAGGATCTTCCCACGCATAGCACGTGTGGCAACACTGGCAAGGCACGATCGGTGGGGGAGTAGCCGGAGCAGGAGATGGTAAACCCTAACTCTGATACCATTTTAGATATCCTCACATCCCAAAACCCGGGTTGTAAGAGAAGGTCCACATGAGATATATTAAACGGGTGATGGGTGCCTCCCTCACCAACGTGGGATATCCGTCTAACAATCTGATTCGATTTCGAGTAGCATCAGGACTCTTCATGTCCAATCCATCACACCTAGTGAAGCTTCCTATCATGGGGATGCACCTTCCTCTCTGATCCTCCCATTATTCTAATTAATAATTATTTTCTTAGGAGTAAGAGTGCCGTATGTCCACGTTCTACATGTTAGCACCAAAACACTCTGCTTCGTTGAAACTTCTGTATAAGAGCAGTACAAGACCCAGCCATGATTGGTGCTGCGGCCATGGCCGGGGCACCTCCTCTGTTGTTATAAACACAGCTTGAAGGGATGGCGAATCCCTCGAGGATCCGAGATCGGAGATTGGAGAGGAGGAGGGATCAGCAGAGATGGGCCTGGAGATCATCAAGGAGGAGGAGGTGAGCGCTGCGGCGCTACCGCTGCTGTCGTTGAACCACGTCTCGTACGTTTGCAGGTCGGTGAGCAGATCGGTGAAGTTCTACCAGGAGGTCTTAGGCTTTGCGAGCATCAAGCGGCCGTCTTCCTTCAATTTCCATGGAGCTTGGTAAGAAAGAGAGAGAGAGAACACCACATGTCTCCGAAAAGCTAGTAGTGCACAACAAGTATATTAAGCAGCTTATAGGCACCACTGATCTGAGACTATTCGTCAACACTTCTCCTTACACCCCAAAACCCGGATTGTAAGGAGGTCCACAGCAAATATATTAAACGGCCAATGGGTGCCGCCCTTATCGATGTGGGACTAAATCGGTGGACTATCACAACGAACGAATATAGAATTTATTTTATAATTAGCTTTCTTTTTAGGGCTCGCATTCCGTCTACATCAACCCAAAACCATTTTCGTCGACGATTGGGACCTGCAATGGCAGTTTTATCATCATCCAAGCAAATGCAACTACACATCTTCGACTCCTAAGGATCATCCAATCATGTTAGAACTAGGCAAGACTCGGACGGAAGTGATGAAAAAATTCGGAGATGCCTCCTGCTTGCGTAGAGGTCCAAATCGACGGTTGGATTGATTTTTGGCCTTGAATTTGGACCCAGATGCAACCCTCAACAGTTTGGCCCTCGTCGGAAGGTATTTAATTAGGTCAGGTTGGATGTGTTCAGCTTAATTAGGTCATAGTTTGGTAGACCTTTAACTGCCCTGATGGAGCCTCATTTGCGGTCTGATCCAATCGAACTAAATACTTATTGAGTCCAATCTCCATCAGCTCTGAAACTTTTGGAAAACCGATCGGGCTCGTAAGACAAGAACTACTAGGGACCATAGTATCATCAAATTATCCAAATAATTTGCAGTTCAAGTTGCAAAGATTTAATTATTAATCCCTACTTAAAAGACTAAAATGTATTATATCCCAACATGTTTGTATTGCTTTTGATCCTGGTTTAGGTTGTATAACCATGGTGTTGGCATCCACTTGCTGCAATGCAACTCACTGGAGGAGGTCCCAAAGAAGAAGGGGATCATCAACCCTAAAGACAACCACATCTCCTTCCAGTGCCCCGACATGAGCCTCCTGCGGCGCAGGCTGGAGGAGATGGGCGTCGAGTACGCGACCGCGGTGGTCGAGGACGGCGGCATCCAGGTCGACCAGCTCTTCTTCCACGACCCTGACGATTACATGGTGGAGATCTGCAACTGCGACAACCTCCCCGTGCTCCCGCTCTCCTCGTGCCCGCTCCAGTTCTCGCGCGCGAGGGATCCCATCCTCTCCCCCATCTATGGTAATATAAGCCTTTCTCTGCTACGTACACTAGAATCGACCGATTTAATATCTTTGGTTGGATGAGCTTAAACTGCGTAACTAACAAGGTAGATCTTCCTACTGGCCAACTGGCATAGGGTTTTTCTCTGAATAAATCCCTCTATAGCCAAATTGCCTTGGTCAAGTTTTCGGCACCAATCTTAGAGGGTTAAAATCAAATTAACATACAATTGGAAAATTCTTGTCAATCTGACCAGTAGTCTAGCCCATCTTGATAGGAGAAGACTTGGATGACGATGACGGACAATAGAATGAACCCCTGAGACTGCCCTAAGACTTCGGTTATAGGATTGGTAACGACGGTATTGTTGGCTGTGCATGTTTGCAGGCAAAGGGTCCCCTAAGCTCCAGTTCAGGTCATGTGGCGCCGAAGCAGAGTCTGTGATGATGGAGACCTTGGTCACTGACATGATGGACATCTCCTTCTGAGGATCAGGGGCTGGAGAGGTTACAGGCTGAGTTTGTGTATAGGGCATTCAACATAGAATGTGTGTGTTTCTGTGTGTTAGAATTATATTTCTGGGTTGGAGGTTGAAATGTGAGAATTAGAACATTGGGTCGCAAAAGAAGCGCAGCCCTTCCTCTTAAGAATTTTAACTGTGATTTGGTGTTGGCCAAGGGGAGGTGTAATGTTAGGAATAAAGAAGAGGAGGATTGAGTGGTAAGCTCTTGTTGCAAGGGCCAAAACACTTGCTTTCCTGTTTTTGTTTTCCCATCAATAAATTCAAATTCTCTCTCTCTCTCTCTCTCTCTCTCTCTCTCTCTCTCTCTCTCTCTCTCTCTCTCTCTCTCTCTCTCTCTCTCTCTCTCTCTCTCTCTCTCTCTCTCTCTCTCTCTCTCTCTCTCTATATATATATATATATATATATATATATATATATATATATATATATATATAGTGTAATACATAGGAGCGGTCTGCGGTACGTGCGGTCCGCAGCCGTCCCCACTCCGTGCATCGGATGCATGCGGCCGGTGCATCGGACAACTATGGACAGCGGACCGCACAGACCACACCTAAGCATTCCCCTATATATATATATATATATATATATATATATATATATATATATATATATATATATATATATATATATATATATATATATATATATATATATATATATATATATATATATATATATATAGGGCCGGGATGCTGCCTCTCAAAGCAGCGTTTTTGCTGCTTTGACAACCCATCATGGCCTTGCCACATGTGATCTCCGGCCAGAATCAACATCAACAACCTCCGATTACCTCCACCGATGATCTCCTCTGACACCACTTGTCGGTGTTCACCGAGAGATGACTATCGTGACTACGTCCATTGTGAGCCGTCCATTCATCACCTCACCTCATCCAACAACCTCCGACGACATCCACCGTCGGCGACCACCTCCGGTGACTTCTAATACCTCCCGATTGTGAGTTCCGATGACCTTTGTCGTCGTTTATGGCTTTAATAGCCACCGGCGACCTGTCAAAGTAGCAAAGAACACTGCTTTCAAAGGTAGCATCCCGTTTCTCATATATATATATATATATATATATATATATATATATATATGCAGCATGCGGTAATCCAATTTAGAATGTGCTGATTTTTTGTGGATGTGTTATCCATGCCGTGCCATGGGCAGAACATCCACAAAAAATCAGCACCTTCCAAAACCTATACGCGCATCAAAATTGAAAGGACTTTTACTGACCGTCTATTTGAATCATTTCAATTTTGATGCACATATAAGATTTGGAATGTGCTGGTTTTTTTGCATGTTCTATCCATGGCATGGATAACACATCCAAAAAAAATCAGGACATTCCAAAATCTCTAGATGTATATAAATCGGATTACTGCACACCGCATTAACATATATGGGTCAAGATCTGTAGACCTTTCATGTTTTGACTCGTCCTTTCATTGACATAAAGATTCAGAATTGCCTGATTTTTTATGGATGTGCTATCCAAGGCAATAAGATTATCCTCGCAAAATTTCGTCACATTCAAAAATCTCTAGGTGTAATCAAATGTATAAAGGTTTATTGATTGTTCATTTTAATCATTGATTTGGAAAGCATATTTGATACACCTAGAGATATTCGAATGTGATGAGATTATATATATATATATATATATATATATATATATATATATATATATATATATATATATATATATATATATATATATAAAGAGAGAGAGAGTGAGAGAAAGAGAGGATACGGGGTATAGGCTGGCGGCCTATTTCGACAAAGTGGGCAACCGCCCATTTGATGCCCCTAGAAGCCTTAGAATGTATTGATTTTTTTTTTACCATAAGCATCTTACCTTAGATATAACACCCACAAAATATCAACATATTCTAAAACTTTTAGGGGCATCAAATGTTATATTTCATATTAACGGTAACAACGGACGTTCGATAAAACTTCTAACTTTTGATGCCCCTAGGAGTTTTAGAATGTACTGATTTTTTGTGGGTGTTCTATCTAAGATAAGGTGTTTATGCTCACAAAAAATCAGTACATTCTAAAACACCTAAAAGCTTTAAATGGGTGGTTGCTCATTTTGTTGAAATATACTGACAGCCCATTTCTTAATTTGGGCTGTCAGCTCACAACCATCCGATCCCCATCATGTACCACCGGTTTAAAAAAAAATAAAAAACACCCACAACTCTCTCTCTCTCTCTCCTTCTCTCTCTCTCTCACTCCCTCTCGATCTCTCTGTGTTGGTGAAACCCCCCCCCCCCCCCACCGGCCAGCCTCGTCCCCCTCCGGCATCCACCCGACACCATCCGGCAACCCCCGACCCTCTCCGGCACCGGCACCGGCCACCTTCGCAGCCACCCGACCCATCCGGCAACCCCCGACCCTCTCCGGCACCGGCACCGGCCACCTTCGCAGCCCCTTTGGCCGATCGCAGTCCCCCTGCGATCCGGCACCGTCGCAGCCACCTTCCCGCTCCTCCGGCGCCGTCGGGGGACGAGGCTGCAGGGGGTCGGGGGGTTGCCGGATCGCAGGGGGTCGCTGGGTTGCCGGATCGCAGGGTTGGCCGGCCGAGGGGGAGGCGGATCCGATGCCGGATCGCAGGGTTGGCCGGCCGGTTGCAAAAGGGGTCGGGGGGTGACGCCGGAAGGGGGAGCCGGTGCCGGAGGGGGAGGCGGATCCGATGCCGGAGGTGGAGGGGGATGCTGCCGGAGGGGGCCGGTGGTGGAGGTGGATCCGGTGCTGGTGGTGGAGGTGGATCTGGTGCCGGTGGTGGAGGTGGATCGGGAGAGAGAGGGAGAGGGAGAGAGAGAGGGTTCGGTGGTGGAGGTGAATCGGGAGAGAGAGGGAGAGGGAGAGAGAGAGGGGGTTCGGTGTTATGTTTTTTTTTTTTAAATCAAGGGTAGATGATGGGGATCGGATGGCTGTGAGCTGACAGCCCAAATTCAGAAATGGGTTGTCAGCTCATACCCCGTATTCTCTCTCTCTCTCTCTCTCTCTCTCTCTGTCTCTCTCTCTCTCTCTCTCTCTCTCTATATATATATATATATATATATATATATATATAAATATATATATATAGGGGTATGCTAAAATACGGCATGCGGTGCGTGCGGCATCGCACCGCAGCCGTCTGATGCACGCGCTGCGTGCATGCGATGCACGCAGCAGTGCATCAGACGGCTGCGGTGCGATGCCGCACGCACCGCATGCCGCATTCTAGCACTTCCCTATATATATATATATATATATATATATATATATATATATATAGAGAGAGAGAGAGAGAGAGAGAGAGAGAGAGCTCACCTGCGGGACGTCCTGCAGCGATGATTTGCGAGACTCTTTTGGGCGTTGGATTTCGATGGATCAACTGATGGGATTCATGGTTGTACAGCTAATAGGACAAAAAAAATCGTTGTTACTATAGTTGCTACAATAACAGAGCTTTTTTTGTCCAATTAGCTTAACACCCACCACGAATCCCATCCGTTGATCCTCGATTCCGATGGATCAACAGATGAGATTCGTGGTGGATGTAGAACAAATAGGATAAAAAAAAAATCGTTATTACTGTAGCAGCTACAGTAACAGCGGTTTTTTTTTTCCTACTAGTTCTACAACCACGAATCTCATCCAATCACATCCGTTGATCCATCGAAATCCAACGCCCAAAAGGGTATCCTACAAATCATCCCTGTGGGACGTCCCGCAAGTGTGTGTGTGTGTGTGTGTGTGTGTGTGTGTGTGTGTGTGTGTATATATATATATATATATATATATATATATATATATATATATATATATATATATATATATATATATATATATATATATATATATATGGGGACGGGGAGTCTGGACCTCAGGTGCAGCGTGAACGCTGCACCGGTGGCCTGCATGCATGCCATGTGTCATTTCCTCCCGAAATCCCGATCAGAAACGCCCCTCCGAGACCGCCCAATTGGATGCCACACCTCAGCCGTCCGATCGACTTAATCGGACGGATCGCATTCCACCCGGCTCGTTGTTACTGTGGCGGGCACAGTAACAGTGAGAATCCGATCCGGGGGAATCCCATCCGTTCGATTCAGTCGATCGGACGGCTGAAAATAAAATCGCGATTACTGTAGCCGCTACAGTCTACAGTAACCGCGCGAATCCTTTCAGCCGTCCGATCGCAGGATCCAACATATTGGATTCACCCGAACGGCCAACTGAATCCCAAATGAATCCAATCCGGTGGATCTTAATGATCGGACAGCTGAAAGGATTCGCGCGGTTACTGTAGCGGCTACAGTAATCGCGATTTTATTTTCAGTCGTCCGATACGTACTGAATCGAACGAATGGGATTCCCCGAACCGGATTCTCACTGTTACTGTGCCCGCTACAGTAACAGCGAGCCGGGTGGAATGCGATCCGTCCGATTAAATCGATCAAACGGCTGAGGTGTGGCATCCAATTGGGCGGTCTCGGAGGGGTGTTTTCCGATCGGGATTTCGGGAGGAAATGACACATGGCATGCATGCAGGCCACCGGTGCAACTTTCACGCTGCACCTGAGGTCCAGGCTCCCCGTCCCCTATATATATATATATATATATATATATATATATATATATATATATATATATATATATATATATATATATATATATATATATATATATATATATATATATATATATATATATATATATATACTATAATAGTAAGCCGGGCACGAACAACTGTCAGTTTTTTTTAAAAAGAATTAAATCAAAAATTCAGAAAAAGGAACTTGGGTTTCGAGATCAGTCATGAAGAGAGAGAAAGATCCCCGAATATTTTTTCCCGGTTACTCTCCCCGTCTCTCTCTCTCATCCTCCCCGTCTCTCTCTCCAACCGAACATCTCTCCCTCTCTCTCTTCTATCTCTAAACCTGACTCTCTCTCTCTCTAAACCTGATCCTAACCGTCCCTCTCTCTTCTCTCTCCTACCCGATCTCCCCCCGCCGAACTTCTCTCTCTCACCCCACGTCTCTCTCTCTCATCCTCCCGTCTCTTTCTCCAACCGAACATCTCTCCCTCTCTATCACTTCTCTTTCTAAATGATCCTAACCATCCCTCTCTCTTCTCTTCTCCTAACCGATCCCCCCCCATCTTCTCTCTCTCTCACCCCATGCACGATCTCCCCATTGCACCCCATGCACCTCTCTCTCTCTCCATCCTCCCGTCTCTCTCTCATCCGCGGAATCGAACCGAACATCGCTCCCTCCCTCTCTCTCTTCTCTCTCCTACCCGATCGCCCCCTGACCTCTCCGAACTTATCTCTCTAAACCGTCTCCCCATCGTACCCCATGCACTAACCGTCCCTCTCTCTCTTCTCTTTCCTACCCGATCGCCCCCCTCTCCGAACTTCTCTTTCTAAACCTGAGCCTAACCGTTCCATCTCTCTCCACACACCTGCATCACAGCCGTCCGACAGTTATCACAGCGTTCATCCTTCAGATTTTAAAACTTTTCTCTCTCTCTCTCTCTCTCTCTCTCTCTCTCTCTCCTCTCTCTCTCTCTCTCTCTCTCTTTCTCCCCCACCTCATCCCTCCTCTCTCTCTCTCTCTCTCTCTCTCTCTCTCTCTCTCTCTCTCTCTCTTCGTGGTGCGTCCAGACCAGCCAGCCAACCATCCCCTCCCGGTAAGATCCCTCCTCCTGTTTCTCTCTCTCTCTCTCACCCATGCTGCCGATCACCACTCCCGCGAGTCCCTCCGACATCTCCATTCCTTCGACGACCTCTCCCGCACTCCCACTTCCCAGTCCTCCGACGACCCATCCCGCGACCCCTCCCACGAGTCCCTCCGGCGTCCCCCATTCCGTCGACGACCTCGCCCGCACCCAGTCCCTCCAACGACCCCTCCCGCAGTCCGCCGACCACCAATCCCTGTGCGTGCAATCCGCACACCGCCCATCCCGCACGTCCCTTCGGTATCTCTCTCTCTCTCTCCCCCAGTCCGGAGACCACTTTCCCGTAGTCCTCCAACTCTCAGCCACCCGAACTCTCATGGACGAAACCATGCAAAAGATCACAGCCGTCTAACTGTATCACAACCGTCCGACCGACATTTGAGATTTCAGGATGAATCTTATCACACCTGCATCACAGCCGTCCGACCTGCATCACAGCTTTCAGCTATCAGATTTTAAAATCATTATCTCTCTCTCTTTCTCCCCCACAACATCCCTTCTCCCATCTCTCTCTCTTGCTCTCTCTCTCTCTCTCTCGATCTCGAGTTCGGATCTCCTTCGTCAGGCGGACCCAGTCGGAGCATCACAGCCACCCCAATCTCTCATGACGAAACCCATGCAAAGATCGCAGCCGTCCGACTGCATCACAACCATCCGGACCATCATTTCAGATTTCCGGTTGAATCTTACCACACCTGCATCACACCCATGCCGCCGACCACCCCTCCCGCGCATACATCCGGCATCCCCAGTCCATCGATGACCCCCTCCAGCAGTCCATAGACAACCCCTCCCGCAGCCCGCCGACCACCCATACCGTGCGTGACAGTCCGCCGACCAACCATCCGCGCTATCCAACTGCACCCAATGCGATCGGCACACTCTCTCTCTCTCTCTCTCTCTCTCTCTCTCTCTCTCTTCTCTCCTCTCCTTCTCTCTCTCTCTCTCTCTCTCTCTCTCTCTCTGTTCCAACTTGACCCCATGCGAGAGGCTCTCTCTCTCTCACCCATCCGAAACCCTCTCTTTCTCTCCCTAATTCACTCCCCCTTCCTTCCTAATCCGCCCAAGACTTGATCGCAGCCGTCCACAGTCACCAGGTCATTCACGTCGCTTATCTCTCTCTCTTTCTCTCTCTCTCTCTCTCTCTCTCTCTTTCTCCAAGGTGGGATCTCCTATGGTCGGCCGGCCCCGATTGGAGCATCACAGCCACATGCAGTCCAAGCATCACAGCCCCCGTCGGAGCATAACAACCATGCGACTCTCTCTCTCACACACACATGCCGTACATGCAGGAAATACAGTCGGTCGACACCCCTCCCACGTCCTTATGGCATCCCGAATCTGCCAACCACCACTCCCGTGTCCCTCTGATTCCGTCCGACTACCGGTAACACACTCTCTCTCTCTCTCTCTCTCTCTCTCTCTCTCTCTCTCTCTCTCTCTCTCTCTCTCTCTCTCTCTCTCTCTCATGCCGTATATGCGGGAATCCCCTATATCTGTTTCATTCCCATATTTTCCTTCCCGACCCAGATCGTGTCATCCATTCGACCGATCAGAGCATGTAATTTTTTCAAAAATTTTCCGGGATGAGATGGACCAGTATGAGGTTCGCATCACCACCGATAAGTCAATCGACTTTGTCCCAGCCGGTAGTACCACAAGACGATAATCACCAACTGTCAATTAATTTCAATCCGTCCCATTGGTGAATCGCTCATCCAGACCGTCGGTCTCTCCGTAGTAAGCCCGTCCACGAGATATACGGGATTCATATTGTAAATGCAGGAATCCCATATATCTCTTCATTCCTATATCTTGCTTCCCGATCCAATTCGTGTCATATATCCATCCGACCGGTAATAAAGTCTGTCACAACATCAGCTTCGACTTCAACATGTTTGAAGGATTGTATTTGAGCTGATTTGTCAAGGTTAATTTACCCATCCCTTTCAGTTTGACAAGATCTCGGCCATCCATTTTTTTTTTTTGGGTTAACGATCGCGATGAAGAATGACAAAGGTGACGACGACCTGTGGGTTACTAGCGGTAATAGATACAAGCAATGGTTGAGCGATGGGCGGGTGGGGGATCGGTGGTGAGCGGGTGGCTGAGATGATGGCCAACCACGTCCTCTGGTGCAGTGGAGCTATACGTGATGGCAGAGTAGCGGATAATATCGTAATGGCGGACTGCTGCAACAATGGCACCGGGCTGCTACATGTTCTTTCTTATTTATTTTGATGTTTTCAGGCCAAGCGGTGACCAAATGTGCCGAACAACGGCGACGGGGCATGGTGGTGACGAAAAAGTAGTGGTTGACATGGGCGATGGTGCATTTGTCTGGCGGCGACAGTGATTCGTGGTGATGGTGCATTTGGTGGGCGACGATGATTGATGGTGGCTGCGAGTGAAGTCTTTTGTGGGTGGTCAGTGAAATCATGCATTAGTGGATGACCAACAGGTTTAAAGGATTATATATGAGTTGATTTGCCAAGGATTAATTTACCCGTCCCTTTTAGTTTCGAATAACAAGATCCCATCAATATGTTTTTTGGGGGGTTAAAGATCGCTGCGAATAATGACAAAGGTGACGACGATCTGTGGGTTACTAGCGGTAACAAATGCAAGGAATAGTCAAGCGATTGGCGGGTGGTGGACCAGGGTGAGCGGGCAGCTGAGATGATGGCCAACCACACCCTCTGGTGTAGGAGAGCAGTGATGGCAGAGTAGCGGATGATAGCGCAATGGCAGACTGATGCAACAGTTACACCGGGCTGTTACATGTTCTTTCTTATTTATTTTGATGTTTTCCGGCCAAGCGGTGACCAAATGTGCCAAACAACGGCGACGGGGCATGGCGGTGACGAAAAAGTAGTGGTTGACGTTGACAATGGTGCATTTGGCGGGCGGCGACATCGATTGTTGGTGATGGTGCATTTGGTGGGCGACGATGATTGGTGGTGGTGGCGAGTGATAAGTCTTTTTTGGGTGGTCAGTGAAATCATTAGCGGCGAGGGCAATGACGATAGTGCATGCAATGGAGAACATCGATGGCAGGGCGGCTACGCCATGTTTTTTTTTTCTTCGTCACATTTCCCTATTTTTCAGTCAATCAATAGTCGTTGGTGGCGGTGGCAGCAGAGTGGCAGTGTAAGTTTTTTTTTAGTGGGAGATTCATATTGGGGACCAGTGACAAGATACAAGCGGCGATGATGCCACAAATTTTTTTCTTAAAGGTGGCCGGCGACATACAGTGGCCAATGATGTTGGTGATGGATCGAGCAGAGATGACAAGTGGTGGTAGACGATGACAAACGATGTGGTATAGTGGATGCAAGTAACGGCACAATTTATTTTATAGATGGTGCGTGTGGCAGCCTACGGTAGCAAAGGTCCATAGTTGTGGATAGCTGCGGCAATGGCACCATGTGGGCTAAAGTGTTTTTTTTTTTTTTTACTATTTCCCCATTTTCATGCCAATCGGTGAGTGATAGTGCCAAACGACGACGATGAGGTGCGACGGGAATAATAAGTAGCTGTCGACAATGGCGATGGTGTTATGGCGGATAACGACAATCGCAAGTGGCAGCATGCAACAATGACATGTTTTTTTTTTTAAACGATGATCGGCAATAACTCGCATCGATCACCAAAATCGATGATGCAGGCGGCGGAGACCATTAATGGCTGTTGGCTATGGCGGGGCGGCTACAACTTTAATTTTTTTCCTCTTTCCATGTTTGTCAGGCAAGTGATGGTTGATGGTTGCAACTGGGCTGTCGTATAGGTTTTTTCGATGGTCGGTGATGACAAAGGTTACGATGATGCATCTAGCTGCAGAGCGGCATGCGAAAGGTGCGACAGTGACCGACGATGTTGGCGATGGTTCGGGTGATGACAACTAGCGGCCACTTTACAAGATCCATGGATCTCACTATAAGGGCGATGCACCAAAATTGAGATGAAATCACAAATGGGATTTAATGGTCAAAGAGCATGACGGCGGCAATGTAGTTGTATTAGACGCACATCAATCATGAAACCCCATCCGAGACATCGGCTTAATCTCCATGCATTAAGTGGGACGCGAGATCCATGTTTTATTCTGGCAAACGTTGCCCACAGGGTGTGAACCATATCATCAATTCTGATATACATAGATCACCGTGCATTGCACGGGTTTTTTGCTTGTATATATATATATATATATATATATATATATATATATATATATATATATATATATATATATATATATATATATATATATATATATATATAGAGAGAGAGAGAGAGAGAGAGAGAGAGGATTGATAAAATGCGGCGTGCGGTGCGTACGGTGTCGCACCGCAGCCGTTTGATGCACCCGCTGCGTGCGTGCGATGCATGCAGCAGTGCATCAGACGGCTGCGGTGCGACAACGCACGCACCACACGCCGCATCCTAACACACCCCTATATATATATATATATATATATATATATATATATATATATATATATATATATATATATATATATATATATATATATATATATATATATATATATATATATATATATATATATATATATATATATATATATATATATATATATATATATATATATATATGCTTGAATGCGGCATGCGGTGCGTGCGGCATCGCACCGCAGCCGTGTGATGCACGCGCTGCGTGCATGCGATGCAGCGGCGCATCAGTCGGGGTTAGTGTGCGGCTTTCGTGCGGCCAGCCGGGGAGTGTACGGGCCGTCCGATCAACCGATCGAACGATCGGGATTCACCCCCCCACCGATCGCAGTTGTTACTGTGGCGGGCACAGTAACAGCGATTTCGGTGGGGGGTTGAACCCTAGCCGTCCGATCAACCGATCCAACGATCAGGATTCACCCCCCACCGACCGCAGCTGTTACTGTAGCGGGCACAGTAACAGCGATTTCGGTGGGGGGGTTGAACCCCGGCCATCCAATCGTCGTGAATCGAACAACCCAAATCCTTTCCGCCCCGGTTTTGGTGGTCCGGATGAACTCCGACTGTCCGATCGACTTGAATCGAACGGCCCAAATTATTTCCGCCCGGTTAAAAAGTGTAGTCGTTCGATCGAATGATCGAACGGATGAGATCCCGTGGGAAACAATCGAATAGGACAAAAAGTAATTATTACTATCGTTACTTTTTGTCCTATTCGATTATTTCCCATGGGATCTCATCTGTTCGATCATTCGATCGAACGGCTACACCTTTTAACCGGCCGAAAAGAATTTGGACCGTTCGATTCACGCCGATCGGACGGCCAGGGTTCAACCCCCCACCGAAATCGCTGTTACTGTGCCCGCCACAGTAACAGCTGCGATCGGTGGGGGGAGTGAATCCCGATCGTTGGATCGGTTGATCGGACGGCCCATACACTCCCCGGCCGGCCGCACGAAAGCCGCACACTAACCCCGACCGCAATGTATCACTACTATATATATATATATATATATATATATATATATATATATATATATATATATATATATATATATATATATATATATATATATATATATATATATATATATATATATATATATATATATATATATATATATATATATATAGAAAACGGGGTATGAGCTGACAGCCCATTTGGGCATTTGGGCTATCAGCTCACAGCCCTCCGATCTATATCAGCTGCCGTCCGTTTTAATAAAAAAAAAAACATTTGACCCGCTCTCTCCTCTATCCATCTCTCTAGCGACCCCTGCCCCCCGGACCTCCAGCCCCCTCCGACCCAAATGCTCCCTGCGCCCCCGGCCCTGCGCCTCCGGCGACCTGCGCCCCCGGTCCCCTCCGGCGACCTGCGCCCCCGGTCTCCTCCGGCGCCCGCCTCCGTCCCGGCCCCGCCTCCTCCGGCGACCTGCGCCCCCGGTCCGCTCCGGCGACCTGCGCCCCCGGTCTCCTCCGGCGACCTGCGCCCCCGGTCCCCTCCGGCGCCCGCCTCAGTCCCGGCCCCCCGTCCGTCCCCGAGAAGTCATGTAGGCCGGGCCCGCATAGAACGGCCTACCGGTCGCCGGATCCAGCCCCAACTTCTGCGCCGAGGAGAGCTGCTCTCCTCCCGTGGTGTCTGATCGGAGATATTCGGCGGCGGCGGACACGGAGACGAACGGCGGCGGCAGCTCCTCCCCGCGCTTCAAGATCTTCCACTCCTCTGCGCCGGCGCCCTCCCCCCCCTCCGCCGGAGCGCGATCGCAGTCGCCGGAGCGCGATCTGCGCGGATCTGGTGCTCAACCCCCTCCTCCGGCGCGGATCTGGTGCTCAACCCCCTCCGCCGGAGCGCAATCGCAGCCACCCCCTCTGCGCCGGCACCCTCCCCCCCTCCTCCGGTGCCGAGCCGATCGCAGCCACCCCCTCTGCGCCGGCGCCCTCCCCCCCTCTTCCGGCGCGGAGCCGATCGCAGCCACCCCCTCTGCCGCCGGGGTTCGCAGTCGCCGGAGTTCTCTGTGCCCGCCGCCGGAGTTCGCGGTGCCGGTGCCGGTGCCGGAGGGGGGAGCTGGAGGTGGAGGTGGTCGTCGTCGGGGAGGGGGCTGCCGATCGCTCGAGAGAGAGGGAGAGAGACAGAGAGTTATTGATTGGGTGTATTTTTTTATTTTAAATGAATGGCTGATGATGGCAATCGGAGGGCTATTAGCTGACAGCCCAAATGAAGAAATGGGCTGTCAGCTCATACCCCGTATTCTCTCTCTCTCTCTCTCTCTCTCTCTCTCTATATATATATATATATATATATATATATATATATATATATATATATATATATATATATATATATATATATATATATATATATAGAATACGGGGTATGAGAGCTGACAGCCCATTTGTTCAAATGGGCTGTCACTGGCAGCCATCCGATCGCTTAGATCAGACCGTCCAAAAATTTAAAAAAAAAACCAAAAAGATGACAGTTGTTCTCTCTCTCTCTCTCTTTCTCTCTCGATCTGGAGCAGCAGCAGCCACCGGCCCACCGCCCACCCGACCTGGAGCAGCTGCAGCCAACCTCCGGCGTCCACTCGACCTCCGGCCACCGGCCCACCGCCCACCCGATCTGGAGCAGCAGCAGCCACCGGCCCACCGACCACCCGACCTCCGGCCCGGCTCCCTCCCTCCCTCCGGCTCCGGCTCCGACGAGAGCTGCAGCTTCACGGGGAGAAGCAGTGGGCGCAGCGGCGGCCCGGCGAGAGCTGCAGCTTCACGGGGAGGGTGGACGCCGGAGCCGGAGGGAGGGAGGGAGCCGGACCGATGGCTGCTGTTGCTCCAGATCGAGGGAGGGAGCCGGGCCGGTGGCTGTTGCTGCTTCACGGGGAGGGTGGACGCCGGAGCCGGAGGGTGGGCGGTGGGCCGGTGGCTGCTGCTGCGGCCCAGCGAGAGCTGCAGCTTCACGGGGAGGGTGGACGTCGGAGCCGGAGGGAGGGAGGGAGCCGGGCCGGTGGCTGCTGCGGCTCCAGATCGAGGGAGGGAGCCGAGCCGGTGGCTGCTGCTGCTTCACGGGGAGGGTGGACGCCGGAGCCGGAGGGTGGGCGGTGGGCCGGTGGCTGCTGCTGCTCCAGATCGAGTGAGAGAGAGAGAGAGAGAGAGAGAGAGAACATCTGTCATATTTTTGGGTTTTTTTAAAAAAATTTTGGACGGTCTGATCTAAGCGATCGGACGGCTGCCAGTGACAGCCCATTTGAGCAAATGGGCTGTCAGCTCATACCCCGTATTCTATATATATATATATATATATATATATATATATATATATATATATATATATATATATATATATATATATATATATATATATATATATATATATAAAGAGAGAGAGAGAGAGAATACGGGGTATGAGCTGACAGCCCATTTGGGCATTTGGGCTGTCCGCTCACAGCCCTCCGATCCTAATCAACAACCGTCCGATTAAAAGTAAATAAAATCACCGAACCCACCCATCCACTACACAGAAACTCTCTCTCTCTCTCTCTCTCTCTCTCTCTCTCTCTCTCTCTCTCTCTCTCTCTCTCTCTCTCTCTCCTCCTTCGCTGAAGCCCAACCCCCGACCCTGACCCCTGCGCCGACGGTCCCCTCCGACCCCGGTCCCCTCCGGCGCCCCCGGTCCCCTCCGGCGCCCGCCTCCGGCCCGGCCCCCTCCGGCCCCGGTCCTGCGCGCCGTCCCGGCCCCCTCCGACCCCGGTCCTGCGCCCCCTCTGACCCCGGTCCGGCGCCCGCCTCGGGCCCGGTCCCCTCCGGCGCCCCCTCCGACCCCGGTCCTCCGACTGCCTCCGGCCCTGCGCGCCGTCCCCCGGCCCTGCGCGCCCTCCGACCCCGGTGCTGCTGCCGTTGCCGTTGCCGGTGCCGGTGCCGGTGCTGCTGCCGCTGCCGGTGCCGGTGCTGCTGCTGTTGCCGGTGCCGGTGCTGCTGCTGCTGTTGCCGGTGCTGTTGGAGGTGGTCGCCGTCGGGGATGGGGAAGGGGACGCGCAGCCCACGGAAGAGAGAGAGAGAGATTGTAAAAAAAAAAAATCCAAACAGCTGGTTTTTTTAAAAAAAATCGGACGGCTTGATGAATCCAATCGGACGGCTGTAAGCTGACAGCCCATTTGCTCAAATGGGCTGTCAGCTCATACCCCGTTTTCTCTCTCTCTCTCTCTCTCTCTCTCTCTCTCTCTCTCTCTCTCTCTCTCTCTCTCTCTCTCTATATATATATATATATATATATATATATATATATATATATATATATATATATATATATATATATATTATATATATATATATATATATATATATATAATGGGCAACCACCCATTTGAAGCCCTTAGGAGTTTTAGAATGTGTTGGTTTTTTGTAAGCATAAGCACCTTAACTTTATTAAAACATCCACAAAAAATCAGCTCATTCTAAAACTCCTAGGGGCATCAAATATTAGAAGTTTTATCGAGCGTCTGTTGTAACCGTTAATCTGAAATATCACATTTGATACCCCTATGAGTTTTAGAATTTACTGATTTTTTGTGGGTGTTCTATCTAAGGTAAAGTGCTTATGCTCACAAAAAATCAGCACATTCTAAGACTCCCAAGGCCATCAAATGGGTGGCTGCCCATTTCGTTCGAAACAGGTTGCCAGCCTATACCTCGTTTATATATATATATATATATATATATATATATATATATATATATATATATATATATATATATATATATATATATATATATATATATATATATAGAGAGAGAGAGAGAGAGAGAGAGAGAGAGAGGACGGATCACCTGCGGGACGTCCCGCAGCGGTATCCTGCGGGACAAAATGTGAGCCGTCCGATTGCGATCGGTGTTAACACGTGGATTCTGTGCGGTGGGCCGGGGGGTTGTACGGGCCGTCCGATCATCCGATCAAACGATCGGAATTCACCCAAACCACCGACCATCGCTGTTACTGTGGCGGGCACAGTAACAGGATTTCGGTGGAGGGGTTGAATCCCGGCTGTCCGATCGTCGTGAATCGAACGGTAAAAATCCTTTCCGCTCCGGTTAAAAGTTATAACCGTTCGATCGAATGATCGAACGGATGAGATCCATGTGTAAACAAATGAATAGGACAAAAAATCATGATTATTTTTTGTCCTATTCATTTGTTTACACATGGATCTCATCCGTCCGATCATTTGATCGAACGGCTATAAAAATTAACCGGGGCGGAAAGGATTTTTACCGTTCGATTCACGACGATCGGACGGCCGAGATTCACCCAATCCACCGAAATGCTGTTACTGTGCCCGCCACAGTAACAGCGATGGTCGGTGGTTTGGGTGAATTCCGATCGTTTGATCGGATGATCGGACGGCCCGTACAACCCCCCGGCCCACCGCACAGAATCCACGCGTTAACACCGATCGCAATCGGACGGCTCACATTTTGTCCCGCAGGATACCGCTGCGGGACGTCCCGCAGGTGATCCGTCCTATATATATATATATATATATATATATATATATATATATATATATATATATATATATATATATATATATATATAGAGAGAGAGAGAGAGAGAGAGAGAGAGAGATAGAGAGAGAGAGAGAAATGTTAAAATACGGCGTGCGGTGTCGCACCGCAGCCGTCTGATGCACCGCTGCGTGCATCGCACGCACCGCAGCGATGCATCAGACGACTGCAGTACGACGCCGCAGCCTAACACGCCTATATATATATATATATATATATATATATATATATATATATATATATATATATATATATATATATATAGAGAGAGAGAGAGAGAGAGAGAGAAAGACTACTCCATGGATTAAATGGATACACGTGACACTTTTTAACTAGAGTTAAGACTTGGTCAACTTAGGTTTACCCCTCCCAACAATTATCAAGAAAAAAAAATTGAGAAAAACACATGCCAGGTGGTATTTTTAGCATCCAAAAAAATATATATGTGTTTAGGATGCACAATTTACCTTTAAATTTGTTTCAACAAAAAACCAGATTAAAAAGTGTCATGTGGTATCTATTTAACCCATGGAGTAGGTTGGCAGCCTACACCATGGACTAGACTACCATTTTCCATATATATATATATATATATATATATATATATATATATATATATATATATATATATATATATAGAGAGAGAGAGAGAGAGAGAGAGAGAGAGAGAGACCCGATAGCTTAGACCACAGTCTAGAAAAAATTCTAGACCTCAGTGCCATTTGACCAACCTATAAATTTCAAAATTTATTGAATTTGTTTGGTGTATTGTCTAGGATAAGATGATCACTCATCAAATTTCAACAAATTCCAAAACTTCTTTGGTTATCAAATGGTAGGAGCTTTATCAATTGTTCATAATAATTGTTAATTTTTCTTAGTATATTTGATGACTCGAATCAATAAAGCTTATTAGCATCATTCATTAAAGAAGTTTCATAGCTAAATTTATCTGTTGAAAAAAATCGGTTTTCAACTTGTGATATTCACGGAATTATTGCTCGAGTCGATAATCATCTAGGATAAGAGGGAATACCCTCCTAGGGCTAATCATATCTCAGATAGCATCGTGATGTTTGGGCTAGGTTTGATCTATCAAACCTTTCATCGTTGCAACAAGCACGGAATACTAGTATAATAACCACTCGGGTTATTCTTCCTTGAATCACCGTTCACTAGTATAATCAGTGATGCCTTGGCTTTGTCTCTCATTTGATCACCATTAGCTTCATCAACATAAGATGACAGTGTGAACGCAGGTAAATATTACTTAGGTAAAATAATTGTAACAGTGATTGTTTCTTGCATTCCAAAATGACGCGGTAACTGAAGTGTTACCGAAGACTTCACTTTTTTCAAAATTTGTCACGTTCTCATCTGGACACGACGCCCCACTAGGAAGCTTGACACACAAGTCAGCATATTTTTATATGTGGATATTTTGGAGATTTGTTGTGTCGGATTCTTCAGGACACTCGGACACTTGACACCCGTTTCCCGTCCAAGTAACATTAGACTCTACACTCTTAATCTACAATCATGTCTTCAATGGTTTCAAAACTTTGGTTGATGTGAAGCTGCTCCATAACACTGGCTGATCGTTTTTTCTACCATCATCTACTCATTAATTACTTTTCACCATTAGGCATAGAAGAAGTGATTTGTTTTTTCAGACGAAATATTTCTTAGGCATAATTCGTTGTCATCTTGCCTTCTCGCTAATAATTGGGTATTTTTTATTATGAAAATATTTGATTCTCATAAATAAGTCGACTAAACTTAATCATAATTTAATGAAGGAAAACCTGATAGATCTTTGAGAGCCACACTAGGAACTACTCTGATTTGAGTCCAGTTGGGTCAGAAATGCTATTCGTAAGTCCTGGCATTACTTGGATTAGGTCAGATTTAACCTTAGTCAGTTCATATCATACTAAATTGTATGGGTGCAACAACAGCAATAACATCAACAATTTTCAAGAAAAAAAGTATTTTTTATAACTTAACAAGAAAAAGAAAGTAAGCAACTATGCATCCTTTTGCCAAAAAAAAAAAAAGAGAGAGAGCATCCAGAAGCCCTATCTGGCCAACAACAAAACAAGGGCTTCAATAATTTTAATAACAAGTCATACCTATTTCGGAGATACAATCATCTTCTCAACTCCTGTATCAGGCATGGAAATGTGGCTCTACATGCATAGCATACTTCGATCTCTCAGAATTAATCCACCCCAGCCTTCCCATCGAGAGGTGATTTGCTGAGCGACAAAGTGTATTCTATATCGGAAGGCTGTCCTTTATCTCAGCAGCTGACACCTCCATGCTATTAAACTGCTCTCCGGCCACGTCTTGCTTCAGCTCGGTCACATCATCCACAGCTCGGCTCTCGCTCGAGTACCCATTTGATAATCCTGTGCCCTTCTCTGCAGTAATCTGAGCTTCACCAGCACCAATTACCATGGCCTGGTCCTCAGCTGCCTCCATGTCCACTAATCCTGCTTTACTATCCCCCCCACTTTGACTCTCACACAGGCCCGACTTCGATGGATCTAAGTGCACATCTACAGCAGCTCGACTGTTACCAGCATTATCGAAGACGTGGGTATCATTCTTATCCAAATCCAAGATCGGTAAACTTGTCTGCTGATCCGGTGCAGCTGCACCATCCAATTCCATCTCATCTGCACCTACCGCCTCTACTGTCAACAACTCATCCACATCGATGGGGGAGACGATGGCATTCATATCTACCTTAACATCGTGGAGTGTCATAGCGAGTTCAAATGTCCCTGACTTGGCCTCCGACTGGTTTGACTCTGGGGCACAGTTGACTGCAGCAGAACTTGCAGATCTTCCAGGTCTCAGTGGAGCCACACCGGAATTCACTGGCGGTGGAGGCATCACAGTAGGCCAGACGTGCTGTGGCACCGGTGGCCCCAAATTCAGCACAGGGGCAGCTGGTGTGTTGGTGGTAGGCAACACTTTTCCACCTGGCACCGGTGGTCCCAAATTCAGTACAGGGGCCGCTGGCGTGTTGGTAGTAGGCAATACTTTTCCACCTGGCACCGGTGGTCCCAAATTCAGTACAGGGGCTGCTGGCGTGTTGGTAGTAGGCAATACTTTTCCACCTGGCACCGGTGGTCCCAAATTCAGCACAGGGGCCGCTGGCGTGTTGGTAGTAGGCAACACTTTTCCACCTGTAACCGGTGGTCTCGGAGGAGCACCTCCTACAGGTCTGATATGAACTGCACTCTTAGATTTGGCGGCTTTGAACAGAGAGGCGGCGGTGGATGGAGCAGCGATGCGCCCCCCAGCGGCAAACGCGGCTGCTTGTATGGAAGTGTTTGGACATGCTGGAGGCATCACAGGGACAGCTGGTCTTTTCAGGGTTGTACGAGGTTTAATTGAAGGGTTTAAGGTTCCCTGTTGAGATGTTGCCTGGTCGGAGACTTGATGACTTGGAGCAAGTGCTTGAGGAGCAGATATAGGTGGTGCTTCAGATATCAGAGCTGAGAATGTGGAAGAAGTGGCCGGGGTGATTGATTGTATGGCACCTGTTTCATAAGCAGTGGCGTTTAATTAGTCCCCATAAGGTAAACTAGTAAATTTCATCCGCCAATACAGAGCACACAAAAAATGTATCTATAACAAAGAAGCGTATTATTATTAAAATGAGGGCTAAAAATAAGTGTAAGGAATAGTATAAATAGCTATAACATCTCAGATTTTTTAAAAAATATCAAGTGAAAATTTGATAAAATAAAAAAAGTAAACTTTGATTTACAAATGAATGAACCACATAACATGCCATAGGGTTTTTTTTTTTTTACGACATTGCCAAAAAAGCACTACCTATCCATGATATGTTTGTAATGGTATAAAGTTCCAACATAAATTAGAAAGACTGTCACTCCATTAGGTACTAAAGAGAAGAAAATTAAGAAAATAATAACAGCAAAAGTTGCACATGAGACTAGGATCATAGAAAGGAACCTGAGTTTCTAGTCATAGGCATGTCGATAAATAAGGTAATTGCTTTTTGTGCTGCCAGCCTCTCCTCAGACCGAGTTGAGCCACTTGACTTGTTGGCACCGCCTGGGTTCGAGCTGCCCTGGCGCTTCCGGATGATTGCCCATCTCTGAACAATGTCAACAGATATTCGATTAGACTAGCTATCACATTGATAAATATTTGACTTATAAAACTAATGAGTTGGTCACTTCCAAAAAATCTACATCAGCAGCAGAAACAGTTAGCATATACTTCTTTAGTAAAGTTGGTTCTGCATAAATATTATGCACCACATTCTTCTCTAGCTTTTCCATCTTCTAATTCATTAGATTATATATGTTGAACTTCAACAAATTAGCATGTTTTTTTTTTGTGCATGCGTGCATGCATGTGTGTGCATGTGTGAGACATTCGCACGCACTCATGTGCATGTGTACCCCGCGCACATGTGTGTGTGTGTGTGCGCGCTATATACTAATGACCATTGTTTCAAAACCCATCAGTAGATACCAACATGCATCGGCCTGAACGGGTCCATGCTTTCAAATTTATTTGTAGATTGTTTTTCCAATTACATGAATCAGACTTCTTATGGCTCGTTATAATTATCAACAAAGTTATAATTCTTCTTCCTTTTTCTTTAATAATTGTTGTTAAAAATCACATGTGAACAAAACCACATCAATGCACTCTAAGAACTCTTTACAATAAAATTAAGATTAAGAGCTCGTTCATACCTTTTATTTTTATATATTATATAATTTCTAATATTTTACGTTTTTTTTTGTAAATTTTTTTGAGTTTGTTTGTAATTTTAAAAAAATAATAATAGACCGATACCGGTTTCAACCGATATCGAGTTGTATCACCGTACGTATCAGTCCAGAGCGGACCGATACCGATACCAATATTTTAAACCTTGCTAATAACATACCAGTATAAAAAAAATTCTGAATTTTGGAGTTCTGGTCATCTTATCTTCATATAAAGATGACATGCTTGTGCTTATCACCAATATTGTCAATGCAAGGATTCCTTCGTATCTCATTATCTAGCAGTGAAAGGACATCAATCATTACTTGAACAAGCAACAAAAAACGGGGCAGTGATGAAAAACTTGGCGGGCCAATAATGGTGGATATCTAGATACATCCAGCTTATCGCAAATTATTATTCTTTGGTGACTTCTTCCATAACTTTCTAACATTTCATAATATGATGGGCACAGCTGAAGCTTGTCACAACAGAAACAATGACGTTCAGATGGATGTCACTTGTCCTCAAGCAGACGAAAGAAGGTCAAGAAGCACAAGGTGATAAAATTCTCAAAGTTTATTTCCAGTTAGAAAGAAGGTTCCTAACTAAAATTGCACTATTCTGTGGATGAAAAACCCTTTCAATCATTGACCAAGAAACCAAGGATCAGCTCCACAATGAGTAGAAAGAAGGGACTCGAGAAACTCATGATCTATAAAAAGATCATATTATTGAGTACCAGATAATTAATAAGTACCACGAAAAAACGAGTCAAATAGTAAATATACCTGAGCTAGCTGTGAAGCAGTTCTGTCATGCTTGAAATCTCCTTTTACAATGTTTGCCCAATTCCCTTCACCGCACTTCTCCACAGCAGCTATGAGTTCCTGGTCCTCCTCTTTCGTCCATAATTTCCTTTTCTTTTTAGCAGGCAAACCAGAACCAGACGTTCCATTTTCATCCAACACTTCAGCCGATGGCCCTGTATTTTGTGGCTGTTTCTGGACGGAAACAGGAACAGTAATGTTCATTCCACGGGTGCAACGAGCCATCTGCTGTTTCTCTGACGGTACACACGATGTCTGGTCATTAGGTAGGTTGATAGTCAAAGGAGCTTCTACAGTTGAACGATTTGTGGGACAAGAGTCATGTGGCAATCCAGAAGCAATTAAAACCTGGTCATGAACTTGCTAATATCATTCTGGTGCCATTGATCAGGAATAATGGGACATAAGAATGAATGAAAATGAACTAACAAACAATATTCGGATAATCCGTTCACAAAGTGCTAGTCTAGCACAATGGAATCCATAGTTTTCCCTTTTCAAAATGACAGATTAATATGCTGTCAGTCAGTGAGCCATATGCACCTACATCAATAAGGCACAGTGATTGCACCAAATTGTCTTACAAACCTTGACTATTAGGCTAGCAAAAGAAAACATGTACGGTTATCAGTATCTTTAAGTATACATGCCATTCACACTGTTGCAGGAATCACCTTCTGAAGGCGATAAAGAAGAACCACAACCAAAGATGCATGTAAACATGAAACCTCATGTCACAAAAAAGAACTAAAATAAAGTGATGCATGTTTTTCATCGAACGCAATGCTGATCACACCTTGACACATGCTACAGCCTCTGATGAAGCTTCGCCACTGACAGCAGGAACAGCTTCTACTTCAAATTCTAAGTCACTATTATCATCCTGCAGCATTTTAAAAAATAGTTATTTTCTATGATAAATGACAACCAATGGTTTAAATATCAATCGATTGATAAGATTCTAAAATAATTTTATCACAAGAACTTAAAATTTCTCAATGGTACAAAGGTAAATGGTTATTACAAGGGAATCTTTGTTGTGAAGATAAGAAGAAGAAATCACAATACTTGATGAAGAATATGCCAAATGGATTCTTTCTTTCTTTACACACACACACACACACACACACGCACATCAGCTACTGGAACTCCTTCCTCTAGTCTTGTCATGATCGCAACTCAATGAAAGAATTTTACTGATAGCATTGCCCTTCTTCGCGTACATGATATAGCTAGATCGTTCTGTAGCCCATTTTCTAAGATTATCAATTGTTATCCCCTGTGGGAGTCTGGCTCGTGTCTCAATTCGTATCTATATGTATGAGAATGTTGCAGTACTTTATGCGCTATGTAGTGTACTACATCATCCGCCCTAGCTGTTCCACAATGTTGTATCTCTCTCTCTCTCTCTCTCTCTCTCTCTCTCTCTCTCTCTCTCTCTCTCTCTCTCTCTCTCTCCAAGCGTGGAGTGGTGTTGGGCTATGTGTAACGAACGACACAGTTTTCTACGTAGCGCACAGTATCATGCAGCATCCTCTCTCTCTCTCTCTCTCTCTCTCTCTCTCTCTCTCTCTCTCTCTCTCTCTCTCTCTCTCTCTCTCTCTATATATATATATATATATATATATATATATATATATATATATATATATATATATATATATATATAGGGGCATGCTATAATGCGGCATGCGGTAAGTGCGGCACCACACCGCAGCCGTTTGATGCACCTGTTGTGTGCATCGCATGCACGCAGCGGTGCATCATATGGTTATAGTGCAGTGCCGCGCTTACCGCATGCCGCGTTATAGCATGCCCCTATATATATATATGGGGAGGGATGCTCTTATTTATGGAATCTTACTTGTACAATTACACACCGCCTTTTACCTACCATAGATATTTTAGAATTTGATGAAACTTGGTGGGGATGCTATCTATGGCAAGTTGATCATCCTCACCAAAAATCATCAAATTCTATAACCTCGAGGGGTATCAAATATAATATTCAAATTAACGGTTAAAATGAACGGTCGATAAAGCTTCTAACATTTGATGCCCTTAGAGGTTTAGAATTTGATGATTTTTGGTGAGGATGATCAACTTGCCATAGATAACATCCCCACCAAGTTTCATCAAATTTAAAACCTCTAGGATAGGTAAAAGACGGTGTGTAACTCCATAAATAACCATTCCATAAGTAAGAGTATCCCTGCCCTATATATATATATATATATATATATATATATATATATATATATATATATATATATATATATATATATATATGGGCTGGGATCCGTTGACAACCTATCATTTGATGGGGCTAGAGGTTTTAGAATTTGTTAATTTTTTGTAAGGATGCTATCTATAGCAATGAGATCATCCTTACAAAAAATAAGAAAAATCCAAAACCTCTAACCCGATCAAATGTCCTCCTCAAATATAGACCGTCCATTTTAACATTTAATTTGACGAATATATTTGATGGGGCTAGAGGTTTAGAATTAGTTGATTTTTTGTGGGTGTGCTATCTATAGTCAAGAGATCATCCTCACAAAAATCAGCAAATTCTAAAACCTCTAGCCTCATCAAATGATGGGTTGTCAACGAGTTGTCAACAATGTCAAGGAAACGAGTTGTCAATGGATAAATGGATGCCACGTGGCACTTTTTAACCGGAGTTAAGACTTGGTCAAGTTAGGTTCACCCCTCCCAACAATTATCAAGAAAAATAATTGAGATAAACACATGCCAAGTGCCATTTTTAGCATTAAAAAAAGAGTAATGCTATTCGGACAATCTGAAAAACAATCTAAAAAATAATCTGAGACCCAACATGTGGTGGTGGGGCCCAGGGGTCAGTGCATACCCCCTGGGCCTTGCCACCACGTGCTGGGTCTCAACAAGGGGGGTGTTATCTGTCCGATAGCCAATCATCTTTGGAAGTCTAGAGTGCCTCTGAAGATCCGCATATTCATGTGGCTGATGACCAAGAAGAAGCTCCTTACGAGAGCCAACCTTCAAAGCAGGGGGAACACCAACATTTCCGACACAACGTGTGTGCTTTGCGGTCAGGCCAAAGAGAATACTAACCACCTCTTTATTCACTGCCCATTTTCTAAGGGAATCTGGGACCACTTAAAGAGAGGTATGAAGATTACTGGGACCCCAGGCTCTGTTTTTTCTATGTGGACAGTTTGGAGGAAGAAGAGAATTAAAAATCGCTTGCGGCACAGCTGGGACTTCCTAGTTATGGCTGTTTGCTGGAGCATCTGGATAGAACGCAACAACAGGATTTTCCGTAAGGCCAAAATGTCTCTAGGCCAGGTTTGGTTGGCTATCAAGAGAAGATTGCTGCAATGGAAAGTGGTCCTTCAAGGGAAGAAGCTTGAACAACTAGACAATATTATTTGTAACCTTTTTTGATTTTTTGCTCCCTTGGCTGTAAGATCTTTTCTTAGCTCTTTTTAATGAACTGGTAGGGGTCTAGGCCGAACCCCCTCATCCACTGAGAGGGTTTTCTCAAAAAAAAAAAAAAAAAAAAATTGTCCGAATAGCATTACTCTAAAAAAATGTCTTTACGATGCACAGTTTACCGTTAAATTTATTTCAACTTGATCGTGTTGATTTATCTCATTTAAGTTTTGTATTCGGATTTTTTCATAATCCTAATCTATCCATATTGGATTGACCATACATCATCAAAAAACCCGATTAAAAAATATCATATGGCGTCTATTTAGCCCATGGAGTAGGTAAGTAGCCTACTCCATAGAATAGGCTACCCTTTCCCTATACATGAAAGGGTAGCCAACTCCATGGAGTCCATGGCTTAGTAGACGTCACATGGCACTTCGTAACCAATTTTTTTGTCGACGTATAGCTAATCCACTTTATGTAAATCAAAACAATTAAAAATTTTGAAAGAAAAAACTTAAAACAATCCCATCAAGTTGAAACAAATTTCATGATTGTTCTTGCCCACAAATACACGTTTTTCAGGGATGCTAAAATAGTCATTTGCCATATGCTTTTTCTTTTTTCTTTTTTCTTTTTTCTTTTTTTCATCACTATCCGGAAGGGTAAAGCTAAGTTGACCAAGACCTAACTCCGGTTAAAACATATATGGCACCCACTACGCACATGGAATAGATAACTTCCCTAGACCATGGAATAGGCTACCTTATATATATATATATATATATATATATATATATATATATATATATATATATATATATATATATATATATATATGAGGAATGGGATGCTGCCTATCAAAGCAGCGTTTTTTGCTGCTTTGATACATTGTTTGACCATCCTAGAAGTTTTGGAATTTGATGAAATTTGGTGAGGGTGTTGTCTAGGGTAAGATGATCATCCTCACAAATTTTCATCAAATTCCAAAACTTCTAGGATGGTCAAATGGTCAAAGCTAAATCTGCAAAATCTGCAGTCACCGTTAAAATCTGCAGATTTTGCTTCAACCATTTGACCCTCTTAGAAGTTTTGGAATTTGATGAAAATTTGTGAGGATGATCATCTTACCCTAGACAACACCCTCACCAAATTTCATCAAATTCCAAAACTTCTAGGATGGTCAAACAATGTATCAAAGCAGCAAAAAACGCTGCTTTGATTGGCAGCATCCCATTCCTCTATATATATATATATATATAGGGGACGGGGAGCCTGGACCTCAGGTGCAGCGTGAACGCTGCACCGGTGGCCGGATGCTTGCTAAGTGTCAAAAATCCCGAAATCCCGGCCGCAAA
The DNA here is from genome assembly GCA_947650365.1 of Chamaelirium japonicum. Lineage (NCBI taxonomy): Eukaryota > Viridiplantae > Streptophyta > Magnoliopsida > Liliales > Melanthiaceae > Chamaelirium > Chamaelirium japonicum. Next base: position 38,024,656 of record OX393556.1, read on the forward strand.
CACCCCGCGCGAGACCGCCCGAGACCTCAGCCGTCCGATGGCCTTAATCGGACGGATCGAAATCCACCCGGCTCGCTGTTATTGTGGCGAGCACAGTAACAGTGAGAATCGGGTCCAAAACAATCCCATCCGTTCGATCATGATGATCGGACGGTTGAAAATAAAATCGCGGTTACTGTAGCCGCTACAGTAATCGCGATTTTGTTTTCAACCGCCCGATCAATCGATCGGACGGTTGAAAGGATTCTCGCGGTTACTGTAGCGGCTACAATAACCGCGATTTTATTTTCAACCGTCCGATCATCAGGATCGAACGGATGGGATTGTTTTGGACCTGATTCTCACTGTTACTGTGCCCGCCACAATAACAGCGAGCCGGGTGGATTTCGATCCGTCCGATTAAGGCCATCGGACGGCTGAGGTCTCGGGCGGTCTCGCGCGGGGTGTTTGCGGCCGGGATTTCGGGATTTTTGACACTTGGCAAGCATCCGGCCACCGGTGCAGCGTTCACGCTGCACCTGAGGTCCAGGCTCCCCGTCCCCATATATATATATATATATATATATATATATATATATATATATATATATATATATATATATATATATATATATATATATATATATATATATATATATATATATATATATAAGGTTAGGATCCTATGCCTAAAATTTTTGCCTTAATTTTTTTCCTTCAAGGTTATTTGATGCCCTAGAGGGTTTAGAATTTGTTGATTTTTTGTGGATGTAATCATCCCACCTTAGATAGAACATCCACATAAAATCAGCACATTCCAAACCTTTTAGAGACATCAAATATTACAAGCTTTATCCACCGTCCATTTTTATACGTTAACTAGTATTATATATTTGATGCCCCTAGAAGTTTTAAAATGTGCTGATTTTTTGTGGATGTTCTATCAAGATGGAATGATCACATCCACAAAAAATCAGCACGTTCTAAACCCTCTAGGGCATCAATAAAAAATGAAAGTAAAAATTTAAGGCACATGATCCTAACACACACACACACACACACACACACACATACATATATATAGGCTCCCGATCAGGTGAGAAACCTCTTATATACAAAATCTTGTGCGAAATCATCCTATAGGTTTTAGAATTTGAGGAAACTTAGTAGGGATGCTACCTATGCCAAGTTGATCATCCTCATCAAAATTCGTCAAATTCTAAGACCTCTAGGGGAATCAATATTAGAAGACTTATCGATCGTTTATAAAAACCGTTAATTTGAATATCATATTTGATTAGTCTAGAGGTTTTAGATTTCAATGATTTTTGGTGAGGATAATCAACTTGGCATAGGTAGCATGCCTACCAAGTTTCATCAAATTCTGAAAGATCTAGATTGGTTTCGCACAAGGTTTCGCATATAGGAGGTTTCCCACCAGATCTGGACCCTATATATATATATATATATATATATATATATATATATATATATATATATATATATATATATGAGGGGTGTTACGTTGCGCTGTGCGCTGCGGGGGTGAAAATGCGCTGCGAAAGCCTGGCCGTCCGATCGGAAATGATCGAACGGCAGTTCGAAATCTCGCTTCCGATATCGCAGTGAAACGGTGACCGTCTGATCCCCTATAGCCAGCCGTCTGATCCCGTGCAGCCTACTCCGCCCGGCATTTCAACAGCCGGTTCGATTCACATCCGTTGGATCGATGGGAATCGAACGGCTGGCATTGATTTTCGTTGTTACTGTAGCGGCTACAGTAACAGCGAAAAACATTTCTAACCGTTGGATTCCCATCGATCCAACGGATGGGAATCCAATTCACACAAATGGGCCCGGTGATTCCCACCGTTGGATCGATGGGAATCCAACGGTTAGAAATGTTTTTCGCTGTTACTGTAGCCGCTACAGTAACATCGAAAATCAATCCCAGTCGTTCGATTCCCATCGATCCAACGGATGGGAATCGAACTGGCTGTTGAAATGCCGGGCGGAGTGGGTTGCACGGGATCAGATGGTTGGCTATAGGGGATCAGACGGTCACCGTTTCACTGCGATATCGGAAGCGGGATTTCAAACCACCCCCGCAGCGCACAGCGCAACGTAACACCCCTCATATATATATATATATATATATATATATATATATATATATGGAAAATGGGTTCCTATGACATGTCATAGGGAGTACCCTATGACATATGGAGAATTAGTAACCCTAGAATATTTATAATGTTTTGATTTTTTACGAGGATGATCAACCTATCTTAGATAGGACACCCACAAAAAATCGGCACATTCTAAAACTTCTAGGGGCATCAAATATGCTTTTCAATTTAACGGTTAAAATGGATGGCCGATAAAGCTTCTAGCATCTGATGGCCCGACATGTTTTAGAATGCTTTGATTTTTTGTGGACATTCTATCTAAGGTAAGGTGATCATCCTCGAAAAAATTCAGCACATTCTAAATATTCTAGCATTACTAATTCACCCTATGTCATAGGGTACTCCCTACGACGCTGTCATAGAAACCCAGCCCTATATATATATATATATATATATATATATATATATATGACACTCGATAAATACCAAGAGAGTTTATGCTTCTCCATGTCCTATCTTCATACTATTCCGTTCTTTATATAGATACAAGATAATGAAACCTCCATGGAAGATGAATGATATCATTTAGTTAGGGGATTACATATATATATATATATATATATATATACCAAGAGAGTTTATGCTTCTCCATGTCCTATCTTCGTACTATTCCGTTCTTTATATAGATACAAGATAATGAAACCTCCATGGAAGATGAATGATATCATTTAGTTAGGGGATTACATGCATGTGGAGAGGGGTTACATGTAACATGTATGTATGAGAGAGTAGTGGTGACATTAGAGAGAGGAGTTACAATACAATCAAGGTCACCAATTGAATTTTCAGTATCAAATGGGTGACCATCCACCTCTCGTATGTTATAACACTCCCCTTTGGATGGCCACCAACACTAAGAAAATTGCCTCATTAAAACCTTGTCTGAAAAAACCTGTGGAAAAAGACCAAGGCAAAGGAAAAAGAGCAATATTCTTCAGGATCTCAGTGTGGAGTTGGACGCACTTAAAACTGCGTCGTTAAAAAAAAAACAAGGCAAAGGAAAAGGAGTACAGTGTGCACCTCTCCTTGATGTGAATGCTCCCCCTGGCGAAGCAATCCCCATCATAGTGGTGAGAGTAGTGAGAAAAGTACATCAATTAGAATAATGAATCTTTCGTATACTGATGGCGTGCACCAACTTCTTAAATATTGAAGTTAGCAGGGATTTAGTGAATAAATTTGATAGATTATAACTAGAGCAAATATGCTTCACATCAATATCATGGCACTGTTGGAGCTCATGAGTATAGAAGAACTTTGGTGAAATGTGTTTGGTCCTATAACCTTTGATATATCATCCTTTAACCTGTGCAACACAAGCAACATTATCTTAATAGATTATCGTTGGAACGTTTGTAGCTTCAGATAGCCCGCAAGTGCCTCGGATATGATAGACCACAGATCTTAACCATACACATTCATGACTTTCTTCCTGAAGTGCAAGTATCTCAGAGTGGCTGGAGGAGGTAGCAACCAAAGTCTGCATGGTAGATTGCCATGATATTATTGTGTCACCGAATGTAAACACATACCCCGTTTGTGAACGAGCCTTGTGAGGATCATAAAGACAATTAGAATCTGCATATCCGACCAAAGGTGGGCCATAGATTTCCTATGTATGCATGGTTCATAGAAATTTCTTCATTTCTAGGTACCTTTACTTCTTCGAGGGCATGTATCTCTTCAGGGATTTGTTCCTCTTCAGGTGATATTTGTTTAGAGAATGTGGATTTATTTTTTATTTCATCTATAGCCTCTTCTAGAATATTCCTTTCTAAAGATGTTGCAAGTGTTTGTCCATTTGATCTTCGCTTCCGAAGAGTTGAATCCTTCGAACCTATCGGTCGGCCACGCTCCAGGTTTGTTGTGGATGATTTTGTCTCTCTATTCAGGAGTAGAATCACTTAATCTTATCTTCTTGGTACCTATCTGCCTCTCTTTGTATATGTGGGAAATATGTATATGTTTATGTTAATTTGTCTGTCTGTGTTTAACAAGAGCACAGTATATAGCGAATACCATATCCTATCGGCTTGTGAATATGTTTATGTTAATCTATTTGTCTATGTTTAACAAAAAGGGCACAGTATTATGTTGTTATTTCCTGGAAGAAGCATTTTCTGGAACCAAATTAAACTATAAGGTAACATCCTGAAAATAGATGTAAAAATTGTACTATACAGCTTTCAACCCACCACACATGAAGGATGGAACAAACACGAGATATATAAACAATAACCCTAAATATAGCTGACAATAAAGCAGTATACATATATTATGCAAAAAGCCATGAGCTAAATGTTGAAGCTCAAGGTAAAACTTAAATTCTCTAGTCTATAAATACATAGAAGAAGAGAACAAACCAAAGGCTCAGCGAAATCTTCTAATTTTTCCGGCAATGTCTGACAGTAGGCTAAATGTCGCCATAGCATCTGATACTCCCGAGCACTTGAGATCCCAGTTGTAGTTCTCTTAACAAGTGTTTTCCAGTCTATTTTAACACCAGCAACCTGGGAAACCTCTTGGAGAAGAGCAAGAATTGTTGGAGCAGAGTACCTGCAAAAATAACAGTTGACATAGCAAAAAGCAAAAAATATTCAGATGGCCGAAGTCCAGAACCCCAGATGTTCAAATAATGAACTAGATAATGCACTGCTCTATTTTAGATAGAAGAATATGGCATACATGCTATGAAATGTGATGAACATATCATTGGCATTTTCATAGGAAATTATATAATAAATTTCTTGCCATTGCTAAAACATTTCATATTTACCAACACTCGAGTACAATATAGCAACCCAGCCAATGAATATCATGTAATATAAACAATATAATGACCATATCTTTATACTGGTAACTGTATTTGAAAAGTTTAAACTATGAATATCAAATCCCATAAGATATACAAAAGTTACATCTAAAGAATACAACAAAAGGCATGACCAAATATATAGATCAGAAGCCAATGCCCTTAATGGCTCTAAAATTTTATATATGTACGACTATGGTAACATTGTAGCATTGCTAAAGAATAAAATTCCAACTATTTATGGGAAAATAAGAGAAGATTTGAACATTTAAAGTGTGTATTGAATTAAGTACACAGATTCTCGTATATGTAAAATATATGAGCTATGGTCTGCAAAATATGAGTGCACGAGAGCTATAACCAGTATTCTCTTAATAAGTTTTTTTTTAAAATCGGCAGGTGTCCTGCAACTCATTTGGGCAATGGATCCACTTCGGGCTCAGATTAGTCCCTCCGCGAATGCACACCAACTCACTTAGAAATTTTTCTATGCATTCCTGGGTAAATTGAACGGGGGAGGAATCGAGCCCACAACCTCCTCACCCAAGCATCAATTGCTTTGCCAACTCCCAAACTCAATAAGTTCCAGATACATAATGAGTGACTCCATCAAAATATCTAACCAAAAGATATAGGTGGATGTATTCAACCATATGAATCTTAGCTCTTCAACATAATAAACATGATTTCACACTAAGTAGATAAAACATAAATTAACCTCGTTAGAAAAATCAATGGGAAACCATATAAGAGAGCCCGACTTTACTTTAGACATATGTGGGAAAAGGTAGCACAGACCCCGGTCCAAAAAGAATCATGAACTAGTACTCCAGGATGTATCGGCACAATATGTGAGAGGGTTGATGTTAGGCCAACAGTTGACCCATCACAATGGGATACACTAAGCAAGATGTTGGCATGTTGAGTTGCAAGGTAGGTCTTCGTTTTCCTTTTTTAACAGGAGAGTAGGTTGGGGTGGTTTGGATACTCATGTTTTCCATGAAATTGTAGAGAGGTTTATAAAACACTTGCAAGCTAGTCATAAGCAACCATCGCTTGGGACAGGCGCACAAACCTCCAACTGATCAATCCATTGGTGTAGACGGAGTTATCCCGCACTACGATCTAACAATGAAACACATGCGCATTCACAAAAAACTAATATAAATAGAAAAAGAAAACAATTACAGGAGTAGAATTTTATAATAAATGAGGTCAATCACTTCAGATTTTAACAAAAAATTTATGGTTAAACAGAACGACATAGGAACCAACCGATCAGAAATCAAGCTGCAACTATTTGAGCACTTACCGGCAAATAAAAGAGGGCATGCCGAATGTGTATGAGAGCGGTGTAGGCGGAGGATGATAAACGATGATAAAATATGAAGATGAATGAAAGAATTAAGAAGAACGGACAAAATATAATATAGAAGGAAATCTATCGCGGATGCAAGGAGTCGTCAAGGAGTGCTCTCACGGAGCAAGGTCGGTCAACGAGATTGCCGAAAACCTTCGGAGTCACGAACCAAAACTCTTCCCAAGGGCCTCAAGGCAAAGCCGAGCAATGAGGAGACCAAGAGTCGTCGTCTTATAGGGTTTCACTCATGAAGATAAATCAATAATCATCCAATCTGAGTATCTTTTCTAATCCTCTTGTTTTATATGTGTAGGATTTTTTATGGAAGGCTAGGATGCAAGCAAAAGGAAGCATCAAGGGCTTGGATGACGCAATCAAAGAAGGAAAGAGAGAAAAGGTGAGAGTCGTATCGGTCTGTATCGGCCGATACCGAGTCGTATCGGTCCGTATCAACCGAGTCAATCTCATATCAGTCGATACGGTCGAGTCGAATCGGCTGGGTTCAGCAAAAAAAAAATTTGAATTTTAATCAGAAAATCCGAGCAGACCTACCGGTTTGGTCCAGGCCGAAAGCACGACCGATATCCAGTTTTAAAACCTTATTACAGAGCCCTTGAAGAGAGTTAGTATATATGCACACCTCCAAGTTTCTCCCTGAGCAATGTGGGACTAAACTTGCCACTTGGTCAAGTTGATTTCATTGTGAAGAGTATAAAACAATTTTATAATAAGCTTTTAATTACCAGGTCTTAATTAACAACGAAAAATAATCATGTGTGCAAAAAAGAGTGACTATACAGAAAAAGGGTAAAAAAAATCAAGAAGTGTACAGAAAAGGGTATTAAGAGACCATAATGGAATTGAGAATAAAACTGAGAATAAAAAAAAAAACCACCTTTGTATTAAGAGACCATTAAGGGTATTAAGAGACCATTAAGAGACCATAATGGAATTGAGAATAAAAAAAATATCACCTTTGTAGAAGCAACGAGACGTCTTCCTCGCTGATGGAACCCTTCTTCTCGACCCCCTTCATCGTATCTCGCAGAGGGTGATGGAACCAGGAATCAAACCGATGCAAGATTTGCACAAGAAAAATCGGGGATCGAGGGATTCAACCTCGAGTGCTTAAAGCTCATCGCTGGTGGCGAATCGCTGATCAGGGAAGCGTGCGCTGCGCGAGCGGGGCCAGGAAAGACTGAGGCGTAACGGTGGTTTGAAGGCCGGAGGGATGAGAGAGAGAGGGTTCGTTGGCGGAAGGATGGAAGGGAGAGGCCTCGTGGGTTGATGGCGGGAGGTGGTCCGGCGGCCGGCGGCGGAGGGGGGTGGCAAAGGACAGGATAATCGGTGGAGGCCGACGACAGAGAGGACTCGTGAGCTATTCGCACCGACCGCACCCAGTAAATACACGATGGCACCCGAATTACTTACTACTCGCACCCATATCCTTTTCAGAGTTGGTCTTGCCTCTTGGCATCCTTGCAACTCCAAGGGTCTCCTTGGACCACTCCCTATTCTAGGGAGCCAAATGGAGTTTTCAACCAAATAGAGAGCCATTATTTTTTGGAACCGAACTTCAAGGGACTCCTAAAGTCACCCCAATTCTAGGGATTCATAAGGATTTTTCAACAAAATAGGAAGCCGCTTTTTGAAACTAACTCCAAGGTACTCCCTATTATTTTTCTATTTCTCATCGCAGTGCGAAAATATAGTCAAAATTTTCACCGGTCGTTTGAAGGTGTGTATGTTTAGAGCAAAGATATTTAGTTTTTTTTTAACGTAACGGCTAGCCGATTGATTGAATAGGAGTGGTGTGGAAAAGGTATACGACAAAATGGATTTGTACTAGGCCCTATTGAGATAGCGAGGGTTTTTCGGCTCGCCAAACTGAACGAGCAGAATAACAAAATCGTAAAATAGTGAGTGGGCTAAGAGTCCATTGGAGTAGCAATTTGAAACTTTTGCTTGCTATAGTTGCGAAGGAGCTATTGTAGCGAACCCCTTGGATATGCACTTATAGGGAGCCTCTATTTTTTTCCTAATTTTTTAACATCTTTCATATTTTTAGAAATTATTATTTTATTTTAATATTTGTTTTAAATATAACGATGGAATGTGATAGCGACGTAACATAGTGGGGCCAGAGGAGTAATGAACTTCCGCCTCGCTACATGGAGTGAGCCAAGTAGCTAACAACTACTTTGGCAAGGGAAATATGAGTCCGATGGAGGGATGTTTGGATTTTCAGCTTGCCAGCATAGGAAACGGGGAGATCCGGCGAGCCGGTTATAGATGATATTATTGTCCCAAACATATCTACGATATGTTTCCTTGCAAATATCTCTCGCTGGTACATATCTCAAAAAAAAAAACTCTTTAATGTTAATTTTTTTCCTCTTTTTCTTCCTCCGTTGTTTTTACAGTTCCCCCTCCCCTCCAATTATCATCTTCCTCTTCTTACTCCACCAACATCCGACGGAATTCCTCTCAACCGTCCGAAAGAATCTCAAAAGCCTAACGGAGGCCCTCTATCGAAACCCCAAAGTGTAAGTGGAACCTTCTCTTCTTGCAGCCAACTTTGATCTCTCTCTCTCTCTCTCTCTCTCTCTCTCTCTCTCTCTCTCTCTCTCTCTCTCTCTCTCTCTCTCCCTCCAATGTAAAAGTCGACCCTAAGGCTTTACCAAATTAAATGAACCGAGTGAAATACGAGAGACAATTCTTGCCTTTTAATTTTTTTGAACATAGATCTTTTTGTTGAGGCAATAGTGTTGGTGCAAAGGAGAATGTTAATGTCACATGCAACATCGGACATGAGAATGGGTGATGGGTGCCAAGCATAAGCTTGGGTGGTAACAATTTTTTTGAAAAAGGGATGGTGCCAAAATTATGTGATGTTTTTTAGTGCCATCATGAATTTACTTGGTGCGGATAGAGGCTCCTCTTTGTATGTGCCAGGTTCTTTGTGTTGCTTCAGGATTACCTGGTTTATTGAGAGAGACAAAAGGAGAAAGTGTAGCTATATGCATCTCACAATTGAGCACAACCCCCCCACTCTTCATGCAATCAATGGTTTGTCAAGGACCCCTAAACGCCCCACATCTACTCTTCCTCTCCCCTTTCCTCGCCCGTGCGTAGTCGCCGAACCCGTGCTAGTTGTGCTTGTCAGTCGCCGTCGATCCTGATAGTGCCCGAAAAATATCATTTGCTCGGCAACCCAACTCATGAGGCCGCCACTGGTCGAGGAGATGGTGCGCAGTCCGCACCTCGCCCCGTGAGCAGCTCGTAGCACTCGCACATCGTCCGCCAGCAGTTCGCCCATTGTCCGCTAACAGCTTGCACCTCACATGCGAGTAGCTCACAGCTCGCACCTCATCTGCGAGCAGCTCGCAACTCGCCCATTGTCCGCGAGCAGCTCACAATTCGCCCACTGTCCACTAACAGCTCGCACCACTCTCCACTAGCAGCTCGCACCTCACCTGCGAGTAGCTCGTAGCTCACCCACTATCCACGCAGCAACTCGCAGCTCACCCACTGTCTGCTAGCAGCTCGCACCTTGCCTATGAGTTGCTCATAGCTCGCAACTCATCCGCGAGCAGTTCGCCCACTAAGGAGATCGCTCCTTTTGTCGACAGGTACCCCATACAATAAGACGTCGCTAAGGTGGCACGTGCCCACATCTTTGTGGAACTACGTGGACGATTGTGGGCCAAGCCCGCTCTGCACACACCTCATAGGTCCCAAACGAAGTCGACTCTATGTTCAGAGCCTTCCAGGATGCCACCTGGAGCAGACAAGACCGATGCATTCCCCCCCGCCTGACCCCGGGCAACCAGCAAGACGACATAGTGCATTTAAAGACCCATGTGCAAACACGAGGATACACAAAGAGACAGGTGGGCTGGCACATGTCGTCCTGTAGTGGTTGGATAAAGGCTATAAAAGTACAACCTAAGACTCCAAAGTACAGGTTCGAAATCCAAAAACCCGAATTGTCTTCTGACCATTTGTCCTCCACTTCAAAATCTTTGCTGACTTGAGCGTCGGAGGGTTTGCGCTCCGAATGGAGCAACCCATTCTAACTCACTATGTTTTTGCAGGCTGCAGGAGAAGTTTACAAGATTTTCCCCGCATTTTGGCGCCGTCTATGGGATCTTTTCTGGTTCCCGTGAGAACGCCCTCGGCTTGATAATACGAAATCAACTCTGAGTCAAAGCACAGGACAAGTACCATTGCCGAGATCTATGTAACGGTAGGTACTTCCCATATGAGACCACGACAGGCCTAGATGGCCCCTCCCCAGCCAGCATGGCCGAGGATACAGGAAGGCCCCGGTCGCACCCTCGACTAGCACCACTGCTTCAGCCCAAGTCCTTCCATCACCCCCCCTTCGCTCAATGACTAGCTCTTTAGGGAGATGTTGGTCACGCAACGAGCGATCATCGACGAGTTAGCTCACCTTCAACAAGTCCTAGCGACGAGTGCAAAGCGTCCACCTTTCAACTCAAATTCGGTGTCCTCATCGGATAGTCGAATGATCAGATGATTGAAACCATCCTCTGTGTGCTATGAGGCGGAAAGAAGAGTGACCTATTCCGATCACACTGATATCTTAAGTTCAATTCATTTGCAATAGGGACTAATTACCGGTATCGTCCTCAGAAATTATGACTGCGTTACTAAGACGTTGATTTTAGAGATTAAAGTAATTAGGTGAGAATAGCTTGTTTGGTGGTTGTTAATCTAATTGAAACTACTATTAAACAATTAAATTAACGAAAGAGATCAGATGAGAGGATCTAGGGTGGAGAATCCAGAACTAGCCATAGTCTAGTCTAGTTATGCTAATTAGGGTTTGTTAATTCTAGTGGGGCGTTTTGATCCATTACGATCGGTTTTGTAATAAATCTCAACGATGATTACTATCTTCAATGGCATGAGTTATTTTTGGTCGGCATGGTCCTTCCTTTAGGGGCACATACCATCTCCTCTTGGTATAACTCATCTCATCGAAGAATAATAAATTGGATAGAGGATATCTCATCATCACGCACATGGTATGCGCCATCTTAGTTTAACACAGTCCATCTTTTTAGGGCACGGATCATCTTCCTAGGCATGACGCATCTCTTGCGAGATGGTAAGGAGCATGAAAGCATAGAGTAAGACAAAGATAAGTTCGGTTCATTCAAACGATATAGATTTCATAATTGAAGCATGCATAAAACGAGAGAGATGAAGTACAAGTTGTGATGAATAAAATCTTTGCCTAGCTATTCCCTAATTAGAAGTACAAACCCTAAAAAAATATAAAAAGAATTAAACAAGGTTAGGGCTTCATTGAAGCCCTAGAAGGAGACTAGTCTCTCATGGTGGAGGTGATAAAAGGGATGTTGATGGAGGATAAGCGTTGATCCATGGTCGCTCTTCTTCTTCTTTTTATTCTCTCGATTTTTTCTCAGAGCGACGAACTTTGAAGCGAAATTTAGACTGCGTTTCTTCAAGAGAAATGCGGATTTATAAGATCCCCAGTGTATGCAAGTTGTAGGAGGACCGTAGCAAATTTGGGGCGTCCAATCTGGGTGCTGGAGACTGGAATGAACACTTCTGATCGATCGGGCCTCGGGGATCGATCGGAAGTCTTGAAGCCTTTGTGTGTTGGGACGCATGCGACCGATCGATCGGGACTCACAACTAATCGATCGGAAATCGTGAAGTCTCTGTCTGCATGAAGTAGACGCGCTCTGATCAATTGGCATTTCCACCGATCGATTGGAGATGGCGAAGCCTCTGTCTGCAAAACTACTCCGATCAATCGGGATTTCCACCGATCAATCAGGCACACCAATTCTTTCGTCCGTGAGGGTTGCTCTTGGAGTTGTCCTTTCCGGCAGCTGCCTTTAGTGAATGCATTCTTTGCTCCTATGGCTAATTTTATGTAAATCATATAGATGCGAGTAGTCAAAGCGTTTTAAAAACATAATTATCATGATTTGTCATACATTTAGTGGCTTAGATACAACGTGTTTATGCGTTGATCAATGAGCAAATCTCTAACCAAGAAAAATTATATCAAAACATTGACAATGACAAAAGCGAAAACTTGGGCTGTTTTTGACTTGAGATCCTCACATTCTTGCTCGGCCGGATGGCCCATAGCCGTAGGCCGTCACGCGTCGTTGACTCGAGAAAGAGAAAGAGGGCAATCGGGCAAGAGAATGAAATCTAGGGCTAGGGTTTTGATCCCGAGCGGCTTTGATGTATGGGAAATAACTAATAAGGGGATTCCAAGCAGCATGCATTTTTTTTCCGTAGCGAGTCGGCGACTAAGGAACTCGGAGCAAGCTTCGACGATGGGACGTTGGGAAAAAAAACTAATAAGGGGATTTCGTAGTTCCATAGCTCCATGCAAGTCGGCAACAATTGAGATTCTATTTTCCCTCGAGAGACAATGGGAAAAACAACGGCGTGTAATTTTGTGATCAAAAGTTCCAAAGCCAAAAACGTTTTCCCTCGAGTGACGATGGGCTTCCGTAGTTCCGTAGCTTCGTGCAAGTCGGCGACAACGGAACAGATCGCTAGTTTCTCCTGAGCGGCATTTTTTTTTTACTTTTTAAAACCCCCAAGTCGGTGTGTCCGGGGGGGGGGGGGCGTCATACACATCACGTGCACATCGCCAGGCTAGCATCAAAAAGGTTTTTCAGATTTCAGCCCTCTCACACCCGTGAGATTTTTATTTTTATTTTGTACATGGCCCATGGGATTAGTGGATCGAATATAGTGAGATGCAAGTATGCCATTGTACTCCGATTCCTCTGGTTGGGTAAGACCGGTGACCACACTGGTCCAAATTAAAATCGGGTTGATCTATTTTTGTCTTAATCCTTCCCAAGTTATAAACCACCTTTGTTCATACTTGTGCTTTGTTCGGGTCGGGTTCGGATTGGGCGGGTCGGATTCGCCCAAGTCCAACCCTTTTTTAAAGAACCCATCCGAAAAAAGGAGGGAGGGTCAGGCAGCCCCCAACCAGCACCTTCAATCGTTTCTACCGGAGGGAAAAATCTCATTCCTATCCCGTAGTCCTGTGATGCAGGCTGCAAGACAGACAGAGCGGTCCCCCTTCCCGTAGTAAGCGGGGCCCGATCCGACGACTGAATTGCCCTCCCCCCGTCGCGCCTCCATCGCCTTCGGCCAACCCTCGAAGGAGACCCGGCGTCGGGTACGACCTAGGGTTCCATTTCTTCATCTTTTCATCAATATATCAGATCTCAGGGGAAATCATTGGGGTAAAGTGTTTCCTACAATCTTTACTCCATTCATCACAAATATTCGAGCTGTTGCCTCCTTTGATCTCATCAGCAATGGCTTATGTAGTGAATGAGCTGCTCCTTAATGAGCAAGTTATTGGGTTTTTTTTTTCCCGGCAAATTAGGTATAAGTCCTTAACTATTTTGCAATCTTAGCCGCAGGACACCATAAATTGCTATATTAGCTAAGGTCACTACAAGTATACATTCGTCTTCAGAAAGAGTATATATTCGTCTTCAGAAAGAGTATGCATTTGTTTCAGAAAGAGTATACATTCGCTGGAAGGGACTTGAGCTATATTTCGAAATTAACGTGTCCTGCAACTAAAAGTCATCTCTCAAAAGAGACATAAACGTCAAACTTCCTCTTTTTTTTTTCTAATATATAATTCGAAGCTCTTGTTATAAATTATAGGGTAAATTATACTTTGCCCCCGTGAAGGAGAGCTGCTATTGGCACACCAATATTTGCTCTTCAAACACCATTTGAATTTTTTTTATTACAAAATTACCCCAAAGTAAAATGACCAACGAATCCATTTTTTTTTTCCTTTCTTTCTGTTCAAGACATATTCGGCCGACCAGAACCGAACAAGGTACAATATGTTTAGTCGACTAGAGCCGAACATTGTAGAGTACGTTCATCCAACCACGGCTGAACATACTGTATTATGTTTGGTTGGTCGAACGTGTTGTATAATGTTCGGCTTTGGTCGACCGAACATAAGGTTTGGATGCCAGTAGATGACGACGGAGAGAAAATCAACGGGGGGAGGAACCTACGACGCCTGGGCAAGGGAGCTCGGGAGATGAGCTCAGGGAGAGGCGAAGAGCGAAGAGGAGCTTGTCGGAGTGGTTGATCGAGGAGGTAGGGTGTTAGAGAGAGAGAAAATTGTCGGGGGGAGGAACCTATGGCGCTTGGGCGGGGGAGCTCGGGAAGGAGATGAGCTCGAAGAGAGCGGAGAGGAGTTCGTCGGAGCAATTGATAGAGAAGGTAGGGTGTTAGGGTTTGGATTGTGTGTGTGGAGTAATTTGGGGAAGAAGGATAATATAGTGTTTTTCAAAAATTGGAGGTGTGCAATGAGCAAATATATAAATTATCAAAACTGGGTGGTGTGCGGTGGTGTGTGAAGAGTATTTGGTGTGAAACGGATTACTCAGTGTGTCAATAGACCCACTCCTCATGAAGTTTAGCTTAAAAACACTTAACCCCCCTATAGTTAAAAAACTACATTTTGCCCCCTTCAATTCACTTTTGATCAGATAAAAATTACCAAATGAGGAAATTAAGTAGTTGACAAGAGGGTGTCAGCCAACCCTTTAGGGAGCTATTTGGAACAAAATAAACTACAAGGGGGTTAACAGCCAACCCTTATCCCTCACAGCACGACCGTCTAGGATTCCTCGCGCCCACCAGAGACCGCCCATGGATCACCTCAACGTCGTTGACAACCTTGTTGCCAACGACCTCAGGTACCCTCTCTGAAGTCTCTCCCCTCTCTCGAGTCTCTCTTCCTCTTGGTCTCTCTCTCTCTCTCTCTATCGCTCCCTCTAGATCTCTCTCTCTCTCGATCTCCCTCAGGATCTCTCTATCTCTTTGCTATGTTTCTGTTGAAAATTTTAGACTCCTTTTGAAATTTGAGAGGGGGATACCATTTCTTGCATTGACTGGTGGTACAAAAAGATGCAAAAATTTGAAGAAAGAAAAGGTCAACAAGGTTTGAATTTGTTATTCAGATCTTAACAAGTTTGTGGTTGACATCCCTACAGTTCTTCACCCAAACAAGGAAATTCACAGAGGAAGGAGTTTTCAATCATCACAATTTTAAAATACTCGCAAAATTGATTACCCAAACAATGATATTCATAAATGAAGGGGTTTGAAATCTAGTTATTCAAATCTTCAAACCCCTTCATTTATAAATTTCGTGGTAAATTTTAATTACCTCATCCAAACACGTTGTTAGTGAAAAACATAGTGATTAAGGAAAACATCGAGAGTTAAAATCATGGATAAAAATATCGGTCGCGGACAAAATATCGGCCGGCCGAAAAAACGGTTTGAACCGGGCGGTACGAACCGGTATCGGTCTGAACTGGTCCATACCGGTGTGAATTGATTTTTGGTTTCAAAAAAATTTAAAAAAATAACCAAAAAATCCAGAATAATCTAAAATACTGGTTTGTGATGTTTTTTTTCATTAGTAAACTAGTTATAGGTATGAACCGGTCTTTTTAAGTTATAAAGTCACTGTTTTCACTGTAAATTGTGGAATTTGATATAGTTTTTAAATTGTATGTGTTAGATTAGCCTAGTATTAATATATTTTGCTTAGGGATTACAAAACACAATTGACAATTCATAACCATTGCACAAACATGAATTACACAACTAATACGAGTACATGAGTCATATTTTACAATTTCACATAATATGATAATAAATACAAATTCATAGTCCTAAGACTCCTAACATGTTTAGTAAATAAAATACATATCTATAACTTACAAGAGTAGAGAATTAGATATTTTTACCTACTTAGACTGAGTAACTTAGTACCACATGGAACTTCGGGCAGGCTGCATTTCATCATCATCATCATCATTACCTCGTGGATGACCGGATGGCGGCAATGTCGGATATTGGAAGAAATCATACACAAATGACTGATATTGAGGCTCCTCGTATGAAAACATAGCTTCAAATGTGGTTTTGATCTTGCAAATCCGAGTTTTTAGCTTGAAATCTTGCAAATCCAGCTAGTATGGAGGTTCACCTCATGTGGGAATAAAGAAAGATGCCAAAAAAAATAAAATCGGAATGAAAAAACCATCCAAAACAACACTTCATACCCGGTACCGGTTCAAACCGGCCGGTATTTAGGTGATTTAAGCCCCACGACCGGTATCGACTGGATACCGGTGCGGTTCGGTCCGGTTCTCGGTTTGAACCGACCGGTACGGTTCGTACCGGCCGGTATTTTGATCCTTGGTTAAAATAAGGTTAAAGATTGGTGCTACAATATGGACTAAAAAACAGTTTTTCTAAGGCCAAAGGTGGTTGTTGGTAGGGCTGTTCAAAAAACCGACCGGACCGAAAAACCGAACCGAATTGAGCCGAAAAACCGATTAGTGGTCGGTTTTTTAGATGTACAAGCCGGTTTTGATTTTGGAATATAAAAAAACTGGGGTTCAGTTTCGGTTTTGTAAAAAAAAACCCGATTCACACCGAACCGAAAAGGTTTACTATGAATAACATTTTCTATTATTGACCAATCTGATGATCAACATATTATGAACAAAAACATGATTAGATGTAGAATTTTAAGATATACAGTTAATATTATAGCTAATGCTAATTGGTATGAGCATAATTTTGAAATAACTTTGAATGATGAACACAATTTGGAAGGTCATGGATGTAAAAAGAAATATCATTTAAGGTGATTAGTTCATGATTGCATCTCTAAAACAAAACCGGACAAACCAATTGAATCGAATCGACTTCAGATCGGTCGGTTCAATAGTAGATCTATCGAAGTCAGTTCGGTTTCGGGGTCGTCAAACTCAAAACTGACATGATCGGTTCGGTGGTAAATAGACCATCAAAACCGATCAAACCGAACCGTGAACAACCCTAGTTGTTGGAATCCATGAGAAGACCTTAATGAGGATATTTGCTGGAGTTTTAGCATATTTAGGGGCTTATAGAATTGGAATAGTATTTCCTTTATCGTCCTCGGCTTGTGATTTTTGCCACAAAGATGACTTGTATCAAATCTTGTCTTATACCCTCTTCTTCTTAGTTCATTTGGTGGGGACACGAACCCGGTTCGGCCTACCCTGACTCGTTTTTACACTCGCAAGAGGCGAACGATGGCTCACACCTTGGGCCTATGGATCGGCGACCGTTGCTAGCATATCCCACTTCGCATGGGGCCCGTTTGGCTATTTATTTATCTAATTTCGGAGCTTTTTCTGTTGCCAGCATGTCTTTTAGCCCAAGATATAAATGCGTTTGCGTCTTTCTTTTGCTATTAGGGTTAGGGTAATAATTCCCTCTATTTAAGTATGTTAATTTAGTCCTAAGAGGCAATGAATGAATGAAATAAAATTCCTGGTTTTGGAGATGATGGCTGCGATGACCCTTGCTCTCCGGATCGAAAATCCCCGTTACGACAACGACTATCTAATCTCACATTTCTCATCTCCCTCCCTCTCCCTCCCTCCATGATTTGCAACCAAGAGGAGCCCACAACAGCAGCCACCATCATCCCAATCAGTGGCAACAACTGCTGCCACCTCCAGTCAGACCAACAGCAGCCGCCGCTGCCATTATCGATTCAATCGGCAACATCAGTAGCATGGTTTTTGCTGTAAGCACAGCCGATAACCCCCTTTTTGATGCTGGATCAGCCACCATCGTTGGCCCAAACGGCAGCCCTACAACCCCGCTTTGGTGGGCTGAAATCTGTGAGGACAGCAGCCCTGCAGACCGCCGACGAAGGCCATTCGGTTACTTTGTTCGCAGCGACAACGCCTTTGAGCGACTCCACAAAATTCTGGTTTGATCGATCTATTGCCCGTTGAGCCTTTAGTTTCAATTGATAGTCCTTAATATTAGATCACATAAGTCATCTTTGAAAAGAATTCACTGTTGGCCCAACAGTGAATTCTTAAGTGTTGGCTTAATTAGATCCCTGAATATTACATGAACCTGTGACAGTTCTTATTTTAATTTGGGCCTTGAAAAGAATCTTTGAAATCCTCGACGGGTTGCCGTCTTGATATTAATTGTGTAACTGACCGAGCCTGCGGGACGTTCTCAACGTTCCAAACGATCGCCGTTGATTTCACGTCAGGAATCGTCGGGTACTACCTGCAGACATGCCCACGATAATCATAATTAGTTATCAACTGAAAATCTGAGTAATTTGGTATAAATCACTAGTTCTGAATATTTAAATTATTATTTAAAATTCGTCAATTATCTCCTATTTACCCTACCATCTTGCTTGGGTTAACGTGTCCTGCATCATCATTCCTTGTCTAGGAGAACCTTAGAGGGTTGATACCCTAAGGTAAGTCTCCCTACCTGCTATCTAGCCTTGTAAGTTTATTGAAAGGCTATCTAGCCTTCTAGGTTTGCTATTTAGCCTTCTATTGTGAAATAGAATCCAAAGATTCTGGTTTCTCTTTTTATTTTCTCTACTTCTTCTTCATCTCTATTGCTAGCATTTTAACCTAGAAGTAGATTGCTGCAATTTACTGGGTTTCTGATCTAGAAGTAGATTTCACAAATTTGGCTTAGATCCAAGCAACCTAGGTTGTCTTTTGATTTTGATCTTCTTACCTTTACCCAATATCATATCAAGTAGGTATCATGGCCAATGATCCAACATCAGAGGCATCTTGGTGCATGCAATTTCGGAGTAAAGACATCGTCACTTCAAACGTAGTGCGTGCAAAAAACGTAGTGCGTGCAATGCTTAAGTAGATATGTTTTAAGCAGTTGCTTATTCCGCTTATAGACTTAAATGATATTTTGGCTTAGTTGAAAATGTTGTGCGTGCAATGCTTAATACATATGTAGATTAATTTAACAATCAATATTAATGATCTAATAAACTATCTACATTATATAATGAATAAGTGTGTCCTCATTTGATTTTGTGGTGCTTATTTTGAAGTAAACCCCTTGTGCGCATCATAGATCTCATAATCAAGCCCGGTTTGCTTCGTTGTTTTATGGTGCATTAGTTCACCAAAATCATTTTTGATGAATGTGTTTTGTGTCTTAGAACTCCTTGTCACTGTGATTTGTGCATGACACCTGTACATTTGGGACCAGTTCACCTCATAGCTGGAATTGGGTAAGACAAGCATTCTTGAGAGACAATCCTGACTAGCAAGTAGACTGTATCTAAGAATATCAAACAAAGATATAATTCATACAAATTTTTTCAATAGTCTGTTTTTTTTAAAGGTAATTGTCTGTTTCTTCACATCCTCCTCCTCTAGTTTCTAAGAGATACAATTCACACTTTCTAAATAAAGATCCTTCCCTTACAGCTACAGCTTGTATGTATTTAATATTTTAAGGAAAATGGAATTTCAGAGTTCTTGTTGCCTATCAAAAAAGCAAGAAAGAAAAAGGTTTGGATTTTTTGTTGAAAATATTGATATGACTTTATTGATAATTATGATTTTGCATCATTATTGCTGATAAAATTTGCTTATTTTATTAACAATTGGAGACTTGTTTTCTGAATGCCATTTTACTTTCTTTTATTCAATAGCAACTAGTTCAATCTTCGCTCATTTTAATAACAATTGGAGACTTCTTGTTGTCTCAACTCTCAATGCCATTTTACTTTCTTTTATTCAATAGCAACTAGATCAATCTTCTTTGAGAGAGTTGTGATCAAGCTGTTCTATAATCCGTGCAGATAACCTGCCCTTATAGTTGCCTGATATGAATAAGTTGTTCGATTTTGGAAGAAAAGCTTGGTTTATGGTCAGAGTCCTTTCTGGATATGAAGAAAGAAGAATCAGATCATACAGATTGCAGCTCCAAAAACGAATTGAACAGGTTTTTTTCTCATTTCTAGGTTATATGCTTTGCTTTGTTCGCCCTTGTCATGTTAGAGCTGCAGTATATATTCGAGTGTTTTTTCTAGGATCATATATGCGGTGATATAGCTTAAGGTGACTTTTCTTTGCTAAACATGCCCTGTGAAATAACTTCTCGTATAATGGCCAAAGCTCACAAGAGCATAAATGACATTGCTGATTTTATAAGCTTACTAAGATAATAAGATTAGCAAGTAGCATTCCGTCATTAAAATTTGCTAGGCTGAGAACAATTTCGTTTGTTGCACTATATTGGGGTAACAACTAACAAGTTATGTTGTATATATATTCCTGCACATCATGTTTATGAAAATTTTTGCCTGTGTACAAATTCTATACATTCAACGCTTTTTGTCGTTTACTAATAAGGTGCAACTCCATAATTGTATAAATTTGAATTATGTCCTAATGTTACGATGTTTTGATCTGGCATTTGGCCCTTAGTTTTTTTTTTTGTGTGGCCAAAGTACATTAGCGAGTATCCTAGTTGAACAGCTTGATCAAGGATGTAAGACGGGAGTGGGTCGAGATGGACAGGTCGACCCTTCTGTGGCTCAAACTCTTAGTGAAGACACATCAGGATGCACTAGAGGTGCTGGCAATATGGAAATTGGTCGCTTGTTGATTAGATGGTTGAGCGCTGGATCCATATCCTAGAGCTCTTCACAATAACCGGACAACACAGTACTCTTGAATGGTTTGCTCTCCGTATTGAGCAGAATGACAAACTCTTGAATGATACACTTACACATTAGACTGTCGATCCGGGGAATTAGCATCAGATCTCACGCGTTGCGCGAAAGCATGTTGTCATAAGTCTAATGAAATGCTCCACGGCTGTTTTTGCAGTCCTTAAATCAATACGATGCTAGTAGTAATGAAGGCACAATGCCTGAGAAGTCAAAAGTCATACTAGAACCTTTCTATGAGGCTCCTATAGGGTTAAGCCATGAGATGGTCTCACATGCTATAACCCTTAAGATGCAGTTTATCAATCATCCAACTTGGTTACTCACATCATCTAGCTAAATAACTATGCCCAAAAGATGGTCACACTTGTTATCATTTGTGTGTGGGTTGCCATGGTGGCAAAAGCTAGTACTAGATGCAAATAAGGATGCGAAGCTCTTAAGTGTTGATCATTGGTTTGGTTAAAAATGAGGAAAAAGGCAAAAAACCATCTGAGAAGCCAAAAGAATAGTGGCGGTGATTAACAGTAGTTCCATGCATCGCAGTTAAGATACAAAAAATATTGTTTGAGTTAAGAGACTTAAGGTCCTAGTATCAGAAAGCGAGATTCCAAGAGCTCATGGTACTGCACTTATTAATCAAGAGTGGAGAAGCCAAAACTAGATCACCATAGATGAAGACTAAGCTATAGAAACCCTAAGATCACAACTCCTAATTAACTGGTTAGAAAGTGTAGTGCTAGGCCTAGGCTAAGGGAAAATCTTAACTGCAGGTTAAGTAAAAGAGCTATTAAAAACATAACAGATAGCTGAGAGGGCTTCACCCGAGTATTAAGGCTTTCCATTTGTTGTTATGGATCAAAAGTTGATCCAAGCTAGTTACTTAGTAGTTATAGTGTTGCACAGCATTTTGCCAATTGCCAGCCACCTAGAAATCACCAACGGTGAGGGAAAGTGTACAAGATAGGAGAATGTAGTTGGGTCAATCTGACCCAACAACAAGCTAAAGCATTTGTCATTGAAGAGAAAGGAAGGCATCGAATTTTGGTTATCTTGGCACTATCTACTAGTGTCAAAATCACAGCTTTGATTTGTTGAACCAGACCTAGTGCTTCAATCTAATGGTGACAATTGACTATGGCTGAGTGAATTGCTCACCATATGGCTTTCAGGTTAGCAAAGAGCGCTAGAAATAATGTTGAAGCTTCAAGACCATGTGAATTGAAGACCAGGCATGGGAACGATGTGGTGTGCTGTGAATCCACTAATTATGACAATAGTCCAAGGTGTACGGTTAGAACTGACTAAACCCCATGGCATCATGCTCAACTAGTACATAAGCATACAATGAATACACGTGAGCGATATATATGAGGTAACATCAACTTACACCTTAAACGGAAAACTTCATTAACAATGGTAACATTAGCAGTACACTTGCAGAGCTTGGTTGTGCAGCTACTTAAACAAGAGAAAAGGCAACAGAGATGACAACATCTGAACTGATTGCTTCCATCTCGTTTTCTGGCCTTTGATTTGCTATTGTTATTTTTTTCTTTGATTACTGCGTGATGCGGGACAATCGGGGTCTTGCAAATCTTGAAATCGTCGTTGAGGGTGGAGAGTCAAGATAAAAAATAAAAGAAGAATAAGGGGGGATTGTACCAGGGCTCTCGCAAACCCTACGGCCTCACGTCGTCGGCCTCTCACCGGGTATCCCTAGGCCTCACCGCCTCACACCATCGGGGAAGAAGAACCCTCGTGGCCAACTTCATCGCACAAAGCAAATTTTCTTTATCGATTCATTCATTCATTTAGTGAAAAATAAAGGAGAGGCTTGGGGTCCTTTTATAGGCCTCAAGCATTACATAAACGTATAGGAGTTTGTAGTCCCACAAATAAAAGAACTAGGACTCCTAAAACTACTCCTACAACCCCTAAAAGTTGGGTTTTGACAAAGTAAAGGGCTATGACACCTAAAGACACTCATACAACCCTTATAAGTTGGGTTTTGACATGCGCAGAAATCACCATAAAAAGAACTCCAAAAATAGCAAATGAATAACTAAAATAGCAATATAAAATACTAACGGCCCCAAACAAATGGACCATCAAAAGTGGGCTGGGCCTGAATCCACGTAGCGTAATCTGATTCCCATCACTTTGCTATAGAGCCAGTTATGATTTGAATTGTAGGATAAGCAAGTTTTTAGACAATAAATCCACTTTGGATCTTGACAAAAGCAATGTTCTGGACAAAACAAAACAAAAAACGATGAAAATAATCCAATAGTGGTACTGATATGTGACGGTTGAATATGTACACCCATAAGAAAATTATTATTTATTAGTGATGAAGCCTTTTACTCTTATTAACTCATTATCCTTGTTTACATTCTGTTAGGTACTTCCATAAAAAAATTATTATTTATTAGTGATGAAGCCTTTTACACTTATTAACTCGTTATCCTTGTTTACATTCTATCATATTCACTTGGTAACTTAATTTTATACATGACAATGGTACTTCTCCATATTACATTTGTGTTCCTGGAATATAACTTTTCCATTTTTTGCTTGTTAAAGGCCCAGGCAAGGAAGGCCGAATTGAAGAAGATCCCAGAACAGGCTCTTTTAAAAGAGGTTCGCCACATGGTCAAGGAGATGCAAGAATTGAATCATCAACTTGAAAAAACAGTGAGACCAATTTTAAGATAATTATCTCTTAATTTACGTTATTTAACCCTACAAATATGTACGAGTGAAGCATTCTTGGGGCAACTGAAGAACTTACTGTCCTTTTGCCTGAAATACAACTAATATTTAATGCTCATTGCAATCTGTATGAAATATAGATTAAATATATTAATAATTAAAAAGTACCTCATGCACAATAAAAGATCCTTCTGACTGTTCTTGTCTATACATATTTCAGTAGTCACTATAGTAGGGATGAAAGGTTGCATCAAAGCCCCCCTCATTTATGTTAATTTGCTTCGCAAGCTATTTCCAAACGTGGCAGAATTTTCTGGTCGGGGTTTGCAAAAGATGGCAGTTTATTAGAGAAGGTCGATTACTGTTAGCGGTTGAGTGGCCGCAGTTGCTGATATGTGTCTTCATCTTCAGGAAACAGCGATCGAGGAGTACTTCAAGCCGATCGACAAGAATGCGGAGATCATAATGAGCATGCAGCTCGAAAAGGAGGAAAAGCAAATGAAGGAGATGATGAAGGTGATGCAGGAACAAGCGATGGCACAGAGAGCGGAGGCGGAGGAAAAAGCGGGAGTTGGAACCGTAGATCCGACCCCCCACACGGCACCCACATCAAGCCAACAACAGACCAAATGAACCTCACCTTGATGTTTATCTCAGGCTGAGCATTTATGTGAAAGCATATTTGGTTTCTTTCGATAGCCAAATAAGATTTGTTACCAACAGTGTCACAATTTTTTGCTTGTTATTTATAAAGAAATGAAGCGATTTTGCTTCTGTTTTCGATTGTGCCTTTTGAGTCAGTTTCTTTAATTCATTTGGAAGAGGGACTGTGCTCTATGAACTGAATTGGCTCTCCTAGCCGGCCGATGATCGAGCTCAGTTGTTGATCTGAAACACTGGGGTTCAGGACTCCAAGCGGTGGCCGACTGATTCTTCCTATTTCCTGACTGTTGGAATTTCGAGATGGCATCGTATTCAGAGCATGCTTTCTTTGATACCCAATCCCTGAAGACTTGGGTGGCAAGGGATCGATGGAGGTGGTTCCCACATTGGTGTGGCGGTTTCAGAAAGCGACGAAGGGCCCTCATCAGCATCCTGTATGATGACAGAGCTCAACTCTGCTGGGTTATGACCAACTTTTGTGTTGGCTAAGTTGTAAAGCTAATGCTGTAGTCTAAAAGCAGCAACTTTGAATTGTAATTTTTCTGCATGCTTCAGGGTCTGCAGTAGTGAGAGAGAGAGAGAGAGAGAGAGAGAGAGAGAGAGAGAGAGAGAGAGATTATATGCTTCATGTGTATGCTTCATGTGTATCATTGGTTATTTGATGGAAGGGGTGCTCAATCAATTGGGGGCCCTATCAATTTGTGCGTTGCAAATAACAGCTAGACCTGTCAATGGATCGGATTTTGATCCGAATCCAATCCGTTAAGTCAGATATGGATAGGGTTTTTTTATCCGATAATCCAATAATTGTGTTAACCCTAAACCTGATAACCGTTTACTTAATAGATCGGATATGGATTTAGGCTAATCCGATCCGTTAAGAAGCCGATCCGACGAACTATAACATAATATGGTATATTTTATCCATTTGTTAGATTAGATTGCTTTAGATCTATGGCTCTAAGAGTTAATATAAAAAAGATGCTCAAGGTCCCCCTATCAAGATTCAGATTTTATTATGGCCCTTCTGAGTCCCAAGTTCGGAATCGATTGTTCTTTTATGGATTCAACGTTAAACGATATCACAAAGTCCGATGTACTCATGTCCATGATCCAAATTTTGATTTGATCCCTACTTAAAGGGATATGGATTGGTTTTTTGATCCGATGATCCGATAACGGTCCAATCTGATAAACCATTTGCTTAATGAATCGGGTTTGGATATAGCCTAATCCGATCCGAATCCAATCTGTTGACAGGTCTAATGACAACACCCTACTTTGGCTGCGGCTAGGTATAGCTCACAATTTGCCGAAGTCAACCCCATGGTTCCCAAGGGCAACCCGACATTTACCATCGTCGCCATTGCAGGGATCCGCTCGTCTGCCTCCCTCCCTCCTCCTTCCCGCTCCTCTCTCCCTCCTCCATTTGGCACTTTAGTGCACTCTGCTCATCTGGCCGAATGGGATGTAGAATGTCTCAATATGAAATGGCCAAGTTTAAGAGGAAGAAGGGGGAGGAGGAAAAAGAGTAGGCAGATGCCAATGACATAGGTCACAAGGTTGGAGGGGCAAAGGCAATGGCGAGACACGGTGGAGGCGAGTGACCGTGGGAGCTTTTGTTTACCATATTACTTTTAGGAAAAATTGCATTGAACTCCCCTAAGATTTGGGGTAATTATAATGAGCTCCCCTCACTTTTGAAATATTACATTGATCTTTCCTAAGGTTTTGTTTTATTAACAACAACCTGCTCTAAATAAACGGTATGGACTATGTCATCAAATAAATCAAAAAGTACCTATTTTACTCCTACAAATTTTTTTAAAATAAATCTTTAAAATTTTTTAAAAATAATTTGAAAAGCAAGACATAAACTTTACCTTGAAGATGGCAATTTTTTTTCATAGTTTTTAAAGATTTTTTTAGATTTTTTTTTAAAATTCAAATAAAGATAAAATAGGTATTTTCAGAATTATTTGATGGCATAACCCATAACTCTTTGCCTATGGGAGGTTGCTGCAAATAAAAACCTTACAAGAGTAAGGAGAGTTGAGTGTAGAGGTGGACATGGTCGGGTTGGTCGAGTTTGGAGGCCTGACCATATTTGGACGAAGTTACATCGTCTTTGCCCAAATTGCCCAAATTGCCTGAGAAACTTGTAGAGGGTTTGCCTATGAAAGTTCATCAGGTTTCTCAGGTTGCTCGGGTTTGTTTGGACCGTTCACTAAAAAGGAGAGAGACGTCCAATCAAAACACAACCAACCATGTCTGATCTGGAGCTTCCCCTCGCTGGAGCAAATTTTTTTTCGGTGTAGACCGTACAATAAAGAATATTAGAAGTTTAACCTAATTGTAGAGAACATGTGCTCTCTCTCTCTCTCTCTCTCTCTCTCTCTCTCTATATATATATATATATATATATATATATATATATATATATATATATATATATATATATACACAGAAATTTTTAAGAAACGGAATGAAAAATATTAATAATTTAATAAACGGAACGAAAGTTGAAAAATTGTCAAAAACGGACTATTAGTCTTTACGCCATTTGAGATGGCATAAAACTCAAAAGATTTTTTAAAATACCGATAATATCCTTCATTTACGCCATCTGAGATGGCGTAAAGTACTATGCCTAAAATACCCAAAAAAAATAAACATTTACGCCATTTGAGATGGCGTAAAAATAATGGGGTAGGGGTGACAATGGGTCAGGTTGGGTCGGGTTGAGACATAGGTATAAGGGCAAAACATCCAACCCGAACCCGACCCGTTAAATAAACGGGTCAAAAACTTAAATCCAAACCCGACCCGCCTAATAAACGGGTTGACCCAACTCGACCCATTTAACCCGTTTACTAAACAAGTCGGGTCGTGGCGGGTCAGGTTGGGTCAACAGAACCCATGTAAACCTATCGGGTTGGGTCGGGTTGGGTCAGACGGGTCGGATTGGGTCGGGTTGGGTCGGGTCAGTTCGGGTTGGCTCGGGTCGAGTTGACACGACCCATTTGGTAAACGGGTCAAGTCGGGTCAATCGGGTTATAAGTACATACCCGAACCCGATTCATTAAATAAACGGGTCAATCGGGTCGACCTGTTTATGACCCGAACCCGTTAAGGCCAAACCCAAACCCACTAACTTCGGGTCGGGTTCGGGTCGGGTCAAGAATTGCCACGCCTAGGTGGGGGTAAAGTCTAATTCAAGGCAAAGTTTGGGGGGTAAAGACAAAATAACCCTTTTTTTATTTACTCAAAGGCTTTACTGCCTTGAATTAGACTTTACCACCCACAATTTCATTAATTAGACTTTACCCCCCAAAAGTAACTGCTCCGTTAGCTCACCCCTCAAAACTTTATTTCTTTTCCGCCAGCTCACCCTTTCTCTTAGATGGTGAGTTGACGGAAAGTTAGTTTTGGGGGTTAAAGTCTAATTAATGAAAATGTGGGGAGTAAAGTCTAATTCAAGGCAAAATTTGGGGGGTAAAGTCAAAATAACCCTTCTTTATTTATTCAAAGGCTTTACGCCATTTATGCCATTTCAAATGGCGTAAATAAAGGGCAATTTCGGCATCTTAATTTTTTTGCTAGAGTATTACGCCATCTCAAATGGCGTAAAGACTATACGCCATTTGAGATGGCGTAATAGTCCGTTTTTGACAATTTTTCAACTTTCGTTCCGTTTATTAAATTATTAATATTTTTCATTCCGTTTCTCAAAAATTTCTGATATATATATATATATATATATATATATATATATATATATATATATATATATATATATATATATATATATGGGGGGGGAAATTTTCGAGCCGCCTTGATCGAGAATCCCACCCCACAGCCTTGATTGAATTGAATTATTTATGGAGTTAGAGATTAGAAAGTTGAGAAGGAGTGAGATGACACATGGAGTTGTTGTCGAAGTTCGGTCTTACGACCTACGTCTCCGGGCGAGAGGTGCCACCTGATCTTCACTATAATATGAATATAAAGGGTTGAGCATTCTCTCGGCAGGCCGAGAGAGGCTTCTTACAATGTGTTTGCACGGGGCAATTAGAAGAGAAACGAGAAGGGGAGAATTGAGCTCTTGCACTCGCTCTGGATCTGGAATCCCTCTTCCTCTGATCAAATGACCAACCCCCTTCCTGGATGCCTTGGGGGTCCTTTTATAGCGTAGGCACGTGCCCGATATGGCAGTGATGACGTGGCGCTGATGATGTGGTACTGGTTCTGGGCCTCCTTGCTGGGCCCTTATTGGGCCGTTGTTCGGGCCCAATAAGGGGGAGGGCTTGATCTGCGAGCCCCGTAGAGTGGGCCCATGACCCCGGGCGGGCTTACCCACTTGGGCCGTTGCGCGGGCCCATGCCGCTCTGATCCGGTCCGGTACAATTTTTGCACCCACAGTTACCCCCTCCCAGTCGGGTCAGGACCCCCTGGGTCGGTTGGGATTCCAAGGTGCAAACGCCTTAGGATCCTGGCATGGTTGGCAAGGGCCGTCGGTACCGCGGTTCGTATTAGCAGAGTCTCCTTCTGCCGATGCCGAGACCCTTTTGGCGCGGGCCAAAAGTCTCGGTTTTGCAAGGGGGCGTTTCCGAAAAAGCAGTGTGTTTTCCGACCGAGTGGATACCGAGAGGATACCGAGGGGGTACCGAGAGGATACCGAGAGGGTACCGAGAGGGTACCGAGACCCTTTTGGTGCAAGCCAAAAAGTCTCGGTTTTGCAAGGGTGTGTTTCCGAAAAAGCAGTGTGTTTTCCGACCGAGTGGATACCGAGAGGGTACCGAGAGCATACCGAGAGGGTACCGAGACCCTTTTGGTGAAAGAACAACTTTTCTCTCTTTCTCTCTTTCCTTTCTTTGCTTTCCTCTTTCCTTTCTTTAGCTTTCCTCTTTGGTTTTCCTCTTTGACTCGCATGAGAGAGCAGGCGTCGCTCTCTCTCTCTCTTTCCTTTCTCTCTCTTTGTCTCTTTCTTTCTTTTGCTTTTGTTCACATGAGGCTGCACCCCGCTCTCTCTCTTTCCATTCTTTGGCTTTGACTCAAATGGGAGAGCGGACGTCCCTCTCTCTCTCTGTCTTTCCTTTCTCTCTCTCTCTTTTTCTGCTTCTTCTTCTCCAAGGGTCACGTGGGCTCGGTCTATAGCGGCAGCGATCGGACACCGGTATGGGTGCTGCAGCGGTGGATGGGCGTAGGCGGTGGCCGATTGGCGCGCGGAGCGGTGGGCTGGCGCAGGCTCAGCGGTGGTGGCCGGCTGGCGCAGCGCAGCCGCTGGCGGGGTCCGGCTGTCAGCGACGGATGGAGGTGGTGCGGAAGCGGTGGTCGACGCGCGACTCCGGGCGCGGGGCGCGGCGGCAGGGGTCGGCCGTCGGCGGCTTCGGGCACAGGCCCCGGCCGGGTCGGAGAAGGGCGTGGGTGTTCCCCCCTTCTCTTCTTCTTTTTCTCTGGTCTTCGGTGAGAGAGCATACGTCTCTCTCTTTTTCTTTTCTCTCTCTCTCTTCCCATTCTTTCTCTCTCTTTCCTTCTCTGTGGCGATCCGTGCGAAAGAGAGCGGGTGCGAGAGAGAGCCTTCGGCGAGAGAGAAGGTCCTCGCGAGAGAGAGCGGGTGCGAGAGAGAGCCTTCGGCGAGAGAGAAGGTCCTCACGAGAGAGAGTGGGTGCGAGAGAGATCCGTGCGCGAGGTCCTTCCTCTTTCCATCTCTCTTGTGCTGTGCTATGGGTCGGACGGCTATAGCAACAGCGGTGGTCGATGCTGGGTGCGGACGGCAGTGGCTGGAGGATGCGCATGGAAGCCGTTGTCATGCGAGGAGGGACACCCGGGTGTGGTTCGCTGACCCCCTCGGGGTTGGCTTGGGCTGCTGCGAAGAGGACATGCGGGGTTGCCTCGGGTCGCTGTGAGACAGCACGCACGGAGGGGTCGCCTCGGTCCGCTGCGAGACGGAGTGCGCGGCAGGGGAGGACGAGTTAGGTTCGTCATCGTCACCGTGTGACGAATTACATGAGGAGAATGCGCGGGAGGGTGTTTGGTTCATTTGACCCCCTATTCCCATTCTGATCAGTTGTCGCCAAGAGCACGTACGCGTGGGCCGGGAGAGGTGCGAGTTCTTCTTTCATACCCGGTGCTTGGCCTGCTACGAGTTGGGCGCGTAACGAACCAAATTGAGGGCGTGAGCGCATCCGTCATTGCCGTGTAATTATTCTGATGCTAGTCTTCGAAGAAAATGAACTCGAAAACTTTTGGCCTTCGTAGTTTCTCATACGTGAGCCAGATCAATGCGTATAATATGTCGTCGCGCCGGCGCTGAAAAACTAGTTAAAGTAGACGTAAGGCGTCGGGCACCTTTGCATGTAATACTTCCAATGCATGTCTTCGAAGAAAAGACCTTGAAACCTTCTGACAGTCATAACTTTTCATACGCATGTCGGATGAATGCGTATAAGGTGCCGTTGTGTAGGCACCGAAAATACGGTCAAAGTGGACGTGAAACATTGTGCGCCTTGACGAGTAACTTTTCCGGTATTCACCTTTATAGAGAGATGACTCTTAAGAACGTGCCAGCCGGATTTTAGGCTAGCGCCTTAAAGATGTCTCGGCACGCGGTAACTCATCCGTTCTGTCCGACACCCAACTGCACCTAGTTACTGTGTTCACTAGGGACTGCAGTCGGGCCCCAGTGATAACGCGATGGTTACCGCGTGCTTACCCCTGATGAGAAAGGGGATTTTTTTTTTACGACGCTCATCATCTGTTGGTGATGTCGATCTCTCCCTCTCGGTTTTCTGACAAAACCGAGGGGTGGCTTGTTGTTGATGTCGTCGCACCCCTCTTTCGGTTTTCTGATGAAACCGAGGGATGGACTGCGGATGACGCCGAGCACCCCCCCTCTCGGTTTTCTGCCGAAACCAAGGGGTGGTTGTTGATAGTGTGTTGTCACACCCCCCCTTGCTCGGTTTTTGTGTGAAACCGAGGGGGGGGCTGCTTGTTGATGCCGACACACATCCCCTCTCGGTTTTCGGATGAAACCGAGGGGTGTGCTGCTGACAGTGTGCCGTCACCCCCTCCCTACTCGATTTTTGTGCGAAACCGAGGGAGGGCTGCTCGTTAATGCCAACACACACCCCCTCTCGGTTTTCTGACGAAACCGAGGGGTGTGCTGATGGTGTGTCATCACCCCCTCCCCACTCGATTTTTGTGCGAAACCGAGGGAGGGTTGCTTGTTGATGCCGACACACACCCCCTCTCGGTTTTCTGACGAAA
The DNA here is from genome assembly GCA_947650365.1 of Chamaelirium japonicum. Taxonomy (NCBI): domain Eukaryota; kingdom Viridiplantae; phylum Streptophyta; class Magnoliopsida; order Liliales; family Melanthiaceae; genus Chamaelirium; species Chamaelirium japonicum. The sequence goes on from OX393556.1 coordinate 38,056,269, forward strand.
CCGAGGGGTGTGCTGATGGTGTGCCGTCACCCCCTCCCCACTCGATTTTTGTGCGAAATCGAGGGAGGGTTGCTTGTTGATGCCGACACACGCCCCCTCTCGGTTTTCTAACAAAACCGAGGGGTGTGCTGCTGATGGTGTGTCGTCACCCCTTCCCCACTCGGTTTTTGTGCGAAACCGAGGGGGGGCTGCTTGTTGATGCCGACACCCCATTATTGGGGCTGCTAGAAAAGGCCAAAAAGTGTCGGTATTGAAAATAGTGTGTTTTTCGAACTTCAGCCCCATTTGAAACCGACACTTTTTTGGTAAAACGCTGGTGCGCGGGGATGTCGACGAGGGACAATGCTATATTCGAGGGGGTTTCTTAGAGATAATCTAGGATGACGCCGCATGATGGCCAACCGGTCTTCACCCAATGTATTACCGCACCTGGTTACTGTATTCACCAAGTACTACGGTCACGTGAGGGTGTTGACTTGGCCAGGATCAAGGAAACACCATTTTATCCCGTGTTACCCACCGTCGACTGCACCAGTGTGGAGACACGCACTAACAGAGTCAGACCAACCACCCCCTGACCGGTTTGGAACCGTTAGTCGTCGAAAAAAGGTAATGGCCAGTGACAATCTGATGATTGGACCTGAGTGACAAGACTAAGCTTGGACTTTTGATCGAATGCCAATACGTCGGCGACGACGTCTCGGACTTTGTCTTCGAATGCCAAGGGCTGGGCCTTGGACTTGAAGAGTGCCAAGGCGTTGGTAGCCTCGAACTTTGTCTTCAAGTGCCAAGGGCTGGGCCTTGGGCTTGTAGAGTGCCGAGGCGCTGGTCGCCTCGGACTTTGTCTTCGAGTACCAAGGGCTGGGCCTTGGGCTTGTAGAGTGCCGAGGCATTGGTCACCTCGGACTTTGTCTTCGAGTGCCAAGGGCTGGGCCTTGGGCTTGTAGAGTGTCGAGGCATTGGTCACCTCGGACTTTGTCTTCGAGTGCCAAGGGCTGGGCCTTGGGCTTGTAGAGTGTCGAGGCGTTGGTCGCCTCGGACTTTGTCTTTGAGTGCCAAGGGCTGGGCCTTGGGCTTGTAGAGTGCCGAGGCATTGGTCACCTCGGACTTTGTCTTCGAGTGCCAAGGGCTGGGCCTTGGGCTTGTAGAGTGCCGAGGCATTGGTCACCTCGGACTTTGTCTTCGAGTGCCAAGGGCTGGGCCTTGGGCTTGTAGAGTGCCGAGGCATTGGTCACCTCGGACTTTGTCTTCGAGTGCCAAGGATGTCTCCTTGAACTTGGTGCATGTCAAGGGGGCGATGTCTGCCTTGGACTTATTCTCCTCGTCTCGGATAAGTGTAGTTGATAGTTTAGCTTGACCTGGATTGTCAGGAGCATTTTTATCTGACTTTCGCCTGGAAAAGGCGTAGCCGAATTGCCTTCGAGCTTCCGACTTGAATGGGCGAAATCGAAGGTCTTTGGTTGACCTGGGTTGCCAGGAGCCTTTTATCGGACTTTAGCCTCGAGTGGGCGTAGCCGAATTGCCTTTGAGCTTCCGACTTGAATGGGCGGAATCGAAGGTCTTTGATTGACCTTGGTTGCCAGGAGCCTTTTTATCGGACTTTTGCCTTGAAAGGGCGTAGCCGAATTGCCTTCGAGCTTCCGACTTGAATGGGCGGAATCGAAGGTCTTTGGTTGACCTGGGTTGCCAGGAGCCTTTTTATCGGACTTTAGCCTCGAGAGGGCGTAGCCGAATTGCCTTAGAGCTTCCGACTTGAATGGGCGGAATCGAAGGTCTTTGGTTGACCTGGGTTGCCAGAAGCCTTTTTATCGGACTTTAGCCTCGAGAGGACGTAGCCGACTTACCTTCGAGCTTCCGACTTGAATGGGCGGAATTGAAGGTTTTTGGTTGACCTGGGTTACCAGGAGCCTTTTTATCGGACTTTAGCCTCGAGAGGGCGTAGCCGAATTGCCTTCAAGCTTCCGACTTGAATGGGCGGAATCGAAGGTCTTTGGTTGACCTGGGTTGCCAGGAACCTTTTTTTTTTATGCCTTAATATGGTGGAATCGAACTTCGAGAGATTTGATTTTGAAAAAAAAGAGATACTTTATTGATACAACAAAGTAGCGGTTACACTTTTTCAGAAGTTGCCTAGCGAACGTTACGATTATGCATCCATGTATTACATTGACTTTTTATTTTTGCACTGCTGCAGCCTCTCCTACTCTCGACCTGGTTCCTTATTAGCGAGGTAGCCATCGAGCCGCCCTTCTTGGATCAGGTCTTCGATGTGATGCTTTAGCTTCCGACATGTAGAGGTTGGGTGGCCATGGCTGCGATGAAACTCACAGTAAGTTGTCGTATCTCCCGCCTGGTCAAAATTTGGAGGGAGAGGCTGTGGCCACTTGCAAAAGGGCTCGTTCTGCAAGTAGGCGAAGATGTCTTCAATGGAGGTGTTCAGCTCAGTAAACACCCTTTGCTCCCTTGGAGTTCGCCTCTTTTCTGTTGGAGGGGCTTTCGGTTCTTCATTGTACCTTTTGGCCTGTACCTTTTGGTCGGACGCGCCATGGACAGACTTCTTGTAGTGTGCTTCATTCGGAGCTTCATCATCTTTCTTATGTTGGGAGTCACGAGACTCGCGGGGCTCGCGTAGTCTTCTGGCCTGCTGATTGTCTTCCACCTCTATCTCCCGCTGTACGCGCTTGAACATCGCTTCCAAGTTATTGGGAGGATGCCGGATGAAGTCGGTGTAAACGTGGAGCTCTGGTCGGATAGCATTCTGGAATGCCAGCATGATGGCCTCCTCATTATAGGAGCGATTGGTGAGCTCAGAATGCTCATTATGAAACCTCATCGTGAAGCTCCTTAGAGACTCGTCGGAGCCCATCTTCAGCTGGTAGAGTGTATCCAGCCTCTTTTTTGGCTTTAAGTTTAGCCGATAATGGTCCATGAAGAGTTCAGCCAACTCTTTGAATGTGGCCACCGTACCGGTAGGCAGTGTATAGTACCAGTCGAGGGCAGGTCCCTCGAGGCTTCCCGCAAACATACGACAGAGAACATGGTTCTCATATTCGTAGGGCGTCAGGGCCTGCTTGTAGACTAGGATATGGAGAGCAGGGTCTCCCTGGGTGCAATTGAACTTTGGCAGGTTCGGTGTTCGCCAACCCATAGGAAATGGTGTTACAAGAACCTTGGGATGCAGTGGCCCCACTGAGGTGATTAGTTGCCTACGGTCTTGATGGCGGCGTCCCATGTTGGCAGTATGCCTTAGTCGGTTGAGCAGCTCACGGGCATCTGTTGCTTTCGTGTGCGAAGGGATAGAATGTCTAGTGGACCCTGTTGACTGAGGTGATCCTTCTCCGCGATAGTTGGGCGCACCGTTGACGTCGAGGCGATCCCACACCGTTTGCCTTGGTGCTTGTGTGGATACCTGACGCATCTCGATACGCGGCACATGTGGTTCTTCAAGATGATGACTCACGGCTGGGCGAGTCCTTGGTTGGTCTTCATCAGTAGCTAGAGAGTTGTGGGCCACAACCTCCGCTCTTTCAGCCGCCTTCTTTAGGGAATCCCTCTCTTACTCGAGGGCCGCCTTCTTCTTGAGGAGATTTAGTAGCTGGAAATCAGCAGCCGAGATCTTGTATGTAGCATGAGGCTTGCTCCCTTGAATAGCGTGTTCTTCGCCAGATCGACGCCTCGGGGATGACGGGTCTCGCCGATCGCTGTGCCCTTCTGGATGGCTGCCTTGCGGCCCCAGCCGCTCCCGAACATTTCTTCGGTTGGTTGCAACCGAGACCTCTTGTTCTTCTTCGATCAGCATATCGTTTGTTCGTTTAGCACTCGCCTTTGGTGGGTTGGTGCTGGCCTTCACCATCGAGCGTGTTGATGTCGGCGTGATGAAGGCGTTGAGGTTGATTTGGATGAGGACTTGTGGCTCGTCACCGCAAGTTGAATAGGAGTCGGTAGAGGTGTGGGTAAGACCTCTAATGATATCCCACAGACGGCGCCAAAGATTGTGGGGGGAAATTTTCGAGCCGCCTTGATCGAGAATCCCACCCCACAGCCTTGATTGAATTTGATGGTTTGTAGAGTTAGAGAGATGGGAGAGTAGATAAAGAGAGTAGGGAGTGATGACACAATGATTAGTGACATAGTTCAGTCTTACGACCTACGTCTCCGGGCGAGAGGTGCCACCTGATCTTCACTATAATTTGAGTAAATGAGGGTTGAGCGTTCTCTCGACAGGCCGAGAGAAGCTTCTTACAATGTGTTTGCACGGAGCAATTAGAAGAGTTCAAGAGGAAGAATGGAAGGCTCTGGCTCTGGATCTGGAATCCCTCTTCCTCTGATCGAATGACCAACCCCTTTCCTGGATGCCTTGGGGGTCCTTTTATAGCGTAGGCACGTGCCCGATATGGCAGTGATGACGTGGCGCTGCTGATGTGGTACTGGTTCTGGGCCTCCTTGTTGGGCCCTTATTGGGCCGTTGTTCGGGCCCAATAAGGGGGAGGGCTTGATCTGCGAGTCCCGTAGAGTGGGCCCATGACCCCGGACGGGCTTACCCACTTGGGCCGTTGCGCGGGCCCATGCCGCTCTGATCCGGTCCGGTACAATTTTTGCACCCATAATATATATATATATATATATATATATATATATATATATATATATATATATATATATATATATATATATATATATATATATATATATATATATATATATATATATATATATATATAGAGAGAGAGAGAGAGAGAGAGAGAGAGAGAGAGAGAGAGAGAGAGAGAGAGAGTAGTGATACATTGCAGCTGGGTAACGTGCGGCCACCCCCTTCGGGGGTATTTTCGAAATTTTTTTTTTTTGGGGATTGATCACCCACCCTTGGATTGGACACACAAAAAATTTCAGCTCGATCCAATACTTGTAGGCCGTCCAAATGTGTTGATCTTTTATCGGTCGTTCATTTATATATATATATATATATATATATATATATATATATATATATATATATATATATATATATATATATATATATATATATATATATATATATATATATATATATATATATATATATATATATATATATATATATATATATATATATATATATATATATATATATGGGCATGGATACTCTTACTTATGGAATGATTATTTATACAATTACACATTGCGTTTTACCTACCCTAGGGTTTCAGAATTGGATGAAACTTGGTGGGAATGTTATCTATGCCAAGTTGATCATCCTCACAAAAAATCATCAAATTCTATAACCTCTAGGGGCATCAAGTGTTCGAAGCTTTATTGGCCGTTCATATTAACTGTTAAATTGAATGGCATATTTGATGCCCCTAGAGGTTATAAAATTTGATGATTTTTTATGAGGATGTTCAACTTGTCATAGATAGCGTCCCCACCAAGTTTCATCAAATTCTAAAACCTCTAGGATAGGTAAAAGACGGTGTGTAATTGCATAAGTAAAATTCCATAAGTCCCATATATATTCCTCGGGTTGGTCATATGGCTGACCATGTTTGCCCAAATTCGAATTCGGATAAAAAATGTTTATCCATGCCCATCCAAATTTGTATATATTGTTATCCGTGATTGTTCAAGTTTGAAATTTGGTCAGGTTGTTCGGATTTGTCTGGACCAAGTTCCACCCTAGCATTTCAAAAATGAGATGTGGTCACTGTAATTATCCCAAATCTCAGGTAGTTCATTGTAATTTTTCCTTTAATTTCACGTTGGGGCTGCTCTCCTCAAACTCCCAGCTGTACATAGCCTCACCCCTCGGTCTTTTGATCCCTTCCTAAACGGGCGCGGTCATAAAGCTGATCACCGGTAATTTGCTCATTTCAACGTGGGCAATATCGTCACCTTAGCTGATCCGTTCCGCGATTAATTTGAAATCACCAGCTCGGAATCAAGGCCAGAAATAGCGAGGACGGCGAGCGCGCGGGATAGACGAGGAGGGCGAGGCGATCGACAACCTCACCCTCTTCATCCATTTCCACCGTTCCTCCCCTCTCCCGGCCCGAAGCTAGGGCCGTCGATTGGATCCGGCCGCTAGGGTTCCCACTCCGAACCCTAATCTGAGGCGATGAGCACCCACGCAGCCCCTCCCCCGCGGCGGAACCATCTGGCCGGGAGGCGCGGCCCGTCGGCGGTGAAGAAATCCACCCAGTCGGAGAACGGAGGCAGCGCCACCGCCGCCGCCGTCCCCAACGGGTCCTCAAAGCCCACTTCTCCCAACCAAACCTCGTAAGATCACTACACATGATTCCTTTCCCTCCCCATACATGCGTATGGATTGGTTTTTAATGGCGTGTGATTATAAACAAGTGGAGAGAGGACGGTGAAGAAGCTGAGGCTATCGAAAGCCCTGACCATCCCCGAGGGCACGATGGTCTCCGATGCGTGCCGGAGGATGGCCGCCCGCAGGGTCGACGCGGTGCTTCTCACGGATGCCAACGGACTCCTCTCAGGGATCGTCACCGATAAGGTTGGTCCGCTGTTTATTTTCTGTACCTTCTTTTGCTTAAGGGTGACCGCCGATTTCAGATGGGGCATTGTGGTGTTTGGATGGGTAGGATATAGCTACCAGGGTTATAGCGGAGGGACTGAGAACGGATCAGACTATCATTTCGAAGATCATGACTAGGAATCCGGTGTTCGTCATGGCGGATGCTCTGGCTATTGATGCTTTGCAGAAGATGGTCCAAGGTTAGTTTGTTCATCAAAATTATTCGGAATGTTTAGGCTTTTTGGTTGCATTTCGTCTTTGCTATTGTCTCTCTGTTACTTGTGTTTCTAAGTGGAACTGCAACATTGTTGGTGCTTTACCGGTATCTACATCTGAAAACAGCCACACTTTAGGTGAAATGTTGAAAAAGGTGAAATTTTTACTAGAGATGGAAGCCTTATCCCATTAAGGTGGGATTGGCTATGCAACATGATTCTAATCAAGGAGGATCCACAAAAGGATTGAACAGAATTCTCCGACAGACCGTCGACTTGTTGTCAACTGTCGTAAGAAAGAAACAGACCATCAACGACGAGAAGAGAGAGGAAGTTAGGACAGGCATGAGAAGGCTCACACGCTCTTCTAAAATCAGCAAAAGTTGATTTTTTATTAAAAGTTGGACTGTCATCATGATGAGGAAGGCTCCAACTTATATAGAGTATAAAAGGGAAGAGCAATACAGCTTCAATACACGAAGGGGTTCTAATTCCATACGTTGGGTTTTCTTTCACAACAAATGCAACAATTAAAATAACAAGGAAAAGAAACAAAAGTGCTCACAACTGTCGGGTTTTGAGGGCTCCTCTAGTAGTTTGTCTGTCACTAACTCACTGACTCTGTGGGTGAGTACTACTACGTGATAGGGACCTCTGTGAGATGTATATTTCCATGAGAAAAGCCCTCAGATTAGCTTCCTTGTGAGATCAGATCTGCATGAGAGGGAGGGGCCCACATTACTTAAAGGCTTAAATTCTCGTGGAATGGGATATTCTGTGGGATGACGTTATGACTATGACAAGCTTCTGTGAGTGATGACTGATGAGAGAGGACATCATGAGCTTGCTTTCTTTATTGATCTGTATCATGAGATATGGGCTCCCACCTGACTTATTCCGTGACCTATGGCTATAGCTCATTGTCTCTTCTCTTTTCTTTCTTTACAAGTTTATCATCTTGCCATGTGACCACCATTAACCAACAATTAACTGTTGTATAATTTCAATCAACCCACTAATCATATCCTTTATTAGAGTAGAATTTCCCCATTATCATTCCACCAAAAATTTGACCCAATGCTATAAAACATGAAAAAAAACCCTAAAAAAAACTAAAATAAGAAACGCAATCCATACGCTCTAACTTGACTGACCAACTTAACCCGTAACTTGACTGACCAACTTAACCCGACTGGGCATGACTCGACTAAGACCACTAGTTGAGCTCGAGTTTGCTCAATTGATCCAAAATCGTACTAATACAACTAATATGTGAAGATAACCAACTTGGCCCACTAACATCCTATTAACCTGGCTAGTATAGACTAACCGGTTGATCGATATAACCCACTTCAACTCAAATTATAATTTTCCTAAACAATGTTGTCAAGGCGGCTAGGCGATGCTTAGGAGGCCAGGCTTGTTTAAGCTATGTGCGGCCTAGGCGACGCTTAGACGAGACCTAGGTCACATTTCTAAAAAAAATTCATATAACCATACATATGTTAGATAACATTTAGACCTCTCTCTAATATATCATTAGAGTCTAGAGAGATAAGCTAAGCAAGGCCTATGCCACATTTTTTTAAAAAAAATTCATATAATCATACATATGTTAGATAACATTTTGATTTCTCTCTAATCTATCGTTAGAGAGATAAGATGCCTCCATGTATCTGGCATTATGACAAAACCAGAGCGAAAATAAAATAAAAAATAATTTATCTATCATTTGGAGAAATGATAATGGAGACACAGAGAAATAGATAGAGTCAAAGATAATGACAAAAAAGGAGTATAGAGAAGAATCAAACAGATGAGGGAGTATTACAAAAAAGGCGCACTTAGTTTTAGGTATTGATTTTTATTTATTTTTAAGTAAAACCCAACCTACCCCTATCTTCTTTGTTCATTTTGTTGTTGTATACTTGTTTATACTATGTGTTCATTGTGTTGCATGCATTTGATTAGAATATGCTCAATTTTATGTTAGCAAGTGTTTGTATTCTATTTGTTTCTTTTGTTGTTTATTTGTTTATACTATGTATGTGTCATTGTGTTGCATGCATTTGACTAGAATATGCTCAATTTCATGTTTGTAAGGTGTTATATTGCTGCCTATTACATATATACCTGCAAGTATAGACTATACATATATATCCGTGCCTAGAGGATGGCTATGCACATAAGGTCACGCCTATGCACATAAGGCCACGTCTAGGCTCCTAGGCCCCCTCCGGGCGCCTAGCCTCGCCTTGACAACTATGGATAATAGTATTGGAGGTGCTCATATCACAAAAAAGATGATACCTTATATTTATAGTGATCATTTCAGTGGCAAAGCACGATAATGAAAACAATGGACAATCATGCATTTTCAATTAATAGGTTTTAGGCTTAGATCCTCTCTTTGAGTTGTCTTACAAACCTTAACAGATTTTTATGTATGATAAGTCAAATACAAGATTGATTGTGGTATTGTGCATGATATTTTGTTTGTAATCGGTAGAATTAGTATTATATGGTCACATTACACTATCGATTCTTGCAAGGATCATCCAATTTGACGGATTATTCAACTGGTTTCTTTCATTTAAGTGATGAATAAATTAATGAATATATGTCCATTTTTTCATTCATACGTCCTCAATCCAAAGGTAACGTTGAGGATATAACAAACTATTCTTGTTTCATTACAACATCCCTAATCCAAGGGTAATGAAGTAACAAAAAAAGATGCTCATTATCCAAGCCCCATGGCCACATGCTATGCAGCACCCGCTACCCGCTTCATATTGGTCTTGTTTGCAAAAAAGTAGTGCTTTTGCTTTACCCCAACTTTATGTCAAAAAACTGAGATTTCTGATTCCAAATATTTTACCGGTCTTTCGGTTTTTAAGTTGATCTTATACTTCTTGATTTTCTGACATTTTTTTCTCGATCAAATACTTTTAGGTTTTTTTTTTCCACAGAACTTTCTTTTTTAGCGAAAAATGTAGTCTAATTTTGTATAGGAACTAAAAAAATACATTTTGATTCATTTGGATTTTGATTTTTCTGATATTTTTATTAAATTCAAATGGAGGGAGGGTATTTTCTTGTTTACATAAACTAACTTAATGTAAATGGAGAACATAAATATTATTTACTTAAATGTAAATATGGTTGTCAAGTTTGTTTTGCTAAAATACGCCTTATCCTGAACCAATCCTTTTTATTTCCTTTCTAAGTGCTGAATTTATAAACTTAAAACCTGAAGGGTTTCAGGACAAGTTTTGACCGGAAACAGTCCGATGGTTGAAACTCAAAACCCTGGCTGATACAGATGAGTGGGTCTTCCCAGAGGACTACCAGACTTGGGTGCAAGTGGAGTGATCATATTTTAAAGGAAAAACTCGACCGAAAGAGACACTTAGCAAGGGGTAGCGACATCACACGTAGTGGCTGTGGACTTGGTTGTAACAGGCAAGTGTCATTCGAGGAGTATGGGGTCCTTGATGGATCTGGTGGTACCTCCGGGATTGAGCAAGCAAATGGCGTGGGTGCTGTTCTCATCAGGAGTGATGAGTTGGAGACAAATGCCGGGAAGTTCATCTAAGGAGATGGCTTAGATGGTGACAGGTTGGCCAGCGAATATGACAATGAAGGCAATGGAGACCTACCCTGATGGAAAGTTAAAAATGTGGTAGATTTTTAGTTTGCTTTTCTGTTATAATTGTAAATTTATAAGTTGTAATGTCCCACATAGGGACTCCTTTCTTTTTTTCCTAATTTTGTAAAATTTGGTAAGTTGTAACCCAATTTTTAATTCTATTCAATAAAAAATATGATCTTCATTTTCTTAATTAAAAAATATGACCGTTTTTTAGTTTTTTTATTCTATTTTTTGAGTTTCTTTGATTTTTCTAATTAAAAAAATGCACAAAAGGGATGTACGAGTATATGCAGTCGCAGGTCGAACTTGCCAACATTGTTATGTATATTAGGTGTCAGCGTTAGAGACATAGGATAAAAATACGTAGATATGTATGACTGTTTGATGGTTAAAATGATCGAGTTGTCTAGTAGACACCTTAAAGGCAAATGTTTGGTTGAGAGGTTTTGTAAAAACTAGCTTTTACAAAACCCAAGTAGTTCCTAGAATTGAAATACCATGATTTAGTATAAATATGTCCCGACTTATTTTTTATAAAACCATATTTTAAAAAAGTGACATTCATCAAATCGGAACAACCAAATATAGTCCTCACTTCATTCTATTATTTCCTTTTGAAATTTTACTCCAATGCTCCAATCCTCTCCTACAACACCTTAGCGTATTTGGCCACTTGAGGTCTTCATGGTGGTGGGAGGAGCGTAATAAAGGTAACCTATAACTTGGCGGAACAAAGGGAACTCCTCTAGTGGAGTATAGCGTTAATGGTTTCATCCTTCCACCAATCATCTCATTCTCATCACCTCTTTATAGAGATGCTATGTCATGGTATATATATATATTAATTTGACATGGTCTTTTAGTGTTGCAAATTCTCTGACTGTCTAAGGTTGGTCTAGTCGATCATATTGACTATATTAGTATATTTGACTATCTTGGTCACTAGTGGATTAGGTGTTAACAAACATTTACTTGATAAATAGTAGAGCTAAGATCACTATGATCATTGGATTGACAAATGTTGCAAGTTAACCAAACGAACTAAATGGTGTTTTACCAAAGCTTTGTTTGTAAATTGTCATAAAATCCATGCAAACGTAAGTTGGACAAAAATCAGTTTTGGAAACACTAACTATAAAACCTGCTTTTGCAGAACTAAGGTTTTATGAAAATTGTGTCACAAAACTTGGCAATTAACCATAAACATAATCATGACAGTAACCTTCAAGCCATGTCCCATCTAATTGTGGTCGACCTTTATGTACCCGAACATTCATACATGCTATCTTCCCATGTTCTTAATGACAAAACTAGAATGGTTCCTGTTGAACTCTAGCAAAACTACTAGGGATGCTGCTGTCAACTTACTACTTCCGTGCAAGTAGGTGTTGATGCAAGTAATACATTATATTTTCTTTTGTGTCATTGATTATATACCGTGCGGTTTTTCAAACAAATAATAATAATTGTCTATAAGTTTCAAAAAATATTCTTTTTATGACATTCGAGAACAATCACAAACAGGATAGCCACAAATCAATTTTGGTGATAGTAAAAAATAATAAGCTAATCATCTTTCATTCTTATATGAACATTAGCTGTACAATTTATGTACAACAATATGTTTTTAGCTTTTAAGACAACGTAAATGGAAAGATGAATTTTAATTTAAGCCGATTCTGGTAAGCTTTATTTGTCCCAATGTATATAGTTTCAGAGGCAACATGAGTCCATGACAGACCTTCTGACAATTGTTAAAGCCTTAAAGGCACTAAGAAAGTTAAGTAGGGATGAAGCACTTTGGCATTCAGGGACTACTTCTGGGTGTGGATAACTTGTTTCATTTTCTATGTTTTCCTTTTACTTTAGTATTCCTGTGAACTTTTCCTTAGGGTGTGATTGGTTGCTGTTAAAACACAAGAAAGGAAAAGAAAATACTAATTTTCGTGCAAAATTGTGTGTTTGGTTGACAGGAAAGTGTGGTCCCCATAGGAAAATAATTTTTCCGGGGAAACTAGTTTTCCGTCAAAAAGGTTACAAAAATTTTCCTGCCAAAAGCACAAAAAAACATGGGAAGAAAAATAAAAGTTAATTTTTCTTTCTTTTCCGGACAACCAAACAGTAGCAAGAAAAGTCACTTTTCTTTTCCTTTCCTTTCTTTATCTTTCCTTTCCAATAAATTCTTTTCTTGTAAAAACTTTCCCATCAACCAAACACACCCTTAGCATTTCCTATGTTTTTCTTTTACTTAGTTTGCCGGTGAACTTTTCCTTAGCATTGGACTCTGACCTCCATAGGGACTCGGGAATTTCTTGCAAGTTTGTAACTACCCCCCTTCTTGGATAATATAATACATGCGTCAGCCTATGTACAAGTTTCTCTAGGCTTAAGCTTCTATGGAAACATGCAAGTGAAACATGTTAAAGTATACATCCAGACACTAGCCTATTCTCTATACATTTGATCAAGTCCATTAGATGCATGGTTGTTAGGTGGCATGCTGTTCAGTTATCTTAGTCAACTGTGTGGTGTTACTTGTTCATATATCTTCATATTAGTTTACATTTTCAGTTGTGATCTAATCACTCCTTATTTTCAGTCACTTGGGCTAATGTTCGCAACAATGTATACACATGGTTATTCACTGTACCTTCTTTTGTTGTTCATGGCAGGGAAATTTAGGCACCTTCCCGTTGTAGAAAATGGTGAAGTTATTGCCATGTTAGACATCACAAAGTGCCTATATGATGCTATATCAAGAATGGAAAAGGCTGCAGAGCAGGGAAGTGCCATTGCAGCTGCTGTGGAAGGGGTTGAACGGCAGTGGGGCAACAATTTTTCAGGTTGATTCTTATTTGCTCTTGAATATATATTCGCTTTTTTGTGGATTGGATTTTAGTATAGTGCTGTTTGCACTGTGCATGTGGATACTTCTGTACTTGCGTACATTCACTTGCATATGTATGTTTATATTTTGATCAGCATTTATGGTTTGATTTGGGTGGGCAATAAGTACGGAGAATCATACAGGATAAAGCATAATGTATCTAATTTTGACTCAATTGAGATGATGAAGTCAATAGGATAAAATTATTCTCTCCCCTTCTATTCACCGAGTTGTGGATAGGTTCCTCGTAGAATCCTCCTCCATGTGCTCTTGCTTGTGGATCAATGTTCAAAATCATGGTACCAGTCTGCCCCGGACCGGTACGTGCCGGTACCGGCCGATACGGATCAATACTGGCTAAGGCCAAAAACCGCAAAAAACGAAAGAAAAAAAATTATCCAAACCTGTCGCTACTGGTTTATATTGGTTGTACCGATCGGTACTGTCTTGAACTGGCCAATACTAGTGGTGCACACGGTTTGGTTCGGTCTAGTTCCGGGATGAACCAGGAACCGAACCGATCCCAACGGTTCTCAAAATTTTGGAACCGGAATTGGACCGTTGGGAGTATGGAACCGGACCGGACCAAACCGAAGCATACAAAACCGGTTCGGTTCGATTTTAATGGTTCTAAAGATATGATGTCAGGAGGTCCATTTATTTAAGCCTCCAAACATCTTTCCAAAACCTGAATCTATTTGTTGTTCAAAAATTCCCAAAGTTTGCATCTTGAAACTTGTGCATATGAATTTGATAACAAAATAGGTCTTTTACCAATTGATAATTACTGAAAGTTATCAAAAGTGATACAAAACAATTCGGCCATGTACAAAGACATGGGTAGAAATCAAATCAAAGGAAAAAAAAAAGAGTGGGGAAACCACAAAATTATAGACAGACCTGGTTGAGGGCGCAATGTAAGACGATCTTCGCCACGGACGGCTTGGATTAGGTGGTGTGGTTTCTGTCTCTAGGTCTCCCTCCGGTTAGAACCCTGGCGGCAGTGCCTTCTAGCCTCTGTGGAGGTGTGGAGAGAGAGAGAGAGAGGGGCAGAAACCCTAGCATCACCTCCGCTGCCGCCGATCTTTCTGGGCCTCCAACCTCTCAGGATTTTAGTGAAGTATCATATCTCATTTTAGGGTCAGAAATAAGGTACTAAAAATCGACATGTTTCACGAAATATCGCAAAATATTTCGGTCAACTGAAAACCCGAAACAAAATAGCATTGTCAGTATCGAATGGTAAGGAAACTGTGATAAAATCACGAAATATCGCGATATTTTCACGAAATAATTTCATCTCCACGAAGTATCACGATAACGGCACCAACACAAATAGATTTTGTAAAAATTTTGCGAAATGACATCTAAATTGTGGGACTGATTGGTTATAAAAGGGAGCTTGTACCCTGGTTCTCAGCTGTTTTTTTACATATAATAAATACCGTTTTACTTAATTTTTATTTTCTCCATTTACTTTAAGGTATTGTATTTAAATAAGCAAATACCCCCATTTGATTTCAATAAAAATATCAAAAAAATCAAAAACCAAAGGAATAAAAAGGTATGCTTTCAGTTTTACTAGGAGAAAACAGTTTTTAGGGTTTTTTTATAAAATCCGAATGGTGAGAAAAATGATTAAATCAACTTTTTTTTAGCTCAAAAAATTCCACTAGTTGTAGAACTACAAGTGTATCTAGAAAATCTTGGTCTGTCTTAGAAAATTTTGAATGAATAAAAACTTTCCTATATAAAAACTCTTTTTTCCAGACTTGTAAAAAAAATAGTGTTTCACATTTCAGCATAATCTTTACACGATTTCATACTTGCATAATTTTCTTGTTTAAGTCTGTTTTAAAATCGTTTGAAACATTATTCTAACAATCAACTAATCTTTATTTTGAAAATATTTTTATCCACGAAAAAGATTAAAAAGGCAATTGGAAAATATATATCAAAATCGGGCCAAACAAGATTGTACAAGAGTGACAAGACTCACAGACTTAATACATTGAATATATGCTGTGTGAAGCTCTACACCCCTAGATAGGGTACAAATATTATTTGAGTGTTTCAAAGTGTGTACCTATACTTGGTTTATGACTATCAAGAGTTTCACTAAAAAAGTCCATTAAAAAATCGATATTTCCACCATTTCTCTAAAACTGCAATATTTCCACACTGTCAAATTTTTTTTCAGATTTCGAACCTTGGTTAGGAATAGAAGATTAGAGGTACTTGGAGTGGAGGGGTTTTAGGGAGTCCCTCCCGTCCGTCGGATGGGGAGTTATCGAATGGTTCGAAGTGGTTAGCCCACAAAGGTACAAATGGAGCACGAGGGCAGCAGGGAATTAGGAATTACAGTCACAAAAAGCCCGACTCGTGAATCATTTAATTATGCACATAAATCAGGCCCCGACACGTGAATTAACTAATTAAGCATATATAACAACGATTCAATTTGGGTAACTAGCACCCTGAACCAAGAACCAAACCAATCCCTATGGTTCTACATTTTGGGAAACGAAACCAAACTGATCCTACATGAAACTGATCCAAACCGTACGGTTCGGTTTGGTTCTCCGGTTCCATTGGTTGTCTGTGCACCCCTGGCTAATATGGACCAATATGTATCGGTACCAGCCGGTATAAATCAGGTATCGGCATCGGGGGCAGTACTGGTTCCGGTCCAGCCAAAACCGGTACGTACCTACGGTCGGTTTTTTGAACCTTGATGTGGATACATTAGAACATACATACATTCTTGTGTAAATTTAAATTTCTTTTTTGTTCAACATTTGTAGTTAGATTTGTATGCACAATTACGTAGAATAATACATGATCGCACAAACCTGTGTTTCCTCTTGGCTCAAGCTGTTTGGTAATGTCAATGGAGTAACATAATTTTTTCCTCATAATGTATGGTGAAGTCAATGGAATTTTAGTCCAATGCCAAATCATTTATTAGACACGATCTATTAGGACATCAAATACTGTGCTTCCTTGGGGATGAAAGAGATTGGTTCTTAAATGTATAATATTAGATTGAACTATGCACTTGCATAAAAGGTGCTCAAGATATTTGCTATTTGGTGAGTTGAGGATCGATATTCCTTTTTGGCTAGTGGGAATTCTCCTATCTCTCTCTTTAGTTACATGTTTGGTGAGTTGAGGATCACTATTTCTTCTTGGCCTCTCCCTTCTCTCTCTTTAGTTACATGCAACCAGTGTTTTAAAAAACTCGCCCCGGGGTACGCCCGGAGCGTGCCCCGGGGCGGGGCGGTCCCAAAACGCCCGGGGCGGATCAAGTTGGGGCTTTTTTCCTGTGGGGCTTACGCCCGAACCACTGGGGCGTACGCCCTGAACGCCCGGGCACGCCTTTCACGCCCCAATGGCCTGGGCTTACGCCCCACTGGAGTTTATCTGCATCGTTGAAAAAAAATGATTTAATTACTACCGTGTGATCTTTTATATGCGTCTTACTCTCTTGGATGGCGATTATGACATTCTTGGGAACTAAAGTTGTTTTAAATTGGTTATATATCATGTATAGAATGATAGAATCTATGGAATATAAACGTAGATAGTTTGAATTTTGGTTAGAAATTTAGAATTAGATCTTAAATGATCTTGAAAGACAATGATAAGTTCATTTTTATTATCGTTTTGTATATATTTGTGATTTATCAACCAATTTTGTAGGCTTAAATGCTTTGTTTTTTCATAATATTTTTTATTTTGTTTGTTTTTAATCTATTTTCACTATTTATATAATATTTTTTATTTCTATATATTTTTTAAATTAAAAAATAAAAAATTCGTGGGGCTTACGCCCCACGCCCCACATCAGGCAAAACGCCCCGCCTTACGCCCCCGCCTCTGAAAACACTGCATGCAACCTGACAATTCTTATCTCCTTTTTCTTTATCTCTTTTATTCTCCATCTCTCTATTTAGTTGCATGCAACCTGACAGCCGTTATGAAAAATCTCACTTATCTTGATTTTAAATGAATGGTCTTCACAGACCTTCATGAAAAAGATAAAGTGAACTCAATCAAAGTACGAAGTATTCTAGCAGTGATATATCATTCAAACTTCAAGTTCATATTTTATTGGCACTAACTGACCTGTATTAATGAGATATTTATCTCCGCATAAATGGAACCAATAGAATATGAGAACTTTAAAATATGAATAAATCTGGGGCCATCCATCCCCATGTTCATCCATTAAAATGCTAGTTGCTTTTATGTTTTGTACATATTTGATTTAACTTCCGTAACGAACAAGGTAAGTCTCCCTACATGCCAACTGGCCATTTAGTTTCTTTGGCTTCTCTTGCCTAGTTCCTTGGTTACATTTTCGGAACCAATCTTAGAGGGTTGACGTCATGTTGATAGTCGCTTAAAAAATTCTTGTCAATCTTCCTTATGGTCAATTTTATCTTCTTGGGATAAAACTTGTATGATGTTGACACATATGACAAACTGGAATCAATATGGAATCAAGCCGATGTCTTTTGAACAACTTCAAGTTGTAAGAACTTCCACTACACAATAGCATATTGTTCTAATTCCCGCCTTTTAATATTTTTGAAACTTATTCTTGATTACTTTGTTGCAGCTCCTTATGCTTTCATAGAAACTCTTCGGGAGCGGATGTTCAAGCCTTCTTTGTCAACTATCATCACGGAGAGTACCAAGTATGAATAGGATTAATCTAAGGGTGTTTTTATCTGAACCTACAAAATTACTATGCGTCCCAACTGATGTGTGCACCTCAGCTAAAAAATGGGATCCTACTAGGGGCACCCTACAAATGAGTGCACTATCTCCTGTCTTCCTCACCCATTCCTCCAATGCTTGTGCCCGTGTTGGCCGACGCCGTTTCCGCCAGTCCTTGTAGGTGACCGATGCTACCGATTCCCGTGCAGGTCACCACTACTGCCTTCTTCTCCCTTTCTAATTCCTCCTCCTCCTCCTCCTCCTCCTCCATGCTCCACCCCTTATTCTTCCTTCTACCTCCTCACCGAAACCCTAACTCACCCGAGAGATGTGTCAATGACCACACCGACATTATCGGTGGCTTCCAACAAACATTTTGATGTTAATGTTGGCACGTAGCTACTGACATTGTGTGATATTGTTTTGTGGCTACCTGCTGATATTGACATCGCAATGTCTGTCGGTAGTCATCGACACGTCTCCAAGGTGCGTTTGGGTTTTGGTGGGGAAGATTGAGGAAGGAGGAGCAAGGAGGAGGAGGAGGAGGAGGGAGGAATGCAAAGAAAGGAGGAGCAAGGAGGAGGCGATGATGCACTGCACAAGAACCAATGTCGTGGGCTGCACGAGCTCCGGATGTGGTTGTGGTCTGCTGGGTGCACTTAAACATGGAACTGATTGAAAAATAGGAGCCCATGAGACACATCTGGTACTTTTTCAACCAAGTTGGGGGCACTTGGTAATTTTGTGGGTGCAAATATGAACATCCTTAATCTACATGGCATTTATTTTGCCCATAGACTATATACTATGATGTTTCAGAGTTCAGACAATCATTTTAGCAACAAACTTGACTTATTGTAAGATCTGGAACCATTTCCTTTTCCAGAGTTGCAGTAGTCTCTCCTTCAGATCCTGTTTATGTTGCCGCAAAAAAGATGCGGGACCTTCGAGTTAATTCAGTGGTAATTGTCACCGGAAGCAAGCCTCAAGGGATTCTGACGTATGGTCTTCACTTCAGATTATTTGTCCCTTTGATGTTTCTGTTCTGCTGTGTTTGCTAATTGTGCTCTTTTTCTGATCAAATTCGTGTTTTAGTATTGTTAATGGATGCTTTCTTACAATATTCTGCAGCTCAAAGGATGTACTTATGCGAGTAGTGGCTCATAATCTTTCTCCGGAGTTGACTCTAGTGGAAAAGGTTCATTATATAGCTCACTCTGTGTGGTTTACATAATAGTGGATGGTTTATATGCCTTTGGGTTTCTTAATTGCTTCTGTAATAAGAGGGACTTGATGGTTACAAAATAGTTTGCGACGTTTACATATCTAACAAGTATTCATACCGGCAGCTTGCTTATTGATGCAAGTTGCATTGCAAGATTTACTTAATTCAGTTGACACTTTCTAAAATAATCTTATTAAGACTTTGAATATATGTCATTGCTAAAATCATTGGTTCCATCCTGAGCATGTCTCGGCTTCAACTTTTAGGATCTAAAGGCAGGCAGGCAGGTAGATCCACATCACTGGGTATCTCTCTTTATATAGAGAGCATGTGTGATGCTTCTACAATACTCACACACACACATATGAGGAATTCTACTCTCAAACTTAGGTTGAAAATTTTTGAAAGACATAATGTCAGGTTTCGGTCAAATGTCGGTCATTTCGGTCAAATGTTGGTCATTTTGGCCGACATTTCGTTATGTCAAAAGACATATTTCAGTGATTTCGTAGGAAATTTGTCGACATTTGATTCCATGCTTCAAACATTGCAAAATATGCTAAACAACAGCTCAATAAGGTTCTCTCGGGCTCTGCATGAACTGACCAAACAACACTCACAATAGAAGTAACATTTAGACAAGACAATTAAATGTCCGCTTACCCACTAGTCTCTTTTGTCTTCCTGTGCTATCAAATAGATTACCTTTGGCTTCATCTTTATCGAATTAACATTTGAACCCATGAGAGTTTGAATTGGTTTATGTCCCCACATTCTTTCTCCTTCAGCAAATCAGCCATATTTTAGCAGTAAGAGAGAAATGCCTTTTTTACCTCTTGCAACTTTTATCTGCAAGTCTTTCATGTGATAAAGTTTACTCAGATGATCTTTAAGATCATGAATACCTGTTTATCATTGCGATAATGAAGAGATAAATGAGAAAACCAGTCAACATGCGCGAGATGAAAAAGATTACTATAGCGAGCACCTTTCCTCAATGCATTGGGAGGATCATCATAAGCATTCACCTCAGACGAAGTGGATGATTGGTGAGGAGGCATTGTAGGTGCAAAATAAGAACTTAGAGTGAACCTTTGTTGATCTACTAAACTAGTATTGATCCTGAAGAACCATGACAGAAGTATATGACTGTTGTTGAGAATTTCAATATCCAGACATGAGATTATAAAAAACAGATGTTCCCTCGAGAATATACATCAATATTGATACAGTAATAACGAGAAGGAGGATTCCAATATTTTTAACCTTTCCTTTGAGAATACCCAACCAATAATACAGTTTGAGGCAATAACTTGCCATTTCCAGGAGCAAGGACTTGAGCGAAACACACAACCAAAGTTATGCGGAAGTGCTCAAATAATGGACGCGTTGGAGACAAACCAGAGTAAGAATTTTTCTCTTTATGAATAAATATGGTCACGCTGTTAATAGGATAACAAATAGTTAAAACACAAAAAATGGGCTAGGAACGTTCGTATGTAGCATTCATTGTTTTGATAACTTTAGTCAGATGTCCATCCTTACGTCCATCCTTACGCACAATAACTATAGTTTCTTGAAAATCATATTCACGTGAAAAATGATGAATGATACAATGAGAATCACAATAGTGTGTTATGGATTTGTAGACACACGAATTTCGTCGGACCCGAACCCGACTCACGTGTGCCAACGCGGATGCAAACCCGACACACGGACCCAACTCGCGCGCACCGACATGGATTCAAACCCGACTCGCGCGCGCCGATGCGGACCCGGACCCCATGCGCCAAGGGGGGCCGGCCCCTACTAGGGTCCGAACCCCATGGGGGCCGGTCCCTACTAGGACCCGAGCCACATGGGGCCGGCCCTAGTAGGACCCGAACCCCATGGGGGGGGCCGGCCGGCCCTGCAAGGAAAGGGGAGAAAAAGAAAGAAAAGAAAAAGGAAAGAAAAGAAAGGAAAGAAAAGAAAAGGAAAGAAAAGAAAAGGAAAGAAAAGAAAGAAAAGGAAAGAATACCGCCATGCGCGGGGGGAGGTAGCGTATGACGTCTGCACACGCGCGGATCTGCGCCGATCCCTCGATCCGACGCACAAGACGAAGCGCCCGATCGCCATCGATTTCGTGCGCAAAATCCAGCCATAATTGCACCCGCCAGAAAAGGAAAACAACTAAATGTTATTCCCCTCATCAATGGATGAATAAAATCCGGGTAATTATGAGAGAGATACAAAAGGGATTTAAAATTAAAAAGTTCCCATATCTCTCTCCCCACCTCTTTGCCTATAAATAGAGGGGGTGGGGGAAGGAAAAAATGGTCGAGAAATTGAAGACGAAGCGCCGGAGCTCTGCAGAAGAGAGCACGCTTCTTCATCGACCCAAGGCTTCACGAGGCACAGTCAAGCCTGTCCCGAGGGATCGGCTTACTGAAAGTCCTCATCAACGTGAAGACCCTTGCGCACGACGATCACCCCTTCGACTCCGTTCACGAAGAAGAAAGCTCGGAGAAGAAGAACCCTTCGACTCCGAGGACGCCAGAAGCAAAGGCCGGAGAAGAAGAGGAGCGGCACTACCCCGTCGTCTCCAACAAGCTTCGACTCCGATCAAGCCCAAAAGCCCGGAGAAGAAGAGGAGCGGCACTACCCCGTCGTCTCCAACAAGCTTCGACTCCGATCAAGCCCAAAAGCCCGGAGAAGAAGAGGAGCGGCACTACCCCGTCGTCTCCAACAAGCTTCGACTCCGATCAAGCCCAAAAGCCCGGAGAAGAAGAGGAGCGGCACTACCCCGTCGTCTCCAACAAGCTTCGACTCCGATCAAGCCCAAAAGCCCGGAGAAGAAGAGGAGCGGCACTACCCCGTCGTCTCCAACAAGCTTCGACTCCGATCAAGCCCAAAAGCCCGGAGAAGAAGAGGAGCGGCACTACCCCGTCGTCTCCAA
Organism: Chamaelirium japonicum; assembly: GCA_947650365.1. NCBI lineage: Eukaryota > Viridiplantae > Streptophyta > Magnoliopsida > Liliales > Melanthiaceae > Chamaelirium > Chamaelirium japonicum. The sequence continues at coordinate 38,078,428 of OX393556.1, forward strand.
CAAGCTTCGACTCCGATCAAGCCCAAAAGCCCGGAGAAGAAGAGGAGCGGCACTACCCCGTCGTCTCCAACAAGCTTCGACTCCGATCAAGCCCAAAAGCCCGGAGAAGAAGAGGAGCGGCACTACCCCGTCGTCTCCAACAAGTCCTCGATCCCGATCAAGCCCCAAAGCCCGGAGGAGAGAAGCGAAGCGTCATCACCACGTCGTCTTCGACAAACATCTGCACCATCCACGAAGAAGAAAGGCTGGAACAGATCATCTGAAGCGTCACTACCCCGTCGTCTTCATCAACAAAAGCCGACGCTACAACCGTCGCACGGAGATCGGTGCTACCCCCACCATCTTCGAAAGCATTCTTCGACCCCGATCACGCCAAAGAAGCCCGGAGAAGAAGAGAAGTCCCGTTGACACGCAAACCGTCGAAGCACCGGAGAAGTAGCCCACGTCGTTCGAAGAAGAAGATCGAGTAAACGCCAAAGCTAAAGCAACGCAAGAAGCCAAAGCAAAGCCCCAGTAAAGCCCGCGCCAAAGCAAAGCAAGTGCCAAAGCCAAGCGACTACGCCGGCCACGAGCAAAAGCACCGCACGTTCTAGCCGATACGACGCGAAGTCCGGAAGAACGAAAGCATCGCAAGTCTCTCCCAGCTACGTCCAAGTGCAAGCGCCGAAGCAAAGCAAAAGCCAGAGCCACGCCGGAGCCAAGCCAAAGCCAAAAAGCCAAAGCCAAAGCCAACGCCAAAAGCTCGATCGACGCCGCGAACCGACGATCAAGGACACCGAGGTCAAGCAAGGAACGAGGAAGACGCGAAGACCGAGGAACGAAGCCGAAAACCCCCTAGCCGAGAAAGCGCGAAGCACGGAAGGGACAAAGCAACGGTGGACATTCCTTAGCCTCTCCAAAACCCTCTCCCTGTAAAGACCCCTGTCCTGGGCAACTCCTTCAGAGCTCTCGCACGAACACCACGTGGAGACGCGGATCAAAGGGATCCCCCAGAAGATCTTTCCCACAATCCCCTGATCAAAACTCGCCGCAACCCGGACTCGCTACACCCGAGCAACCCGGGTCCCGGCCACAATTGTAATCTCGTTTTGTGCAATAAAGCCGACCCGTACCTTTTTTGCGCATACAGATTTCTGGCACGCCCGGTGGGACCTCTTCTCCTTTCACCCGTACGGTTGAAGAAGCTGCTTGAAGTTCGCGATGGCCGGAACAAACAACGATGCGTTTGCTCCAAGCCTCTCACCAATCGCCGAGTCTCCTCTACTCCGCCACGGTGATCCAGTAAATCCGGAGGGTGATGCTCCTCCAATGGTGCGCGTCTACACTCGGCGTACACGGACTCTTGCGGACATCTTCGTGCCAGAAGCTACTATCGAAGATGCTCGCCAAAGCGCCGACGAGGCCCTGGTGCATGAAGAAACGAGCCTCGATCCTGGAGCCCATGTCCAGAAGTTTGGGGAGGACCAGCCCCAACCCCGAACCCGTTCGGGTTCTCCAGCAGACGCTACACCTCCTCTGCAGGGGGCAAACATCAATCATCAACCAGAAGCAAGTCGGCGTAACTACGTCTCCGATGATGACGGCGAGGATGCGAACATGCAACACCGAGACGTTCTCCGTCACCACCCTCCGTCCGCTCTTCAGCTCCAAGTCATGCAGATGAGCGAGCATATGGCGCAAATTACTCGGCTGATGGAGGAGAAGGATCGTCACATCAACACTCTGCTCCAAAAGCTAAGCGCAAAGGACGCTGCAGCAGTCGGCCAACCCGTCGCTTCTCCAGTAGCCGCTCCAGTTCCGTCTTCAACTCCCGCTCCTGCAGAGGTTGCTCCGACGATTCAAGCAGTTACTCCAGCGCTCTCCTCGGCTCCCGTCCCATTGGAAGTCGTCTCCCCAACGCCAGCCTCGGTGGCCACACAACCTCCGACAACGGCAACGATGAATGCTCAGCAAGTCCAAGCGTTGATAGCCGACATGATGCGTTCTCACGGCAGTGGCCTTCCTCCGATCACGGCGGCATACTCGAAGCCCTACACTACGAGGATCCAGCAGTTACGCTTCCCAGTCGGATTCCAGCCGCCAAAGTTTCAGCACTTCGACGGAAAGGGAAATCCGAGACAGCACGTTGCCCACTTCATCGAGACCTGCAATAATGCCGGCACATATGGCGACGAGATGGTGAAGCAATTCGTCCGCACCCTCAAAGGCAACGCGTTCGACTGGTACGTTGATCTTCCTGCAGGAACCATTGACAGCTGGGATCAGATGGAGAGGGAGTTCCTCAATCGCTTCTACAGCACCAGACGCACAGTCAGTATGATCGAACTCACCGCTGTCAAGCAAAGGAAAGACGAGCCAGTGATCGACTACATCGACAGGTGGAGGAACCTCGCGCTGAATTCACGAGACCGCTTGTCTGAAGACTCGGCTATCGAGATGTGCACCCAAGGCATGCACTGGGGTCTGCTCTACATCCTCAAGGGTATCAAGCCTCGGTCTTTCGAAGAACTTGCGACTCGGGCTCATGACATGGAACTCAGCCTAGCAAACCGCGGGGACTTGAAGAACAAGGACTTCTTGAAGATAGAGAAGAAGGACAAGCCACCGGCAACGAAACTGAAACAAGTCAATGTTGCTGACGTCGCTTCGACCTCCAAGCCGCTCAAGATCGGTGGCAAGCCAGATCAGAAGAAGGGAGTCGCCATACCACCGCCTCCGCCGCTAAGACAAAGGATGACTCTCGAGGAGCTCGAAGCCAAAGAGTACCCTTTCCCAGACTCGGAAGTCTCCTCCATGTTCGACCAACTGCTGCAAGAGAAGATGATAGAATTACCTCCTTCAAAGAGGCCCGAGCAGATGCATCGCGTCGACGACCCTCTCTTCTGCAAATACCACCGGGTGGTGAGTCATCCCATCGAAAGATGCTTCGTCTTCAAGGAAAGAATCATGGCACTCGCCAAGCAAGGGAAGATAGAGATCGACTCCGGGGAGGTTGCTACGGCCAACATGACGTCCATCACCTTCGGCTCCTTCTCGCCGGTACTCGTTGCTGCTCGGCGAAGCATGCCCAAATTGCGCCTCAATCGTCAAGCGTCAATCGCTAAGTCAACTTCCCGGCCGAAAGTCTCGAAGCGACGTCAACATACTCCTGCGCTCACCGAGGAGGGAACACCGCTGCCCTGGGGGCAATCATCGCTCACGCCAGCACCTCTTCCAAGCAATGCTGCATCCCAACGGGCGCTCCAAAGGAGATATGAGCAAGGAGATCCAGAAGTCGGTCTGCTGGGCCAGCCTTCGGGGAAGTTCGACTATTACGTCCTCTACTCAAGGCCTCCGTCCGTTCCAATCGACGAAATCAAGCCCACCGGCTGGGGATCGGGAGAGGAGCCAGTGGAACCTCGAGAAGAGCAAGTCCCTTCCAGTCAAGCTATGTCCCAACGCACTCTTAGAGAAAGATACGAGCAAGGAGATCCGGAAGTCGGTCTGCTAGGCCAGCCTTCAGGGAAGTTTGACTATTACGTCCTCTACTCAAAGCCTCCGTCCGTTTCGATCAACGAAATCAAGCCCACCGGCTGGGGATCGGAAGACGAGCCAGTAGAGCCTCCGGAAGAACAAGTATCATCAAAGAAACCAGTTGCTGCTGTCGACCATCATCCCAGCGAAGGGGAATCCACTGACGAAGAAGCATGGGTCATGTTACCGCGGCGACGAAAGCCATGGCAAGAAAAGAAGCTCAAACAAGACCGTATGATGAGGGGATTCACCAAGCGGAAGACCTACAAGAAGAAAAGCAAGGCTCCGGGGAGGAAGACGTTCAAAGTGCCGCCAGCAAGCCGAGACGACATCCTTCAGCAGAGTCTTCCAGAGCCGACAACTTTGCAAGAGTTCTTCCCGGATCACTTCCTCCCAGCGGACCAACACATCAAGGTATCTTGTTGCATGGTCGAAGTCCATGAGGCGTCGGAAGGAAATAATGAAAGCGAAACTTCTGAAGAAGGCGACTCCGCCGATGAGGGGGACGACTCCAACGATGGGGGCACCGCCGCTCACGACGAAGCAATCTTGCACATGCCGCTCGTAGAGGCTTTGCATCTTCCGAAGAAGGCTCGCCTGGCAATGGCGGCGGCCTTGGCCGATCCAGATAGCTACAAGAGAAAAAGGAAGGATGACCAGAAGGGCAGAGCTGTAGCCTCGTGTGATGCAACGATAACCTTTTCAGACGAGGACCTGCAACTCGGGACGCGATTGCACAACCGGCCTCTCTACGTTTCGGGATACATCAAGGAGAAGCCAGTGAACCGAATCCTGTTGGACTGTGGCTCCGCCGTCAATATCATGCCCATCCAGACAATGCGTCAACTCGGCATTACCAACGACCAGCTCTCACCAAGTCAGTTGGTCATTCAAGGCTTCAACCAAGGCGGACAGTCCACCGTTGGAATCATTCGTCTGAAGCTTTCCATCGGCCCGCTAGATACGACGGTCCTCTTCCACATCATCGACTGCCGGACATCATATCGTCTCCTGCTAGGAAGACCATGGCTGCACGAGAACGGCATCATAGTATCCACCTGGCATCAATGCCTCAAGTACTACGAAGAAGGCGTGGAGAGGTGCATAGTTGCGGACGACAAGCCATTCAACGAGGCCGAGGCACACCTGGCCGACGCTAAATTCTACCAAGCAAAGGGCCTGGTCGCGGAAGTTCTGCCAGCTAAAACCCCTCGAGCTCAAAAGATTGAAGAAGTAAATAAGGAAAAGACTCCTCTTCCCGGGAATCCAGTGCCACCTTCTGACGAAGCAAGACTCAAGGTCCAAGGAACGCCGAAACCTGGGCAAAGGATGCGCATCAGCTTCGAGCCAAGAGCAACGCAACATACCCCGTTGCCGATCCGAACGGTGCCGGTCCTACGTCTCGCGCTTCAATGGCTCCGCAAATCCGAGCGATCGCCTTCTACTCCGACAAGGAAGCTGGCCCCAACGTTATCTCAGGCCAATGTCATCACTTTGCAAGAAATGACGGTGCCACTACCTAGTCTGACCCAAGCTCCGAACCCGAGCGAACCTGTCGAATCAGCAGACCTCGAGCAACTCGGATTCAAACCGGAAGGGAATTGGGGGCAAAATGCTGCCAAATTGCTGTTTAGAGCTGGCTATAACGAGGAAAGCGCCATGGGCACCCTCCCACCAGCAGCAACTCCGCATGGGATGACAAGAACTCAAGCTCGGCTGTTTCAAAACGGAGAGCAAATTCCCCCGAACCGCCGAGGCATCGGCTCCAGTCAAGCTCCGTTGGTCATCAGAACCGCAGCGAAGAAGACCTTCACCTCGAACTACATCGAGGCGAGGATAGTAGATGAAGCAGCTGAAGGATCGACAATCTCCGATGCACTCTCTACCTACCTCAGCCATCCAGACAGCAGGAGAAGACGACGACGGGCTCGATGCCAAGCCTTGTTCCGGAAGCAAACCAGAGGCGGTAAAGACTGGTCGAATCAAAAACGCACATCCGTGTTCGAGAGGCTCGGGCCAGTCAAACATTCAAAGAAGAAGTCAGTGTTCGATCGCCTGGAAATGCCTATCGAGGACTTCGTCTCAACACCCACCCACCCACCCATGGCTGCCGTCCATCATATCTCCATTACGGATCCCGGCAACGGTGACACTTCTACTTCGGACGACGAGTTGCCCGACGCCCCGCCAGTCCTCGAAGAAGGGGGGCAGTCCACCGTTGATGACTTGAAGGAAATCAACTTGGGCACGGAGACGGAGCCTCGGCCTACATTCGTCAGCACACTCTTGACCCCTGAGGAGGAAACAGCATACACCAAACTGCTTAGAGAGTACAGAGACGTCTTCGCATGGTCCTACAAGGAGATGCCGGGCCTCGATCCAAAAATCGCAGTGCACCAGCTCAGCGTCAAACACGGAGCCAGCGCTATCAAGCAAGGACAAAGACGCTACCGGCCAGAACTGGTACCCCAAATAGAAGGCGAAGTCAACAAATTGATCGAAGCCGGCTTCATTCGAGAGGTCAAGTACCCGACATGGATCTCTAGCATCGTCCCCGTCAAAAAGAAGAACGGCCAAATCCGAGTGTGCGTGGACTTCAGAGACTTGAATAACGCATGTCCAAAGGACGACTTCCCCTTGCCAATCACGGAGCTAATGGTTGATGCGACGACTGGTCACGAGGTGCTCACTTTCATGGATGGATCATCGGGCTACAACCAGATTCGGATGGCACCCAAGGACGAGGAGCTCACGGCGTTCCGCACACCGAAAGGAATCTACTGCTACAAGGTAATGCCGTTCGGCTTGAAGAACGCGGGAGCCACCTACCAGCGAGCTATGCAGAAGATCTTTGACGACATTCTTCATCAAAACGTGGAGTGTTATGTCGACGACCTCGTGGTGAAATCCAAGAAGAAATCGGCACATCTACAAGATCTTGAGCTAATCTTCAGACGACTTCGAAGGTACCAACTCCGCATGAATCCGCTCAAGTGCGCGTTCGGAGTCTCCTCGGGCAAATTCCTCGGCTTCGTCGTCCGACATCGTGGCATTGAGATAGATCAATCCAAAATTGATGCTATCGTCAACATGCCCGTACCAAAGACAGTGCGAGACCTCAGAGGCCTCCAGGGACACTTGGCGTATATCCGGAGATTCATCGCCAACCTGGCTGGAAAGTGCCACCCTTTTAGTCGCCTCATGAAGAAAGGAGCGCCGTTCACATGGGATGAAGCGTGCCAAGAAGCACTCCAAAACATCAAAGCATATCTACTGAAGCCGCCAGTCCTATCAGCACCGGTTCAAGGAAGGCCTCTCATCCTCTACATCGCCGCCCAGGAACAATCCTTGGGGGCACTCCTGGCCCAGAACAATGAACTTGGCGTAGAGACAGCTTGCTACTACTTAAGTCGCACTCTCGTCGGCGCAGAGCTGAATTACTCCCCAATCGAGAAGGTCTGCTTAGCGCTCATCTTCGCCACGAAAAAGCTGCGACACTACATGCTTGCTCACACCATCAGACTCGTCTCGAAGGCTGACCCACTCAAATATATCATGTCGAGACCAGTGCTTTCCGGACGCCTAGCCAAGTGGGCCCTGCTGCTACTTGAATTCGACATCACCTTCGTGCCACAGAAAGCGGTTAAAGGACAGGCCCTCGCGGACTTCCTCGCAGAATATCCTCTCCCGGCAGAATGGGAGTTATCAGAAGATCTCCCAGATGAAGAAGTATTCTCTGTTGACATCGCCTCACCCTGGAGAATGTTCTTCGACGGCGCAGCTAGGCAAGACATAGCGGGAGCCGGAGTCATCTTTGTCACTCCGGACAACGAAATACTCCCCTTCTCGTTCCTGCTCTCGGAAGCATGTTCCAACAACGTGGCAGAATATCAAGCCCTACTCATTGGTCTCGAACTGGCCGACGAAATGAACCTTCAAGGACTAGAGATCTTTGGCGATTCTCAACTCGTGATCCAGCAAGTCCTGGGGGCATACGAAGTCAATAAAGAAGACCTGGTACCGTTGCATGCGCGAGCTGTGAAGCTCCTCGAAAAACTCAAGGCTGTTTCCATCCAACACGTTTCCAGAAACCTTAACCAGCAGGCTGACGCACTCGCAAATCTGGCGGCTACACTCCCGTTCCCAGATGAGCATTCACTCGTCGTCCCCGTCTGCAGGAGATTCGTGGTCATCGAAAAAGAGGGTCCGCCCGAGGTACCAGTTCAAACCCACGCGGTGCATGTCCTCGAGATTAAAGAACAAGACTGGAGGCAACCGTTGGTGGAGTACCTTGTTCATGGTAAACTCCCCGAAGATCCGAAGCGCAAAAGTGACATCCGTCGAAGATCTCTGAGGTTCTATCACTTCAACGGCGAGCTGTACCGACGGAGCTATGACGGCACACTCCTGAGGTGCCTCGCGAAAGAGGAAGCAGAAGCCGCGCTCGAAGAAGTACACGCCGGAATCTGTGGATCGCACCAGTCCGGTCCGAAGCTTCACTTCCGCATCAGAAGGATGGGGTACTACTGGCCTACCATGATCAAAGACAGCTTGGAGTACGCGAGAAGATGTCAAGCTTGCCAAATGCACGGGGACTACATTCGTCAACCTCCGGAGCCTTTACACCCAACAATCGCGTCTTGGCCCTTCGACGGATGGGGTCTTGACATCGTCGGTCCTCTGCCCAAGTCATCCAAGCAACATCTCTACATCTTGGCGGCAACGGACTACTTCTCCAAGTGGGCTGAAGCGATACCGTTGAGGGAAGTTACAAAGTACTCCGTCATCAGCTTTATCCAGAACGACATCATCTTCCGCTATGGAGTCCCCCGCTACATCGTAACAGATAACGGGAAGCAGTTCAAGAATGCTGCCGTCAGCCAGTTCTGCGCATTGTACAACATTAAGCAGAATTGTTCGACAATGTACAACGCTCCAGCCAACGGTCTAGCAGAAGCCTTCAACAAAACTCTGTGCAAGCTGCTGGAGAAAACCGTCTCGAAGACAAAGAAAGATTGGCACGAACGCATGGGCGAAGCACTATGGGCTTACCGAACATCCTTCCGCACGCCGACACAAGCAACGCCGTATTCCCTCGTCTATGGCGTGGAAGCCGTTCTTCCGCTCGAACTCCAGATCCCGTCACTCAGGATAGCAGTCCAGGAAGGCCTCACCAGCGATGACAACGCCCAGCTCCGCCTAGCAGAATTGGAAGCACTGGATGAAAGACGCCTCGAAGCTCAACAGCGTCTGGAGTGTTATCAGGCCAGGCTCTCTCGCGCCTTCAACAAGAAGATTCGTCCTCGATCATTCCAGATAGGGGAACTGGTGCTGGCGGTCAAACGCCCCATCATTCTCTCGCATCGAGGAGGGAAGAAATTTGATGCCAAATGGGATGGCCCGCATTCCGTCAAGGAAGTCTACTCCAACGGTGCTTATCTCCTCACCACGCCAGAAGGGCTGACACTCGGCCCTATCAACGGCAAGTACCTCAAAAGGTACTATGCCTAAAGCAAGGCCATACCCCTTGTTCAAAAAAAAAAAAAAAAAAAAAAAAAAAAAAAAAAAAAAAAAAATGAACTACGTGTGACTTGATCCCCCTTAGGGGGGTACGTAGGCAGCCTGAGAAGTTACTTCAGGTTCAGTCCGACCAAAAGAAAAAGACAACAAAATTCCATGAAAAGGATGTGGCGAAACAAAGTGATATTATTAATAAAGCGAAGACAGTACATGGCATGAGTCCCGAAAAGGAAGCCACAATGGAACAAGGAATAACTAAAAGAAGGTGTCCAGAGCTCGAAGACGACGCAGCAGCTCCTCCCTAGTTGCCTCCACTCTCTGAAGCTCCACGGGACGAGCGACCAGAAGCTCGCGACGGGTTGCCAAGTCCGACTGCTGCCTCAGATGACTCGCCTTCAAAGTGCTCTCCGCAGCCTCAGCCCGCTCCAAACGGGACTCCGCCTTCCGAAGTGAGGCGCGCGCAGATTCCACCTTCCTCTGGGCCTTCGACAGGCTGGACGTAGCCTCCGCAAGTTGATGCCCGGACTGACTTAGACTCGCCTCAGCGGCCTCCAGCTCAGAAGGGGAGCTCCCCTCCAGCAAAGCCCGCCGGGATCGATAAGCCTCGCTCTCGGTCACAAGCTGGTCCATCTGAGTGGCGAAAAGGGAGCTGTCAACTTTGAACTCTGCCAGGCTCGAGCAAAACTCTGCACCGTCCGTCGACCACCAGTCCTGGAGGGCGCCAAGGCCGGCAGTACGGAAAGGCTCCAACGTCGACTTGATGTACTGCCGACAGCTCGCAAGAAGAAACTCTGAGACTTTGCTCCTTGGCCTCAAATCCGGGCGAGGCGCCTCGGAGTAGGTAGGCAAGACCCTCCCTGCCGCTGCAGCTGCCACAGGAGCCGCCTGCGCCAACAAGGGCGGTGGAACCGGAGGAACCTCCGCTGCCGCTGCAGCCGCAACAGGAGCCGCCTGCGCCAACAAGGGTGGCGGAACTGGGGAAACCGCCGCTACCGCTGCAACAACCGTCTCCACCAAAGGACACGAGGGCACAGTCATCGGGGAACGCCGCTTGTCGACGCTCGAGACTTCAGCCTCCTCGCCAAAAGACAAGGCATCGACATCGATGTCGTCCAGGTTAATGTCGCCCCTAGGGAAGTTCTCCCCGCAAAGTCCGAGGAAATCTAGATCATCCGGAGGGATATCTAACCCGCAGGGTTCGGGCACTACCTGCGCGGTACCGGTGGACGAACGCCCAAGAGGCGCCTTTGAAGAGCTCGCTCCGCGCTCTAGCACTATAACAGAATCTGGTCAAAAGAAAGAAACGGTGCTCAGCGTGATAAAACTTCCTGAACGTAGAGGGCAAATAAATGAAGAGAGCTCCATACCTGTGTGGTCGGACGAAGCGGTCCGGGACGGAGGAATCACTTCATCTTTCAGAAGTCCAGGCTCCTCGGCATCCTCCGTCAGACAAGGGACTCTCGGGACCATCCCGCGAGGAATGCACATTTTTCTTCTCTTGGGAGGGGCACCCTCAACTTCGGCCTTCGGGAAACAGAATACCCCAGGGGCACTAGTAAGCTCGACATCCAGCACCGGAACGGAAGAGGGGACACAACGAGCGCTGGAAAGACGACTACCGCTCCTCTGCGCCCGCCGAAGTCCCAGTTGGAGGCGGCGGTCCTCTACTCCCGCAGAATGATCAAAGCAGAAATTCCTGAACCCGCTACTCACCAAGACGTCGACTGGAAAACTCGCAAGTAAAGGGGAAACTCGCCCTTTAACCCACTGGCAGTATTCCGGGGTGGCGGCGTCCCGAAGCCCGGATTTGGCCCCAGGGAAGAAACTACTACCAGTAAAGCGAGCGTAGAGGGAAGCCCACAGACGGTAACCCTCCTGCGGACTGAAACGCCCCTGCAGCTGCTGAGGCGTGCCAGGGACTTCCTGTCGAAAACCCTGCTGACGGGCAAAGCGATGGGGGGAGTACTGCTCCACCTCCACCACATCTCCTTTGCGCCAGACTAAGTAGCCAGGGCGGCAGCTGACCATGTTCCAGTAAAGACTGTCCGGGAGCCCGTCGTTGTCATACACGGTCGACCTCTCCAAAGGCAGCACCGAATGCTCCGACAGAAATTCAAAATCGACGCTCCCCATCCTCCTCAAAAGGGTACGAGCACACTCTTTCGGACGCTCCCAACTGATAAAGGCGTTCAAAATTCCTCCTACCCCTGGGAGGAAAGGTAACTCGGCTGGATGCCCGCGCCTGGCAAAGATCCCCTTCGGGAAATGCAAAGCTATCCAACCATACAAATAATGCAAGGGTCCGAAAGCAGCCGACCGGCCGAGCTCCTCCTTGGCCTTATCTGAGCCAGACAAGTCCCAGTAAGTCCCGCTGAGAGCCCGATACAAGGCGCATAGTATGGCTGGGGCTAGATTGAAGAGCTCGCCCCTCTCCATCCTGGAAGCAGCAAGGAAGGTCCCCGGACGAATGGCCTCCCCAGAACACGGAAGCACGAACCGGCAAAGAAAGATGACCAGCCCGGCGGCTCGGTAAACCGATCGCCACTCCTCACTGTCCCGTTTCAGGCCAAGGAGTTCCCAGGGGCACTGCTTCCCCTCCATTGAGTGCTTCTCTCGAGCCAAGGAATCGATAGGCCTCACGAAGGAGCGAAGCGGAGTTCTCTGCATCTGAGCGATCTTCCACATCGGGTGAGCTGAGGGCGCTGGAGCTCTATACTCGCCTCTGAACCAAAAATCGACCCAAGAAGAAGGACGCACTCGATCTGATTGGTCCCTCGCCGCAATGATAGCATATGCCTTGAACAGAAGGAGGCAAGAACTCGGAGCGTAGCTGCTGTCCAGCAGATCCTTCAAGGCAGGCACCTCCTCTTGGTAGTAGTTCCGTACCTCGGGGCACCCCGAAACGATATGGACATCACGAAGCGAGATGCCTATCTCCCCCGCCCCAGTAAGGAAGGTGTTAGTCTCCGGACACCAAAGCTCACAAAGCGCACGGTACATCCCCTCAGGACGACTGTACTCCCGACGAGCCGGCGCTAGAAATTTGGCCAATAAGTTCATCTCAGGTTCCGCGCCAAAGACCTCGTAGAGCTCGTCCATCCACTCGCGAAAGCCGCAAAGGTACTGGACGTCGCCCCGAGGCCAAGAATCGGGGCCCCATCGGGTCAGCCTAGCACATATCTTCGAGGCAACAACTGGCGTAGGCACGAACTCTTCACCGCAATGATGGAACGGAAGACTCAAACTCGGCCGCAGAAGCTTCATGGAGATCCCTTCGTCAGTGTGGATCTTCTCGCTTAATTTCAGCATCCCGCAAGTCGCATCCGCGACTCCATCTTCCGTGATGCGCTCGTGCACAAAGACACGGAGCAACGACAGAAGGTCTTCCCGCCTTGAGCTGCGGTGACGGCGCACACGAGTGAAAGGAAAGCAAAGGCATCTCCTCCCGTCGAAGAAATCCTCGTCTATCCAGCCCAAGGAAGTCAAACTCTCGAAGACGCGGGCCCTGGAGGACCATGAAAGGAGGCAAGTCAAGACAAGCGCAAAAAAAAAAAAAAAAAAAAAAAAAAAAAAAAAAAAAAAAAAAAAAAAAAAAACGGAAGAAAGGGGGGGACCACCGCCCCCTTCCAATTGAAGGCCAACAGCAAAGAGGGAAGGGGGGACCACCGCCCCCTTCCAATTGAGGGCCAACAGCAAAGAGGGAGGGGGGGACCCGCACCCCCCTTCTCCTCCTTCTTCTTTGCCTGCGACCCGGCCGCCGCCCTTCTCGGCCTCAAACCCGGCCCGGCCGCCGCCCTTCTCGGCCCCGAACCCGACACGGCCGGCCCCCACGCCGGCCCGGCCGCCGCCCTTCTCGGCCCCGAACCCGACACGGCCGGCCCCGCTTGCTGCAGTCCCGCGCGCCGCCCCGCGTGCTGCAGCCCCGCACGCCGCCCCGCGCGCCGCCCCGCGCGCCGCCCCGCGCGCCGCCCCGCATGCTGCAGCCCCGCGCGCCGCCGCTGCCGCTGCTGCCCATGCAGCCCGGAACCGAACCGAAGAAGAAGAAGGAAGAAAAAGAAAAGAAAAAAAAAAAAAAAGGAAAAGAAAAGAAAAAGAAAAGAAGAAGAAGAAGAAGAAGGAGGAAGAGAGAGGCGGCGAAGGCGACCCGCACCTCAGCCGCGCTCCTCCATCCTCCCCGCCTCGAGCCTCGTCGCATCGTCGCTTCGAACCCGCCTTCGCAACGACCGCGAAATCGCGCACCATCGCCGCCGACGAAAGAGGCGACACCGGGAAGACGGAGCAAGTCGCGTGCAACCCCAGGCAGCTCTCTTCCGACGGCGGTCTTCAGAAGCCGGCAGAACCGTCGCGCAGAAGCACAAGACCGACGAAAAAAGGCGACACCGGGAAGACGGAGCAAGTCTCGTGCAACCCCAGGCAGCTCTCTTCAGATCTTCAGAAGCCGGCAGAACCGTCGCGCAGAAGCACAAGACCGACGAAAAAGGCGACACCGGGAAGACGGAGCAAGTCTCGTGCAACCCCAGACAGCTCTCTTCAGATCTTCAGAAGCCGGCGGAACCTTCGCAGAGAAACGCAATGACGGAAGAAGGGGTAGGGGTCCTTAAATAGACCTCCAACCCCGCCCACAAAAGGAATCAAGGACAAGCGCTCTACGATTCCTACGTGTCCAAACCCGACACGCTCTCACCGACGCACCCGTCCTTGAGGGGGCATTTGTAGACACACGAATTTCGTCGGACCCGAACCCGACTCACGTGTGCCAACGCGGATGCAAACCCGACACACGGACCCAACTCGCGCGCACCGACATGGATTCAAACCCGACTCGCGCGCGCCGATGCGGACCCGGACCCCATGCGCCAAGGGGGGCCGGCCCCTACTAGGGTCCGAACCCCATGGGGGCCGGTCCCTACTAGGACCCGAGCCACATGGGGCCGGCCCTAGTAGGACCCGAACCCCATGGGGGGGGCCGGCCGGCCCTGCAAGGAAAGGGGAGAAAAAGAAAGAAAAGAAAAAGGAAAGAAAAGAAAGGAAAGAAAAGAAAAGGAAAGAAAAGAAAAGGAAAGAAAAGAAAGAAAAGGAAAGAATACCGCCATGCGCGGGGGGAGGTAGCGTATGACGTCTGCACACGCGCGGATCTGCGCCGATCCCTCGATCCGACGCACAAGACGAAGCGCCCGATCGCCATCGATTTCGTGCGCAAAATCCAGCCATAATTGCACCCGCCAGAAAAGGAAAACAACTAAATGTTATTCCCCTCATCAATGGATGAATAAAATCCGGGTAATTATGAGAGAGATACAAAAGGGATTTAAAATTAAAAAGTTCCCATATCTCTCTCCCCACCTCTTTGCCTATAAATAGAGGGGGTGGGGGAAGGAAAAAATGGTCGAGAAATTGAAGACGAAGCGCCGGAGCTCTGCAGAAGAGAGCACGCTTCTTCATCGACCCAAGGCTTCACGAGGCACAGTCAAGCCTGTCCCGAGGGATCGGCTTACTGAAAGTCCTCATCAACGTGAAGACCCTTGCGCACGACGATCACCCCTTCGACTCCGTTCACGAAGAAGAAAGCTCGGAGAAGAAGAACCCTTCGACTCCGAGGACGCCAGAAGCAAAGGCCGGAGAAGAAGAGGAGCGGCACTACCCCGTCGTCTCCAACAAGCTTCGACTCCGATCAAGCCCAAAAGCCCGGAGAAGAAGAGGAGCGGCACTACCCCGTCGTCTCCAACAAGCTTCGACTCCGATCAAGCCCAAAAGCCCGGAGAAGAAGAGGAGCGGCACTACCCCGTCGTCTCCAACAAGCTTCGACTCCGATCAAGCCCAAAAGCCCGGAGAAGAAGAGGAGCGGCACTACCCCGTCGTCTCCAACAAGCTTCGACTCCGATCAAGCCCAAAAGCCCGGAGAAGAAGAGGAGCGGCACTACCCCGTCGTCTCCAACAAGCTTCGACTCCGATCAAGCCCAAAAGCCCGGAGAAGAAGAGGAGCGGCACTACCCCGTCGTCTCCAACAAGCTTCGACTCCGATCAAGCCCAAAAGCCCGGAGAAGAAGAGGAGCGGCACTACCCCGTCGTCTCCAACAAGCTTCGACTCCGATCAAGCCCAAAAGCCCGGAGAAGAAGAGGAGCGGCACTACCCCGTCGTCTCCAACAAGTCCTCGATCCCGATCAAGCCCCAAAGCCCGGAGGAGAGAAGCGAAGCGTCATCACCACGTCGTCTTCGACAAACATCTGCACCATCCACGAAGAAGAAAGGCTGGAACAGATCATCTGAAGCGTCACTACCCCGTCGTCTTCATCAACAAAAGCCGACGCTACAACCGTCGCACGGAGATCGGTGCTACCCCCACCATCTTCGAAAGCATTCTTCGACCCCGATCACGCCAAAGAAGCCCGGAGAAGAAGAGAAGTCCCGTTGACACGCAAACCGTCGAAGCACCGGAGAAGTAGCCCACGTCGTTCGAAGAAGAAGATCGAGTAAACGCCAAAGCTAAAGCAACGCAAGAAGCCAAAGCAAAGCCCCAGTAAAGCCCGCGCCAAAGCAAAGCAAGTGCCAAAGCCAAGCGACTACGCCGGCCACGAGCAAAAGCACCGCACGTTCTAGCCGATACGACGCGAAGTCCGGAAGAACGAAAGCATCGCAAGTCTCTCCCAGCTACGTCCAAGTGCAAGCGCCGAAGCAAAGCAAAAGCCAGAGCCACGCCGGAGCCAAGCCAAAGCCAAAAAGCCAAAGCCAAAGCCAACGCCAAAAGCTCGATCGACGCCGCGAACCGACGATCAAGGACACCGAGGTCAAGCAAGGAACGAGGAAGACGCGAAGACCGAGGAACGAAGCCGAAAACCCCCTAGCCGAGAAAGCGCGAAGCACGGAAGGGACAAAGCAACGGTGGACATTCCTTAGCCTCTCCAAAACCCTCTCCCTGTAAAGACCCCTGTCCTGGGCAACTCCTTCAGAGCTCTCGCACGAACACCACGTGGAGACGCGGATCAAAGGGATCCCCCAGAAGATCTTTCCCACAATCCCCTGATCAAAACTCGCCGCAACCCGGACTCGCTACACCCGAGCAACCCGGGTCCCGGCCACAATTGTAATCTCGTTTTGTGCAATAAAGCCGACCCGTACCTTTTTTGCGCATACAGGATTCCAAGGCAGTATCAGAACATAAGATTCAAATTGAACAACCAAATTGAGTATCTTTTTATGAAAGACATGAAACAATGAAGAAGTCTTAGATCAACTTTGAGTTAAAACAACTATGTCATCCGGGAATAATTATCAACAAAGGTCTCAATATAAGAAATATGTACGAGATCGGATGTCCATCCTTACGCACCCGAGCTTTTGACTGCATAGATCACAACCCTAAAAAATATCCATTGTATCCATCAATGATGCTATGAGGGTAAGTTGCCCTTATTGCTTTACAACTGTATCCCTATTCCCACATGACCAGAGGAAGTTACTGACTAAAGACTTATTAGATATATTTATCATAATATATATTTGTGTGGAGGGCCAGGCAGGGCACTGCTGTAGGTTTCCTTGGACCGACCCTCATCATGGAGGGCTTACAGTAAAGTTAGGATGAAGAGTGGCAATGAGCATATCTTCCTTTATATATTTTCTTTTCAATTATTTCATTCGTAATGCATACCGGTTAAGAGCTTTCTTGGTACTAATATACTTTTCCTCTGGTTCTTGCTTTTATACGTTTCTAGCCTGCTTTTATTCTTACCACTATCTGTTGCATGAGTGCATTTAGATAAGCAGGCAAGAATTATTTCCCCTTGTTTGTAAGCTTGTAAGCATAATTGACTGTAATCTCGCAATTGAACTTATTCCTATATCTGCTCCTGTTTCATGTGACCATAGTCTCAATTGTTTGTGCCTTAATGTCGCATGGACCAATCAGTTAAATCGAGAGCTGAAAGGAGTTGCTTGGACTTAACATGCTCATTAGGGCTATTGTTAGTACTACGATAATGTTGATCGTAATTATGAATCGGAAGAGATAATTACATTGTAAAGCATTGCATGTTTTTTTTTTTTAAATTGTACCATTTGGTTTATTAAAATTTCCGCAAGGATTGGTAAACAAGAATTGGGTTCCTCTGATGATATTCAATAGTAACTTTACAGATCTTTAAAATGGTATGATTTTTTGGATTTAATTATAAATTGACATTTATTTAATATGACACTATCACCTATAGTTTTTTTTTTTCCATATTCTCGTTTTTTTTATTATCCCATTGCCTTCCCTTGCATTGGGATAAGGTTTGGTTGTTGCTGTTCTTGTGACTTTGCTAGTGAGACTTGCTGCTGATTTGCTTATCTTGTGAGAACCAAGCTGGCATGAAGTTTGAGTGCTATATTGATTTTGACTTGAACTGCTGTACATATATATTTTTTGTTTCCTATGTTACAGATGTGTTTAATGGCTTACTGAATTTGTTTGTTGTGTTTTTAAGGTAATGACAACAAATCCTGAATGTGCAACATTGGACACAACAATTCTTGATGCACTGCATATAATGCATGATGGGAAATTCTTACATCTTCCCGTCATAGATAGGGGTAAGCAACACATTTATTGTGGGGGAGAAATCACTTTGCCTTCATTTTTCTGATGCAAACTCTCATGTAGATGGAAACATTGCGGCTTGTTTGGATGTTCTGCAATTAACTCATGCGGCGATTTCCATGGTAAGAATAATAATTCCTAAACAAGGTTATTTTAGTTTTTTTTTTTATTGTGGAATATATATGTTAGCTATGAAATGTAAGTGTATCAAATGTTGCAAAAAGGCTCTTCAATGCTCCTCGTCTTTTATCATTTGTGTTGAGCCCAACTGCATTCAGATACATTGCCACCTATTTGGATAAGGGGCTGGGAGTTACATAAGATAAATTCTCTTTGCCATCTATAGTGGGAAACCCCATCAGATGGGATTCCTCTTCACCGTGGCCGCAGACATCCTTTCCATACGAGTAGGCCGGCCCATTATAGGGATGCTTTCCCATAAGTGATCGACCTCCCTCATTAAGAGTCTTCCACACATGGGAGGCCTGCCACCTATGGTTGCTTCCATGTGGGGCATCCCCCCTCTCCCTTTATGGTAAGTATGGCTGGCCTAGGGGAAACCCTAGCCAACCATAATAAAGGAAGAGAGGAGAGGACATCCACAAGGTGGGGGCTGTCCATACGGGATGGCTAGGGTTTTGAAAAAGGCAATGCAAGAGGAAGCAAGAGGAAGACGAGAGAAAGCAAAGAGAAAGGAAGAATATTTCGTCTCCACTCATTAGGGTTTCTCCTAGATGTTTCTAAGAGGAAGAGGATGTGAGCAAAAGAAGGGGACTCCCACAAGTTCACCATTGTCGACCGCGTCGTGGAATGGACGTTGTTATCCGTAGGTTGTGATGCATTTGCTTTGATTACGAAGCATGGAAAATTTTTCATAACCCTAAAGTAGAAAGACATGGCCATGATCCATAAAAAAAACATCGTTTTCGTCATCTTTTGCTGCGCGCTCTGGATCTAGACCCTTTAGTAGGATCATTACTCATCGATGATAAATGCAAAGCCATGGACAACGATGGGAGCATGGGTAGCATTTCAAGCATCAGAGTGAGCTGGAGCAAGATAATCGACAATTGTATATTTTTTTGTTCGTAATGACTGAATGGGGGTACAAAAAATCCAATTTTATTGGGAGTATGATTATGAGAGAAGGATACATCTATAATTGGAGGATAAATTGTGGCATTGTTTTTGTCCTTTGGGGAAATTCAAAGATATGGATAAAGTGATGAGGCTTCCTCCAACAGGATCTCATCAGTTTGGATGAGATGGGGATTAACCTTTGAAGTGGTACTTGGTCATGAATACTGTAGAGCGTTGAATTTTTGGAAGGCATTAATAACTACCTTTATTGTGTTCATCCTAATGCTGAGCAACGAAGATGGGTCTTGAGCATTAAATTATGATAGTAGAGGATACTAAGATGGTTGTCATCATGGTTCAAAAACTCGGCTAATACCGAGATGTTTTGGTCGGTTGCATATGTTTTTTTACAGACCACGATCAACACTAGGATCGATGCCAGTATGGGTCCTGACTTGGCTAAGACCAATACAGCTCAGGTCATATGTTGCCATGATCACTAGGAAAGTTATAGGGAGCCGGAGAATAGTGGGCGCACTGAGCATAGTGGACTGATCGATCATTGATGTTGTTTATTAAAACTTGGTGATATTGCGGCTGTGTTGTACTTTATTTTGTTGTTCTAGAATTTCATTTTTATATTAGAAGTTGTATATTGCATATACTCATCAATATTATTTTGTACCATGCCATGTTTGACCCACTACCCAACTAGTGGGCCCCAATGCCCCATTTGTTGAACGAGCTGAGCCCTTGTATTGGGTCAGACCATTGACCTACTTTGCTATTATATAAACAAACCGTTGGACTCATATAGATTTGTGACCTCAAAACTATTTGTTCAGTTTCCTGCTATACTTCATCTGATTGGGATACCCAGCCTCAAAATTGTTTTAATTTCTTGAGGGATACTTTATCGTATTCATTTCATGCTCTACTCATGTGAGCTACCGCCTTACACATTTGATTCTTAAACACTATCTAGAGGCTTTTTACTTCCAAAATCATGTTTCTTTGTTTATTAATTAATTGACATTTTTTCCTCGTGAAACCTATCTGATGTGTTTTTTTTTTGTGAAACCATCAGTTTCACATCTGAGTTTTTAGAGGTGAATTTTGGCCATTTGGAAAGAGAGTTATGAATCTGTCATATTTTATACTTAAATTCTTGTCAGCGGTTTATACTTTTATGTTTTCTATGAATTTTCTATTTAGTGGATGTTTCTTTAAAATTGTAACATGTAATTTATACCACCATACTGTATCATAACACCATGGTCTATGGTATCACATGAATGGTAAATTAATGCAGGTATGCTGCTTGTGAATTTATTATGATTAAGGTTTATCCCCAAAAAATGACTTGAATACACACCATAATGAATTCAAGAGTATTAGTTGTGAAAGTATCTCAAATTACACTCGTCTCAAGGATCAGGTGTCAACTTTTCTGTTAAGATGATTGTCATATACAAACTCATCCTAGTTCTCCAAATGTGCAAGTATCTCATTGATTCTGTTTTCATTCTGTTGATTCTCCAATTTGCTTATTGTAAGGTTGAAGGAGGTGCTGGAGCTGTGAATGACATGGCAAACACAATGATGCAGAAGTTCTGGGATTCTGCCCTTGCTCTGGAGCCAGCAGATGATGAATATGATACTCATAGGTTTCTGTTTTGATTATTTTTAATGTTATGTCTAGCCGGCCAGAAAAAATTTTCTCTAAAACTTCAAACTTTTTATTTGCAGTGAATTATCTGCATTGATGGCATCAGATTATGCAGAAACTGGGAAATCTATGTATCCACCCCTGGGTTTAGGAAATTCATTTGCCTTTAAGTTTGAAGACCAGAAAGGACGTGTACATAGATTCAATTGTGGTCAGTATGAAGCTTAGATCCATATCCATAACTTGGATTTTTAAATTTGCTATATTTACTGAAATGTAAAATAACCAAAATGAGGTTCCCATTTATGGCTTCTCTGCAGGTACTGAGAATTTGGGTGAGCTTGTGTCTACTGTTATGCAGAGAATAGGGCTTGATGAAGGGGATAAAATTCAATTACTGGTGAAGTTACATTTTTTATATCAGGGAGCTTAAAGAACCTGTTTTTGTTGCTTCAATTCACATCTCTGTTTTGTGCAGTATGATGATGATGAAGGTGACAAAGTTCTGCTGGCTACAGACAATGATCTTGTTGGAGCTCTGAACCATGCCCGATTAGCTGGGTGGAAGGTGATTCTTCCCTTTCATCTGCTTTCGTACAAGAATCAGCTCACTTACATTAATGCTTAATCTCAATATCATTTCCACTATGTAGTTGCTCTCTTTTGTTTGGCGAAACCCATTTTGCAATTAATTATAAAGTATTGTGCTTCACCATTAATCTGGTACTATATGTTGCCACCAGACTTATTGTACTATTTTTCTTATCATTTGCTAATTGCTACTGTTGTTGTTCTTATTGTTATTATTACCACTTGTCTACTACTACCATTCTGTACATCCTTTGAGATGCAGCCGTACAACTAGGCTTTTCCCTCTGTGTGAGTTTTCTGGTAGGATGTTATATTTCCAGAACTCTCAGGTACCTTTTGGTTCTCATGCCAAGAATCTCAATCTATGGGTATGACCCTCCACTTCAATGATAATGTTGTGATACCTTACTGAGTCTCTTTCTTTTTCTCATCCCTAGTTAGGCATCCAACCAATACAGCGTGGACCTCACTTTAATTGGTGGAATAAATCTGCTTTCCTGCTGTTGAGGACTGTTTTCCGGTCACAAGGACAATATTCTCTGTAATTGGAGAGATGTTTGGACGGGCAATTCATTTGCAAAATTCCTGTCAAGTTGATGGCTATAAAAGCATAAAAATTTGATGTGATAGGTTCAATTGCTATCATTTTGGACAAAAAATTGTATATATAATAGTATCAGGGTAGAACTTGTTATCTCGTGATAAGGAGTGAAGTTTGGTAGTTTTTTTTTCATTTGATCTTCTCTATGCTTCAGTCAATAGTTGTTGGCATTACAGGATTGTTAAAATGGTTAGAATATATTAAAACATCCGACATCCTTACAATCTTTCAGAAATGTATTATCTTTGTGGTTAGTACTTTGTGAACAAGGGCCAGGTAGTCTGGCAAATACTTGTCTAATCTGGTTAAAGTTTGTAAAGGAGGCCATGGTTGCCTAACATTGTTACTGTAAAGCAATGGTTTGCAAGTAGGTGGTAGGCACAATTGTGCATATACAGGTGGGTGCTGTATGTGCTTGTTGGCATGTACATGTGCTTTGTATAGGCATGCACTTACATGCTTACATGCATGCGGGCGCATGTGTGGGTACATGCATGATGTCGCTCTTGTAGCATGCCCATCGGTATATGTGTAAGCACATGGGTTCACATGCCTGTGTGATTTTTTGGGTGTGCCGTGCAAGCACGCAATATGTTTTTGTATGTGCAAGCTTGTGTGTTTTGGTTGGGGAACTCTTCATGTTGAGGAACTCTTAGATCTAGGAGGCTTTTCCATAAATGACCAACTTTGTCGTATTGCTCAAACTAGATACATAGCTTAAAACAATTACTTTTATGACCACCAATAAATTTTCGGACAAAAATACTCATTGGTATAGCAAATCATTGCTTCTTTCGTGAAATCAGTTGAGTCCCAAACACAACTCATTACGTTGAGTTGGGTTTCAAACTTGTGTGCCCTTCGGCGAAACAACAATGAATGGAACTCCCGGCAACCTCCTAAAGATCTTCGACAAGGATTTCGTTGCAAGAAAGAGCACAAATACTGGAGTTTTCAGCGACCTCCGGCGAAGGAATTGAGAAATAAAACTCCCGGCAGCTTTCCGACGTCCTCCGGCAAAATAATGAAGAAATAAAACCCTCAGGAACCTCCCAAAGACATCCGACAAGGGTTCCGTTGCAAGAAAGAGCACAAGTAGTGGGGTTTCCGGTGACCTCCGGCCAAGAAATAGAGAAATCAACTCTCGACGACTTTCCGATGAATTCCGTCAAAATGAATGGAGAAGGCAAGTTCTTGATAACAAAACGCAACAAACACGTAACAAAAAATACAATGAAAACACAACCAAAACGTATGATACAACAAAAATGCAACAAAAACGCAAGGTACAATGAATACGCAACCAAAACACAAGGTACAACGAAAATGCAACGAAAACATAAAAGTTGTGTTTTCGTTGCATTTTCATTACGTTTTTTGGCGTTTTCGTTACGTTTTTGTTGTGTTTTGGCATTTTCATTGGTTCGTTAAAGAAGTAAAGAAAAACCATTTATAGCCACTCAAGCTCCAAAATACCCAACTCATGGACACTTCTATTTAAGGTAAATAAATAAGTAAACTTATCTGTACACAGGTGCCATGTATCACATAGGGGCAACATGTCCAAAAAGGTTGGTACATGGAAATTCCCGATAAAATCTTGTTTCTTTCTTGTGAACCTTGCACATTTTTATGTAGGAAGTCCATATTTCTGTCCTCGTAAACTTAGCAGGCAAGACTAAAACTGAAACCTGGGTTTGATGCCCAGGATTTGGACTTAGACCTGGTCCATTCCGTAGCATGTTTGATGCATTATAGTTTTCTCCAACAGCTTGTTGGAAAATATTTGATGCCCAGGATTTGCCCAGGATATGGTTGGGTTTTCAAAATTTGTGGAAGGGGAAAATTTATCCGTGAATTTTTTTTTCCTTTTGGCCTGTGATGCATTATAGTTTTCTTCAACCACTTGTTGGAAAATATTTTTGGATGATTCCCCTCTGCGGAGTAGTTAAGTCTAGATAGCTAGAGGTCCAAAAGTGTTGATTGTTCCACCAGGACCTAATGCTGACTCATAGTTTCAGGCGTTGGATTTGGAGCTAGCCTGTAATCGATAATTTGTCTATGTTTTCCGTTGGGCCGGGTCGGTTCTGAACTTTTTAGGGCCACCCACCGTTTGGTTGGATATTGTGAGGTTTACCTCTTCGGCCTACACCCTGCCTAATTGGGTTTGGTCTACGGCTGGGTCCTAACCCCTCAGCTGATGGGTCCAGATATCAACCGCAGATATCGGTCTGTCCAGACTCCAACCACTTGCATCCCTAGTGAATTCGTGTGGTTTGATCAAAACGCCAGTTGGCATGAACGCGAGACGCACTTTGTATGTTCTAGTTTTACTGTCAGATATACTTCGCACTGATGTTCATTTTTTCCCCCCTTCTATGTTGCTTATTGTTTCTGCGTATTACAGGTGCTGAGGCTGCACATCGACCGATCGGATACAAAAGTGGAAGCGACGAATCCAACATCCGATCTTGCGACAGTCGAGAGAAGTGGGTGGACGACTCTCCAGGCCGGGGTCATGGCAAGTGCAATCTTACTGGCGGGTTTGGGGGTACTGGTGTACCTGAAGCGAGCGAAAGTATGATATCCCGTCCAAGACCGGATAGAATCATGCCAAGGTTAGTATATATTGTTCCAAGACCCCATCTGAAGTGGGGGATGAGATATAACATCAGCACCTGGAGATGCCCTAATTTTGATGAATTCCGACCCGATCCCCAGTATACCGCCTTGTATATTACAGATGACGCAGATATGTCGGGAGGGTAAAGTTAAGTTAAAAGAAGAAAATGTCATTGGGCAGAAATATTTATCAAAGTCTTTCACTGTTGTTTCGCTGATGCCGAGCACGATTACAGTCTGCGGCCTTCTGCAGTTTTTTTTTCCCGCGATCAAAAGCGGTGTATCTCTTCGTATATCTTCGTCTATGATAAATTTCACTTCCAACTGTTGGGTATATAAATTTATTTTTTTGGGGGTTCATAGAGAGATAGAGAGAGAGAGAGAGGGGGGGGGGGGGGGGGGGGGGGTTCACAATTGGACCCCTCCCGGCTGCGCGCGCAAACAGTGAGAAACCCAAACCAACCGGTGGGAACAAGTAAACCGCCACCCGGCTGAAAAGCATACAAAGACTGCCTTGTTGGGGGCAGCCTGTCAGGTGAGGGGAGTGGTGCCTCTCTTTCTGTGAGGAAGACTTCAGCTCGGGTGGACGGGAGTACAGCATTCGGCACTTTGGATGGTGGCTGCCTGGCGCCAGGGAAGGCGGGCGGGCGGTGGTGTAGCTGTGTAGGATGGGCTGCAAGCTTTGCTGCACCTGTGTGCATTTCTACTGATGATGTGCTGGCTCTACAGCAGCAGAAGTCTCTCCCGTTGGTGGGATAGGAGAAGCCGAGAAAGCATCTCTGCACAAATCAAAACGAAGTAGGGGAGAGAGGGCACCCCTGTCGGAGGCCTCTCTCCGAAACAAATCTACCTTCCGGATGTCCATTAATCAAAAGAGTAGGAAGGGGATGAGATACAATACATGATAAGGTCACAGAAGGATGGAGTGATCCCCAAGGAAGACATCGCTTTCAACAATAGCACCCATTCAGCTCTGTCATAAGCCCTGGACATATCCATCTTCTCGATCTGTGGTTCTTTTAAAGGTATGGAGAACTTCTTGAGCAATGATCGAGTGATCCGGGACAAAGGCATTTTGAAATGGAGAAATGTACTTCATTAGAGGCCTCATTTTGTTTGCAAGCAATTTAGCTAAAACTTTACAAATACGAGATATTATTTCTTCGAGGCAAGCAATGGATCCGCCCCATATCCGCAGTCCACTCACCATCGGGTAGTTATCAATACGATAAATTATTTCTTCTATGGCGATTCAAAAAAATTTAGTGCAGCTGTCCATATCTCCAAAGCTGTGAGTGTTTGCTTGTTGTCGCCAATACATATCGTCTCTTTCCAGAGTCTGCTGGAAACTAGACTGGAGCCTTTTCTCCTTCTCAATATTTTCCTCTGAAGGATCGATATCTTGAATCTTTGCCAATTCATCTTCGATCTGGTTCAATCTCTGCTTGTTGCTGCCGAACTCCTTTTTACTGCTTTCTTAACTACCATGGGGAAATAAAGGTTAGAGGTACATTGCTCTTCAAAATTGAACAATTTTCGTCTTCGCTTCTGAACTGGGCATAAAAACATCAGGATTGGGGAGTGATCACTTCCCACCATTGCATGGTGCCACAGCCCCACATTAGGGAAGAGCACCCGCCAATCCGGATTAGCCAAAGCATGATCCAACCGTTTCCGAATGTGAAATCGGAGAGAACGCGTATTGGACCAAGTATACACTGGCCCATTAAAACCTAGGTCCAAAACTCCCAAGTTGTTCATAAACTCCTTGAACTCCTGGGATTGGGAAGTAAGGACCCCTCTGCCCCCCCCTCTTCTCAGCCTTCGATAGAAGGGGAGGTCACAACAGACCTCGGGAGGCACCACGGCCTGGTGCAAGCAACACAAAGACGCCGCTCTAGTGAAAGGTAACCATTCCATCATGGTGGGGAACCAACGGCTTAAAGTCGAGACCAACCATAGGGACACCAGTCCTAATAAACGCCACACCGGTGAGCAAACAACAGGGCCACCAGCCGCCAAACACCCTTCCTATCACATCCTCAAGGAGCACCATACACACACCACATGATCCACTTGTCGCACGGAGTGGTTATCTTAGCAATAATAAAGTATTTCGAAGAAGCAAATACATCTACTAGGAAATCCGAATTCCAAAAGAGGCAAAGGCCACTTCCCGAACGAAGCTGGGAACATCGAAAAAATTATACCAATGAAGAAATACTTTTCATTTTAACAGAATTGCTCGTAGTCTCAGACAAAAATAAAATGTTCGCTCTGGTTCTGTGAAGAAGTTTCTGAAGGTTTTGGATTGCAATGGGGCTCCCCAGAACCTTGCAATTCCAAGCTAGCTGACCGCTTCATTTATTCAGTGGCGATCAGGTCTAGTCCATCGCCACGAGTCTGAGAAGTTGGAGTTAAGAATCGGGTTCTGGTGTCATGGAGATAAATGTAACTCACCTGTATCCGATCTCGCCTTCTATTCTCTTTGTATGGACTCATTCCATGTGCGGGGGGTTCCTCTTTGGTTGCGTGAGGTTAAACTGCATTACCAACAAGGTAGGTTTCCCGATCGGCCAAGTAGGCTTCTAGGTTTATTGGCATGCTGGTGGTGGGCTGGTGGCCCTGTTGTTTGCTCACCGGTGTGGCGTTTATTAGGACTGGTGTCGCTATGGATGGTCTCGTCTAGCCAAGTCGACTTGGTTAGGTTTTCGGTAATCTTAATTGTTAGAAATTTCTTTCTTTTTTTATTTTTTTCCCAAAGACTTCTTAATTGTAGTTGTGCTCTGTCAAGGTTTTAAAATTGGGCATTGGTAGCGGTATCGGTCCGGACCAAACTCGGAATCGGTTGGATTGGTCCGAAAGGGTTTCGATCAATTTTTAATAAAATAAAAAAAAATAATTCTAAATCCAACCGATCCGACTCGGTCGTAAGTATCGGTCCCAGCTGGTGACTTGGTTCGGGCTAGCACAAAACCGAGTCGTACTCGCTAGTACGACTATCGGCCTAGTTTCGAATGTGCACTGTAGTCGGTCCTGTCTTCTTTTTTTTGTATTGCAAAGGCGGAGATCATCGGGCCTTCGGGATGCGCCACAGCCTGACGCAAGCACAAACCATTGCCCACCGGCGGAAGGAGACGACCACAACTAGTCGGGGGGATGAAACCGCCACACACAGGCATTGAAGATCATCGATCACCATCAACTGAAGAAAAAAAAAATATACTAAATCTAGGGCTGGCAATTTCGGACCCAACACGACCCGACACGAAGTTAGCGGGTCTGGGTCTGGGCTAAACGGGTTCGGGTCATAAACAGGTCAACACGATATACTCGTTTAATAAACGGGTCGGGTCCGGGTTTAGGGTCTGGAAACGGTAGACACGGGAAGACCCATTTAATATTCAACCGGTCGTGTCGGGTCAGGTCAATCGGGTTGGGTCTACCTGCAATCCGATACTGTAATATATAGTATCAGTGGGTCTATCTGGTTAGGTCGGTTCTTATCGGGTCTACCCATTTATAAACAGGTCGGGTGCGGGTTTAGGATCTAGACACGATTAGTTAAACGAGTTGGGTCCGGGTGTAGGGGTTTTGGACACAACACGAACCCGACCCGACCCGACATGACCCATTGCCAACCCTAACTAAATCGCCACACACAGGCGTAAAAAAGACCACACACGGGCAGGGAAATCAGGCTCTACACCCACACACAAAAAAAAAGAAAATTCAAAACTCAAAAAAAGACGCATCACCTCCAGATCCAACCGTCGGCTGAAAATTTGGAGTCAAAGCCGAATCGCCCCACCGCCATCGAATCGCCGCCTCCGCCAGCAATTTCCACCGGCCATCGGGGGCGAACTGAAAACCCATCGGCGGAGATCCTTGACGCCGGGGCCAGATTCGACCTTTCCGCCATACCCGGAAGCAAATCCGGCCTCGACCATGAGTTGAGGCCGTCACCAGCCGGTCCCATCTTGATGTGAAGTGTTCTTGCAAAGTTGCATAGAGTTTCAAGGTTAAGAGCTGCATCAAAACAAGTAGCAGGACCCAAAGGTACTGCCCCTAAAACAATAGGACACCATGGCCCTCCAGGGCCTCCACTCCCCTTCAATGTCACAAAAGGGGAGGGGGGGGGGGGGTCTCAAAGCTAATAATTGGTGCTGTTGCTCATGTGATGTGAGCTATATGGGCAAAGGACCTTTTGCTCACTCTCACTCACATCATCCGAACCACTTCATGCTGGCTAAGTGGCTGGCACATCAATTGTTTGGATAGAAAGTCCCGGTGGTTGCTCTTTCATTGTGTGGCATGTGCCACTTGCCCCCCCCCCCATGTCTATCTTTGAAGAAGCTGCCATAGAACCCACGAGGCAAGGGTGGGCCCCGATTTGCGCAACATCAGACTTTTCTCAAGGGGTTCGACTCTGCTCCCGTAACCGAAGGCGCCCATTAACATGCCAGTAGCGCTTAGGACCGTGCGATGCAGAAGCAACAGTCATGCAGAAGCAACAGTCATGATGCGCAAGAGGGCACTGATCGTAGTTCTTAGTGCTACTGGCGTGTTACTGGCTGTTTTTCATTCCAAACTTGCAGTTTCTATTACATTTTAAAAATAACGGCTATTATTTGTTTCCGTGGATTGAAGACTTGAGAACGAAATCTCATCATTCTGTGCGTTTCTTTGCTAATCGGACATTGAACCACCGAATTAATACTAGATATGATGATTGATAGAAATGTCCTCATCCGAATGAGATTTAACCAGAACAGCTGTTCTGCATCCCAGACACCCCCTTAGTTACAAGAGTTCTATCTAAGAAGTTAGGAGGGAACCACCGGTTCTTGTAGGGGACAATACTTGGGATTCACAAAAAATCCTCCAATCCGTTTCACACTTTTATTTTTTGCTGGGTGGGTTGAACTCGACCCAACCCGAATTTTGGACGGATTTGGATTAATGCATTTGAAGATTGGGTTGGGTTAAGGTTGAAAAATTGCAACCCAAATTGAATTTGGGTCGGGCTCGGGTTGATTGGGTCGGGCAACCTGACCCAATCCGAACCCGAGTACTCCTATATATCTACGAGTCTGTGATATAGAGGTAACAATCACAACCATCCCGAGTACTCATATGTTGAGAAGTCGCAGTCACAGTCATCCGTTTTGCCCAGTCCCATATTATTTATTTGCTTCTTGCTTATCAAAATAAAGGCATTATCAAATGATCTAGTAAATTAAATGGATATAAATGGAAAAAAAAATTATATAGTAGTGTTAGCAAGTATATATATTTTTTTAGATTTTGATCTTCTAAGGTTAAAATTTAATAAGTATACCCGAATCTGCACAACCGGATCCATCCTACCAACTTGGGTTAACCCGAGCCCAATCCAAGCATATAAATTTTAGCTTGGATTGAGCTTGAGCTAGGCATCTCGGGTTGGATTGGATTAGGATTGGGGGTTTTAGTACTTGGGTTGGGCTTGGATTGACCCTTAACCCAACTCAATCCGTCCTAGTTGCAGCCCTACTACCTATGGGACCAAGGGATAAGGTGCTAGAAGCTCAAAAGGCTCCAAAGATCAAAACAAAGAAAGCGGCATAGCTGCTATTTTATTAAATTTCATAATCTCAAGAATATAGCATCAATGGTCAGGATTCGCACGTGCAAACACGGCACAATTAAGCCCGTGGTGTCCCTTTCGCACATTGTGCACGACAAGATATTTGAGTTACGTAGGGGATAAGAAACGAGATAATGTGAAGTAAAGAGCAAGGGAGGATAGTGGGCCAGCAAATATTAGGATGGATATGGTATTGTTAAAGATTTTGACGTGGCACTAAATTTTAGGGATGAAACTTGGGTCGGGTTGGAGCCAACCCGAAACTCAACTGAACTAGTTCACCTCTACCATATTGAAACCCGACCCACACTAAGGTTGGGTCGGGTCGGATCGATCGTTGGTCTAAAAAACAATGGCTATTGGCTTTAGCCACATGTTTTGATCTCTTGGTGGCTGGTTTAACGTGAGCAAACAACAAATGGTTACTTGTGTGCTAGTGTGATGTTGCCCCCAAATCCAAACCCATGGCATTATGTTGACTTATCATCTATATAACATGGCACGTCGGTTTTGTGCCGACTAGACAAAACGGAAGCTGATTAGGACAAGCTGACTGTACAAAAAATGAACCGAATAGATCTAACCATTCGTTCAAAAATCAACTGCACTAAACCCCTAACCGTTCATCCCATGATCGTTGTTCGCATCAACTGCTATAAATCCGCATGTTGAAATTTCAGCCGCCCCAAACCATCGGGTCGATCTTGAGGAATCCGTTCGAATAGAGATAGCTGTCATTGATCAATTATAGGGGGAAGGAGAGTTGGTCACGCCAAAGGAGCCCGCTTCATGCCAATCGGCACAGGCGAGGAAATGGGTGTCCCTATGAATGTCGGTGTTGTCGTTGAAAATGTTTTGCTGCCGAAGGCGTTCGGGTGTGTTCCCACCGAAGGCGGCCCGCTGCAGTGCCGACATATGTGTTGCCGCCTAAGGCGGCTCCCTGCAGTGCTGACAGGCACGAGCATGCACTAGTACATATACAGGGGCCGGACCTATATGGAGAATAGGGCCATGGTCACTCCAAAACTTTGAAAAGCTTTTAGGTCCTCCCTTGATGATTTGAAAATTTTAGAAAAAAATCAACAGACAGTTCTTCCAAACTTTTTCAATTTTATACTTCCTGGCTCTGGCGCCGCTAATATATATGAGTTCGGTTCTCGGATTGGGTTGGGTCTATCCAAGCCTTAACCTTAAACCGGCCTGTATTTAGTCGATCGTGTCCACAAAATTCAGAATTGAACCAATCGGACCCATTTAGGTTGGGTTGGTTTGGTTCTCGGTTTTACCCTACCAAGCTACACATATGCTAAATTTCAAAGATTTGACATAGGGATGGCAATGAGGGGTAGGGGAGGGTCTATAGCCATTCAAGTTGTGGGTTTCGGTTCGTGTTTTGCGTGGGTATGTATTGGACATAGTATTACAATTTTGCTACAATACACGATATTGTAATTTTTTTTTGGACAACATAGCCTTAAGTCCTTTTAGCAGATGCTATATTAGCTAAAGATATGTAATATTTCAATATTGAGCAACACCCCTCTCCGAACAAAACGTGCTATAGCAAGTCCATCCCCAAACAACACGTGTTATAGCAAGTCCCCCACCCTTCTTTTACCAAGTCCCTCCCAGAACAACACGTGCTACAACAAGTCTCCCACCCTCTTTTACCCTCTCAAATGACAAAACTTTCCTTCCAACAAAAGTATCCATTCGTGTCCAACAAGAGTATCCATTTGCCGGTTGGCACTGTGTATATAGCGGCTGCTACAATGATTTCATTGTACCTGCTATAGTGAAATCACTGTAACGAGAATATCAATTCAGTTTGGTAAGTATCAATTTAGTGAATTGATACTATTGCTACAATGATTTCACTGTAGCAAGAGTATCAATTCGGTTTGGTAAGAGCATCAATTAGTAGAATGGATACTCTTGCTATAGTAATTTCACTATAGCAACCGCTACATGTATAGTGTCAATAGACGAATGGATACTCTTGTTACTGAAGACAAATAAAAATTCTTTTTGGAGATGAATGAATACTCTTACTATAATGACTTCACTATAGCAGTTACAGTGAAATCTCTATAGCAACTGCTGCATACATAGTGTCAACTGGCGAATGGATACTCTTGTTGAAGACAAATGGAGATTCTTGTTGGATGCGAATGGATAATTTTGTTGGAGGGGCAACGGAGGGGCAATTTTATCATTTAAACGGTTGAAAAAGTCAACCATTTTTAGGGATGTGTTGTGCAAACGTGTGTGGGACTTTAGCTAATATCATAATAAACCATATCCTTTTGTTTAATTAAGGACCTATAAAGAGATTTAAGGCTAAGTAAACTTTTTTTTTTTCATACCATGTGATTTTAGATGTTGATGGACACAATTCTGAAGACACAATGCTTGATGTCTGCACCCAATTTTTAGTTAACATTGTTCAAAAATGCCCAAAAATCCTTCAAGCCCAATCAAGATTTATATTTCTTATAGTGCATTATGTAAGTAGAGCAATCGGATTTTAGGTCTAGGTATTGAGATACTTGTACCCATACCCAAAACTTATCGGGTAGAGTTTTTATACCCATACTCCACACAGTTCTAGTTTCGGTACAAAAATTTAAATTCAAATCTTCTATCCCATTTTTCTGCCCCCCAAATCATCGCCATCCGTTGCATCCATACCTGATCGGTGC
This sequence comes from Chamaelirium japonicum, assembly GCA_947650365.1. Taxonomy (NCBI): domain Eukaryota; kingdom Viridiplantae; phylum Streptophyta; class Magnoliopsida; order Liliales; family Melanthiaceae; genus Chamaelirium; species Chamaelirium japonicum. The sequence goes on from OX393556.1 coordinate 38,110,934, forward strand.
ATCGCACTCACCCCAACCGACAGGCAAAGGGACAACAATGATCAAGTACAAGATGGTGCCTATGTCGCTGGGCCAATCAGAGTCGTTTCTTTGCCTGTCAGTTGAAGCTGAGTGCGATGCACTGATCGGATATGGGTGCATCAGACGACTGTAACTTAAGGGGCAGAGAATTTGAGTTCCAAAAATTTATACCCATACTCGGATTTTCAAAGTAAAAAAAGTATCATTTTCAGGTCATGTTTTGTATCTTTATTAAGAAAAAAAAACTTTTGATTGAAGTTGCAACAACTAATTTAGGTGCAGTAAAAGCTTGCCTCTCATTTAATTAACTTTTTTATGATATTAGACAAAGTGCTATCAGGATGACGCAATCGCTCATTGATATGCCGACCATGGTCGCCACCCGACCCGTTTAACTAATCGTGTCTAGATTTTAAACCAGTACCCGACCCGTTTATAAACTGGTAGGCCCGATAAGACCTGTTTACCACATGGGTTTATTTAGTTGACCCGATCCGATCTGATCCGGCTCAACCCGACATTACCTGATAGACCCTGCTTATACTATATATTATAGTATCGGATTGCGGGTAGACCCGACCAGACCCGACCCGACACGACCCAGTGAATTTGAAACGGGTCTTCCCGAGTCTACCGTGTCCGGATCCTAAACCCAGACCCGACCTGTTTATTAAACGGGTCGAACCGTTTACGACCCGAACCCGTTTAGCCCTGACCCAGACCCGCTAACTTCGTGTCGGGTCGGGTCGGGTCTGCCGTGTCGGGTTCGAAATTGCCAGACCTAGTTTTTCCACACCAGCACTAAGGTGAGGAGAGCACGAAACCGGATTCGGAGTCTGAGGGTCGGCGGGCAAGATGTGGAGGATCCTCAAGGTATCCAAGAGGCCTTGGTGGGATTTTTTCAGTCTCGCTGGACCAAATCTGAGGTCCTAGAGATTCAAATGTTGGTGGATTTGCCATGTTGTATTACCCCTGAGGATAACACATTTCTCATTCGGACCCCTCGACCGGGGGAGATACGTCGGGTGGTTTTTATGGCTCCAGGTAGGGCTGGCAATTTCGGACCCGACACGAAGTTAGCGGGTCTGGGTCAGGGCTAAACGGGTTCGGGTCGTAAACATGTCGACACGATAGACCTGTTTAATAAACGGGTCGGGTCCGGGTTTAGGGTCTGGACACGGTAGACCCGGTAAGACCCGTTTAAAATTCAGCGGCTCGTGTCGGGTCGGGTCGGGTCTACCCGCAATCCGATACAGTAATGTATAGTACCAGCGGGTCTATCGGGTCAGGTCGGGTCGAGTCGGATTGGGTCGGATCGGTTCAACTGAATAGACCCGTGTGGTAAACGGGTCTTACCGGGTCTACCAGTTTATTAGCGGGTCGGGTACGGGTTTAGGATCTAGACAAGATTAGTTAAACGGGTCGGGTCTGGGTTAGGGGTTTTGGACACGATCGAAACTAGACACGACACGAACCCGACCCGACCCGACCCGTTTACACTCCTAGCTCCAGGGAGCAAGTCACCTAGCCCGGATGGGTTCAATTGTGAGTTTTACAAGGAGTTTTGGGATGTGGTGGGGGCTGATGTTGTTAGGGATATACAGAGGTTCTTCACCACAGGTAGGTTGGAGGTTGGCTGGAATGAGTCCTCGGTTGTTCTCATCCCTAAAACAAAGCATCTAGAGACAATGGCGAACTTTCGGCCGATTAGCCTATGCAATCAGCAGTACAAATTCATCTCAAAAATTTTAGCGAATGGGCTACGGGTTTTGCTGCATAATATAATTTCGGAGGCTCAATATGCCTTTGTTCCTGGGCGGCGTATCAGAGATAATGTTCTCTTTACGTAAGAACTTCTTCATGACTTACATATGGCCCCAACTCGTACAGCAGCGATGGCTATTAAGGTTGATTTGGAGAAAGCATACGATAGAGTTCAGAGGGCATCTTTAGATACTACTAGTAAGAAACCCTGGCAATGCCCGAATGTGCTTGATGCATACCATTTGGCAAGGACAACATCACAACTGTTCGAAGAAGTGTGAAATCTGAAGTAAGTGTGATTCACTTGTTAGAGAGAGAGAGGAGAGAGAGAGATTAACATCAAATGACCATTAAATATCATTGAATGGAAACTTATCATCTTTATGGTAAGTTTTTAAATGGATTTAAAAGAGAGCCTCGTTCACATATGAAAAAAGAATTCTAGCTCTTTAATAGACGTCCACATGTCACAACACGGGAGAGAGGCTTCTATTTTAGTATATAGTATAGATAGATTTTAGACCAGAAGGGATTTCATCTTGTCTGGCAAATGTAGATCAGGCAATGTGTCACAATGATTTCGATGCGGCTGCTAGTGAATGGGGCAGAAACCCGGACTGTGTTCCCTAGTTGTGGCCTGCGGCAAGGTGACCCACTCTCACCATACCTTTTCATGTTTGTGTCCAAGCTAGGTGATTCATTGGGAAATCGAGAAGAGCCTCATCGGCGGCGATATTGAAGGTTTCACTATGACAGGCAATCCGTAACCAATCTGTACGTTGGCTTATGCGGATGACTTTCTGTTTTTTGTGAGGGCAACCATTTTGGATGCTTGGGGTTTAAGGGTTGTTTTTTCGAGGGTAGAGGTTAGTACCGGACTGCATATCAACCTCAGTAAATCTAGTGTAAAGTTCCCCTGAAACGTGAAGAGGGAAGTGCGGTGAAGTATTCTCCACTCATTTGAGATGCGAGAGAAGGGGTCATGGTTGCACTTGGGGGTCCCAGTTGATGGCTCGAGGGTTCGGGCATATCATTTTCAAATTGCGTTGAGCAAAATGGAGGAGCGACTTTCTGGGTGGAAAGCGAAGAATTTATCCTAGGAAGGTTGACTGATGTTGTTACAATCAGTTTTGGTCGCAATGTCGGTTCATCTCATGGCTGTCGGAGGTTTGCCGATGGGCCTACTGCATCAGATGGATAGAGTTTGCAAGAGTTTCTTTTGGGGACTCCACTCAGGTGGCCATCATTTGCATTTGATTTCCTGGGAAACAACCACCAAGACACGGAGTCATGGGGGCCTCCAGCTCCAAAGTTTTAACACGAGACAGTACCAACACGACATTTCCTCACTGCTGTTTGTGTTAACAGATAACAGTCATGGCGCTCGATGGGTTCGGGACAAGTATAAGATCGATAGAGATAATTGGTCAGGGTGGCAAGGTAGGCGGGTATCCCTTTGGTTGGCGGCGACTTTGCGGAGGGTGAGGTTGCGAGAGTCCATGGCAGAACATATATGACCTAAATACCAGCGCATGTTACAGGAACTAAGTGGTGCTATTCATTTGGAGCGGGGAGGGACCTCTATTTGGTGGGGGGAAAAACTGTGGTTATTACGAGTTCCGGGGAAGGTGCACATGTTTTTATGGAAATTACTTAATGGAGCTTTATCAACTGCATCTGTACTGCGACATCGTCTTCGTAGAGGATATGGAGGATGAATCTGGTGTGAGGAGTCTGAAGAGGACATTGAGCATATCTTTTGGCAGTGCCCACGCACCATTGAGTTCTAGAAGGAGGTCCATAAGCAAACGAGGCTGAATTACTTTCACTTGGACTTATTGTCCCTCGGGTCGAAGGTGGGGCGGAGGAGTACTAGGCCTGTGCCAAGCGAGGTGTTGGTAGTTGCTATGTGGCAGCTCTGGAAAGATAGATTTGACAAACTTTTTCGACAGGTGGCACCCTTGATTCCTTGTAGTGTTCATTTGAGTGTCCAGCTTTGCACTCAATTTGTTCATAATTAGCAGCCAGGATGGCAAGAGGAGCACAAAGCGCTTGAGGGCGAATGGGTGATGATGAGATGGATCTTTCTCGAAGTCGGAGGGGAGGTTGCTGGCGGGGCTTGGGTGATGGCAACCATGGCGGGTAGCATGTGTGCTACAGCTTCCTTCCAGTGTAGGGTATAAACTCCACTTATAGCTGAGCTGAGGGCGTTACAAGGCGGCGCCTTTGATGAACTTGTGCATGGGAATTATGGAGCTAGGGTGGGGGTGATAGTGACGGAAGCGACTCGGGCCCGGGATGTGCTTGTCCTAGGTAGGGACATCACTAGTGAGGTAACCCCTTACATTGTCTCTTGCATGCAAGCATGGGATCGTCTCACTAGGGCAACAATTAGGTGGGTTCCGAGAGTTGCGAACAATGTGGCTCATTAGATGGCGACGGAAGCTTGGTTGCAAGGAATAGAAGGCTCCTGGTGTTCAGACTTTCCTTCTTTACTTTCTGTCCTTATAAGGGAGGACCTGAAGGTCATTCTGTAATGACCACCATCTTATTTTTTTTTAAAAAAAAGGTGCTTCCTTCACCGTATTCTTCCACCATCGCCCCTATTGTCAACACCCTCGTCCATCGCCATCATAACGACTTGGCCGCTGTCAAGTTTTTAGCAACCAAATGAATATTTTTCAGTAGAAATAGAAGAGCGTATTTTTCAGTAGAAATAGAAGAGCGACTTATCATAGGATTCATTTCCATCAAACAGAGTCTAAACATTTAAGCACTTATTTTCTCGGCCATCAGTAAATCTATTTATTTATTGCTCAACTGTATAAATGTTACTAGTACTAATCATGTGCAATGCACAGACTTGTTGTGCCACTCGATGCACTAAATCCTGCTCCTTATTGTGTTTAGAGAGAGAGTAAGAGATAAGAGAGAGAGAGAGTGTAAGAGAGAAGAGAGAGAGAGAGAGTGTGTGTGAGAGAGCGAGAGAAGAGAAAGAGAGTAAAAAATGCATGTGAGAGATGAAAAAAAGAGAAATGGTTGACACACAGAGGCCTCAGCTTTATAAGTATTTACAAACTAGTGTTAAACCCAAAGGAGGTATGTGCCACTACCACTAATTATTGCCGCCAACACTATGGTCCATCCCCATCGATGTTCATTGTTGTAGACTATTAGATGTAGAGTGACACTCGCCCGTCCCTACACGCTGTCCCTACACGCGCACAAGGAGAGAGAGAGAGAGAGAGAGAGAGAGAGAGAGAGAGAGAGAGAGAGAGAGGCTGCCATGTAGCGCTCTAAAGATGAGTGATTAAGAAGTCAAAGAAAAGTATGCATATTTACATATATTTGAGGTATGAATATAATTTTTCTTATAATATAGTGAAGGTAATGTTGGGGGAATCGGCTTACACCGATGCCAATCCCTTGTATTGTGAAAGCCTTCAGCCCTCAGGCTGATGCTTGAGGTTCGAGGATCAAAACCCTACAGAGATCGCATAACCATACAGATGATACGATGGATAAATACAATACAACAAACACAATAGAATAACAGGCAATCAAGGGGTTGGATTATCACTAGCAAGAATTACACCATGTAGTGGTCACCACTTCTCGGACCCCACAACCCTAATCTTGCTCCCCTCATAGATCACACTCATGAATTAGAGATAACTCGTCCGAGAGATACACAAAGATTATCGAAGGATTACCAAGGAACCAAGAGAAGATCCGCACCCATATCCTCTTCTTCTTTCTCTCTACGTTCCTTTCTCTCCCTTTTCTGTAGACGGTAAACCATAAACTGGGTTTTTGTTCTCTCTCATCTATGACTTGCTCTGAATCTTCTATCAAGAATAACCACTCCACCGTAGTCACGGTTGCCACGCTATCACGAGCATTCAAGAGCCCGGGAGGGCACTGCACACCTTGATCATTCAATCTCCCCGTGGCTCGTCCTTTTTCCGTAGACAATCTTGAACACCTCCGTAGTCGTCGTTGACGATTCCCACCGAATTCCAATCTCTACATCAAGCCTCTTCCCCTTCCCCTTATATAGCTAAGGCTAGGATAAAGCTGTGAGATTTCCTCTATCCCAAAACCCAGGTACTGAGATGAGGTCTCATCATGCATATAAGGATCGTGTATGCCCTCTACTTTATCGAGGTGGGACTAATCCTTCAACACTCCCCCTCACGTGCAGGCCAATTTATTTGTGGTCCTTGTTACGTGGATGATAGATGTGTGGGGACCACACCCAGCAGTGAGTGATATGGTTAGGCTCTGATACCATGTGGGATTTCTTCTATCCCAAAATCCAGATATTGAGATGAGGTCCCATCATACATATAAGGATCCTTTTTGCCCTCTATTTTCCGAGGTGGGACTAATCCTTCAACAAGAGTGTCGGACACCAATCAGAGATCCAAAACTTGAAATTGTCTTGCCAAAATAGAAGATCCCATAACCCGACCCCTATTGTCAGGGCCCAAGTCGTGCGCACGATCCTATCAGGGTATTAGCTTTCGTAAGCCAAAACCCAACAGATAAAACATCAGATCCACACAACAGAGCAACCCATCACAGCCTTTTTTATTTTATATATATATTTGTGAGCTTGCCGACGATCTGCGAATCCTTTTTCATGCATCTCATGAGAGATTTGTTGCATGGAATCAGTGCAGATCTAGAGCAAGAGAACTTTCCCCAATGGCAGAAGGGCACGTCAGCATTTCAGCTTGATCAAAGAACTTGACCAAATGACGACGTGGCGCACCGCCATTGGGCCGTAAAGAAGTGCAGCAAAATAACCCGGGTAGCAAAAATGTCTCCGGTATCCCAACTCTGTTTATGAACTTTAACACTGTGCTCTTTGTACTAATTAATCAATTTTTAAAGTGAGGCACAGAGCGAGCGAGCGAGCGAGATAGAGAGCGCCCTGAGCTCCCTGCAACTAAGAGAGAGAGAGAGAAGAGAGAGAGAGAGAGGAGAGAGAGAGAGAGAGAGAGAGAGAGAGAGAGAAGAGAGAGAAAGAGGAGAGAGAGAGGGGGGATCTGAGCTCTCTCTGCAACAAAGCGTGATTATTAATGGCGGAGAGAAAACCGAGAAGCAGAAAGAAGTGAGGCCCATGGGCGGGAATTAGGCAGACTTCATTTTGAAAGAAGGAAAGAAAATGGGGGTCTCCCCCGACCGAAGGAAAAGCTGAAAAGCTCCATCGAGGAAGCGGCTTTCCCTCCCCCCCGTCACATGCATTTCATCAAGCAGGTGAGATTCACTCTCATAGAGAAATGGGTGTGCAGCAATTTAATATTCGCGTGCATTTGTTAATGGGGAATTTTGAATGCAAAGAAAAAAAATTGAATCTTGTGTCTAAAGGCTCCAACCCATCTTCAAGCTCTGTTCTTGGTTCTAATGGCATTTTCGCTGATGGGTGTTCAGGATTTTGGAATCTTATGGTGTTTTGGGGGGTTTGGCTTCTAAGGATTGATCTGTTTTTTTTTCAGCAGCATTGATTTTGGGTTTTATGGGTTCCTCTTTAGTGCATTTTTCTCCGTTTGGGTTTGATTTGAGGCAGCAAAGGGTTTCAGTTGGATCAGTGGTGTCATGGGATTCATTCATCGGCCTAACCTGAGATGGGGGTATTGTGTGTTGAAGGGATTGATCTTCTGGGCATTTCCTGGTGATGACTGGGGTGGTGGTGGTGGTGGGTAGGAGCGGAATCCAGGTGGCACCGAGCCCGTAGGTGATTGGGATTGCAAAATGGACCGCCGGAATTGGCTCTGGAGGCGGAAGTCATTGGAGAAGAGCCCGGGTGATACCGAGAGCTCAGGATCAGCGTCGTCTCTTTCTGAGAGATACTCTGATGATCAGGTTGGTCTCTGCTGCCCCTTCTGCTTCTTCTGTCTTTTTAAGTTTCAGTTTACTTGCTTTTATCATCTGGAAATGAGCCAAGAACCTGATTCAAATACTAGGTGGTGGATCATAGCTTTTACAAAGCTTTGTTTGATTTGGCGATGGCCTTTCTCATGTAAAGAATGCGGTCTTACAGCAGCTCGTTGAAGTTTTAGCCCATCAACACTCAAATCCCTGCTGAGAGATGGCATTTCATCCGATCATTTGCCCCTTTCTGTTTTGCCTCTCTATTCTATCAATGTCATATCTTGCCACCCAAATTACAGAATCCGCGAAGTCTTTTACTCCCATGCGCTGATTTGGTATCAGAGCTTAAGGTTGGGCATCACCTTGACGACCCGAAATAAGAGAAAGTTTCTTGATTGTTACATGAAAGCACAAAGAGAAAAAAAAAAAAAACCTTAAGAGGATCCTCCACAAGTTGATGGATCTCGATGAGCGAATCTCCTCTTAATATTATAGCCATCTTTGACCTCCTCCGATTGTAAAGAAACCTCCTTGAGAGCATGATCATGAGGAAGGTGAGCAAATTAACAATATTAGCTTGCATGAACTTGACACAAAGCACCAAGCCAGTGATTGAACTTCTCCAAAGCCTCATTAAACGGGTGTAACATGGAAACCACCAAACAATCGATACATTCAAGTTAATGATCCACCTCAGATATAATCTTTCTACAACAATTTCCAATGAACCATTAGGCGTGATGGAAGTGAGAGCATGATGGCTTCAAGGACATCATAAAGAAGCTACGATCGAAGGCCCGAACTTTGTAAGAAATCTTGATCCTAATGCTTACCTCGACTTGTTGACGACAATGGAGGACTACTACGAGTTGTACATGATCGACGAGGTATCCTTGTTCTATATAAAGCAAGTTTTGACAATTCATGTTTGGATCTGAGTTCAAATCAAGCAAAAAACGAACCATTCAGCTGGTAGGCCGTTTTGAAAAATGTTTAAAAAATAAAAAAATATCCATGCTTCACATCCAATTCGGCTAATTTGTGCTTGGTTCAGCCAATTATGGTTTGATTCAATGGATTCTGACTTTGATTCGGTCAAATTTTCAGGTGATTTAGGGCTCATTTGGCCTACTCATGGCTCACTCGGGCTTGATTCTACTAAATCAAGTCTGATTCAGACTGCTATGGATCAATAGCGGATCCCAATTAGAGCTCTTTTTTTCGATTTGGGGAGGTGTTTTGGTTCAGACCAGCTAAAATCCAATCAAGTTCATGTTTGGGTGGGAGTTTCGGTTGGTATCGGGTAAAATCCGAAACTGATTCAAGCAAACTGGTTCTGGCTGGACAAACCCTCGAACCATGATATAAGAGGCTTATGGACACCATAATTCATCAATGAAGTTCTGGAAATTTCTCGTATTTGTTGCATACATTTGTTATGATTGTCTTGGTGAGATGCCTCGGTTCTTTGGTTTGAGTACCAGGAAACACTAAGATGTGACCCGTTGATGTCCAGCTAGAAGCCTAGATGTGAGACTATTCTAGTCTTATCTTTGCGTATATATTCTTAGTGTCTATATCTATTCTATTTGATAATTGATACTCATTGTGAATCATTCATAAATCTAGATCCATCACAACGCCTTCCCAGACCCAGAATTATTGATGCTGATTTATAAATGCAGCACACACATTGTAAAAGAATCCTCATCTGATTGCAAAATCCATTTGGATCCTCATCCTTCTTCATATTAGCTTTCTCTAGTTAGTTTTTTATTCATCTTTGACCACTTTTATATCAGAATTTCACTTCAGTTTCCGATCTGATTTTACTTTGATTTTTCTACATCTTACCCAAAATCCTAAATCTACCAAATCCCTTTACACTTCACCACTCTCATGCATAATTCATAGTTAGCTGTTCTATTGGCTCCACTAGGTCTATTTTGGTTTGCTTATACGGCCCAGGCTACATCGGCGGCTAGATCAGTTCATATGTTGATATAGGTCTTGTCCTATATCTTATGTGGTTTAGTTACTAGAGGGTAACTGATGCTTGATAATTCCTTAACTTCCTCCTAAATCATAAGGAAGAAAAAGGTGAATGATGTTTGCAGGATACCGCTACCACCCATCCTGCAACTCTCACTAAGGTCACAGATCGTGCAACATAGGTCGTCATTTTGGCATCGTGATGATCCTCAAATTAGTCGTGGTTGGAGAGGGATGAAATAAACTTTTAATCGTCAAAAGCCTACATATAGTATGATACAAATGGAGAAATTGGATAAACAAAAGAGTAAGCGAGTTGGTGTCTGGGATCTATGGAAAATTAGCTCTGAGGCAGCTCAAGAACTCATGCCCAAACTTTCCACGAGGACTTACAAGGTTTGAGATCATGGTATGGTCTTTGTCAATAGTAGTAGTTTGGCTGGGGAAATTGTGAGGGTATTGGAGGCACGTGTACGAATGCAAATAGAAAGAATTTAGTACGGAGGTGGATTGGAGATTTGCTTGTTTTGTGATGGTGTGCTAAGGTGATTGTCAGATGTCTTAGCATAACCCATGGAAGGGTTCAAGTTAGGTTCACAAACAATCATATAAATTCTATTCAATCTATTTCTGAGTTTTCTAGGACATTTATGTCCCATAGCTGACCTACTTTAGTGGAAAAAGGCTTGGTTGTTGTTGTGGCTGATTTTTGTAGCGAGTAATTACTACCATGTGAAGGTGCAACATATATATTTTTATTAAAATAATTAATAAAATCACTTAAAATAATAAAAGAATTGATAAAAGACTACTTGCATTATGAATATTTACAGTATTAGTTAATTATGCAATTGAGAAATGACTACATCTCTTTGCTAGAAAAAACCCCTGGGGAAATTACTAAGTAATTTGGGAAGGATAAAGTGCTATAGCATTTACTCTCCTAGTGCGTTTGATTTGCAATGAACTAAGGCAGCATACCTTTCAAGCTATTTTCAAACATCAACAGGGCAGATTGGAAAGGTTGAAGCTTCTTGAGATTAGTGTGCATATTGTTTAAATGGGAGGTATCCATAGAGGAGTGACGAAGATGTTTTTGATCGGTGAGATTGTTTCTAATTACACCACTAATATATAATGTATGGCTAGCGTACAGAAAATCCAACAGCACATAAGAAATGATTTAGAAAATTAATTGCAGATATTGGGTGACTCGTTAGCCATTAAGATATGATTAGTCACCACAACATAGTTTGCTCATTTAATTTGTTTATTGATTATTTGACAGGAGGTTTTAATGGCTTCTCCAAATAATGCTTCACCAAATCATGCTCAATCACCAGATGTTTCTTCGAATATTTCTGGTAGTGAAGTCCATGAAACTGTAAAAAGTTTGACTGAGAAGCTATCAGCTGCTCTTATGAACGTTAGTGCTAAAGAGAATTTGGTGAAGCAGCACATGCAAGTTGCAGAAGAAGCTGTTCTAGGTAAGCTCTCCCACTCATGAACTTCCAATTTTAAACTTTTAATATGAACTTAGGAGGCATAACTAGTCCATATTATTGGTGATGGAAAAAGAATGAAGTTTGGATTCAATCCTTCCGCTGCCAAACCTTTTTCAAAATTATTATAGCAAAGCACAAGTGGGTGAAGGGCATCAGGCACATCTAATTTCAGGATTGTTGTTTCATTTCAGCTCTTTGGATTATAATTTGTCCCACAGAGATCAATGCAATTTCCCAAATCAAATTTTGTCTTCTACCTTCTACGTCTAGACTCTTTCCTAGTCTAGTGGAAGCTTGGAGGTTTGCTCTCTGATTGCATAAGCTTAAACTGTGTAACCAATATGGTAGTTGTGTCCCTTCTCACCAACTAGCCTTCTGGGTTTTTTACATACTCACCAATATGGGGGCCTCTTACTCACCAATATGGTAGTTGTGTCTCTACTCACCAATATGGGGGTCTCTTATCTAGTTGTCTGGTCAGATGTTCAATATCAATCTTAGAGGGTTGGCGTCATGTGGAAGTCCAATCGGAAAATTCTTGTCAATCTCCCCTATAATCGACCCTGATCTTGATGGGATAAGACGTGGATGATGATGGACCATGCTTAACGATTATGGTTTATCTTTTGTTGGCTACCTTTTGGTAATGCAAACTCATCTGTATACATATACATTTAGTAGTGTGAAACAAAAAATTGCATTTTCGTTCTAGTCTGACCTGGAAGGTTGCAACATTGGTCAAGTTGAACCCAAATGTAATAAACCCACCATACTCATTTGGTAGCTCAGGTTGAGGTCACACATAGGGATGGCAATGGGTCCAGTTCGGGTTTTAAATTCCTATTGTAAACGGGGTGGGCCTATTCAAAAATCATACAAATCAATTCCCCCCCACCCCCACCCCCTCCACCACCACCAACACACACACACACACACACACAAACACACACACGTTTACTTATGTTACGCTTACTCATATAACTAATGGCCTTTCACTTACATAGAAGTTTCATAATTTGTTGATTTTTTGTGGGAATGTGATCATCCTCGCCAAAAAACAACAAACTCAAAAATCTCTAGAAATATCAACATTATATTTAAATTAACAGTTAAAATGGACAACCAATTAAGCTTCTAACATTTGATGGCCCTAGAACTTTTGGAATTTGTTGATTTTTAGTGGATGTGATATTTATGGTTAGGTGATCATCCTCACAAAAAATCAACAAATTCTGATACTTCTATGTTGGTGAAATATAATTAGTAATTATGTTTAAGTGTAACATAAGTAAACGATTCCCTCCCTCCACGCACACGCTATATATATATATATATATATATATATATATATATATATATATATATAAAGGGAGCCGCTAGATGTTCGGAGGAAACTTACCTCCATATGTGGTGATTTGATACACCTAGGAGTTTTAGAATGTGTCGATTTTTTGTGAATATTGTCACCTTACCTTAGATAGAACACCCACAAAAAATTAGCACATTCTAAAACTTAGGAGCATCAAATGTTAGAATTCAAATTAACGGTTAAAACGGACGGTCGATAAAACTTCTAACATTTGATGTCTCTAGGAGTTTAAGAATGTGCCGATTTTTTGTGAGTGTTCTATCTAAGATAAGGTGCTTATAATCACAAAAAATCAACACATTCTAAAACTCCTAGGTACATCAAATCACCGGCATAATGAGGTAAGTTTCCTTTGAACGTCTGGAGGCTCCCTTTTCCATAAATATATATATTAGAATCCCTCAAGTGCGAACTGTTGGTGCGATCCACTAGGTGCGACTTGATGAGTACATATGCACTGGAAGTATTGCAACATATGCAGCAGAGCACAACAACATGTGGATGTTAGTGTGCATGCACCGCCCAGCCGTCTAGTGTAACATTTGCAGTGGAAGTAATGCAATATATACAATGGAACATCGCAACATATGGATGTTAGCGAGTAAACATATGTTAGATGTGATGCATGCACCACCCAAGCAATGCATCACATCCATACAAAATAAATTCAACGGCCTTCATCGAGCCAACATATGTTAGCTGCAATGTATGCACTGCTTAAACAATACATGATAGCCTTACAGATTAAATCGGATGGCCCACAATGCTCGGATCACACCAACAGAATCGCACTAGAGGGGGCCTTATATATATATATATATATATATATATATATATATATATATATATATATATATATATATATATATATATATATATATATATATATATATATATATATATATATATATAGAGAGAGAGAGAGAGAGAGAGGAATGTTACAGTGAGCTATGAGCTGCCATTTCAGAAAGTGAGTTGTGGGTATTTTGACCCCCCTAGAAGTTTTGGAATTTGATGAAATTTGGTGAGGGTGTTGTTTAGGGTAAGATGATCATCCTCACCAATTTTCATCAAATTCCAAAACTTCTAGGGTCATTAAATGGTAGATGCAAAATTAGCCGCCGCAGTCACCGTTAAATCAGCAGATTTTGCTTCTACCATTTGATGACCCTAGAAGTTTTAGAATTTGATGAAAATTGGTGAGGATGATCATCTTACCCTAGACAACATCCTCACAAAATTTCATCAAATTCCAAAACTTCTAAAGGGGTCAAATCAATCGCAGCTCATTTTCTCCCCCGGCAGCTCACAGCTGAACGTAACAGCCCTCTCTCTCTCTCTCTCTCTCTCTCTCTCTCTCTCTCTCTATATATATATATATATATATATATATATATATATATATATATATATATATATATATATATAGGGGCATGCTATGCTGCGGCATGCGGTAAGTGCGGCACCGCACCGCTGCCGTCTAATGCACGCGCTGCGTGCATCGCATGCATGCAGTGGTGCATCAGACAGCAGCGGTGCGATGCCGTACTTATCGCATGCCGCACTATAGCATTTATATATATATATATATATATATATATATATATATATATATATATGGAATAAGGTGCATGGTCCTCATGACTAGCCAATACGCTAGCCCTCCCTTCAATTCAAGTGTCATATAACAATTTTTAACTGAGGCTAGGGGTTGGTCAAGATGGGTTTACCCTTCTTAACAATACTTATGAAAAAAAAAATTGCAAAAAAAATATGCAAAGTGGCATTTTTATATTAACCATAGCAAGGGTTATTTGCGCGCAACAATTTACCGTTAAATTTGTCGGCCGTTTATCGACTTGTTTTATGTTTTTTTTTTAAAAAAAAAATTTAAATCATAATCCAAGTAGAGTGGATTGACCATCCATTAAAAAAAATTAGTTAAAAAGTACCACGTGGCACCTGAATGTATGGGAGGACTAGCGTGTTGGCTAGTCGGTTGGACCATACTCCCTATTCCCATATATATATATATATATATATATATATATATATATATATATATATATATATATATATATATATATATATATATATATATATATATATATATATATATATATAGGGGACGGGGAGCCTGGACCTCAGGTGCAGCGTTAATGCTGCACTGGAGCCTCTGCGCACGCCACGTGGCCACAAAATCGGCGTGAGATCCGGCCATCCGGATTTTAAAACCGTGGGACAAACCTCAGCCGTCCGATTGACTCGATCGAACGGGAATCCGGCCGTCCGGATCTAAAAAAACGCGGGATTGAGCGCAGCCGTCCGATTGGCTTGACCCGGACGTCTGATGCGTGCAGCGCACCCCCCGCCCGGTATTTCAATTGGGCCGGGTGATTCCCATCCGTTCGATCGAGGGAATCGAACGGACAAAAACGTTTTTCGCTGTTACTGTAGCGACTACAGTAACAGCGAAAATTGATTTTATCCGTTCGATTCAATTGATCGAACGGATGGGAATCACCCGTCCCAATTAAAATACCGGGCGGGGGCGCGCTGCACGCATCAGACGGCAGGCGGGGGTGCGCTGCACGCATCAGACGGCGGGCGGGAGTGTGCTGCACGCATCAGATGTCCGGGTCAAGCCAATCGGACGGCTGCGCTCAATCCCGTGTTTTTTTAGATCCAGACGGCCGGATTCCCGTTCGATCGAGTCAATCGGACGGCTGAGTTTTGTCTCGCGGTTTTAAAATCCGGATGGCCGGATCTCACGCCGATTTTGTGGCGAGCGCAGAGGCTTCGGTGCAGCATTGACGCTGCACCTGAGGTCCGGGCTCCCCGTCCCCATATATATATATATATATATATATATATATATATATATATATATATATATATATATATATATATATATATATATATATAGAGAGAGAGAGAGAAAGAGAGAGTTGGTCACCTACGGGACGTCTCGCACCGGCGTTTTGCGGACAGTGTCTGAACCGTCTAATCGAGAGTGATCCAACGGATGGGATTCACCCAAACCAACTCAAATCGCTGTTACTGTAGCGGTTACAGTAACAACAAATTGAGTTGGTCTGGGTGAATCCCATCCGTTGGATCGATGAAAATCCAACGGCACAAATCCATCCCGCACCAGCGATTTGCGGAGTCATCTGATTGGATGACCCAACGGATGGAATCGTGGGAAACAAACGACAAAAAAAAAAAAATCGCGGTTACTCTAGCGCTAGAGTAACCGCGAATTTCTTTTGTTCTATTCGGTTGTTTTCCACGGATCCCATCCGTTAGATCATCCGATCGAACAGCTTCGCAAATCGCCGGTGCGGGATGGATTTGTATCGTTGGATTCCCATCGATCCAACATATGGGATTCACCCAGACCAACTCAATTCGCTGTTACTGTAGCCGCTACAGTAACAACGATTTTGGTTGGTTTGGGTGAATCCCATCCGTTGGATCACTCCCGATCGGACGATTCAGACTCTGTCCCGCAAAATGCCGGTGTGGGACGTCCCATAGGTGATCAATTCTCTCTCTCTCTCTCTCTCTCGATATATATATATATATATATATATATATATATATATATATATATATATATATATATATATGCAGTTCATATGCCTTAGGACACATGCATAATGCTTTTGACTAAAGCTTAGGATATCAGGATTTAACCCACTACTGAGGAATTTTGAAGATCCTGAGGTTGAAAATGTTCTTTATGTTATGGTTAACCCAACAGATTTGACCCAAAACCATAATTTAGCCTGTTGAGGTCTGGTCGGGTTAGTTTGGCCTATGGCTGTGAGATTAATGTTGGTTTTCATTTAGGTTGGCCTCCAACCCGCCTAAAACGAGTTGCAACCCTGATGGTTTGTTCGATGTATAATGATGCCTTTTGTTACTAGTGGTAATAAAAGGGTTACCTTCTAATTTTCTATCACAAAGGTTACCTTCTAATTTTCTTATTGCGCTAACAGTCACCGAGCTCTAATTTAATATTATTAATTTATAATCTTGTTTATCTTCATAAATCACTATTTGCTCGAGTGTACCATATCATTTTTTGTATCAGAGCTTTAGGTTGGGTTTAGAAATTTGCATATGTTTGTTTGATCATAAGCTTGTATCCTTGCAGTTCTCTTGCATCATCTTGTATAGGGCCTTTGTTACATGCAAACTCATAGTAGGTTTGAATACCCATCAACTATGGGTACCTAGATCATACACCTATCTTAGAATCCTTAACCGCCTTTAACAATCCTCTGAATGATATGTAGAATAGGTAGTGAGAACAAAGTGTCAATACTCCGGCATAAGTGGATCTCTTAGAGGCAGCCCAACATGAAAACCAGAGGGGTCTCACTATAGAGATCAAGGAAAAGGCCGAGGTTGAGGAATGGGAAATACACCCCCACCGTGGCGAGAATAGCGACATAACTACCTCGATTGCGATGAAAAGGCTTTGTGGGGAGTTAAAGTCGAAGCACCCAGCTTTAATGGATCTCTCGATCCTAAGATTTACATTGATTGGGTCGCAAGCATGGAGCGGTATTTCGATTGGTACGCAATGAACAAAGACCGCCGAGTATGGTTCACTAAAATGAAGTTGATTGGTCAAGCAAAGCTATTTTAGAATACCAGAGAGCATATGCTAGAGAGAGTGTGTCAACGCCTTATCATCCACTTGGAAGAAATAAAAGAGAAGCTAAGTGAGAAGTATTACCCTGTGTTCTATAATCAACAATTGTTGGACTAAAGGCACAAACTTTCTTAAGGGAAAGATATGTTAATGATTACATCACGAAGGTCGATGAGTACCTCATGAGGTGTGATGTGGAAGAAGATCCCCGATTTACTATCCAGATTTCGTGCAGGCTTTCAAGAGGATTATCAAAAGGAATTGAAATTGCGTGAGGTCACTACTTTAGAACATGCTTATCAGTTGGTCCAACTGTCCAAGAGGTTGAGTGATACTCCAAACCGACTTACACAAAGCGATTCAATCCTCACGATAGCAACAACTGATCCAACCCAACTGTAACAGACCACCTTTTGGGTAGTCAGCTCGCTAGAGTAGAGTATGCAAACAACGCGGGCCCCCAAGACAAAGGAAAAGAGATTGCTACTGATGCCCCTTGGGTAACACGGGATCAGTGTTACAAGTTCAAAGGTTTTGGGCACTATGGAAATCATTGTCCGACAACTCTCCACATAAGAACATGGTCTTTGATAACTTGGAAGATGAAGGTTGTGAGGAGGAAGGCCTGAAAATTTATGAACATGATGCTAGTAAGGATGTTAACGATGATTATAAAAAACACTTAGGGTGCATCCAACTTTGCTCTTTCTTTAAGCATGCCAAGGAGGCCATTAGGGCTTTCCAAATGTTAATCGTGAGGTGTGCCCTCACCGAACCAAAGAAAAAAGATGGTTTGATGAGGAATGTCATCTTCCACACATTCGTCAAGTACGAGGATAAGGCATGCAAGGTGTCCCCTGCCACTGTTACCCGCCTTGGGTGGAAACCAATTCCTCATTCTTGCTCTTAAGAAGTTTCTTGGGTTGACAAGACCGGTCTCAAAATTACCCAATAATGTCTTATCCTGAACCAGTTTCATCCTGTAAGGATTCCATTTGGTGTGACATTTTATTAATGGATGTGGGATCTATAATTCTGGGACGACCATGGTTGTATGATATGGATGCCACCATCTAAGGCAGGTCCAACATGTGCGTATTTTCATATCAAGGTTGGAAGATTCAATTGAAACCTCTTAAACTGAATCCACCTAGGAGAGACGAAAAAACAAGACTATAGGGCTCCACGTCATTAGCGTGACTGAATTCGAGAAGGAGGCGAACAAAGAATCTATCGTTTTTGCCTTAGTCATGAAAGTAGTAGTTTCGAACACTACCGAGGAGCCTCCATCAGAAGTTATTCCAGTATTACAAGAAGACCTTCTTGAACAACTTCCACCAAAGCATGATGTCCAGCATGCCATTGATTTGGTCCCAGGAACAATACTGCCAAACTTGTCTCGTTACCGCTTAAATCCAACATAGCATAATGAGTTGAAGAGGCAGGTTGAAGAACTCTTACGAAAGGGTTTTGTCAGAGAAAGTTTGAGTCTGTGCCTTGCACCCGCACTCCTCGCCCCTAAGAAAAATAGATCTTGGAACATGTGCGTTCATAGTCATGTCATCAACAAGATCACAGTTAAGTATAGATTTCCCATTCTCCAATTGGACGACATGCTAAACATGATGTCAGGTGTCACAATATTTTCAAAGATTGATCTGAAAAGTGGTTACCACCAATTCGTATTTGTCCGAGTGATGAACGAAAAACTGCCTTTGAGATAAAGGATGGTTTGTTTGAGTGTATGGTTATTCCCTTTAGACTTTCTAACGATCCAAGTACATTCATGAGGGTTATGACTCAGGTGTTGAGGCCTTACATGGGAAAATTTTTCGTTATGTGCTTTGATGACATCTTGATATATAGTAAATCAAAGGATAAACACCTCACTCATCTGAGGGTAGTTTGTATTTTGCAACACCTTAAGGAAGGAGAGCTTGTACACTAATTTAAGGAAATGCTTTTTCCTCACTGATAGAGTTATCTTCCTTGGATTCATAATGTAAGCCCAAGGTGTAGCAGTGGACCCCCAAAAGGTCTTGGCGATTGTTGATTGGACTGAGCCGAAGAATATCCATGAAGAGCGTAGTTTTCTTGGTTTGGCCACCTTTTATCGCCTAATTATTAAAAGTTTTAGCACGATGACTGCTCCCATTACTGATTGTATGAAGAAATGAGAATTTCACTGGATATCGCAACTTCGAAGGCTTTTAAGAATCTAAAGGCTAGAATAACGGAAGCCCCTCTTATGTGCCTCCCGGACTTTGCTAAGGTTTTTGAGGTGACTTGTGACGCATCGGGCTGATCTTCGACGTCTTTGGTGTGTCTGTAAGTTTTTGTAGGCTTCAGGGTGTCCCGGATCGTCTCTGAAATTCTATGACATCAGCCACACATCGGGTTCAATCTTTCTGATCTCTTTATTTGCAACATATGCTTCCTTTGACAACTTATTTTCCATAGTTCTAAAATTTATTGATAATATATGATCACTACTTAGTTTCCTTTATAACATGTAACATTACATGAACCTATGACTATCTTCCATTTTGATTTGAACATGTTTAATTGGTTGAAACCCTCTTTAGGGTGCCAGACCCAATCTTGATTGTCAGACTGCCTTGGCCCCCAGGAGTTCCTCAACTCATGCATTCGTCTTTTCCATCACAAGGGTTACCTTCTAATCTTCTTATTGAACTGAGAGCAATCATCATGCTCTAATTTAATATTCTTAATTTTGATAATCTTGTTTATCTTCGGAAATCACCATTTGCACGAGTATACTGCATCACCATTATAAGATGCTTAATGCACATACTAGTAAAACCTTCTTAAAATGGTTTGCTTCCTTTACTTTTTGGTTTATGTTTCACACAACAAGATTCTACTTTTACTGATTGCCTAAAGACTATTTAGATGTTAGTGCAAGCTTTTCACTTACATAAATTAGTCACATTAATGTTAGTAAGCTTGCATAAGTATATAGTCATGATTTGTAAGAAACTGCATATAATATCATAATAATGTGTACTTGTTCATGTTGAGCTATTTCAGCGGGATAAATTTGAATTGTCGTGTACAAATGACTTGCTTAATTAATAAGTTCAACGAAGATTACTTGTCATGTCAGGTCATCTACTTTAATATCCAGGAATCGTGTTCCTTGTCTGTAATCGAATTGTGATACATGTTTTTTTCGCTAGAATGGTTGAATAAATGTTTTAAATGGTGAGTTCCCAAATCACCATATCATTCATCTATTGCATGGATATTCAAACTCTACACTTTTCACGCTAGGCTGGGAAAAGACAGAAACTGAACTTGCAACTCTGAAGCAGCAGCTAGAAGCTGCAACCATGAAGAACTATGCCCTTGAAGACAGAATTGGCCACCTTGATGGGGCACTCAAGGAATCCGTCAAGCAGCTCCGGCTATCCAGAGAGGATCAAGAACAGAAAGCCCATGATTTGCTCATGAAGAAGATTCGTGAGTGGGAATCTGACAAGTTTGAGCTTGAGAACCGGCTCATTGAGGTGCAACTGCAGCTGGAAGTTTCAAAAGCTGAAGCCGCCACCTCCGTTGACCATGACCTTCAATCAAAACTCAAAGCTACCGAGAAAGAGAATATGACTCTCAAGGTCGAGCTCCTCATTCGATCTGAGGAACTCCAAGTGCAGACATTAGAGAAGGAATTGATTACTAGAGCAGCGGAAACAGCCAGCAAACAACATTTGGTGAGCATAAAGAAGGTGGCTAAGCTTGAAGCCGAGTGCCGTAGGTTAGGATCTGTAACTCGTAGGAAAACATCAGCTGTCGCTGACTCAATTTGCGTGGAATCTCTCACAGATAGCCATTCAGATAATGGGGAACGGTTGCATGGTGTGCATAATGAGCCGAGCTGTTCAGATTCATGGGCATCGGCTCTAATTGCTGAGCTGGATCAATTCAAGAATGAGAAAGTCAGTGTGAGAAACCTCGCCACTTCATCTATAGAGATTGACTTAATGGATGATTTCCTTGAGATGGAGAAACTTGTTGAGATGCCCCAAGCTGACCATGGAAGCTCTAACTTCGAGCTCAACTCTGCATGTAGCCCATTAAAAGATGAGGTCGAAGCCCTGTGCCGACAGACAACCAAGTTGGAAGAAAAGGTGGAGAAGATGGAAACCGAGAAGGCGGAATTAGAAGCGGCTTTAGTGGACACTCGAAACAAGCTTGAGCTTTCGTGCAATCAGTTGATAGTAGCCGAGGATCAGTTGGTTGTACTACAAAGGTATCTGGACTCTGCTAATGAGTCGAAACAAGTTGCCATGACTGAAGTAGCCACGGTGGAGGAAAAGGGAAAGGCACTGGAGTCTCAGCTCAAGTCAGCTCAATCGGAAGTTGGAGAGCTACGTGAGGAGGTGTGCATATTAGAAGGCAAAGTTGCAGAGGAGAAAGCAGTGTGTGCAGAGTTCGAGGCAAAAGTAGAGGTTATGGAGGCAACAAGAGAGGAATTGGAGAGGCATCTCGTGTCCGCAAATTCCGAAGTCAAGAAGCTACATCATAAGGTTGGTATATTAGAAGGCCAAGTTGCGGAGGAGAGGGCAGTGTCTGTAGGATTTGGTGCTAAAGTAGAGGCTATTGAAGCAACAAGGAAGGAGCTGGAGTTGGAGCTTGAGTCGGCACATTTAGAAGTTGGGAAGCTACGTGAAAAGGTGGTTTCATTAGAAGATGAAGTTGAGGTTGCAAGAAGGGCATTGGAGACCCAGGTCCGGTCAGCACACGTGGAAGTTGGGAAGATGCATTATAAGGTTGGGTTATTAGAAGAAAAGGTTGATGAGGAGAAAGCTTTGTCTGCACAATTGGCTGCTAAGTGCCAGAACTTGGAGGGAGATCTGTCAAGGAAGAAGAGGGAAGCCGAGTTGCGAGCTACAACCTCAAATGAAGAGCTCAAGATTAAGCAGGTAAAACTTTTGATGAATTTCTTATTTGTTATGTCCTTGTTTGAATCTATTTCCACATTATTAAGTCATGGTTGTTTCTTTATTAAACTTTCCAAGTCTTCTTGGTTTTTTGGTTATGGAATGGTCCTTTAAGAAAGTCTAAGAATTCAATTGATAATTTGTATAAGAATACCGAATGGCTTATTAGCTCTTCATCTGCTTCACTTTTCGGTTGCCGCTGCATATTATTAGCTCACTTCCCTAATATCGAAATTAGGGATTGGGTGCTAGATGGTTCTCTCATCCATGGTTTGTTATGTCCGTGATCGATCATTCAAACGGTCTTGTTTCCTCCACAGGAGGAAGAACTCGCCGTAGCTGCTAGGAAACTGGCGGAGTGCCAGAAGACGATCGCCTCTCTCAGCCAGCAGTTGAAATCGTTAACTTCTTTAGACGACTTCATGATCGAAGATGAGAAAGCAGGACTTATTGGAGGTTCCCAGTGCCATAGGAAATGGGGGTGTAGAGAGATTGCACAGTAGTGATTCATTGATGATCAGTGTATTGCAGATGTACATGCACAAGAAGAGCCTCGTTGGACAGCTGGCTGGCCGTGTGATTCTTTGGTATCTTGAATCTCGAGTTAATCGGTATACACAGACTGAAGATTCCAGTGGGTTACTTTGTGTTTGTCTCGTCGGTCGATCTTTTCTTATCACTGTATTCAAGGGATGAATGTTGTCAGTTGAGAGGTGGGTTGCCAATGGAAACAGTGTTTCCATCTAGTACTATGCCTTAGTTTGGTGAAGAGTTTTTTTTTTTTTTTGGATGGAGTTTGGTGAAGAGGTAGAAGTAGGTATTTTGAGTCCAAATGCAGTTATCCCTGTAGTTCTAACCAAGGGGCTGAGTAAGTCTTTAGAGAATCTATATATATTTGTTATTTTTTGGTATCCGTGCACCGGCCAAAAGGTTATTTCTGGAATTGGGTTATCAAGGATCCTTCTATATCACTTATTAGCATTTAACAATATTCAAAAACATCTAGTGAAGCATTGGTAGCATGACCATGTTGGGCTGGATTGATCGAGGGAGGAAGCCAGCTGGGAGCAGAGGAGCTAGATGAGTCCCAACCTAGGGCTCTAATACCATGTGACGATTAACCCTAAGAGAGAGAGAGAGAGAGAGAGAGAGAGAGAGAGAGAGAGAGAGAGAGAGAGAGAGAGAGAGAGAGAGAGAGGCTAGGGTTTTGGCAAAGAATGAAATTCTTTTGTTGGGGCCGATAGTGCCTGTGTCCTTATGTGAGGCTCATATACAAAGAAAGAGATATATGTACAAGGCTATGTTGGGTTTTATGGCCTATATGACAAGTTGTTGGCCCATTGGATAGACTTATTGGCCTTGGTGAGGCCAACTCCTGGTCATTCTAGGACTCTGACCGTATGGAGGGTTATGATTAAGCCCTCTAATCGTGTGGCCATCCTTGCACGTCCGTAGTCTCTTTAATGGAGTAGGATACCTATATGTATACACAACCTTCTCTATAAATATGAGGACATGATGGACACCCCCTTACCTGTGCTTGTAGCCGTTGTGTGTTTGTCAAGAGCAAGGGATTCCATCCACCTACGGATTGAACCAGGGTAGCGAATACGTCCTCCCGCATCGTTCGTTGTTCGAGTGCAAGTTCATCGTCTTCATCATCTCTCGTAAGGTTTGGGCCCTCGAGAGATCCAGATAACATCTAAACGATGAAGATCTGTGTCCATGCGATCCTAAAGTCCAAACGGGCTGTGGGTTTTTTTTTTTGCTGGACTGGCCAAGCGGTCATAGGACTAGGTGCTAGAGCCAGGGCTCAAAGATGTCCAAAGATAAAAAAACCGAGGAGGCAGCCGCTGCTATTTATTACCTCCATAATCCCTTGAACATGACATCAAAGGCACAACTGCCTTGGGGAAAAGTTTGCTCCGTGGTGTCCATGCCTGCAGTCGAGCAGGGTACCTCTCCAACATGGGAGAAAAGGAAGTACAACCAGGCCAAGAACCGGTTGGTGTGGGCGTTCTGATTTCTACCCATCATTGCTAATTAAAATATCGGCAAATTAGGTATAGGTCCTTAACTATTATGCAATATTAGCCGTCGGACACCATAATTTGTTATATTAGCTAAGGTCCCTACAAGTATACATTCGTCTTCAAAAAGAGTCTACAATCGTCTTCGGAAAGGGTATATATTTGTCGGGAGGGACTTGAGCTATATTTCAAAATTAACGTGTCCTGTAACTAAAAGTCATCTCTCAAAAAGGACTTATGTCAAACTTCCCCAATTAATATTGTAAACAAGGAGAAACACCTGGACTTAAGTACTGCTTTTGCAAAGACAAATCAAGATGAAAAGGCCAGCAGGATCTTCAAATCAATTGTCATGCAATGAAAACTCAAGGGATCGTGCAAATTTTAAACCACTGACCCATTATTAAATCGGTACAAATTTTAAACCACTGTCCCCATGCACGAGCTGCAATCCGAACAAAGCAGAGTGGGACCTAGCACATGGTGCTAAGGGCAGCCCGCCTGTTGGCCCGTGCAGAGCGGGAGTACAACAGCCGTGAGTGCTGAAATTTTTTTCCCTATGAGTGTGTTTGGTTGCTAGAAAAGTTATTGCAAGAGAGAAAAGAGAAAGAAAAATGACTTTTCTTATTACTGTTTGGTTGTCTATAAAGAAACAAAGAAAAACAACTTGTCTTTTCTTTCTCCTATTTTTTTGTGCTTTTGGTAGAGAAATTTTGTAGGGATCACACTTTCTCATCGACCAAGCATATAGTTTCGTAGAAAAACTAGTATTTTCTTTTCCTTTCTTGTGTTTTACCACCTACCAAACATATCTTTATCACCCATATGGAGGCAACGCATTTAGGGCGTTTATATTCCAAGCAATAAAGTATATTACAGTAGAATACGGTTAGATGAAATTTTAAAAATACACCTCAATTTACTATATTTTTTTATTTTTTATAGATGTGTTTTTAAATGGGTAGTACTTCCGATCCGTTAAATGGGTAGTACTTCCAATCCGCTTCTTAGTTTTGCATAATGCCTTACTTTTAGTTAGAGTACATAGGTTTCAAATTTCAGCCATACATATTGTATTGTAGTTTATGTTGGGTTTTCTACTCTATTAAAGCATACAAACGATGACTAGCAAAATATTAAGAGGTTACAAATCTAGTGCAAAAAGCAGTAGAATAAAAGTAGAGGGGTTTAGCATGCAAAGTTTAGCACAACAAACAACAAGGTTTAGGTTGTCCTAAGGCTATCTACAGATTTGGCAGAGAAGGTGGGGAGAAGGAAGAAGAACAGTGGACTTAGCAGTAGTCGAGACTTGTGCTAGCACAATGCTCTGAAAGCTATTTCGCCGCCTTGGTAGGTGCTTCAAAGTCTTCGACGAACGCTCCCCAGGGTACAACGACTGGACTCCTCTTCAGCACCGAAGGGAACCCCTTTGAGACTCTCAGCGTACTCTAGACAGCAACAGAATCACGAACGAGAAAACAGAGTAAGAGAAGAGAGAGCTCGTGGCTTTTGGTATATTTTCTGGCTTCACATGACCCTCTCTTATACAAAGGTCCTTAGCCATAACGTTCCCACACTCACAGCCCATCACATGCAGCAATGATTCCCGCACTGATGAGTATTCACTGCTCTGTCGGGTGTAACGGTTGCATGCGACTGTACAGAGGTCCAGATTCAACGAACTTAGCTCTGCCTCGTGAAAAGTGTAACGGAAGGAATAACTCTCCATTAAAAATTAAAACGCAATGTAAAAGAAGGCCCAAAGCCCATTCGCGTCCACGCGGCTCACGAGCCGCGGCCTCGGCCCGTCCCGGCTCGGCGCACGCGCGTGTGTGTGGTGGGCTATGGCTTGGCTCTTGGGAAGATACAAAGCCCAATGAAAGGAGTTCCATTATAAATGCATTAAAAGATCTCCCCACGAGCAATATGGAACTAAACCCAAAAACCTGTTTTTTTATTTTCTATCAAAACCAATTTTTGTAACAGTTTATTGCTTGGAATACAAACACGCCCCTTTGTACAACTTTGTTGTACTGCGGAAGCAAAGCACCAACACAAATTAGGTGAATTGCAAACATGGAACATTAACAAAAAACGGAAAGCAAAGAAGAGAGGAGTAAAAGCACACCACAAGCACAAGACAGTGATTTATATAGAAAATCAAAATTATAAAACACCATGTGCGACGACGATCGAAATCCCATATAAAGCCGAGGATCAACAAAAAGATACAAGTAATCTCTCCCTCAACGAGTAAACCTATTCGTCTTAGGATTTCTCCTCCCTCAAGAAAGTCGCCGAAATCTCACATTATGATCGCAGCCCCCGAAATACCCTTTATACACTTTATACACATAGGGTTACACGGTTTTAAAAAACATTACAAAAATATCCTCCAAAAAAATTCTTAGGGACTGACACCCCTCTTTATTGAACTGAGTGTGCTCTTTATTGGACTGAGTGTAGTTGGCATGAGCATTGGGCCTTTCCGGAGGGCTCAAGTCCTCCTGCCTCTTCACACCCTCACACCATCTGGAAAGGCCCCTTGGATCCAGATTGAGCCACATACTCAACAAGTTTAAGCCTTGTGGAATATCCCACCTGAATAGTCTCATGTTGGTAAGGGGGGCAAGATGGCCTCTCTTAATATACATGTCGTGCTCTCCTCCCTTCAAGAGGTCAACCTTTTGAAGCACTCGATTTTGTCACGTGGTATTAGAGTTGGACCCGCTCTGGTTTCTCCACCCTTCACGAGTGAATTAAGAATTTTAAGGATATGCTTTATTAAAAGTGGGCCTATTCATTACACCTTATGTCCAATTTGACACCTAATGTTCAAATTTGTTGAGTGTCTGATGGTTGGGCTTGTAACCTCTTTGACATGCAACTGATTACAGTTATTAGGCCAGCTAGAATAATAGACCTTTGTTTTTATGAGCCGCTGAATTAGGTCTGAGATTTTGTCATGCTTTTTCTTCTGTGAATTTATTTTTTTGTGATATTAGTTTTTGTTGGATTAGCCGGAAGATATAATTTGATTGATAGCTTCATTCACTGAGAGCGAATACTCAAAAAAAAAAAAAAAAAATCTTGAGCCAAAATTGCTAATGTCGTATTTTTTGTTTCTTTTTTCTTGAGAAATGACTAAGGGTGTGTTTGGTCGTCGGGAATAATATGTGGGAAAAGAATTCACTAGAAAATAAAGAATAAAAAAATAATGTAAAAAAATTAACTTTTCCGATATTGTTTGGTTATCAAGAAAAAAAGATAGAATTTAACGAAAAAATATATCAGCAAGAGAGATTTTTAATTTTTCGTGTTTTTCTTTGGTTTTTGCAAGAAAAGTTTTGAGAGAAAAGTAGATAGTTATGAAAAACTATTTTTCTTTACATTCACAGTTTCCCGTGAACCGCAAACACCAAAATTTATAAAAAAAGTTATATATTTTTTTTTCTTTCTTAGACACTCTCATCAACCAAACACACCCTAAGACCATGTTTGAATTTTTCCAACAATAAAATATATTTGCGCGAAGGCAGCAGGTGTAGGCAAGCAGAAGATATTGATAAAACCTTGATCTATTCATACTTTTTTCAGTAAAAATTACAAATATATTGCAACAAGACTAGAGTTATCACGTGTGACAAGCTTGCTAAAATTTCACTCTAATGTACTTTACTTCACTATTGAAAATTACAAACATTGTCTAAGAGTCCCCGCACATGGGAGACATAATGTGTACTTACGGCGATGCCAAAAGATCCAATATAATTAGTCGTCTTATTATTTAACATAGTGGAAAAAATACGAAAAAATAAGAGAAAACTACCTTGTATGACCAATTTTCTAAATAAAAAAAAAAATACACAGTTTAAATTGTAGAAAAAAACATCGTAACCAATCCAGAAAACTGTAAAAATCTCATCAAATGTGAATAACTCCTCTTGCTGCAATACATTTGCAGTTTTCACCCAAGGCAATATGAACTACTCTGCCATCCTGGCGTCCATCCGGATGGGGGCCATCCTGACGTGGTGCCTGACCGGACCGTCCCTTTGCCTAGGGGGTGTGACGGACGGTTGTGATCAGTGCCACGTGCCGGATCCATCCGAGAGAAATATCAGCCATTGTTCCCGACTCACGCGACCACGAGATGGATGATGGCTCCGAATGGGTCCTTGTCACACGGGACAGAAACACTAGGCACAGCTCAACAGGGCCAGGGTCTGACGGTGATGGGCTCACCTACTAAAGAGGCGCCCAACGCCACGCATGAGACCCTATTGAAAGAATCCCCTTTTGAGGTGGTGCAATGGATGGGTAAGTAATTGATGGGTGCAAGTGGCCCTAACTAGTGGACCCAAACATACGGTCCATGAACCCTTTTTCGAATAATTATAGCAGCTACAATAACTCTGAATTTTTTTTTTTTCCGTCCGATAAGGACGCCATGTAATACCCTTCCACCGTCCCAAAAGAGGTTGACGGCAATGATGCATCTCAGACGTAATCTTGTTGCGGTCTTGCAGGAGATGAAGTTGATGAAGTTGATAGTGGTGATGGCGGGTAACCGATCTTTTTTTTCGGGGGGGGGGGGGGGGGGGGGGGATTTGAAGATAGAGGTCACCACATACACCCAAAGAGACGTCATAGCTCGGCGCAAGCATTACAGACACCACCACGCCAGCAGGATAATATCGCCACCCGTGGACAAATATTACTGCCGACCCGACGGACAGACACTACGCCACACCGACGGACCGACAAGAAAGGGGGACAGAAACGCCCCCACAAAGCAACCATCGCCGCCACCGGTGGGAGACATGGAGCACAAGCTCCGAAACAAAACAAAACAAAAACAGCACATCCGTCAGGCAGGCCGGGGTCCTGTCCAGCCACTCCAGCTACACCAGCAGGAAGCCACTACCCCGCCACCAACCGGTGACTACGTAAAAATACTTAAAAATTACACATTGGGAGAGAGCTAAAAGGTTAAACCCAATTTATTTGAGCTCCAAGTTTGAATATAAAGACATCATAATTGGGTGTGATAATATCTAGGGCACCTTCCATTAGAAGTGTTGGACTTCCAGTCCGGCCCAAATATGGAATCAGAATTTCACAGTGGGGAATGCAAATCCAATGTAAAGCCTTCGGTTTCTTTCTCATGATTTGTCTTAGTCATTTGGATTCTCATCCGGCTGAGGAGCTGTAGGCTCTTTTTGGAAATCACGTGCCCCGACAGCATCTGGCTTTCATTTTAACCCGAGTTCAGATCTCCTCCATCTACGACCCGGCGTGCATCACAGCCACACACAGTCGCTAGAGTGCGATACACTTTTGGGTGGCCGCAATTGTGCGGCTGTGATGCGGTCCGGGCCAACCAATCGAAGGAGATCCGAACCCTTTTAAACCTCCTTATCTAAATCCGCCAGGCCTACAGGGAGTCCAAAAAAAATAAGAAATTGATCCAGCATGTTGACGCTCCATATGCTCGTTGATGAATCTGGACCGTTCCCTAATATGTAAGGAGAAAAAGATCAGTCTAAAGTTTAGATCGGACGACTCCCTACTCTTCAGTGAGTGATCTAGATGTATCATTGAGCATTTGGAGCAACAGTCCATCGGAGCAAAAACTTTCCCAGGGATTTGCCACAGCGAGTGAGGAAGTCACCACACGTGGTGGAGAAAAAAATTGTCGTACTGAGTTGAAGGAGAAGCTCCCACTGCAGGCAACCGCAACACCGAGATTTGGGCTCGCACCCGTGACCATGGATCACTAGGGGAATACGCGACACCAACTGAGCTATCAGCCAGGTGCGCGGTGAACCCATTTCCTCCAAACAAACCGGTCGAACCATGTCTGAGCCTACCACACCTAAATTGTATGGCTACTAAAGAGATGGTCCCAAAACACTAGGATTTACTGGCCGGGAGTTGGAAATGGATCACGGCACCAGTGGCAGATCGGTAATAAACAAGAACTACAGAGCTCTTCGTTCCACCCAGCTCCCGGGAAAAGCACACCAAGTGTTCCTTTTTACACACCAAATACTCTTCACACACACATCACCCCATACCACCCAGTTTTAAAACTTTATATATTTATTCACTACACGCATCCAAATTTTAAAAAACCATATACTAACCTTCCCAGATTACTTCGCACACACTCCCAAATCCTAAAACCCTACCTCCTCCATCAACTACTCCGACCAATCCCTCTCCGCTCTCCATCCCTCCCCGAGCTTCCCCTCCCAGGCGTCGTAACACGCGATCTAGTGTCCCCCCCCCCCCCCCCCCCCCCCACCCCCCCCCCCCCCCCCCCCCACCGTCGATTTTCTCTTCGTCTAACACCCTATCTCTTCCATCAACCACTATGACGAGCTCCTCTCCGCTCTCCGCCCCTACCCGAGCTCCCCCGCCCAGATGCCGTAGGTTCCTCTCCCGTTGATTTTCGGTCAGTCATCGTGTACCGGTATCCAAACTTACGTTCAGCCGACCAGAACCCGAACATTATATAGTACGTTCAACCGACCATGGACGAACATAGTACAATACGTTCAGCCACCCAAATATGGTACAGTATGTTCAGTCATCGTCGACCGAACGTACTATACAATGTTCGGCTCTGATCAATCGAACGCACTTACCATTTTCAGCTCTGGTCTGCCGAGCATGTTTCGAACAGTAAAAAAAAAAAAACTTGATGTCTTGATCATTTTACTTGGGGTTATTTTGTAATATAAAAAAACCTTCAAAAGATCTTTGGAGAGCAAATATTGGTGTGTCAATTGCAGCTCTCCGGGAGAACTAAACCGCTCGATACGAAGCGACCCGCCACCCCCCCCCCCCCCTTAACAAGATACCGAAAGTTGACAAGAAAACGAAAGCTCTCTCGATTCCCTTCTCTGTTTTCTTTCTTTCCTCTCTCTCTCTCTCTCTCTCTCTCTCTCTCTTATCTCTGTTAATTTCTCCATCAAACTCCACGCCTTGCCCTCAGAATCCTCATGTCGTTCCACTCCAAGGGGTCACCCGAGCTTCACTCCCCTCCCATTAATTACTCCCATCTTGCAATCTCCGCCCCTGATCCCTCTATATAAACTCCAGGCGCTGCTCCGCCGAGTAACCACTCCACCCTGCCACGGCCCGACACCAGGCTCTCCTTGATGGGTCTCTTCAAGTCCGCGGGAAAGGTCTACAAACCGGCAGCCGACGTGGATCTCGGCCCCGGCAGCCGCGACGAAACGTACCTGCGCGC
Source organism: Chamaelirium japonicum (assembly GCA_947650365.1). Classification (NCBI taxonomy): domain Eukaryota; kingdom Viridiplantae; phylum Streptophyta; class Magnoliopsida; order Liliales; family Melanthiaceae; genus Chamaelirium; species Chamaelirium japonicum. The sequence goes on from OX393556.1 coordinate 38,142,383, forward strand.
CAATGTGAAAGGTGCTCTGTTTTGATTCAGGGTGACCCACATCCTCTTAGGAGGATGTTCTCTCGTATTTTAGTGCTTGGGTGGTGGATCAATGGTATTCATTTCTGGGTGTGTTTGATCTCAGCTCCCCGCGTGGCGGGCCTTCTCGTCAAGATCTTCGTGTGGATTCTGGAGTCGAGGGTGTTCGGCCCGATCGCGGTGTACATACTGAAGAAAGACAATCTCATTCATAGGGTATGTTGGGTTCCTTTCAGCTTCTTGTTTAATTTGTTCATCCTCAACTTGATAGCTACAGTCTTTGATCATGGTTTCGACATCTTGCAGCTCGTCTCCTTCGCGGATATCCAGGAGCCGCCTCTGTTCGCCCCCGCCCATCCTTCCGAAGGTCCGATTTCCCTTCAGACAAATTTTCTCACAGAATTCTCGGACAATTCGATACAAGAAATCAAGAATTATATCGATATGAGTAGTTCATAGGCTCTGGATTCACCCCCTAACAGCTCCGGGAACACTGCTGCAGATCTAACAGAGCAAGAGGTTAGCTTCGTAAAGCCCGATTTATCTCCGGCCGAGCGAGCTCAGGATGCCGCGGGTTGCCTCCCTACAGATCTTGAAGGAAGCCCAGCTTCTAGTTTCCGACGCTGGACGATACGAGACTATTCGAGAGCCTACGGCTCAGGAGAAACAACTCCTCTTATGGTATGTCAATCTCAATATAAGAGTACATTGCAGAGTTCAAACTTTTGTAAACCGGGTTACTAGCAATCTGTATAGCACTCCCGTTCTTACAGTAAAGAACTGTAGGTCCAGAAATCTTAACTAAAAATCAATTTGAATACTACTTTCAGAATCCTTAATACACTCTACGCAGGTAGCGAAGCGGTTCCTGGCTGCGGTTAAGGAGTCTTCGGATCCTAATCTCGGAATGGCATTCTTCATCAACTACAATGCTGAGGATATTCTAAGGCAGGCCACGGAGTCGACACTTCGATACGAGAGAGGTACAATTCTTGCTAAATAGAATATTTCCTTTTTTTTTAATTCATAATTTACAGTGAACTAAAAATCGGAATATAAGTCAACCTCTTACTAACTACCGATAATCCTCACTCTTTCGCCGTGATGTATCGCTCCTCATAAGCATGCAGAATGAAAAGATAAGATGTTGTTAACCTAACCACATGTTTGTCACTGCTGAGCATGGAACTCATTTTAAACCAACCCACAAACTAAATTCAGTAGGGCTTCAAGTAAACAATTACTGGAAAACAACGAGGATTTCGAGAAATTATTGGGAATTGAAAAGAGGGAAAATTACATGAAACAACTCTTACTCTTAGCAATTGCTCATTTTCACATTGCCCCCCTAATCCAAAAAGAACAAACGGTATACCCCCTCAACCATCGAGGGGGATAAACCATTGGCGGAAAACATGATCAATTTACCAGTTTCTGAACTAACTGCACTTGTAAGGTATTTCGAAGTATAGGAGGTATTATGTTCAGTTTTTTAGTTCAGGGCGATAACATGAAAATGGCCATTAATTCAGTATGGTTTCATGTACCTTACCCTTGAAAAAAAATCGAATAAGAATTAGAAGTTCTTTCTCACTTATCTCCGAGTATAAAGTATCCACCTCACTGATATATCAAAAGAAGAGGCTTTACGGAATAAATCTACACAGAAAAATAACCAGTATACAGATTTCCTAAAAAACAGCTCTTTTAGATATCGTACGGACCATAATTCATATGTAATCACTCTTTTTCTTTTACTCTGAGGGTCAAAATAAGTATCAGTTGAAGTCTTGGAGATATATCGGCCTTGTATACTGATCAAGAACCCAGTTGGATGGTATTATATGAAGGATAAATTTTTACTAGTTGGAAGTATTTGTAGGACGATCCCCATATTAAATTCACATGAAATAGTCTCCTTGAACCGAAAGATTCAGATCTTTGATGAGCATTAGCTCTTATATTGTGCTCTCGAATGTCTAAATCTTTTCACGATCTTTATCAGGCACCCCAATCTCAGTTTTGGATGGAGTACCAGTTGCCGTCAAAGACGAGATAGATTGCATGCCCTATCCCACTACAGGTACACTCTTGTTCTCTTTTTGCTTACTTAGAAATTTTCCTTACTCCTCTCTGGAGCATTCAGTCATTCACTTCTCTCATCCAAATGCTGGTTGCTCTAGGAGGAACCAAGTGGTTGCACAAGGTGAGGCCGTGCACTGACGACGCGCAGTGTGTTAAGCAATTGAGATCGTGCGGTGCTATACTTGTGGGGAAGACAAACATGCACGAGCTTGGCGCTGGGACGAGCGGGATTAATCCTCATTACGGGTAGGCAAAGAATTTGATCAATTTCGTATAGAGTACATTGAAACAAGATGATATTTACCTGCAGCTAGAGTTCGGAGTTTATAACAGAACTATGGTGATATAGATGGCATCTATTTTTGGTTTTCTAGGGCTACGAGGAATCCTTATGACATCAACAGGGTTTCTGGAGGCTCCTCGAGTGGATCTGCTGCAGTGGTGTGTGCTGGACTGTGCCCTGTTGCTCTAGGTGTTGATGGGGGAGGTGAGTAGTTGAGCTTATAGTAGAAAACCAGATTTTGAGTGACCAGTTGTGTGCGCTTTTGCTCATTAAATTTTCTAAATCGATCCCTGAAATCTTTCCTATTTATGTATAAACCCCTATCAAACCAATATTTGCATATGAACCCCTCGAAATATCCTGATCTCGCATATCGACCCATATACATAACTAGCTTCCAGAATGAGAGAATATTCCTGGAATACTAATTCGTTTAGATGGTAGCTTTGAATAATTATTTTTATTTCCTTTTTAACCCATGTAAATCTCCTAAATATCCCTTCAAAATGAGAATAGTTCAGGTTAGGTCCAAGTTAGATTCAAGTTAGGTCAAGGCTAGATTCGGGTTAAGTCCAAACTACATAATTAAAGAGGGTAAATTGGTCATTTTCTATTTAGATTAACAGTTTGTTAACAACTGTGAACGAAGGGATCGATATGCAAGATTAGGATAATTTGATGGGTTATATGTAAACATTGGTTTTACAGGGATCAATACATAAACAGGGAAGATGCCATGGTTCGATTTGTAAAAAAACCCTTTTACTTATTGGCCACTTGTAGATTTAGTTACTCACTTCTTTGATTTAGTTTTTCTCTGCACTAGGACTAGGCATTTGACATAGGGTCCAACTAGTTGCATGACCTCTCATTGTCAAAGGCAACTTAAGATGCCCTAATTGGAAGTGGTGAATAAGGTTTGAAGAAATTTGACATGTAAGAGGCTATAGCATTGAATGGGAGAAGAATGCTATGAAAGGATCTAGATAAGGCTTTTGGGGATTGGAGTACTCCAATCCTCTTCAATGTGCTCAACCATTAATGGTGAAGATAGGAATAACAGCTTCAATGCCAAATTGACATGCCTATGGGTTGTCAAACCTAGAATGCCTACACTCACAGACCATGCCAGACATTCCATACTGCCTTTTCCTATTTCATTGAAAGAAAAAGAAAAAAAACATTTTAAAGGTTTTAGGCAGTGGGGTGTCCCTCTCAGGGTCCCAATCAGAGGGTAGCACCCTTCAGAAATTCCATACTCCTCATCATTCCACATGTTGTTTTCCTCATAATTGTAAACACAATGAAAGGTTTTAGGAATAACAGCTTCAATGCCAAATTGACATGCCTATGGGTTGTCAAACCTTGAATGCCTAGATTCACAGACCATGCCAGACATTCCATACTGCCTTTTCCTATTTCATTGAAAAACAAAAAAAAAGTACTTTAAAGGTTTTAGGCAGTAGGGTGTTCCTCTCAGGGTCCCAATCAGAGGGTAGCACCCTTCAACCACTGAATAGACTTCCCAGCATTCCACATGTTGTTTTCCTCATCATTGTAAACACAATGAAAGGTTTTAGGATTCATTTCATACTTTGAGTTTGAGTTGGTTTTTTATGACCGGCTTTCAACCTAACATCAACCCTGAGACCTTTCTCATCCGGGCTTGGAACCGACAATGGCGGTTTTAAAGATTTTAGGCACATTTAGTATAAGTTCCTAACTTTTTTTATTCTGCAGTCAGTAAGAAACCATACAAAGCCTATCATCTAATCTTTACATGTTTAGGGTCTGTTCGAATGCCTGCTGCTCTTTGTGGTGTCGTCGGTTTCAAGCCGACTTCTGGGCGCTTGTCTAATTCGGGGTAAATACGCTAATCTTAATCATTGCTTTCCATCCCCATGACACTCCTAATATGCACTTATGTTGTTGTGGTTTCAGTGTGCTTCCACTGAATTGGACAGTTGGAATGGCAGGAATATTAGCAGCGACCGTTGAAGATGCACTTATCACGTTAGCTTTCCTTCACTGCAATCACTAACTTTCTATCGCTCTTCTGATCCTTCGGTTTTACTAAAGATATCAGTAAACGTTGTTTTGCTTATTTCAGTTACGCAGCTATCTCTAGTCACCCTGCAACGAGTCCACCAACATCTCTAGCGGTGAGAAGATCACAAATTATATTTCAGCGATTGAAGTGGAAGTCCTAAGCTAATTAATTTCTTCCTCTCTTTACCAAAAATAAAAAAATAGAAAAAGGGTTTTATATCTTTTGTTCATTGTAACATTATTCTTAGGTGTTATGAAGACCTTTCACTATTAGTTACATCAAATAAAATATGCTAATGATTGTGAGAACTACAAGCACTAACTGGGCTTCTTTTTTCTTTTTCATTTTTTTTTTAAACTCGACAGCCTGAACTAAATTTTCCTATGCTGAAATCTACACATCCAATCACCAACATCAAATTTGCCAAATATGGGGAGGTTTGTGCCGATACTAACAAACATTACCGATTCCTGAATCATCATTTCATTTCCCCTATAATTATATTGAATGCTGATGTCATGCGATTCTTATCTGGATCATGCAGTGGTTTAACGACTGCAGCGATGATATTAGACGATGTTGTGACCATGCAATGGAGATGCTATGCAGGCATTATGCATGGAAGGTAATATCTTTTTATAGGATACCAAGTAAAATTGAACTGCAAAATTTGGGCATTACCTTTCTTATCTGAAAGAGATTTTGCTGTTTGTAAGACTGTGGAGGTGACTGTACCCGATATAGAAGTGATGCGCCTTGCTCATTACGTAACGATCGGAGCTGAGTGCACTGCATCATTGGCTCCTCATCTTGCAAAGCTGTATGCAGTTGTCATGTGTATATTTTTCAATCAACTCCTTGGTATGATGTGTTGATCATAAGTTTAGAATAGCTGATATTTTATCCTTGCGGAACACTAGGAATTTCGCGGAAATAGGGTGGGATGCAAGACTGGCACTTCGCGTCTATGGTTCATTTGACAGCAAAGACTATCTAAATGCTCAACGAATAAGGTACCCTTTAAGTATTTTTCTGTGTTAATAGATCATCTTTCAACAACATAGAGAATTCTTAGTTTCTTGCAACATTACTATTGTTGAATCCTTTGATATTTGCTGATTGTACACTGTAAGTGTTTGAGAACCACTTAATATAAGTATGGGCATGGATACCGAAGTGCATAGGGTCATGGATTTTTGTGGAGGAACACAAGAGGAGGGAAAGATCTAAAATAACCTGGATGAAAGCTGTTAAAAATTTTATGGAAAAGCTTGGAGTGACAATAGAGGTATTTCTTAATAGGAATTATTGATGTAAAAGGATTTATAAAGCTCATCCAAATTGATCGTATAATGCTTGATGGTTATGGTTTTGATTATAAACCGTTGCGTAACATTATAGAACTAATAGGATTGAGCAACTTTACAGTCATTTAACAAATAGTAGAAATAATGCACTTATTAGCATCAAGGTACATATAAACATAACAACAAATGCAATGAAAAGACATATCTCACTCAATAGCTAGGTCATACATTCATAACTAGAAAATGATAACTTAGATACCTCAGTCAACCCCACGTGTTAAAACCTAAGACCTTCCATTCTTATTGCATGTTAAGTAAACAGTGTTTCAAGCTACTTTTGTCGGTATGCCAAATATACTTAGTGTAATGTGCATGCTTAGGACAAGTTTATCATCTTAGCAATGGGAGCTAGTGCAAGTAACTCCTAGTGGCCTTAAATCGAGAGGCCATAATTTTGTTTGGGACCCATCTCCCGCATGCTCTTTGCATTAAAATAATCAACAAGTGATATGAAAGGGCTTAATTACATAGGTGGAAGATGCCAAGAAACTACAACACTACCAATGCACCTTAAGCTGGACGAGCAGATATTTTTAAACATACATTAACTGAAACACCCTGGTGATGGTTTCAGTTCAGAACAACATTCGATAATTTACCGACTAACCCAAGAAAAAAAATGTCACCGTGTGACATGGCACGAATTCAAAAGTGACAATATAATTGCGAGTATTGGAAATGAACTAGAAGTACATGTGCCTAAATACTTCTTGTTGGAGATAAAAATGAAAACCCGTTAATAATGTTCATGAGAACAGATTGATGACTAACAATCTGAAATTCATTGTTAAGCTGGAAATCGAACGTGTCAAATATACTATTTACTCGTAGGTAAAGAGCCAATTACATAAGAACAAAGCATAGGTAGTGAAGAAAGAAAAAATTGCAGTGCCCAGGCCTTTGCAACTGTACATTGTATGTCAGAAACCTCACATCAATGGAACCTGATGTGAAGTAGGAACTCATTTGGTTCATTTCTTTGGTCATATTTTCCAACCCTTATACTATGTGCCTTCATTATGTGTTCAACATTAGTTACTTTCATGTTGTTTTGGTCTCATATAGCAGACTCTATTTTCGTTTCATAACTGGTGTGCTGCCTTTTCTCACGATGTGTCTCCAGGAACCGCCAGATGTACTTCCATAACGAGATCTTCAAAAGGGCAGATGTAATTGTCACGCCTACAACGGGGTATCTTCCTTTAACTACACTGTCCTCAGTCAATATGCATACTTAGATGTTATTATGTTTTGGACAAGTTGGAACTTATCTTATACTTTTACAATTTAAGTTTGGTCCAGACAAATTAAATTGCATGCACCTTATTTCTGTTGCCACACAATAAGTTAAAGCTTGGATACTGGTTTGCTCATTATAGTGAGCAAGTCAAGGATGCTTAAATCTCATATCTTGAAGTTACAAAGAAGGAATTATAGTGAGCAATATTCTCATTGACATGAATCATTCAAAGTTTCAAACTACGTTAGTGAACAAATCAAATACTCATAACTAGTCATACGTAATAAGATCATTCCAGTACAAGCTATGGTCGATAAATCTCCCTTTGATAAGGCATTTGGTAACGATGATTCAAATGGATATGTGAACTTCATTATTTACTATTGTAATTTTTTTTCCATACTTAAAACCCCCTCTTGATGTCTTGGAAGAGTTAGGGACGAATTTTTGGGCAAAAGGTCGTATTTGGAAGTTTCATGTGCCGCATTTGCAAAGAAGCTAAATGATTAAAGGAATTCCTGCAATATAGGCTACTAATTTTCCTCTCCGGAACCTATACAAATTGTGCCAACCCAATTAAAATTGCATCCAATTACATATTTTAGATATTTTGTGATATAAAAACACTTTTCATTGTGTACGAGATTATATGACAAGTCAAATAATCAATTTCTGAACAGAAATCAGTTTGTGGAATCAGTAGCTATATCCTCACCTCGTTACCAAACAAAAGTGTGATCAGATTCGTCAAAAGTTTTGATTAATGCAATATAGGCTGCCATATTATTATATGAACTAAAGGTTCAGATTTATTTGTTAAGAGATGTGAATATTAGGATAGTAGGTTGACGCTTATGGTTTACCTTTTTATTAAGTATATATTTCCTATATCTGAACGGAAATTTTTTTCCTTCTTCCTTTTTATGTCAGTGTAACTGCATATCCATTACTGAGTGATGCTCTGAGTAGCGGAGAACTTGATTACATAAATGGAGGTAAATAGCACCAAACTTGAAGCTTTTCATTTATACTTAAGTAAGTTAGTAGTGAAACAACAGGAATAAGCACATGATTAGCATGTTGCCTTCTGAATTTTGATGAATTGACCTTTGCTATAGTCCCACATTTGCACACGACAGTATTTAATGTCTTGATCTGTGTGCATTGTTGTTTTAGCTGCACTTGTGAGATTCTCAATAGCAGGAAATTTTCTTGGATTGCCTGCAGTAACTATTATGGTATGATCTATCTGCCGCTTGCATACATGACATAGCTTAGCAATCTTTATGTTGTAAAATGCTTTGTGTTTGCTCTAAAAGGCTAAATTTGCTACTTATAGGTTGGATGTGACAAGGGGGGAATGCCAATCGGCCTCCAGTTTATTGGGAGACCATGGTCTGAGGCAACCTTACTACATTTGGCCTTTGCAATGCAGGTACGTAATAATGGTTATGGATGTCGAAGTTAAGCATGTGAGAAATTTCTTTAATAAAAGACTAGAATTATGCACGTGTGATGTACGTGTGCGAAGGGGATGAGAGAGAAGGAGAGAGAGAGAGAGAGAGAGAGAGAGAGAGAGGATTGGTGGGGTGGGTGGTTAACAGGAAGAGATAGTGAGCTGGAGTAATGCCGACTAATCGGGGGCTCCAAATTAACTACCATTAAAAAGTCAAAACTACCCCTAATTCAAGTTAGGAGTAGAAGTGGGTATTGATTTTTTGTTGTTAATAAAGGTGAATTCTTTTTATATAATAGAGATAACATGAAGTAAACTGCAAAGATATAATTTAAGGATGACATCTGTCTATATAGCAATTTGGTCATTCTTTCATCATGCTTTTGATGATTTAGAATCTAGTAATCAGTAAAATATCATTACCACCACTTAACATGTTATTCGGATCTCTTTAGTGTCCTTTTCAAGTTCTATTATAGTTGTTTGAAACTAATTAATTAACTAAATGCTTTGATGGCAGGCTCTTTGTATCAAAAGCTACCCAAAGCCGGAGGTGTTCTTCGATCTTCTCAAGAAGGAATAGGCGCAGCAGGATATATGTAGGTTTCACATGCAAAGTCGGGTTGTTAATCCATTTCCCCACAGTAAAGGATGGCACCTTATACTCATTTAACCACAAAAAAGGTGGTAGCTTGAATGCCCAACAATAGGGTGTCCACTACATAGACATGGTAAAATATCGGTCTAGACAAATAGGAATTAGTAAAGTCCGTTTGTTTCACTGTGGATGTCGATTCTGATACCAACAAATGCTTCTTACCGTTCGGAACTATACTTGTGTTCAGAAACAGGCAATGTATAAACAGTTCTGCAGGAAATGATTTCCAAAGTTTGGATTAATGTACACAGTCTATATATCTTGAATGCGTTGACTCAGTTGAATATAGAAGCATTAAACCTATAAATTATAACCATATAATATTGCAAGTGGAAACTATTCGTACCATCTTGACTGCATAGATAATAAGCATCCACATAAATGAATTAAATACTCATATGATGGTCTTTTGAGCTGAATCAACACTGCCATTAAAAAAAATGTAACAAAGTCACATGAGAGACTAACATCACAAAACAGATAACCTTGTAGTATTGTACTAACCATTCAACGGCACTAAGCATAATACAGAATTTTGCAAACCTGAGTAACAGCACAGTTTGACACTTATGACATCCGAAATAGTATAACAAAACAGTTAACAGTTTTGACCACCATTTTGACCACTACCAGAAAAGAAATCAGATAGCCATGATTGCATGTTTCTCGTGTTTAAGCAAATAGTCAAAGGCTTTACCAAGTGCTTCTTCGTCATAACTTTCAGATTTCATAATCTCCGAATGCAGTGTTGATGAAATTTTTTTGTCCCTTTTCTTGTTGGAGTCAATAGCTCCACCTATCTGGGAACTGATGTTGTCGCTCTGGTCCACCAATTCTCTGCTTCTGTTTGCATTTTGTCTGGTTCTTCCGGTTGAACCAGAAGATATCAAAGACAAGTTATCTGACGTATCAGAAGATGTTGACTGTAGTTCATTCTTGGCAGCAGTTATGCATTCAATTCCAGCAGCCACTGCTGCTAAAGCTGCAATTAAGATTATGTCTTCATCATCGGAGTCACTTTTGTCAGCCATCTGGTGTATGTCAAAAACATAACCCTTAGTACCATGAAACTAAATACTGAAATTTGAGAATATGATGAACAAGCCCTGATATCTAGTTACTTTTGAAGGGGAAATTGGGGTTCAGTCGCTATAACAGTTCATGTTTAGCGCTAAGGACATCTAATGTTTGCCTTTAGTGTTAAGTCCCTTCCTAATTTCTGCTCCCATGGGGGACACTCCAAGAAGATTTTTGCTTCCACGAGGGATGCTCCAGGTGCATCTGGACCGTCCGATCTGTACTTACTCACAGTCACGACAGGTGCATCTCACGATTCTCACCCTTAAATTTTTTACATTCAATCTGACGATCGAGATGCATCCACAAACAATAGGGAACGGTCAAGATGCATCTTATATGTACTTTACACATAGCCACGACAAATGCATCTCACCCATATCCTTTTTGCATTTAATCCGACGGTCGAGATGTATCCGTAGTACACAATAGGGAACGGTTGAGGTGCATCCGATCTATGCTTACACACAGCCACAAAGGTGCATCTCACCCATACCCTTTTTACATTCAATCTAACGGTCGAGATGCATATCCTGGTGTACAATTTTTTTTTGTTAGAACCCCTCAATGTCTCACCTGAGGGAGGGTTAAGGCAGCTCCCTACCAGCTATTAATTCGATGCAAGTGTAAATCAATCCCAGGTCTCCGGTACCAACCCCCGAGACTTTAGCAACTCACCTAACTGGCATTTGTGGTGTAAACGGAATTAGTTTGTGAAATGGACATGGCATGAAATGGGCCCAAAAAGTCAACAATGACCCCTGACAAAAACTATTCCTTACCCATGGACGTGATGTAAAACGGTATTTGTTTATGTCCTTATTGCAAGTCTGGACTTATTTGATGGACTGATCACTAAGTCCCTCTTTTTTAAAACTATACACTACCACGCACACACATAACAATGCCTGTTATATCCAAGCAAGTGAGAGAAACCAATAAAAAGAGAAGATATGTATGCATTCTCATCGACATAGAACATATCACCAAGATCTGATTATAGTAAACCCTTTCATTCTAGAAGGAAAAAAAAAACTACCCACTTGTAAATTCTAACGGTCATAACCCCACATTTCCTCACAACACAATAGATCCAAGCTACCCACTATTAAATCCAAGCGATCACTCATAAGGCTCGCCTATTGAATTGTTGGCAACTCATAGACTTCATGAATTCAATGCCCTATCAGACCAACCAAAGGGAGACATGATTCTTATAGCTAAGCATCAAAATCATCCCTGGCTTCTTTTTATCGTAGGGAGCATTTCCACAAACACCTCAGAGGCACAAACTAATTAACCGGCATTCGGTTCAGAAACCACCAAATTGCCAATATGCAAGAAGAAAAGCAGACACCTACATGGAGGTCTGGTGCCCAAGATCCCTTCTTTCTCTACCAAAAGATCAAATGGATCTGGGCAATGCATAACAAGAGGACCTCAATCATCCACAACAACCACCCTCAATCATCCACAACTAAGAATGGCAGTCGACAGAACATATAAGATCGACTAGTGAATTTCTGGGTTCCAAGATTAAAGTACCCAAAGACAATAATAATCATCAAGAACTGAAATTTGTTCAGAATACCTGAATCGAGCGCGATTGGACACCCTGCTGCTTCAAACCTTCAACCTGAATCCCACAGCACGCTTGTGCCCCGAGGTTGCTACAGCGAAGGCACCGCCCGCTCAGTGGCCGCACTCGACGAGCGTAAAGACGAACGCATGCCGTCCTTTGGAACTCCACATGCGGGGGGAAATTTCTCTCCCTCCTTTGGAACTCCACATGCGGGGGGAAATTTCGTATGCTCTCACACGCGCGCGCGCGCACACTCTCTCTCTCTCTCTCTAAAATTAGGATTGGTACTTGGGCAGGTCTAACCCGAACCCGACCCGTCTAACCCGAACAATAGACAAACATGGGCAAAGCTGGTTAAAAACTTTGATGGATTTGGATTAAAAAAAAAAATCAACCCGATTTCAATTTGGACGACTTTGGCACCAATCTTTCCAATCCGAGGAAGTGGCATACTAAGGTTGAATGCTTTAGTAGTTGTTTTTATGGAAATCAAAGACTGTCTGTTTGATGTTGAATGCTATTAATTCAAATGAAATCTGTGAGGATATGGGTTGGACTTTATGTTTCATTATGCAAATCAAAGATTTTTTTTATGCAATTTAAAAATCTGATGGGTTTTTTTTTCCATCTATTTATGTGCACAAGCATTTCTAATTGGGCAACCTGTCCATTATTTTACAAATTGGGCAACCCGAGCAATTAAAATGGGCAAGCACAGGTTGGGCTTCCACGGGTTCCTCGGTTTCCACGGGCAAAACTGGTTAAGGTTTGTACAAGTCAAGTTGGGCATGGGCAGACCCTTCAACCCGTCTAACTCGCCCAAGTCCCACCCCTATACCAAATCGATAGGGGGAGGGGGGCAGTTGACTAGGATGGGTCACATAATAGACGATTAGAAGGAAAAAAAACTCGCATAATTCTATATGCACCCGGCGACCCTAGTTTAGCATTTGCCTAAATTGGTAACAAAAATAAAATCACATTTTACCGCTGCTCCTACTTTCCAACTCCATCACCATTTGATCCCAACCCCCTATGCCCCTACCTCCATCCTGCCACTTCTTTTGCTACGCTGCCCCAATCCCCTCCAACGGCCTCCTCCTTCTCCTAATTACTCCACTGCCATCTCCCTCCTCCTCCCTCTTACTTCTTTTGCCTCCTTCCACTTCCCTGTCAAAACCCTAAGCCACCACGGAAACGTGTCAGGGTAGCCACCAACATCGCCAACATCAATATGATGATGCCGGTGGCAGTCCCGTCGATGATGTCAGTGCAGTAGCCACGACATCACCATCATCGATATTTTTCTATAGTGATGGTGATGGCTACCCTATTGACACAGTCGACAGGTAGCCACCAACACGTTCTCGGGGTAGCTTAGGGTTTCGTTGAGGAAGATGGAGGAGGAAGAGGGAGGGAGGAGGAGGAGGTGGAGGCGGGGGTGACATGCAGGGGTCAACTAGGCGGCCTTCAAGGATACTAGCGATAATAGGCGAAAGAATAAGGAGGTGGATATCAAGATGCAAATCCTTTGGGCAGAGACAGTATGGTGGGGATTGTTTTTGTGTGTTTAAAGGTAGAAGCTCCCAACCAGCAAGAACAATATTTTGCTACGCTGCTCGTTGTAGCTCATGCGACACCTTGCTGCACCCAATGGTTTTTTTTTTCAGATTGTGCATGTTGATTTGCAGTGAAAGAACTCTTGTGGACTGCAATGACATTCTATTACTATTGCCCTTACTTGGTAAAGTAATTTACCATTATGCTTTTGTAAACAACGGGCATTGGCGCATTAGGCACCAAATAGATCAAGGTTTTAAATCGCCAACTCCGGCAAAGAGGTATTTTTCATTTTAGATTGGCCTACAAGAAAATTATCACAATATGAGTGAAGATAGATTGGGAGATCGAATATGCACCCTCGAGAGAGAAGCGGACATCTTGATGTTAAGATTAAACCGCAATTGTGTGTAGCCAAGTATCGTTGAAAAACAATTAGAAAATTCTATATCTCACCACCATCAACTTCACAAACATGCCCTCCTCCTGTCACCATTAATGCTTTCCTCCACAAAAAAAACTTGAAGAAACCGCTTGAAACACGATGTCGCTTGGTTCCTAGTGAGAATTTTATATCAATGACAAGGAGGAGGAGGAGGAGGAGGAGGAAGAAGAAGACAACGATGATGGCATAACCGAATAGCGGTAGAGGATCATAGGGAAACAATTGTAAAGGGATAGTATATCTCATGAGCCTTTAAATGGCCTATTTATACAAGTGACAATAGTGTGGCAACCACCTGGTAAGACTACCACGTAATGGTATTGTAAAATACATTTAACACCCCCCTTTAAACTCATGGTGGATCAAACAATAAGAGTTTACCCAATAAAATAGTGAAGCGTTGTAGAGTATCAGACTTCATAAACAAGTCAACAAGCTGAATTTGGAAAGAGGTGCATGGAAGAGAGATCTTCAGTGTAATAAGAAGATGATGCCGAACCAGATGGCAGTCAAGCTCGATATGCTTGGTGCTCTCATGGAAAACATGATTGGTGGCATCTGAATAGCACTCTTGATGTCGTAGTATAACAATGTTGGTCCACAGATAGACACGCCTAGATCATCAAGTAGATATTGAAGCAAAATAATCTCATATGTGGAATCCGCCATGGTTCGGTACTTAGCCTATATAATAGAGTGAGCAACAATGTCCTACTTCTTACACATTAAAAAAAAAAAAGATAGGCCTAGAAACATGCAGTAACCAGTTAGTGAACGATGATCCTGAATATCACCGATCCAATCTACATCAGAATATCCGTAGAGCTGAAGTGAAGAGTCAGAAAAGAACAACAATGTCCGAGATAAAGTACCTCGAGGTAGTGAATGATACGAACAACTGCATCATAGTGAACAGTACAGGGAGTAGTTACAAAACGACTCGCCTCATGAACTACATAAACAATATATGGTCGAGAAATGGTAAGGAAAACAAGACTACCGACAAATTAAAGTTGCATGTATCTAGTAGCATTAAGGAGAGCTTTACCATCATTTGAGTGGAGCTTTAGATGAAGCTTTGTCCAATCATTAGTAAGACCAGCACAAGAAATAAGATTAGTACTTCTGCTGGGATAACAGAATACCACGACAACTGTGAGCAATCTCCAAACTGAGAAAATATTCAAGGAGATCGAGATCTTTAATCTCAAAACAATGCTGAAGATGATCTTTGATGGACTGTATACAGACAATGCATCCTTTGTGATAACTATACATCCATATATAAGAACAGAATCACTCAGCCACGAGAAGAAGTGCTTATAAACATAGCATGATCAGATTCATAGTAGACGAATCCAAACGCAAGTACGGTCTTACTAAATTTTTCAAACCTGGCACGAGGCGCCTTTTTGAGGCCATATAAAGCTTGACAAAGATGACACACATGGTGAGGTGGATGATCGAGGCTAGGTGGCGACAATAAATAAACTTCCATATGTAAATCCCTATGAAGAAATATATTCTTCACATCAATCTGTGAAAGTAGCCACCCTCGAGCTGCAGCCACTGCAAGTAAAAGCGTGAATGGTGGTCATCTTAGCCACTGAGAAAAAGTCTCATCATAATCAAACACATACTTCTAAGCAGTGTTCTAAAAAGCGGCCCAGGCGGCCACCTAGGCGGCACCTAGGCGCTAAGCGGCCCCCCACTGTCTTGCCTAGGCCCTAGGCGCTCCAGAAAAATGGCCAAGCTCCCAGGCGGAGCTAAGCGAGGCAAGGCGGCCGCCTAGGCGGTCTAGGTGGGGCAAGGCGTCCACCTAGGCAGTCTAGGCGGAGCTAGGCTGGCCAGGCGGGGCTGAGGCTAGCCAGGCGGGCTGAGGCTAGCTAGGCGGGCCAGGCAGGCTGAGGCTAGCCTGGCGGACCGCTAGGCAGGCCAGGCAGGCTGAGGCTAGCCATGCGGACCATGTTTTTTTTTTTGTTCTTGTTAATCACTTAATCTTGAATTATGGTTATATACTTGTTCTTTAAAATAATGGTTTAGGATAATCTTGAACTTATATTAATTTTTAAACATATATATATTATATAATATCAAAATAATAATTAAAATAATTTAAAAAATACAAAACGTCTAGGCGCCACCTAGGCGCTAGCGGCCCCCCACCGCCCGACTAGCGCCTAGCACTTTTTAGAACCTTGCTTCTAAGTGAAGCCTTGAGCAACAAGATGAGCTTTGTAGCGCTCGATCGATCCATCTGATCGTGTCTTAATCCTGTAGATTCACCGGTATGAAATAGGAGTCCTCTATGGAGAAAGATGAACCAACTCCCAAGACTAAGTACATTTTTAAGTTGCTAAATTCCCGGTCATGGCCTGTTGCCACTCTGGAAAACATGATGCCTCAAAATATGTTTGGGGCTCCTGATGATTCTGAATAGCTGCCAAGAAAGACTGATAGGTCAGAGAAAAACAAGGGTCAACTGATAGTCGTGCAACCGGGCTGGAGATTGTCAGTCCCAAAGCAGATAGCGACACACTGAAGTAGAATTGTCACCACCAAAGGAATCATACGAGGTCATAGACTCGGCAGGCATAGGGGAAGCAGGAGTAGGTGACAAGGTGTCATAAAGGAATGCATGGGCAGACGACAAAGAGACAAGAGGATTAGAAGCAAGAGTAGACGATGAAGAGGCAAGAGGATTAGAAATGGCTTCAAGTGGAGGAGATATCTCATAGTCAAGAAAGAAAAAAAGAATCAGAATGAGTAGATGGAGAAGAGACTGGTGCAGGGGGTGATGAAGTATCATATAAATGATCATAAAAAAAGATAACACGACGAGCAATACGTAGTTGGCATGTTTAAGGATCATAGAACCGATAGAGCTTGTGCTCAAGACTACAGCCAAGAAAAACGCACATAGCAGATCGAGAAGAAAGCTTCATATGCTCGTGTGAAGGAATAATGACAAAGCATGTGCATCCAAAAATGCGCAAATGGAAACAAGAGGAGGTGACGAGTGAAGTTTCTTAAAGGGAAAAACACCCTTGAGAACAACAGAATGCATGCGGTTAATAAGGTCGACCATAGTGAGAACAACTTATGTCCATAACAATGTTGGAACAAAAGCTGAGAGCAAAAGAGATTGAGCAATCTCAAGAATGTGACGATACTTGCATTCAGCAACCCCATTTTATTTGGGCACACATGAACATGAAAGTTGAGGTAAGATGCCTTGGGCAATGAGGAAATCTCTAAAAGCACAAGAGAGGCATTCTCCACCTGAATGAGCGAAATACTTTAATTGTTTTGACAAATTGGGTATGAACCATGAAAACAAAGTCTTTTTAAATATAAAGAAAATATGAATACTTATGCATAAGATATAACCATGTAAATCGAGGGTGATCATCAACAAAAAAAACATAATAGCAATTTTCACCCTTTGAAGCAATAAAAGGACCCCAACATCTGAATGCACCAAATCAAATAAAGAATTGGATACAAAATCACGTGCCAAAATGGTAGGACAGACTGCTTTGCTAAGACACAAGACTGGCACGAAGATGATGACAACTTAGAAACTCGACCAAGAACACCACTACTAGCTAGGTGATGAAGACGAGAATGAGACAGATGTCCAAAATGTCTATGCCACATAACATATGAAGAGGGAGTAGAGACAACAACAACATAAGACACCGACGTAGAAGGTAGGTAGTCCATGTAGTAGAGTGCCCCCTCGTCTACGGCCAATAGACCTAAAACCAATCATCCTTCCGCTTCGTCAGCCTTGCACAATGCACAAAGAATTAAGCATCAAAATAACAATGCAATGAGAGTTAGTTACCTGACTAACAGAAAGAAGCTGAAGAGTATGAACAAGCAATATTGATGGTATATGAAAAAAACCCAACAGGTGATACAAATGTTTCCTCATAAGAAGCAAAGCATGGTGATCCATCAAAAGTGTAAAAAGGAATAGAGAATGCTAATGCAATACAATGACTAAGTGCAGTGGCATCAATGGTCATCTGGTGGCAGGCACCAGAATCCAAAATCAATAAGGAGCCATAGGTACCTGAAGGAGAAGGCAATGATGTAGTTGCAACAACCGGTGCAGGTGACTAAGAAGAAGGCAATTGTGCAAAAATGAGAAGCAATCTCAATATAAATATCCCCAACAGTAGGAGTCAAAACTGTAGTCGTCACAACTGGCAGATGAGCTACCATGATCCTAGAGCTTCTTTCGGGCGAGAATAGAACAAGAATCAATCAATTTGTCCAAAAGTCTGACAATATCTGCAACAAGGACGGCCTGAGGGAGTAGTGGAGCAGAAGACCGAGGCAATCGACATAATGATGATGGATGAAGAGAGTGACTAGGATGGGGAAGGCACAACTAAAACAATAGTCAGAGCCGCAGTTGGTGGTGGTAGTAGTCACAACGGAGTCCCCTCAGTCATGAGCTCAGCAGGCATTGAGTCAAGAGTCGGTGACCGCGAATCCCTTCAAACTTAGGCCGCAAGATACATAAGAAATTGAAACAACCGGAGATGGTCTTGATGGGATAGAGGAAGGAGGAGCAGGAGACGACAATAGTCGTGGATAGATGGGATCGACGACTGTGGATGGGCGGTGACCTACACATGCCCGACAATGGCGGAAAGCTGCCGATAACCTGCACAGGCCTTGCGATGGCGGCGGTGATCTGCTACGAGCACGATCATCGGAGAGAAAGGGAGAGGAGACGGGGTGCGGGCTGCCCTTGTCAATGGGCAGCTGCCCCTAGAAATGTGCTGCTGCCTATCAATAATATCTGAAGTGTGAAATGTGACTGGCCGGACCCCGATTCTGTTCTCGTGTCCCCCAAAATCATCTTCCTCCTTCCTCCTCCTCTCCTCTTCCAAGCTAGAAAGTGGAATCAGAGGACATTATTATCTCTAGGGTTCCTCTGAGATCTCTGCAACGATGACTGCTTTCAGCGGCGACGAAACTGCTCCCTTCTTTGGATTCCTCGGCGCCGCAGCTGCGCTCGTCTTCTCCTGTAATCCCCCACGATCGAAACCTGATTTTCCCATTCTAGGAGCTCTTCAAGCTTTCTTTGATGGATTCCTCCCCCTTTTCAGGCATGGGGGCGGCGTATGGGACGGCGAAGAGCGGGGTTGGCGTGGCATCGATGGGGGTGATGCGGCCGGAGCTCGTGATGAAGTCGATCGTGCCCGTCGTCATGGCCGGAGTCCTCGGGATCTACGGCCTGATCATCGCCGTGATCATAAGCACGGGGATCAACCCCAAGGCGAAGTCGTATTACCTCTTCGACGGCTACGCCCACCTCTCCTCCGGCCTCGCCTGCGGCCTCGCCGGCCTCTCCGCGGGGATGGCCATTGGGATCGTTGGTGATGCTGGTGTCAGGTAACTCTCCTTGGATCTCCTTCTCGTTCTGTCGTTCTATTTACCTAGATCTGCACTTTATTGAGATTCTGCACTGATTTGTTTTCGTGGATTTCTGTTGTGCTATCAGTGATCTCTAATGCGTACGTGTAATTTCGACAGTGGTTTCACTTATTTGGATCTGATGTTTAATGGGAATAATCAGTGGTTGTTACCTTATTTGCTGTTGAAATTGTTATAGAATCCTTGACTGATGCTTGATTCTAGTGTTACTAGTTATGGAAACTTTCACCTTTATCAACTTTTCTCTTTAGTGCTGGAGTTGAACTCGATATTTGGATTAATTGATGTTGGTCATCTTAGCTGCAACTCTGTAATTTGGTTCCAATAGGCATTGTTAGAAAGGTGGGAATATTTGTTTGCTCTGTTTTTAGCTTATATGTACGTTTTGTATGTTTAGTTGAGCGGACGATATTGGGATTGTGTTGTAAAAGTCAATCATGTTTTATAATTAGCAAATGTGGTCTATTATTAGATAATCAATTGTTCCATGCATGCCCCATCCATCATGTGAGAAAACATATTATGTATTATAAAAAATGTCATGTGAGATGACATATTATAAATGTGTTGCCCATATATTACATTGTTGCCTTGAAGAGTTGTAGAATGTTTGTCGTTTATACAAAAGAGATTTATGCTTCCAGTTCCTCGTAACTCGCAAACATTGTTCACAATAGTGATGAAGTTGGGTACTTCATCTGAAAGGTTGTAACACACTCGTCCTTTGTATGATAGGGTGATCTATCTCGATCATCTAAGTGGAGACCCAGGATCAGTGTGTTACGAGTTTTTAAAATGTTTTGAGCAAAATCGATAAGAAAAAGTCGTAAATTATTGTCATTCATGTTTTGATTCTCACTACTACCAAGGCCAAAAGGTTCATTGTTGGGAATCAAAGCCTGCATGTTGCATATTTTGGCTTTGGCGATGAGGATCGAAGGCCTTGAGGAAGCATTGGAAGGCTTACCGTTGGAGGCATCTGCCCAAGATTGACCATGAAGGCTTTAGATAGCTTTTGAATCAGATTTAGTTAGTTTATATTTAGCTTTTATATTATTTCATGTAATAGGGCATGGACACTATTGGGCCTTTGATTAGTGGCATAAGTTATGTATTAAATAATTTAGAGTAGTGCCCACTTGGCTGCGTAGGGGGTGTTTGGTATCGCTTCGGATCCATCCGTTTCTATCCGCAATTTCATATTTCAAAATCAACGGATACTATTTGTTCCAGTGGAATGAAGATTTCGGAACGATAATTTGTCACTCTGTCCTTTTCTATGCTAACCGGAACGTTGAAGCATCGGATTACATTAGTGGGTGGGGGCAATTCCTTTGCTGAAGATTGGAGAAGTTCAAGTAGGAAAGTTCTTATGGAGCAGCATCATCAGTCGATTCGGACTGCCGCGGGCTTTTGTTGCAGACAACGGGCGACAATTCGATGCGGAGTCAATTAAGAAGTTCTGCGCCAGTAACAACATCAAGTTGTTCTTCTCTACACCGCGGTACCCTCAGAGCAACGGGCAAGCAGAGTCGACGAATCGTGCCATTCTGGACATACTGAAGAAGATGCTGGAGCAGAAGAAGGGTTTGTGGAA
Source organism: Chamaelirium japonicum (assembly GCA_947650365.1). Classification (NCBI taxonomy): domain Eukaryota; kingdom Viridiplantae; phylum Streptophyta; class Magnoliopsida; order Liliales; family Melanthiaceae; genus Chamaelirium; species Chamaelirium japonicum. The sequence continues at coordinate 38,163,258 of OX393556.1, forward strand.
AGAGGCTTTACCCGGAGTTCTATGGGCTTATCGGACGACACCGAAGCGATTGACGGGAGAGTCCCCGTTTAGCCTTACCTACGGCTCCGAAGCAGTCCTGCCAACGGAAACACTGGTGCCAGCACAACGAACAGTCGTAGCTGCCGACCCGGAGTTGAATGACGAACTCCTGCTTGATGGCCTAGACCTGCTGGAAGAGAAGAGGGAAAGAGCGAGAGCGCGCTTAGCCAACTATCATCAGGCCATTAAGAGGGCGTATGACTGCAAAGTCAGAAGGCGAATCTTCAAACAAGGGGACCTGGTCATGCGGAAGGTCTTCGATAATACTAAGGAGCTGGGAAGTGGCAAGCTGGGAGCTACCTGGGGAGGGCCATACATCGTTGATGGTATGGAAAAAAATGGAGCCTACTGTTTGAAAACTCAAGATGGCGACGCCCTAGCAAGGCCGTGGAATGCAACCAACCTGCGCAAGTTCTACCAGGGTAGCTGAACGGGAGAAACGCTTGTAATCGTTTTGTAGTTCAAGTTATATTCAATAAAGATGCGTTTGCCCAGTATTCTTGTTCATGCGTGAGGGTGATGGTTAACTAACGCAAATTAAACCAAGTGGTACATAACACTCCGAGCGAGTTCTACTACTTGGCCGATCGGTTGACAGGTCCCTACGAAGGGCGTGACCGGCCGGTGAACACTTGGGAAGATCGGTCGACAGACCCCGCTTGGGTACGACCGATCGACCAACCTAAACCAAGTGGTACATAACACTCTGAGCGAGTTTCACCACTTGGCCGACCGGTCAACAGGTCACTGCGAAGGGCGTGACCGGCCGGTGAACACTTGAAAAGATCGGTCGACAGACCCCGCTTGGGTACGACCGATCGACCAACCTAAACCAAGTGGTACATAACACTCCGAGCGAGTTCTACCACATTGGCCGACCAGTCAACAGGTCCCTGCGAAGGGCGTGACCGGCCGGTGAACACTTGAGAAGATCGGTCGACAGACCCCGCTTGGGTACGACTGATCGACCAACCTAAATCAAGTGGTATATAACACTCCGAGCGAGTTCTACCACTTGGCTGACCGGTCAACAGGTCCTTGCGAAGGGCGTGACCGGGCGGTGAACACTTGGGAAGATTTAGTTGACAGACCCCGCTGGGGTATGACCGATCGACCAACGCAAGCAGGGAGGAATATATCACCCCCCGCGAGTGCTATCACCTGGCTAACAGGAGGGCGGGTCCCTTTGTAAGGCATGATTGGCAGGATAACGCACCAGAAGATCAGCTGTCAAGCCCTGCTTGGGTACGACCAGATAAAATATGAGGGCCAGATTTTGATTGCACGTCGTCGACATGTAATTAAAATATAAGGGCCAAATTTTGATTACACGTCGTCGACGTGTAGTTAAAACATGAAAGCCAAATTTTAATGACACGTCGTCGATGTGTACTTAAGATACAAGGTTGATAAGAGGAGGATTGCAACCAGAACGTTCAGATAGATCAAACATTAAAGACTCCAATACAAGCTGGAATACGGTTTTATTACATTACAAGACAACAAGCGGAAGTGATCAGTTATCTGCGGGAGCTTTCCATTGCCCCGGCTGAAGCTTACTGCGTAACCTAGCAACTTTCTTACGTCATCCCTCCGCCTGCTCTTCGAGAGCCAACTGGGTCTCTCTGTTGAGGACCTCGTACTGCCGAGCAAGAGCGGCCTTCTCCGACGCAGCTGCCTGGTCAAGGGAGGACTTCAGCACGGCTAGTTCGGCCTCGTAAGCTGCCTTGGCGGCCTCGGCATCTGTTCGTTGCCTCCTGATCACATCATCACAGAAGCCTGGTCCCTGAACCGACCCTCCATCGCGTCAAGCTCTGACTGAGCAGTTTCCAGAGCTTCCTGAAGCTCGAAAGGGTCAGCAGCATTCGCCTGCGCGAGTTCAAGCTGAGCTCTGACTGTAGCTACCTCCTCCATATGGAGCCTTCGGGCTTCCACTAGCTGGGCGCGAGTCTCTATCAAATCCTGCTGAGCAGTCCTCAGGGAGACCTCGAGCTGAGCCATCCTTTGAGCACCCCCCTCGGCAACTCGGCCAGCCATCGTAGTGACGCGGCCGCTCATCTGACAAAAGCGGAAACAATATGTGCCAAAGAGTTAGGAGAAGGAATTACTATGCAATCAAGTCTTCAACTCCACGAAGACTCACCTCGCGAAGGTCGTCGAGCTGGTTCTGCCAGCTGGAACCGTCCACCCCTGTATCCTCTTCCTCCACCTGATGAGTAGAGATCCCACTGAAGCGGCGGTGGGATGTAACTTCGGTAGCTCCGAGGGGAGACCTAGGAGGGGGCCTGGCGACGCCCCCTGAAGCAGAGGAGGAAGGCGAAGGCATGAAGCGCCGAACGTTCAAGTGTTCGACGGGTGCAGCAGTAGATGGAGCAGCGTGAGTGCGGGGCGAAATTCGTCCACGCGACCCTGCAGAGCCGGATGGCACGGCTTGCTTACCCCTCCCGTGGGAAGGAGAGGGACTGTAGCCAGGAGACATCTCGGATTCCTCTACTTCCACGTAGCGCTTGGTTTAGGTCGACCGATCTTCTCAAGTGTTCACGGGCCGGTCACGCCCTTCGCAGGGACCTGTTGACCGGTCGATCAATGTGGTAGAACTCGCTCGGAGTGTTATGTACCACTTGGTTTAGGTTGGTCGATCGGTCGTACCCAAATGGGGTCTGTCGACCGATCTTTTCAAGTGTTCACCGGCCGGTCACGCCCTTCGCAGTGATCTATTGACCGGTCGGCCAAGTGGTGAAACTCGCTCGGAGTGTTATGTACCACTTGGTTTAGGTTGGTCGATCGGTCGTACCCAGTACCACTTGTTTTAGGTTGGTCGTACCCAAGCGGGGTCTGTCGACCGATCTTCCCACCGGCCGGTCACGCCCTTCGTAGGGACCTGTCGACCGGTCGGCCAAGTGGTCGAACTCGCTCGGAGTGTTATGTACCACTTGGTTTAATTTGCGTTAGTTAACCATCACCTTCACGCATGAACACATCTTTATTGAATAGAATTTGAATTACAAAACGATTACAAGCGTTTCTCCCGTTCAGTTACCCTGGTAGAACTTGCGCAGGTTGGTTGCATTTCACGACCTTGCTAGCGCGTCGCCATCTTGAGTCTTCAAACAGTAGGCTCCATTCTTTCCCATACCATCAACGATGTATAGCCCTTCCCAGGTAGCTCCCAGCTTGCCACTTCCCAGCTCCTTAGTATTATCGAAGACCTTCCGCATGACCAGGTCCCCTTGTTTGAAGATTCGCCTTCTGACTTTGCAGTCATACGCCCTCTTAATGGCCTGATGATAGTTGGCTAAATGCGCTCTCGCTCTTTCCCTCTTCTCTTCCAGTAGGTCTAGGCCATCGTGCAGGAGTTCGTCATTTAACTCCGGGTCGGCAGCTACGACTGTTCGCTGTGTTGGCACCAGTGTTTCCGTTGGCAGGACTGCTTCGAAGCCGTAGGTAAGGCTAAACGGGGACTCTCCCGTCGGTCGCTTCGGTGTCGTCCGATAAGCCCATAGAACTCCGGGTAAAGCCTCTTTCCACAAACCCTTCTTCTGCTCCAGCTTCTTCTTCAGTATGTCCAGAATGGCACGATTCGTCGACTCTGCTTGCCCGTTGCTCTGAGGGTACCGCGGTGTAGGGAAGAACAGTTTGATGTTGTTACTGGCGCAGAACTTCTTAATTGACTCCGCATCGAATTGTCGCCCGTTGTCTGCAACAAAAGCCCGCGGCAGTCCGAATCGACAGATGATGCTGCTGCATAAGAACTTTCCTATTTGAACTTCTCCAATCTTCAGCAAAGGAATTGCCTCCACCCACTTGGTGAAGTAGTCGGTGGCGACGAGGAGAAACTTCCTTCGGTTGGGCGACGTCGGGAAGGGGTCCAAAATATCCAACCCCGTCCAAAATATCCAACCCCTACTGTTGGAAGGGCCAAGGGCTGGATATTGGGTGTAACTCTTCTGCCGGTTGGTGTATGGAGGGAGCATGTTTTTGGCATTGCAGGCACCTCTTCACATACCCATCCGTATCCGCTTCCATGGTGGGCCAGTAGTAGCCGTGCAGCTTTATCTTCCGCGCCAGGGATCTTCATCCTGAGTGATTCCCGCATCCTCCTTCATATACCTCCCTTATAATTTCTGCTGCTTGCTCCTTCGTGAGGCATTTGAGGTACGGTCCGCCGAACGAACGCTTGTATAGCTTGTCGTCGATGAGGGTGTATCTTGGTGCATGTGCTTTGGTTCTCCGGGCATCATCGACTTCCTCTGGTAGTTTCCCATCAAGTAGGTACTTCTTCATGTTGGCTACCCAATCAACACCCGCCGCAATAGTATAGGCTGCTTCGATGGCTTACGTCCTCCCAGCCAGGTGACTATCTTCTGCTTGACCGGCTGTTCGGGGGTCAACTTGCACCTCGATGACGACCCTTTTTTCTTTGTTTTCTCTGAGTACCGATGCTAGATTAGCAAGGGCATCCGCTTGCTTGTTCTCCACTCTGGAGAACTGGTGGAAGTTTATGTTCTCGAACTTGGCGATCAGCTCCCGGGCTAGCTTCAGGTATGCTTGCATTCTTGCATCGCGGGCTTCGTATCTACCGGTAATCTGATTGATCACCAGTTGGGAGTCACCGTAGACCTGTAAGCTGGTCACCCCCAGCGCTGCTGCCATCTCCAGTCCTGCCAGCATTGCCTCGTACTCAGCTTCATTGTTCGTCGTCGGGAACAGTAGTCGCACTGATTTTTCGAGCTTCGTATGGTCATGGGTTACTAGGACTACCCCCACACCACTCCTGATCGCGCATAACGAGCCGTCCACAAACAATCTCTAGCCTTCTTCTCCGTCCTTCCCCTGTCCTGCTGCCGCACCGATTCCCACGGGTCGACCGGCAGCTACCGACAGGTCTTCTAACGTCTCTAGCTCCGGTGCAGTGTCTTCCGCCGGGAAATCACTGAGGAAGTCTGCAAGTGCTTGGCCCTTGATTGCTTTCCGAGGTACGTACCGAGGGCCAAACTCTTGCAGCTCCGCTGCCCACTTGCTTAGCCGACCTGCCCGAGTAGAGTTGTCCAGTACTTCCTTTAGGGGGTGCTCGGTGATGACCTCGATGGGGTGGGCAACGAAGTACGGGTGAAGTTTCCTTGACACATACACTAATGCTAGGGCCACTTGCTCGATCAGCGCGTACCTAGTTTCAGCCGATGTCATGATGCGGCTGACATAGTAGACATGCCTCTCCACTCCTTCACGTTCGCATATCAGTACAGCGCTGATTGCTGCCTCCGATACCGAAAAATATACCCCCAGCGTTGCACCAGGCTGGGGGGCTGTCAAGATAGGGGGTTGGCCAAGGTACGTCTTCAGCTCCTAAAATGCTTCTTCGCAGCGTTGGTCCCAGTCAAAAGGTGCAAGCTTGCTCAGCCTTTCGAGCAGGGGCCGACACCAGTCTGAGGACTTGGATATAAAGCGGTTGAGGGCGTTGATCCGTCCGGTCAGTTTCTGGATTTCTTTTCGTGACTTGGGCGACGACATCTCCTCCAAAGCTCGGATCTGCTCCGGGTTAGCCTCGATCCCCCGTCGGATGACCAAGTAACCCAGAAATTTTTCCGACGTCACGCCGAAGGCACATTTGGCCGGGTTAAGCTTCATGCTATACCTCCGCAGGGTTGCGAAGGTTTCCTCCAGGTCTTGCATATGCGCCTCCTCCGCCTAGCTCTTCACAAGTAAGTCGTCGACGTAGACCTCCACGTTCCTTCCAATTTGGTCGACGAACATCTTGTTCACCAGCCTTTGGTACGTCGCCCCCGCATTCTTCAACCCGAATGGCATCATCTTGTAGCAGTAGAGCCCTCGACCCGTGACGAAGGTCGTGTGCTTCTGGTCCTCTGGATTCATGGGGATTTGGTGATAGCCCGAGTACCCGTTCATGAACAAGAGCCTCTCGTGTCCCGCCGTTAAATCTACCAGGGTATCGATGCGTGGTAGCGGGGAGCTGTCTTTCGGGCATGCCTGGTTGAGGTTTGTGAAATCGATACAGACCCGTATGACTCCGGACTTCTTGGGGACGGTAACCACGTTAGCGATCCACTTCGGGTATCGAGCCTCTCGGATGATGCCCGCTCGTAACAACTTTTCTACCTTCACGTTGACAGCTGCTGCTTTCTTCGGCCCTTGCGACCGGGGCTTCTGGCGTACAGGTGCAGCTCCTTCTCGAATGTTGAGGTGGTGGCAGGCTACCTCGGGGTAGATGCCCGGCATGTCTTCAACTGACCATGCGAACACATCCTGGTTTGCCTTGAGAAATGTCGTTATAGCCTCGGCATGATGCTTTGGCAGCTGCGACCTGAGGAAGGTTATCTTCGGATGACCCGCTTCTCCTAAGTCCACGGGCATAATCGGCTCAACGGCAGATGACTCCTCCCACTCCGTGTTCAAGTCTGTCATTGACTTCTTCGACTCGTCCGGTTCTTTAGATTCAACCGATCGGTTGGTCTTCTGCAGGTGCGCCGACCTGTTCAGCTCTTTACATTCAGCTGACAGGTCAGTCTCCATCGGGTCGCTCGGATCAATTAGCTCTTTAAGTTCAGCTAACTGACCGGCCTTCTTCAAATTCCCTGACGCAGTCAGTTCTTTACGTTCAACTGACTGGTCGGTCTTCTTTGAGTTTTCCAACGCCGTCAGTTCTTTACGTTCAACTGACAGGTCGGTCTTCAGCAGGTCCCCCGACATTGTCAGTTTTTTACGTTCAACTGAGAGGTCGGTCTTCAGCAGGTCCCCCGACACTGTCAGTTCTTTAAGTTTAACTGACAGGTCGGTCTTCTGATGGGCTTGGCCTCCTTGTGCTCCTACGCTTGATCCGGCAAGGTGCTAGAACGCTGGAGCTTCTTGACTCCGCTTCGTAGTCCATAGTCCAGAGGTTGAGGATGCCCAACTCAGCTCCGTCTTCTCCTGGATCTCCCTCGATTTGGCACATTGTCTTCAGATGGATGGCGCTAATCTCGCACTTGGCGGCCGAGGACTGGTCACCTCGAATGCTCATCATGCCATTGTCGGTCCAAAACTTCACTACCTGGTGGGTCGACGAGGGAACCACATCCAAGTGGTGAAGCCACGGTCTTCCAAGGATGATGTTGTACGCTGAGTGGGCTTCAATCACAATGAATCGGGTAAGATTGGTGAGATGCCCTGTTGTGATCGGGAGGGTGATCTTACCAACCACCCTTGCAGCCTCTCCCGTGAAACCCGTTATCGTCGACGACGATTCAGTCATCTACCCGCGATCTAGCTGCATGGCGTCGAAGGCGCTGAGAAAGAGTACATCTACCGAACTCCCGGCGTCGACCAGAATTCTCTTCACCAGACAATTTGCTATCTGCAGCCGTATAACCAGAGGATGGTTGTGAGGCCTCTCTATCCCGACCAGATCAGCCGTCGAAAACTGTATTGCAGCTTCCACTTTTGGCTCGGGGCGAATGACGGGGTCGAGCACCACATGGTGAACTTGCCTTGCTTGCTCTATGCGTCGCACCTGACGGTCGACGAAGTTTGACGATGGTACAGGGCCATGGTACCCGTGGACTGCGTCTACCTCTCGGAGCTGGCGTCTTCCCGGCGGAGGACCCGGTAAGCGCGGTGCCGTCACTCCTCGCTGGACTTCCCCTACCGCCTTAGTCTCCTTACGTTGAGGGAGGTCAATGAAGCAACCAAGGTGGCCGGCCTCAATGAGATCCTCAATATGATGCTTGAGCGCACTGCAAGGTAGTGTGGCCTTGGCCTTGGTGGTACTCGTAGTACCTTGATGCATCTCTGGCTCCCCTCTCTCCAGGCTCAAGCAGTTGCGCCCACTTGAAGTACGGCTCACCCTTGATAGCTTCCAAGATTTGGTCTATGGGAGCGTTCAGTACTGTGAACTCCCTATTCCACTGCGGCCTCGCTGGCCTGTCTTACCTCTGCCGCTTCGTGTCGTGCCGTGTCGCCTCTCCCTGCTGCTTGTTGACGTTCTTCACCGCAGCTGGCTTGGCGTAGCCTTGGTGCGGGACCCTGGTCTCCACTTCCTTCCTCTTGCGGTCCGTGCCTTCTTTCTTGATGTACTTCTCGACGCGTCGCGACAGTTCGTCAATAGTCTCCGGGATTCACTTGATGAGTAACGCGTTGACAAGCTGGCTGGGCTGAATAGCGTTCTTGAAGGCTGCAATCACCATACGATCCTGCCCATCTGCGTCCGCCAAGCTCAGGTATTCAGACCTGAACCTATGGTAGCATTGCCTTAATGTCTCCTTCTGGGTCATACTCATCCCGAAGAGTGACTCCAGAGTCTTCAGCTCCCTGCGATTGCATCGATATTGATCGATGAACCGCGTGCTCAGCTCCGAGAAAGAGGAGATGAACGAGGGCCTGAGCTTATGGAACCATTCGAGGGGTGTTCCCGACAAGCTGTTGGCGAAGGTCCGGCAGAGGATATGATCATCCTCGTGGGGGACCAGAGCATCCCGGAAAGCCAGTACGTGCTCCATCGGGTCTTTTGATCCGTCAAACTTAGGAAGGCGTGGAGGATTCCATCCCCGAGGGAATGGCTCCCGGAGTAGCTTCTCTACAAGCGGCGACCGTGCGGCTCCTCGGATGGCGACTTCCTCCAGCCGATCGGGAGCTCGGACCCCTCGGTCGGTCTCGCTGGATTCCTTCTTGATCCCCGAGTCGCTCCGACGCATGTACCCGAATGCGCTCATGTACGCTCCTCCGATCAGCAATGTGAGCCGGCTGCCGACTAGCCGGCGTCATCCGAGTGTGATGACTATCACTCGGTTGACGCTGATGTTCGTCGTCTCGCTTTGGGCGGTGAGCTTGTGCCAAATCCGTCTTCGAGTGATGCTTGGAGGCAGGCGGCTGTCGGGGGTGTGCCCCGAGCCAGGACCAGACATCCGAGCGTGCTGACGCCGCTCGAGTGTGCTTGTTTCTTTCCGCAGGTTCTAGTCTCGCCCGTCGGGATTCGCACTTTGGACCTCCACCGAGCGATTAACTCTGACCTCCACCTAAGGTAGTGGTTACGGCTGCACTTGCCCTGGTGGGGCAGCTTGAGTAGGAAGGCTCTGTCCCGCTTGGGCCAACATGTCCTGGTTGAGTAGACCACCTGTCGGTGTGGCCCGCACGAAGTCACGCAACTCCTCATAGTTGTGCTGCATTGTCTGGAGCTGGGCGGTGAGAGTTTGCTGGGTCATCATCATGGTAGCCAGAAAAGCTTCCGATAGTCCCCCTGCTAGAGGAGCCAGGGTTGCTACCGGAGCCTGACTGGACTCCCCGACCCCCAGTATGGGATTCACCAGCGGGACTACGCGCTCCGTGTCCGTTGGTGGTTGAACAAGACGCCCGGCATCATTAGCATCTCCGAGTGGTGCAGCTTCGGATGGGAGCTGCGACGTCGAGCGGGTACGATACGGTCCACCAGCCATTGCTCTTCAACCGTGCGGTCGTAGCGGTGACTTCTAAGTTTATCGATTGATCGACGCCCATTGGTTGGTCGGTCAGTAAACTACGGCAGATTGCAGGTAGACTCAGACTTGTTGACACCCACGGGTCGACAGTCAAAGTCCCTAGTAGGAAGTCTCGAAGACCTATCCCACAGACGGCACCAAGATTGTGGGGGGTTTTTAATCGAACCGGGCGGTTCGAGTGGCGAGCACAATCTAACACTCCAAAGAGAAGAAAGAAGACGGGAATTACGTGGAAAAACCCCTTCTCAACGTCGAAGGGGAAAAAACCACGGGTGAGGCAAGAATGCACTAAAACATCTTCAATGGTTACAATCTCTCACCTTAACCCCAATTACACCCTGAGGATCGGTCTCCCAAAATACCGACCTCTGCAGACAGGACTTAGTTATCGACCGACGTCGGTAACCTCAGCTAAGGTACCGACCGACCTCTTTAGCTCCGCAAAATCCGGGACGAAATTGGCAGCGCCTCCTCCCGAATTCCTCCCCCACTTGCTAAAGGGGTAGGTCCCCTTTTATAGTGGTGGGATGACGGTTGGAGCGTTCCGCGCGGGACGGGTAGGTGATGTGTCTCCGCAAAGTACTCAATCGCCGCGGTAGTGGGGACGTGGCGTCGACTCTCGGTAACTTCGGCCGGAAATCTCGGGAGCGTAGTCAGCACTCTGTAACCGCTGTGCGCCCGAGATCTCTGGGTTCAACCGCCGCGCCTTTCTTCGCTCTAGTGCGCGGCCGACCTCTGGGGGGGGGGGGGACTTGGACTCCCTCTTTTTCCCTTGTTGCACGGCCGACCGAGAGAGAGAGAGAGACAGAGAGGGGGGGGGGGGGTTGAGCCATCCCCCCCTTTTGGCTTGTTGCGCGGTCGACCCCTATAGGACTTGAGCTTTGAACTACCCTCCTCGATTTTTAGAGTGTGGCCGGCAACGTAGCTACAACCCCTAGTAGGTAGGTTCGCTTTTCTTCTTCTCCACTTCGCGCGTGGCCGGTTCGCGACGTAACTACAGCTCCCGACGGGTAAGTTCCTCATGGTACACACAGGAATTGATAGGATTACCCTCTTCTGGATGAGGTTTAAGCGGAACAACAGTTCCTCATACCAAACACGTATCACTATTACTAGGCGTGCCACCTCACCTCAGACACGAAATGAAGTCCGCAAGTGGATCTCTTGGCCCCCCGTACCCGTTGGGATGAGAAGACCGTAATAGGTCTTCTCATGCGCCGGCCCTAATGAGTAATGCCCTCTCTCTCTCTCTCTCTTATCTTTTGTGTAAGGCCTCTATGGCCTCTTTTAGGGTTTTATGTTACGTGATATTGAAGAAATAAAGACTATTCAATGTTGCATGTTCTTTAGTGTGAAGAAGAGCCATCACAAAGTAATCTGTTTGTCCGGACTCCGAAGCAAGTCCGATACAAGCATCTTTGTGGTATCTCTTTACCTTGTCATTTCCTTCTCCTTCGGTATTATTTTTGTGTTGAAAGCGAAGTAAAATCTGAAATCAAACCATCATACCAAACACCATCAAAACCATATTGATCTTTCACCTGTTGCCTTCTTTTTCACCTTTGCTGGTTTATAAAAAGCTGAAAATCAGCATGAAATCCTACATAACCTTATCCTAATAGTCCAAAACCACATCCATTTAGTACCTCCAACAAAACCTACATCTTCCTACACCAAAAGCCCTAATTAACCACAATTTAACACAAATGAGTTTTGAGACCATCAATACAGATATGAAATTTGTCCTTCTATGCTCCAAATGGTTATTAAAATTCATCGAATTCTTCTCATGTTTCAACTTTCAAAACTTGGCTGATATCGAGTCATACCGACCACTACGACTCGATTTTCTGTTGGCCTGATCCTAGTCACTGACCGATGCCATACTTGGTTCGTTTCGATCTAGGAAGCACCGATACGGATACGGGGATACGGATACGGGAATACGTGGATTTTTAAAAAACTAGGATACGCGGTACGGCGGGGATACGTTTGTAATTTAATATATATATATAATATTAATAATTAAATATAATAATTTTTGTGCTAGAATATGAATAGTAAATAGTTTGAAAACAATTGTACCTTCAATCCGTCCAGCAGAAGAATAGCAATGTGGATTTCAGTCAGATTGTTAGGGTTTCGGTCGAAACCGTCAAGGTTTCGGCGGCTAAAACCCTAACAATCCGAGCGAATCTCACACGAGGCTTTGGATTTCTAAAAAAACCATTCGATCATTCCTTCAATCATGTGATTTGATAAAAAAACAAAAAACGTAACTGTGCTTTCAGTCCGTCCAGCAGAAGACCGACAAGGTGGGTTTTAGCCTAATTGTTAGAGTTTCGGCCAAAACCGGCAAGGTTTCGGCTAACAATCCGAGCAAAACTCACTCGAGGCTTTGGATTTAAAACCCAGAAAAGCAACTTTGCCCTTCAATCCGTCTAGCAGAAGACCGGAAATGTGGATTTCGGCCGAAATCGGCAAGGTTCGGCGGCCGAAACCCTAACAATCCGAGCGAAACTCAGTCCGTCCAGCAAAAAAGAAGAAAAGGAGGAGAAGAAGAAAAAAAAAAACCTGAGCACTGGTCGTCGTCACCTGGTCAGTGTGGTCGCCGCCTCGTCGTCGTCGCCTAGTCGGTGTGGTCGCCGCCTCGTCGTCGCCGCCTGGTCGGTGTGTTGGTGTGGTCACCACCTCGTCGTCGCCTGGTCGCTCCCCCTCTCTCGCTCTCCAACAAGGTCGGCCACAGGATCTCAGTCTGAGCGATCTGAGGTTAAGTTATAACCGAAAAAAAATCACATCCGTCCATTACACCAGTTGACGTGGCATCCAATTAGTGCATTCACCAGATGGGTTTGACCATTATCACTTACACCCCCTCATGTTTAAAACCCAACAAATCCCCCCCTTTGTTTTGAAAAACACACCATTTGCACCCCCTCTTGGTTATGTTTTGGGTTTTCAAACTATAGGGGGTGTAAATGATCATCGCTCATAATACAGGGGGTCTATGTGTAATTTACCCTATATAATATATATGTATAATATTATATATTTAGACCCAATACGTATCCCCGACGTATCGGGCCGTATCCCCGACGTATCGAGCCGTATCCCCGGCGTATCGGGCCGTATCCCCGACGTATCGAGCCGTATCCCCGGCGTATCGGGCCGTATCCCCGACGTATCGGACCCGTATCCCCGCCGTATCGGATTTTTTTTTTTTGTTTTTTTTAATTCCGATACTTCGTAGCCGTATCGGATACGTATCCCGCCGTATCGGGCCGTATCGGAGTATCGGGAAGTATCCGATACGGGTACGGCACCTGTTTTGAAGTATCGGTGTATCCCAGGTTTCGATCGATATGAAGTCATATCGGCCTGTATTCTGCCGAGCCACCCCGGTATCGACCTATACTGCTGAGTCGTATCAACTGACACAAAAAAAAAATCAAACATTTTTTAAAAAATACCAAATTTGGTATCAGGCTATCAGTCCGTACCAGCCGATACTCGAGTTGGGTCAGTTGACTAGATTTGATCCTAGCCGAGACTGCGACCTGTCACGCCCCAGAAATCTGGAACCGATCCCTGGAGTGTGAGTTGAAGAAAAACCAAGGGGATTTAGGGTTTGGTCAACTAACTACCCTAATTAGGATTTCTCACAGGATTGCGACTCTCTCATAAATGAAGAAGAATGACGAGGGAGAAAACAGAGTTTTAAAACTTGATTTTTGTGAAAATATTTTTATTTAATTTAAAGGAAGGTAGAGAGAGAATTTTGTTGACAGAGAGATGATCACGCTCGACCTTCAACCGGGTTATCCTCTCAGCATGTGTGGCATGTTGGCACCACCACGTTCTGACATGAATCCTTCTAAGGGAGCAAGGGACTCGAGCCACTGAAGGCGAGCTTGGAATCTCACCCACTCCTTAACACTCAGTACATCGATCTGAAGGCCCTATCTACTAGGCTTGTCAAATTAGGTCAATTCTTCTTCTTATATTTTCATTGTGAACTATCCTAGGTTTGGGCCTTGAGGAGAGGCCTACCCAAAAGAATTCGGCTGGATCATCACCACTAATAGTCACCAAACACTGACTAAACTAAATAATCTTTATTCCAATCCAATCGATTACATTGCTGGAATAGGAAAAGCTACAAGACGATACACTGAAGATGGAACACTATCACAACTCTAACTCCGCCTCTGGCCTTCCACTGCAACACCTAAACCTCCACACCTGCAGGAGAGTCTACTCGTGGGAAAGAGTAGCCCCCAATAGGAAATTGGGAGATTAGCCAAATTAATGGTTAGTGACATCCTAATAGTCTTTCATAATATGAGACAACCGAGCTAATTGAATTAAATTTAACAGCCCTAGTACAGATTATTAATATTTATAGAGGGATAACCTAATCCTATCAACAGTCTACGTTCTCATGCAATACCTATTATCACTAGATTGTCTAACATAAAGTTCGTTCAATATTCTACAGTATTAATGAGCAAGTAAAATGACCATCTAAATGTCACTAGGTTATCACGCTCTACCATTCCATAATCTAACATTAAGATTCCATAGTTGGTAATTAAAACATCTATCATAATGTGAACCCCGGATATTTTGTTCATCCTGCCTCCGGTCGGGCATTACTTTAGGGCCTTTTATTTCGATGTAGAGGGCCAACTCTCTCGCTGCGCATACTCCGACACCATGCGCAAAGTCACCCATATGATCATAAGGGGTTTCTCGTCTTTCACGGTGGAGCTCTACCGCCCAACTTGCTTTCTTTAAGGACAGGAATTGCTAGGCCAATCCCTGCTCGAGGGCACCTCCTATTGGCTTTACCACAATCCTTGTCCGTGACCCCCTAGCCTACTAATCTTCGGCTGTGCGCGCAGGGTGGTTCACGGCCCTTGCGCGCACGGGGTCCAATCTTTCCACAATATAGATTATCATATTCTATTATTTTAACAAAGTGCCAAAAACTCAACACAGTGAATAACTACCATTTAATATATACCGAGACAGATAAAAAGGGTACATACGTTAATTAGTGATTTGCAACATTTTAACCCTAGTCCCGCACTACTCTCGCAACCCATGCATCACAATAAACCTAAATTACTCTCGCTCGTATTCCCGTGTGCCCGGGTCTCCACACTCCACTTAGGAGGGTGGGTCCTGATAATTATTATTTAATCAAATTACATTTTAATTTAAGAAAAATACCTAATTACGGTGTCCATGCAATAATTGTGATAATTTTATTAATATTATAAACATGATTATTTTATTAATATTTTAAAGCATACTTATTTTAATAATATATTTTAAAGCATGCTTATTTTAATAATATTATAAAACATGCGTCGCCGGACTCGCGACTTCGCATGCAAGGAGTCCACGTGACCGCATGCGGCGATGCCCGGCAAAACCCGCATGCGATACCATGGACACCTACCCTAGTTGTTCTCATTTCCCACTATCAAAGACCACGGGAAGGGGAGTAGATGTCACCTGGTTGTCGATCATGCACAGACTCCCGTTAACTGCCCTTGATTCGTCTCTGCTCCATCTACGGCTGGATCGTTCCGATTACGCACTGCCAAATTCACACATAGCGGACTCATGGTCAATGCTTGCTACCGAGTAATACGGTTTTAGGGTCGAGTTGGCCGAGTCGAGAATTTTAGGCATCATCGGACGCCGGTCTATCGGCACGCAAAACGATACTAAAGTCTCGGTTAGTCGGCATTGCCGATGCGAAGAGTCGCACTAAGATCCAATTATACTAGTCCAACTAAACGGTCGTACCCGCGTCGGTTGTTGCCACTAGCATGCTATCATGCTCCGTGGGATCTTCCGCATCACACCAAGGTGTGCAACAGTAGGGCCAGTTATAGATAAGATTGGGGGATCGATTCGTCATCCGTCCGAGATGACTTCGAGCTAGATGCGGATCTAGATGATTCGTTCTCTTAAATGAGGGACTCACACAGGAATCGCACCGGTGGCCCACCTAGTGCATTGTTGCCGCCAAGGAGGGTCGGTCTCATGCGCAAATGACTATGCAAAGAGGTCTGACCCGCATCGGTATTATCAATTCTGAGGCATACGTGACCCGATGAGATCAGGCCCACTAGTTTTATGGCAATCGGAGTTCGGATCGGCCAGTTGTTACCGGCTTAAGAATGGTTAGACGGACCCCAGTAGGGGCATTCTGGTAATTACGTTTGGTGGTTATCAACCCAACGTCAATGAGTAGGTCTTGGAGAATCGAGTCCATTGCCGCCAGTTTCGCCGAATTCCGACTTCGGACGACGAAATGGCGGTCATGACAATTTCGACCACTATGCACTACGAGTGTAGGGTCTGCCGCTTAAGTGGGGCCCACCCAATTAAGTGGGGTCCACTCACTTAAGTAAGACCAGCGGAACCTCCCTGCAAAATAGGGGCACATATCTAGGTGGGGCCACTATTTAAATTTTAATTATTTAATATTATATAAGATTACTTGAATGTCCACTAGGGGCATTCGAATTTACAAAACCCGCCACTCCCAATTGTTACGGACAACGGGCTTGGGAAGGGGTTTATGCGATGCTCCCCAGTCTCGCACGGGGGTTGGTCGGCCTTGCCGTCGGCGGTGATCCAAAGAGGGCGCTAGGGAGAGCGGCCCAAAACCCTCCATATGAGCCGGGGCGGCCTAGTTCCTAGCCGGCGGGGTCCGGAAAATGGCCCGGAGTTGGACTGTTTCAAGGCATGCAACAGAGAAGGAGGTGTAGAGGGGCTTGCCTCGGGTGGGGTTCGTGGAGGTCGTCGGGGTCATTGCCGTCGCCGCTGGTGCGCTGCGAGCCGAGGAGATCGTGGGGCCACCCATGGCGTCCGGGCTCCTCCTCCCTTGCGTGTTATTGGCGACCACATGGCGACCCCGAGCCCGACCTCCCCATCTCTGGTGAGCCCCTCTCTTCACCCTCGCCCATTTCTCTCCTTTCACGCACCTCCAGCGACGTCCGGAGTGGAGCACCCCACCGCACAGCACTACCCCCGATACGAGCCTCACCCTGCTTCCCCCTTTGCTTTTCGGTCCATTTCCCACCGGAGACAAGGTGGTTGGAGCCAGACCCAAGCCACCCATGTAGCCGTCCATGGTCGGAACCCAAGCCCGAACCCATGCACCACTCACCTCCCCGCTCGCGTGGGAACTCTCCGGCGGCTCTCCTCTTGCACCCTCACCGGTTGATGGTGCGGGGAGGCCGGCCGAACCTCGCTAGCAGTGCCGGTAAAGTGCAGCCCACCCTCTAGGCTGTTGAAACAGTTGGTGGAATGTTTTGAAAATTCGAAAGCCCATAAGGGCATTTTTGTAAAATGTGTTTTAAGTTAATAACTTAAGAGAGAGAGAGATCGAAAGAGGAAGAGGGAGGCACGTGGTGGCTGCAGTGGCGGCTCCTCCCTGGTGATGGGCCCCACGATCTCCTCGTCGGCTCGCAGCGCACCAGCGGCGACGACAATGACCTCGACGACCTCCACGAACCCCAGCCGAGGCAAGCCCCTCTACACCTCCTTCTATGTTGCATGCCTTGAACAGTCCAACTCCGAGCCATTTTCCGGACCCCGCCGGCTAGGAACTAGGCCGCCCCGGCTCACATGGAGGGTTTTGGGCCGCTCTCCCTAGCGCCCTCTTCGGATCACCGCCGACGGCAAGGCCGACCAACCCCTGTGCGAGACTGGGGAGCATCGCATAAACCCCTTCCCAAGCCCGTTGTCCGTAACAATGGGGAGTGGCGGGTTTTGTAAATTCGAATGCCCCTAGTGGACATTCAAGTAATCTTATATAATATTAAATAATTAAAATTTAAATAGTGGCCCCACCTAGATATGTGCCCCCATTTTGCAGGGAGGTCCCGTTGGTCCTACTTAAGTGAGTGGACCTCACTTAAGTGGGTGGGCCCCACTTAAGCGGTAGACCCTACACTCGTAGTGCATAGTGGTCGAAATTGTCATGACCGCCATTTCGTCGTCCGAAGTCGGAATTTGGCGAAACTGGCGGCAATGGACTCGATTCTCCAAAACCTACCCATTGACGTTGGGTTGATAACCACCAAACGTAATTACCAGAATGCCCCTACTGGGGTCCGTCTAACCATTCTTAAGCCGGTAACAACTGGCCGATCCGAACTCCGATTGCCATAAAACTAGTGGGCCTGATCTCATCGGGTCACGTATGCCTCAGAATTGATAATACCGATGCGGGTCAGACCTCCTTGCGTAGTCATTTGCGCATGAGACCGACCCCCCTTGGCGGCAACAATGCACTAGGTGGGCCACCGGTGCGATTCCTGTGTGAGTCCCTCATTTAAGAGAACGAATCATCTAGATCCGCATCTAGCTCGAAGTCATCTCGGGCGGATGACGAATCGATCCCCCAATCTTATCTATAACTGGCCCTACTGTTGCACACCTTGGTGTGATGCGGAAGATCCCACGGAGCATGATATCATGCTAGTGGCAACAACCGACGCGGGTACGACCGTTTAGTTGGACTTGTATAATTGGATCTTAGTGCGACTCTTCGCATCGGCAATGCCGACTAACCGAGACTTTAGTATCGTTTTGCGTGCCGATAGATCGGCGTCCGATGATGCCTAACATTCTCGACTCGGCCAACTCGACCCTAAAACCGTATTACTCGGTAGCAAGCATTGACCATGGGTCCGCTATGTGTGAATTTGGCAGTGCGTAACCGGAACGATCCAGTCGTAGATGGAGCAGAGACGGATCAAGGGCAGTTAACGGGAGTCTGTGCATGATCGACAACAAGGTGACATCTACTCCCCTTCCCGTGGTCTTTGATAGTGGGAAATGAGAACAACTAGGGTAGGTGTCCATGGTACTGCATGCGGGTTCCGCCGGGCATCGCCGCATGCGGTCACGTGGATTCCTCCTTGCATGGGAAGTCGCGAGTCCGACGACGCATGTTTTAAAATATTATTAAAATAAACATGCTTTAAAATATATTATTAAAATAAGTATGCCTTAAAATATTAATAAAATAATCATGTTTATAATATTAATAAAATAATCACTTGCATGGACACCGTAATTAGGTATTTTCCTTAGATTAAAATGTAATTTGATTAAATAATAATTATCAGGGCCCACCCTCCTAAGTGGAGTGTGGAGACCCGGGCACACGGGAATACGGGCGAGAGTAATTTAGGTTTATTGTGATGCATGGGTTGCGAGAGTAGTGCGGGACTTGGGTTAAAATGTTGCAAATCACTAATTAACGCATGTACCCTTTTTGTCTGTTTCGGTATATATTAAATGGTAGTTATTCACTGTGTTGAGTTTTTAGCACTTTGTTAAAATAATAGAATATGATAATCTATATTGTGGAAAGATTGGACCCCGTGCGCGCAAGGGCCGTGAACCACCCTGCGCGCACAACCGAAGATTAGTAGGCTAGGGAGTCACGGGCAAGGATTGTGGTAAAGCCAATAAGAGGTGCCCTCAAGTAGGGATTGGCCTAGCAATTCCTGTCCCGAGGTAGTTGAAGACCTTAAAGAAAGCAAGTTGGGCGGTAGAGCTCCACCGTGAAAGACGAGAAACCCCTTATGATCATATGGGTGACTTTGCGCATGGTGTCGGAGTATGCGCGGCGAGAGAGTTGACCCTCTACATCGAAGTAAAAGGCCCTATAGTAATGCCCGACCAGGGGCAGGATGAACAAAATATCCGGGGTTCACATTATGATAGATGTTTTAATTACCAACTATGGAATCTTAATATTAGATTATGGAATGGTAGAGCATGATAACCTAGTGACATTTAGATGGTCATTTTACTTGTTCATTAATACTGTAGAATATTGAACGAACTTTATGTTAGACAATCTAGTGACAGTAGGTATTGCATGAGAACGTAGACTGTTGGTAGGATTAGGTTATCCCTCTATAAATATTAATAATCTGTACTAGGGCTGTTAAATTTAATTCAATTAGCTCGGTTGTCTAATATTATTAAAGACTATTAGGATGTCACTAGCCATTAATTTGGCTAATCTCCCAATTTCTTATTGGGGGCTACTCTTTCCCACGAGTAGACTCTCCTGCAGGTGTGGAGGTTTAGGTGTTGCAGTGGGAGGCCAGAGGCAGAGTTAGAGTTGTGATAGTGTTCCATCTTCAGTGTATCGTCTTGTAGCTTTTCCTATTCCAGCAATGTAATCGATTGGATTGAAATAAAGATTATTTAGTTTAGTCAGTGTTTGGTGACTATTAGTGGTGATGATCCAGCCGAATTCTTTTGGGTAGGCCTCTCCTCAAGGCCCCAAACCTAGGATAGTTCACAATGAAAATATAAGAAGAAGAATTGATCTAATTTGACAAGCCTAGTAGATAGGGCCTTCAGATCGATGTACTGAGTGTTAGGGAGTGGGTGAGATTCCAAGCTCGCCTTCAGTGGCTCGAGTCCCGTGCTCCCTTAGAAGGATTCCTGTCAGCACGTGGTGGTGCCAACAGGCCACACATGCTGAGAGGATAACCCGGTTAAAGGTCTAGCGTGATCATCTCTCTGGCAACAAAATTCTCTCTCTACCTTCCTTTAAATTAAATAAAAATATTTTCATAAAAATCAAGTTTTAAAATACTCTGTTTTCTCCCTCATCATTCTTCTTCATTTATGAAAGAGTCGCAATCCTGTGAGAAATCCTAATTGGGGTAGTTAGTTGACCAAACCCTAAATCCCCTTGGTTTTTCTTCAACTCACACCTCAGGGATTGGTTCCAGATTTCTGGGGCGTGACACGACCGATACTTGATTATAAGACCTTGCTCTTTTAACCACCCTCCATCTAACAGTAAGCCATTTGCTAGTAGTCCATGTAAATTCCGCACCACATCGCATCCGCTTCCCGTAATTTCCTTGGCCTTAATTTTCTATGCTAAGCATGTAAGCCTGTTACCATATCTCATTAACATCCGAGTAGATAGTTGCTCACGGCTTCATTGTAGCATGTAAGATTGAAAACTTGCGTTGTGTGGTACTTCCTCACGACTAGCTCGACTAGTGCCTAATTGTACATAGTCCTCATTGTTAGTATATCAACCACTTGATGATTCTTAGGGAAAATTTCTTAATTGTGTTCTTATTGGTTTCTAGCACTTGCGTTGAACAATTGAACTTGGTAGTTTCTTATAATCAAACTAATCTCTCAGTCTCTTTAATTCAGCAAATCATTGCATCCTTGCCGTACAAACCTTGGATTAGGCTTAAACAGAAAGTATCTTGCTTGCTTGCTTATAGAATTGTTGGTTGCACCGATAGATCGTCCTGCACCACTCTTAATTCTGACAGAATAACTAAGTTCCTAATATTGGTTCCTTTATTTACCAACGAGTATGATCTATTGCATGGTCAACACCTTAATATCTTGGGTATTGAATATCAACTTTGGTAGAACACATAATTGTCAAGATGGAGTTTCACTTCCATAAAGATAGTAGATACCCCTTTGAGTTAATCTGTAGGTCTTGATCAGTGGGAATCTACGCTGATGTAGCCGGACCGTGCTACAGATATTATTTAATCTTTATTTTATGTTTTGGTTTGTAAACATTAAATTTTGTGGTTCCATCACATGTGTTCGAGCAAAAGATCGGACGATTGGATTGTTAGTTACAACTTTTATTTGTTTTATAGCGTATATGTGTTTATTAATTTGCTAACCTATGGTGCTGGGATGTCGCACCGGCTTAGTATAATGGAATAATAGTTTCTAGACATATGTATCGGTTGGTGTAGGTGTTGTTATTAGACCTGGTCGAGATGTTGACTCGGTAAGGGACCGGGTCACAGGTCATCATATCAATCATTGGTTGACTGGTTGGACAGAGCTATAATTAAGTATATTAAAAACAAGATATTTTTTTTTAAATGCTAAAATTCATAATTTGATGAATCTAAATCAAAGGAAAATAGTGGGAGAACAAAGAAGGTGATAATACATAGATGGTTTGCCATGCTACCATGCTGCTAATGTCATATTTCAGTTTAAAATAGTAATAATAAATCAGAAAAGGGAAAAACTTTGAATAAGACTTACCTTGAAATTCTTAGCCTTTCGTGTTGGCCCCTTTCTGGATTTCAGACAAGCACATCCATCCCTCACATTCAATAATGGTACAGATATATGTTAAACATTTCACCAAACATATGGTGTGCAAATGTTTTGTCCATCACTATTGATTACACCAAACATTTTAGTATTCACAGTCTGTTCTACATTGTCTAATTTATGAGCTGCTAGAACTGCAAACCTAATATTCCTAATAAAAGTGACCTTTATTTTGAGGTTTTTTAGGTGAACCTTTATTGCTATACCCCTTGATTCAGGGGGAATCTACATCTTTGTGTATGTTTCATATTATTTCAATTCGCTTAGAAGTCTGGAAGAGAAATCACCTGGATTGCGTGGTAGCAGTTAATGAAGATGGATACAAAAGTTTATTAGGCGTATCAACCGTTTTTCTAGACGGAGTTAAGATATCTGCAACCTTGGGAAGTTGATGCAATGGAAAAATTGGAGTCTAAATGGGTTTCGATTTATTCTCATTAGATGTCTTTTAATATGTTTTTTATTACAATTTTATACCTGGAATGATTTTTTCAACTTCTAGGAATTTGGGTACTTGTATGTAAATGTTTTTCTTTTTTTGTGAGAAGTGCAGAGTTAAAGGAATGCGGTCACCTTTCTTTTGGAAAGCTCCAAAAGAAATCTGCACAACAGATTTTATGGACTTTTGGGGAGGTTGGACTCCTCTCCTTCAAGGAAAGGAGTTTGACATGACTCCTCTCCCGTGGGAGCGACATCCATGGTGTCTGGTGAACCTCTTTTGTAAAGGGAATGGGGACATGGGTAGCCTTTTTCTCTCCCATTGGTTCTCTTTTCCTCTCCCATACTGGATTACTGTACAAGTCCTCTAGAAAATCGACAGAAAAGTGCAAAAGATTGGGCTAACTTAGAAAAATTTAGAGAAGATAAGTATGCATGAGTTAGGAGACCTTTTATGTTGATTTAATCAGGCCTTGTATTTATAAATCGAAGAGTATATATATATATATATATATATATAGGTGAGCGTGACTTTGTATGCCCATGCATTGAAGGCTTCAATGTATGCTCCTGTATTAACATATATAAAAGTTTCCAAATTTGCTAATTTTTTGTGGAGATGATATCTATGTTGAGATGATCAGCATAAAAAATCACCAAGTTTTGAAACCTCAAGCATTTCAAATAAGCTCATCAAATTAACGGTTGAAATGGACGGCTGATAAAGCTTCTAACATTTTGATAGACCTAGATGTTTCGGAATATGTTGATTTTTGGGGGATATGCTATCTATAGCAAGATGATCACCCTCACCAAAAACCAGCAAATTCTGAAACCTCTAGGTGTATCAAAATGATAGAAGTTGTATCTTCTGTCCATTTCAACCGTTAATTTGATGAGCTTATTTGAAATGCTTAGAGGTTTCATAACTTGCTGATTTTTTGTGAGGATGATCATCTCAACATAGATATCATCTCCATAAAAAATTAGAAAATTGGAAACTTCCATGTTTGTTAATAGAGGAGCATACATTGAAGCCTTCAATGCATGGGCATACAAAGTCACGCTCCCATATATATATACTAGTAAAAACCCCGTGCCCAAGGTCACGGAAATGATTTCTAGGACGACAAAAATATTTCGAGGGCGGGGATAATTTTTAGAGGGTGGCGGCAACATTTTGGGGGCGGCAAAAGATTTTGAGGGCGTGAAACCTGTAAATCCCCGTGCCCAAGGACACGAAAACGATTTCAAGGGCGACGGAAACATTTTGATGACGGTGATAATATTTAGAGGGTGATGGCAATATTTTGAGGGAGACAATGATAGTTCATGGGCAACGATATTATTTCGATAGGGGGGAGGGGGGGTCATACACGACCACTGCATCGCACTCTCCATAATATTTACAACCTTTTCTCTCTAAAATATTCTCGTTATATTATTTTTTCTACAAAATTAACTTTGCATGACATTTTGGATCAACATGAAAAAAAAGAATCGAAAAAAAAGTCTTTCAATTTTGTATGGATCTCTCTCTGCTCTTTTTCTCAGGCTGTCGAATTTGAGTTGTGTCTTTCAATTTTGTATGGATCTCTCTCTGCTCTTTTTCTCAGGCTGTCGAATTTGAGGAGTTAGCAACAGAAGAAAAAAAAAACATAATTCATGGAAATAAAATTTAGAAAAAAGATCTTTCTAAAATAAATAATAGAGAAATAGAGCCTTAGAAGGTAAAAACAAGAAAGCAGAGAGCAACAATATTCACCTTGTAATTATCATTTCCAAAAGCTTTAGCAGACTCTACAACATTCATCCACCAAGAGACCTCACTTGGTTTCCCATCACGTTCAGTGGGCCAATCAGGATACATATCATCATCTTTGAAAAAATTTATGACTCCATCATCAACACCTTCAGGAATTTCTCCACATTCCGCAATTATAATATCTATGGTGGGAAGATCACCTTCTCCAATAGGAGCATGCTCAATCGATCGAACTACCCCCATACCTTCTAGCACTTTCCCGAATACAACATGTTTTGCATCTAAATGAGATGTTCGAGCAGTAGTGATAAAGAATTGGGACCCATTGGAATTGGGGCCAGAGTTAGCCATTGATAGCATCCCTTTTTTTTCATGTTTCAATTCGAAGTTCTCATCTTCAAATTTTACTCCATATATGGATTCTCCACCAGTTCCATCACCTGCAGATATATCTCCACCTTGTACCATAAAACTTTTAATAACACGATGAAATCGTGAACCCTGAAATGAACAGTTATAGATTACAAAAAGTTCAAAAAAAACCAGCTTGAGACTGTATGGAAACAAAAAATGGACATGATCTTCAATGTGAAACAATGAATCATGTAATCAGAATGAAATTCTTAAAACAAAGATATGATACAGAGGTTCAATGGAGTATTACATGTTAACTCCAGAATATTAATCAAAAGTGAAAACATTGAGTAGTAAACCGGAACTTCTCATAAGCATAGAAAGCTTCAATGGCAACAAAATATTTCGAGAAAGGAGATATTATTTCAGAAATGACAACAAAATATTTCAAAAGTGGCAACAAAATATGTATGATTTTTTGCATTCAAAAGGTTGCAGAGGAGTTCCTTGATGGTGGAGAGCCTCTTGGGGTAAAACCAAGCACAATAGCCTTGGGAAAAGAATGCTAAGTGTCCACACCGGGAGTCGAACATGGAACCTCTCCAACATGGGAAGAGGAAATACCACCAAGCCAAGAGCCCGTGGTTCAGACAATTATAAGAGGTTTAAGGGTATGATTTGATAATAAATTTTTTTTTTACAACCCCATGCAGCGCACGGGTTAATATCTAGTCCTTGAATAAAATGATCCCAAATAACATCATTATAAATTCAAGGCTAATATATTTCAATACATTTCCAAAACAAATTTTGATTTCGCGAAAAAGTCCAAATAACATCTCTCCAACAGTAAAAGACTAACATCTCAGACCATGCCAATCGAGCTCGAGGGGTTAACAGTTGGAAATGAATTAAAAGAATGTTCGAGGTTTATAACGGAACAATAGTGGAAAAAAATAGTTACAGGGCTACTGATGTTATCTTCTCTTCTCTTTTCTAGTCAAGCCACCACTAACAGAACTAACTCCCCTCACCACCTATTTGTTCGGAGAAGCTCAACGAATAAGGAACATGATCCGAAGGCACGATTAGACTCGAGAAAGGCATCTGAAAATACAACTTCAGGAAGGAAAGGAGGTTATATAGTGCCTGTTTTCGCTCGTTTCATTCCACCGTTACCGAAAGGCGAACTGCTGCCACCGGGATGGGGGCTATCCTCTCGTAAACCTGAATTTAATATGGCCAGTTCTCGAAGTTGTTGCCGCTTGTAGTGATCGTGTGACTCATCCTGTAGACAAAAAGGAATTAAACGATGATAATTCAGCTTTAGTTAAGAATGTAGAAACAGCTGAAAAGAATATATCGTGCAACGCGATTACGACAGAAGCTCTAGTGTGAAGGAGTAACTTGAGAAAGCTCCAAGCAGGAGAAACGAACGAAATTAAATATCAGTAGATGAGAAAAGGAAGATGGGGAAAACGCGAAGTTATTCGATGGTGCATAAAGATCATGGTATAATAGCAAGGTAAGCATAATCAACTCATGTGCATCAACTCATCTATACCAACCAATATACATAGATATGAGATATATTCTGTTAGATACCCTCGGGATCATTTGAGGTACGATTAAGGCACGAAAAAAATGAGCTGCCAGCCTATTTTGGTACGATTAACAGCTCTACAAATAACAGACCTACAAATAGAATGAATTTTTCACATCAGCTCTGTTTTATTGGATCAGAAATATAGATTATGGATGTGAAGGAACTAAAAGTCTAATAATATTGCAAACAAACAGTAACCCTGATGATATACATAAACAGTAACCTTGATATACATTAATGGACTCATCCTTTCGGGCATTCGTGAATCGCTCTAAAAAAATCAGATGATAAGCATTCAAAAAAAAAAATCAGCCTTTCAGGCATTCGTGAATCGCTCTAAAAAAATCACTGTTGGATGCTAAGCATTCAAAAAAATTAAAGGGACGGTTGTGAGCATATACTAAGCATTCAAAACATCAAGTAATTAAGTAAATGACATTTAAAGGGACAGTTGTGAGCATATGCTAAGCATTAAAAAAATGTTTTCTTCGACTGTAAGACCCCTCCAAGACGTCGGCTCGATTTTCATGCATCGAGGGTGATCCTCGATTTTCATGCATCAAGGGTATTTGGGTGACTATTGCCTGCAAGGGGTGTCAATTAAGGCCATCTTTGCGACGTACCGAAGCCAACATAGCTGGCATGTGCTACCCTAGCAGTCATTGACCTACATTCCATTTAAATGTCACATAAAAATCAGATGCTAAGCATTCAAAAAATTAAAAAAAAAATCAGCAAAATCAATCTTTCGGGCATTCGTGAATTGCTCTAAAAAAATTAATCAGATGCTATACAGTTTATCAGTTTATGTATTCTCTCTTCCAAACTCTATTAATTAAATATATTTAAAATTTTTGATACTATCGGAAAAAAAATGTGAACTTTCTTTTAATAGCAAGTTGATACTTTCTGAGGTTCCACGACCTTCAAGATCCTCTTGATATGTTGATTTGTTAGCCTGACGCTGAGCAAGAAGAGGCTCTTGAAGGTCATGGTACCTCCATGATGGCCTCTTTCAGGTCCGGAGTGAAATGAGAGATTCACTGCATGTAACAACTGCATCTAGAACAAAAAAAATAAGACGACGAAGGACAGGACGACGGCGGGCCCCGCCTTGTCGTGCGCCTCCTGGCCGGTGAGATTTCAGGGGAAAAGAGAGAGAGAGAGAGAGAGAGAGCTGCGGGGTTCTGAGAGATGAGAAGAAGAGAGAGAGAGAGCTGCGGGGTTCCGAGAGACCCTCTCTCTCTACACTGTCGCACGGGTTGCCAGGTTTGAATGGGGCCTCGATACGGCTGAAATTATGACGATATAGTTAGGTACCTGCGACCGGGATCTCGACGGCGAACTCGGTGTAGCAGAAGACGGAAAGCATGGCGGAGACGCCGGAGACGACGAAGGACAGGACGACGGCGGGCCCCGCCTTGTCGTGCGCCTCCTGGCCGGTGAGATTTCAGGGGAAAAGAGAGAGAGAGAGAGAGAGAGAGAGAGAGAGCTGCGGGGTTCTGAGAGATGAGAAGAAGAGAGAGAGAGAGAGCTGCGGGGTTCCGAGAGACCCTCTCTCTCTACACTGTCGCACGGGTTGCCAGGTTTGAATGGGGCCTCGATACGGCTGAAATTATGACGATATAGTTAGGTACCTGCGACCGGGATCTCGACGGCGAACTCGGTGTAGCAGAAGACGGAAAGCATGGCGGAGACGCCGGAGACGACGAAGGACAGGACGACGGCGGGCCCCGCCTTGTCGTGCGCCTCCTGGCCGGTGAGGACGAAGATGCCGGCCCCGATGACGGCCCCGATCCCGAACCAGATCAGGGTCTTTCTGGAGATCACGGTAGAAGGAGAAGGAGATCAGTGTAGGCGAGGTCGGGGCGGTCGTCGTTGTCGTCGGAGGCGATGGTGAGGATCGGTGAGGGTTTGAGTGCGTCGGGCTGCTCGTTGTCGGAGGTGATGGCGAGGACCGGCGAGGGTTTGTGTGGGTCAGGCGATGGTGAGGATCGGCGAGGGTTTGAGTGCGTCGGAGGTGATTGGCGACGACCGGCGAGGGTTTGAGTGGGTCGGGCTGCGGGTGAGATTTCAGGGGAAAAGAGAGAGAAAGAGAGAGAGAGAGAGAGAGAGAGAGCTGCGGGGTTCTGAGAGATGAGAAGAAGAGAGAGAGAGAGCTGCGGGGTTCCGAGAGACCCTCTCTCTCTACACTGTCGCACGGGTTGCCAGGTTTGAATGGGGCCTCGATACGGCTTTTCGGTTCCCAAGGGCGGCTCGATTATACCGAGGATGGGCAGTGGGAAGATCGGACGGCTTTCGATCGTCCTCTCTCTTATCCTCTCTCTCTCTTTATCTATATAGCAGATGTAAGGGGGAGAAAAAGGTAATGACGGTCACCGATGGCTCAATCGGACGGATTAGATGGGGCTCCTCTCTCTCTCTCCGGAGGGGGATTTAAGAGGGATGGTGAGTGGGATTCTTGGTCAGGGTTAGGAAACGGACGACTATGATTTATTCTCCCTGTTTATCCCCCTCCTCTGCATAAATCTGAGCCGTTGCTTTGTCTCAGTTCATTTGTCCCCCCCACAACCGTCGTCCCTTATTATATATATATATATATATATATATATATATATATATATATATATATATATATATATATATATATATATATATATATATATAAAGAGAGAGGAAACGGAAAATGAGCTGCCAGCCTATTTCGGCGAAAGGGGCAGCCACTCATTTGAAGCTCTTAGGAGTTTTAGAATGTACTGATTTTTTGTGAGCATAAGCATCTTATCTTTAGATAGAACATCCACAAAAAATCAGCACATTCTAAAACTCCTAGGGACATCAAATGTTAGAATTTTATCGAACATCCGTTGTAACCGTTAATCTGAAATATAACATTTGATGCCCCTAAAAGTTTTAGAATGTGTTGATTTTTTGTGGGTACTCTATCTAAGGTAAGATGCTTATGCTCACAAAAAATCAGCAATTCTAAGACTCCTAGGGGTATCAAATGGGTGGCTGCCCATTTCGTTGAAATAGGCCGCCAGCCTATACCCCGTATCCTCTCTATATATATGAGGACTGGGAAGCTAAACTCGAGTTCACGATTAGGTTGGTGAACTAGAGTTTTCCATGCGATACGTGTATGTGTTTTCTTTTACTTTTTACTTTGTCTTTTCAGTGTTCATCCATTTTAAAATCTTGTCCCCTCTTACTTGCTTTTCTCTTTTCAGGGGACACATGGCACAATATAAACCCTGTTTCACCATTCATTTGTGAACTCAATTTCACCAACCCCTTTCCCTATATATATATATATATATATATATATATATATATATATATATATATGGGGCATGCTATAATGCGGCATGCGGTAATTGTTGCACCACACCGCAGTCGTCTGATGCACCCGCTGTGTGCATCGCATGCACGCAGCGGTGCATTAGACGATTGTAGTGCGGTGCCGCACTTACCGCATGCCGCATTATAGCATGCCCCATATATATATATATATATATATATATATATATATATATATATATATATACTAGCAACTTTATTTGCTGTTTTATCATAGGATCAGCATTTTTACTGAAATTTTCCGCTCAGATACTCTTGTCTCTACTGCTCCTGTATGGATGTTCGATCCATCTCTTTTGGATCATCAATCCAGCATCTATTGATAGTCAAATTGGTATCAATTCTATTATCCCTTAGGACATGCTGCTGTTGATTTGAGAGGCTGACATAGTGCATAATGATTTGAACTGTCACCAGGTTGAGATGTTATTGGAATAGTTGGCCCTATCTGGAGATGCAAGACATAACAAGTTACAATGATTGGTAACGGATAGAATAGACGATACTGCTTGGATTTTTATGGGTATATTAAAGACTTGCCTCTTTTTTTGGGTCATCTGATGTTTAGGTGATGCCGGAGTGTGCAAGTCTTTGGTAGATGTAGTCTTAGATACATACTGCAATGGGAATATGGTCTTGAATGCTAGATTAAAAATGGCTGAAATTTGGAGTGCGATAGTTTAAATTTAGTGGATCTAAAACTATATGTAGTTCATTGTTAGTGGAGATGAAGATGAGCCGCCAAACGAGTTTAATATCGAAGTTGTGCTTTGTGATTTTTCATACCATCTTGGATCCATTGAAGAATGATGAAATGGAAAGCCAATCTATAACACAATAGTGGCGCCGAGGAATGTAGAAATAGAGAGTCTATCTGCTGTATTATAATGGGTTGGATGGAGTGGGTAGGTGCATCTAGGGTGTCGAGTGATCCTTATATGTTGTCGAGGTTTAAGAGGGGAAACTTTATGGACACAAGGTTTAGGATTGTCAACAGACAAATTAGGCCAGGGCACGAAAGATAGCTTCACAATTATGAGAATGATGAGGTGAATGCTTTATGCAACGAGAATGCTAAGAATGACTGCCAGAGGAAGCGTAGGAGTAGCACCATAGTTAGTGAAGAACGGGCTGAGATGGTAGATGTGTTTGCAGTGAAATCTAAGTGACCTCATCAGAGGCAACATCCCATATATATATATATATATATATATATATATATATATATATATATATATATATATAGGAATGATAAAATGCTGCGTGCGGTGCGTGCGGCGTCGCACCGCAGCCGTCTGATGCACCGCTGCGTGTATCGCATGTACCACAATGGTGCATCAAGCGGCTGCAGTACGACGCCGCACGCCGCAACCTAACACGCCTATATATATATATATATATATATATATATATATATATATATATATATATATATATATATAGGGGCATGCTATAATGCGGCATGCGGTACGTGCAGCACTGCACCGCAGCTGTCTGATGCACGCGTTGCGTGCATGCGATGCACGCAGCGGTGCATCAGACGACTACTATGCGGTGCTGCACTTACCGCATGCCGCATTATAGCATGCCCCTATATATATATATATATATATATATATATATATATATATATATATATATATATATAGGGGAGGGATACTCTCACTAATGGCCTCTTACTAATGATCTGGACCATCCGTTCCGATCATGATGGATGGAATTATCCCTCTCCCTCTCTCTATCTCTCTCTCTCAATCGGTAACCCTCGACCCCGACCTTCCCCTCCGACCCCGACCGATTCCCCTCCGCCCCACTCACGTCCGTCGAGCCACCCCGCCGGCGTGACCTTCCCCTCCGCCCCCCTCCCTTATGTTGAGCCACCCCGCCGGTGCCGATCGCAGCCCCGATCTCGCTGAAATCGGGACTGCTGCAATCGGTCGAGGGGGATGACCGGAGCCGGAGGGGAAGGGGGCGGTTGGGGTGCTGCGGGATCGGGGCTGGAGCCGGAGTCAGAGCTGCGGGGTCGGGGCCGGAGCCGGAGGGGTGGCTCGACGAGGTGCTGCGGGGTCGGGGCCGGAGCCGGAGGGGTGGCTCGACGAGGTGCTGCGAGGTCGGGGTGCTGCGGGGTCGGGGTCGGGGCCGGAGCCGGCGGGGTGGCTCGACGGACAGGAGGAGGCCGGAGAGGAAGGGGGCTGCCGGAACTGAAGGCCAGTCGGGGTCGGAGGGAGAGGGGGATCGGTGGGGGGTCGGGTGGGTTACACGAGAGTGAGAGGGAGATAGAGAGAGGGGGAGGTTTAATCTCGACCATCCATCGGATTCAGATGGATGGTCCAGATCATTAGTAACCCTTAGTTGTAACTTGTAAGACGCCATTAGTGAAAGTATCCCTCCCCCCATATATATATATATATATATATATATATATATATATATATATATATATATATATATATATATATATATATATATATATATATATATATGAGAGGGATACTCTTACTAATGGAATCTTACTAATGAAAGTTACAAATCGTCTTTTACCTATCTAGAGGTTTCAGAATTTGATGAAACTTGGTGGGGATGCTCTCTATGGTAAGTTGATCATCCTCACCAAAAATCATCAAATTCTATAACCTCTAGGGGCATTAAAGATGTTATTCAAATTAACAGTTAAAATGAACGGTTGATAAGGCTTATGACATTTGATGCCCTTAGAGGTTATAAAATTTGATGATTTTTGGTGAGGATGATCAACTTGCCATAGAGAGCATCCCCACCAAGTTTCATTAAATTATGAAGCCTCTAGGTTAGGTAAAAAGCGATTTGTAATTTTCATTAGTAAGATTCCATTAGTAAGAGTATCCCTACCCATATATATATATATATATATATATATATATATATATATATATATATATATATATATATATATATATATATATATATATGGAAGTTCATGACAGAGGAGACCTGGAAGGAAGTTGTGCACACCGAGGTGAGTGCCATGCAAGAGCTAGTCTATCTGTGTCACGAAGCCAAGAGGTGAGAAGAAACTCAACTTGGAATGATAGAGAGATATATTTAAATTTTTTTTGAGGAATAAAGAGTATGATCAACCACAAGTTCACTCCTTTTCCTAGCTTTTATACAGCCCCATCTCTCTCTCTCTCTCATATCAAACATTCAAACCAGATACACGTTTGCTTCTTCTTTTGTGGGTTTCTGTGCGATGCACGGTTCCTCTGCTCATAAACACCGTTTGACCCAGAATTTTTTATGCAGTCAACAAGCATGGAAATACATGTACTCTTTGCAGTTGTAATCGTAACCACTGAGATGTGTCCCATCTAATTGGGACCGGCTTTATGAATTCTTCGCTAGTCATTCAAAAGTCTTTTATTTGAGCATGAGTTTGGTGACATCAATGGGTCGTTCAGATAGTTACGCCTACATGTCTCATACACTCTGATGCATGGTACCTGGATCCATCTGCCACATTTAATAATCCATCGATGTTCTTCATGTGGCAATGACCAGATTGTAGTAATGGATTCTGGTTGTGTGCTCGTTGCAGGGCTAACGCGCAGCAGCCAAAGCTATTTGTGGGCATGATTCTCATCCTCATCTTTGCAGAGGCGCTCGCCCTTTACGGTCTCATCGTCGGCATCATCCTCTCATCTCGCGCCGGTCAATCTCGGGCGGACTAAGAAGCGCACGCATCTGGTTGGTTGTGTGGATTTCGAATCTGTATCCTTTCGTGTTTCGAATCTGTATTCTTTTTTTATTTTGTGAGATTATTAGCGCACACTCCCATGTGGCTTTTTCCCTTGTGAACCATGATCTTTAAAATGGGTTTTGTCGTCGTCGTTGAGACTGAATGGCTTTATTTCATTACCTATATCACAGTGTAGGGTTTATGTTGCATTTTATTTTTTTGTCTCGTTTCCGAGTCTTCCGTCCTGGTTGGGGATGTTAATGGGTTTGGGCTAGCCCGAGGCTTATTGGGCCGAACCTGATTTGGGCCCAGTTTGGATATAGTTAACTTGGGCATTGGACTGGGCTGGAATATTCAATTCCGAGTCTCCGACTGTGTTATGGGCTGGATATGGACAACCACTAACCCGACCTAAAACCCAAACCAAAGCCCGAAATATCTTATTTTTTATTTTTATAGACAATGAATACATAGTTTTAAAAGAGCCCACATTACGACTATCAATGCCTCGGACTTTAGAAGCATTATTTCACATATATTCTTTTAATGTATATCATAATCAATGCTATTTTCTAGTTTTATTGTGTGATCAAGATAAAGAAAAAAGATTTAGACATATATCGTGCTAGAAATATGTTTTTAATTTAGGCTGCGTTTGGGCTTGGGCTTCGTAGAAAAGTTTCGGGCCGGGCTTGGGCTAAGTCTGAAAATCTTAATTTGGACACAGGCCGGGTATGGGCACACACTCATAAGTTTGGACCGGGCCTGGGCATGCGTGGCCCGACCTGAACCCGCCCCGGGCCAGCTAATTACCAGTCATATTCCCGCCGTCTCGATACATCATACCCCATCCTCTTCCCTTTCCCCATTGTAGGAGCCTGCGCTGACTACTCGCCAGGCGCTCGCTATGAAGATTCTGAGTGCTAATCGGGCATTCGCACAACGTCCAAACTAACATTTTAGTCAATTACTTATTCAAGCATCTCCAACGGCCTCGCTTGAGACTATTGACCTAGCAAAATTGGCGACATGCAGTGGCTAAAGCCCTCCAACCGACTCGCTTAATAATCGCCACATTTAAAATGCACGGAGTTGGCTCATTGGTTTGCATTTTTTTTGCTGGGCTCCGTTTGTTTCTAGCCCAATGAGAGAGTGTCATGTTGTCCATTTTAGAGGGGCATAATGAAAAAGACAAGTCCGGAATCAAGTGTAGTCTCCATTATGCCCTTTTAAATGGATGATATGCACATTGCCATTGGATCCGAAGCAGATGTAGTCAAACTATTGGAACAGGAGTAAAACCCACTTACCAAATATGCTGATGTGGACCCACCAGGGGATAGGAGAGTTGGCAAAGCAACTAATGCTTTGGTGATGAGGTTGTGGGTTCAACTCTTCCTCCCCTCGATTTACTCAGGAGTAAAGTGGGAATTGTCGAGTGGGTCGGGCTTCACTCCCGGAGGGATTAGTCCGAGCCTGAAGTGGGCCATTGCCCGAAAGGTTTCGGGACACCCACCAATCTCAAAAAAAAAAAAAAAAAAAAAGCTGATGTGGCAAAAATAGATACTTATGTTTAGCCGCGTCGTTTAAAAGTGACAAGGCTACCGTTTACTTTCTGAATCTGTCTTAACCTCTATTTTTGAGATTATATAAGCCGTCGCTCCACCTGACGGCTTATAAAGAAGTAGGGAGAGAAGGGGGTGGACGAACAGCAGTCGATGGCGAAGCCGGCAGACGCAGGGGCGGTGGCGGCGGTTCCGCCGGCGATCGTGTGGAACGAGAGCGAGTGCAGGTTCGAGACGGAGGACAAGGAGGCCTTCCTCCAATACCGCCTCCGTGATGCGGCGGCCGCCGGCGTTGACGACGCCCATGCGGCGGCGAAGACGGTGATGGACATGGTCCACACGTACGTGCCGGGGAGCAAGAGGGGGTTGGGCCTCGCCGGCCACCTCTGCGTCGCCGCCTTCGACCACGCCCGCCGCCACTCCATGCTCGTCATCCCCACCTGCTCCTACGTCTCGGTAACCCTCTCCCCTCCTCTTCTCACCCAATTCTTCGTTGCTTTTCTTCTTCGCATGAAACGCATCTCAATCCTCTCTCGTCCCTCCCCTCGAACAGTTGATGGGCATTCCGTAACCTGCCGATTTCTTACGTGATAAGAGATTTTGAGTCGGTCGGGGGGGGGGGGGGGGGGGGGGGGGGGACAAAACTTGGCACTCCTGATGGGAGTCCTACCATCCCATTGTTCATCACCATGGCATGGCTGGGTATCAATGATCAAAGATGATAACTTAGACATGAGCAATCATAACATCACATTAGGGATTTTTTGTGCCTGAAATGCTTGCTGATTCAAGCCTTTGATTGCCAACTACCCTCTGTGTATGATTTAAGTTGTTTCGATCTTCATGGCAGGACACATTTCTTCCTCGGAACCCTTCGTGGAGCTCGCTTGTGTACACCAAGGAGTCGAAATCCAGTATGTGAAGCTCTACCATACATTCTCCACAATAAATTGTTAAGACCTGGTGCGATATGCCGATATATGTCGGTTCTTATCTGTTCTTGTTGCCAAGGGGAATCATTTCCTTATGGGTAGTAAATAATTTGCACTCACTTCTCTGCATGTATTATGCCAAAAAACTGGGGGAAAAAAGAGAATAAAATGAATATTATAGTCGCTTTATCTATAAAATGGGACTTGTTTAAAGTTCATTATCTGTAAGACTTGATCTTATGCCTTTTGAATGGAAGATAGAATAGGGTTTGTGGTGGTAAACAGACCTTGATTTGTCGTCTGCATTCTCCACCATTTATTAACTTTTATCAATGTTATGATTCTGAATGTTTAGAATATAGACTTTAGGCCACTCCCTCGTGTTTTTAGGGGGACAAAATGGATTTCTAGGTTTAACTTAACAAAATGAACTCTCCAATTATCATATACGTTTCCTGAGTCTCATAATTCTCTAGATATAATGACACATAAAGAACTCTAAAACATGATATCTATCTATAATATATTAGGAATCCTCAGTTACTGTAGTGATACAGTAATAAGGGAAAATCAACTTGACCGTTCGATGGAGGCCTGGTCAAATTAATAGCGGGTGTTAGGGTGTGATGTACACAGCATTCGTGGGGCTAGAAAAATTGATCTTGGGACATATGAGTGCATCAAATGGCCAAGGGTTCCCGGGCCTCGCCTGGGAATCCGAACTATCCTATAAAATTTCAAAGACTAGTTATTTCTAAACAAGTCAGGCTTCTAACACAAACTTAACCAGACTCTAGAAGATTTACTTGAATTTAATCCAATAGTAATTCTGAGAACACATACAAGAGTGACTTCACAAGCATCTCTCATAACTTCTAAGACTTAGCCTCGAAGCAAACTGTAGTTTAGTTTTCTTTCATATCATCTTTGAAGTTCCTTCTAAATGAAATGCCAGATCCAATCACTTCTGCTGCATGTACGATCTTGGCAGACTTGCCTTTCTCTTCATGTTCATTTGAAATTGGAAGCTGCTTTGCTGTAATTTAAATTACACGGTTGGGCGGTATAATTCACCCAATGCATGGCAACTAGCATCAGTCACGCATCCAACAATTGGGTACATCTATACACGTATCATTTTTGCTTTTTTGGTTATCTAGTTACGAAGAAAAAGAAAAGAAGAAAACATCATCATCACTCCACACATCTTACGTCCATTCTATTGCCTCTTTCTGTTTTAAGAACCCAACAAGAAAAAGAAAAAGAAGAAGAGGAAACCCCAAGCTACCGGCCACCACTCGCGACAGACCCCGACGCCAACCCCATGCCATATGTTGCCCGCGGCCCGTATATTTGGCCTTTGTTCGCATGTCGCCCATGGTGTGGTCACCCATCGAGTAAATTACCTCGCCCAACCAATGTTTTAATTCGAATTCCAGCATCCTATATGGTTTAAGGATCTTACCTTATCAGAACATCAAGTTTCATATATGCCTTGAAAGTGTTTCCATCGGTAGGTGTATCTTAATTACAAAAGGTAGAATGGGTGAGGTTTTAGCCCAACCCACTTATCTTTGATCTTCTGCTTCCCCTTATGGCCTCATTTTGCTTTTGCTCCATGGTGTCATTGATTACGATGGTAGCTTAGTTGACACTAAATAGTTACTTTGGCATCACCACATGTCTTTCGTCTTTTGTTGGATCTCGTCTACATAGATTTATGCAATTGCAAGTCTGCAATGCTTCACTAGTGAAGTCAAGTTTCTCTGTTTTACACCATATATGTAAGTATCATAACTGGGATGTTCAAAATCCTACCTATCAGATCCCAGAATGGAAGTTACATGAAACAAAAATGACTACATGGTAAACTAGGAGAAAAAAGGAATATGTGTGACGACCAAGATCCAATAGTCAATAGTCAATAGTCAATAGTCAATAGCCAATACTCCTGAGGTTGTGATGCCAAGATGGATAAGGTGAGGTGTCCAAGGTCATGAGTTATCCCCAAGTCACATGGAGAGAAGATCATGAGCTACTTATATAATTTTCCCTCCCAAACATAGAAAATGTGTTTTAAAACTGTGTGCCGTTATGGATTTCGTAAGAACTCCATAGTTAAGCGTGCTCGAGCGAGATTAGAATTAAGATGGGTGACCTCCTGGGAAGTCCTCGTGCGGGCATGGGCAAAGCGAACAAAATCTTGTGTATTTTGGGCGGATGTTACAAAATAGTTTTAGAACCGGTTCTCCTTGCGATTGGAGGGGTCTAACCCTACACGTTGACGTGTAGCCCTTAAGGGGGGTGGATTGTGACGACCAAGATCCAATATTTAATAGCCAATAACCAGACTCCTGAGGCTGCGATGCCAAGATGGATGAGGTGAGATGAGGTGTCCATGGTCATGAGTTATCCCCACATCACCTGGAGAGAAGGAGATCCTGAGCTACTTATATAATTTCCTGTCCCAAACATAGAAGACACGTTTTTAAACCGTGCGCCGCTACGGATCCCGTAAGAACTCCGTAGTTAAGTGTGCTCGGACGAGAGTAATACTAGGATGGGTGACCTCCTAGAAAGTTCTTGTGTGGACACGTGCAAAGTGGATAATATTTTGTGTGTTTGGAGCTGATGTTACAATATGCTTTAGGAATTAGGATACAACTCAGCAGAGGAAATAAATATGACCTCCAAGAAATTTTATAATATTTATCAATTTAGATAGACACATACTTAAGTACATGATGCGCGTGCACAGTGGCACATACACAGGGTAATATTTCCCTATGCTATGCACTATATACCGTAGTGGATCAACCCCCTACACCCAAGATCATGATATATGATGTGGATCATCAATTTAAATTACCTACCTCGTATTTGGCATTAGTATGATTCGACCTCAAATCCTTCCAACAAGATTCTAGATTCAACGCTCTCTTTATGCCACAGTTTGATATTTCGGTCAACTTTTGAAACTTTGCTTAAATATTTCGACTTCGGTCTCGAGTGAACGAAAGGGGAGTTTTAAACCTGAACCCGTTCCGATTTTAGCTAATTTCAGGATTTTATGGCAACTTAGGAAATTTCAGCTGGCCCACCGAAAATTTTCATTTAGACCTTTTCGACGAGATTCTGACCAAAAGCGTGGAGCCCACCTTTGTCACGCATCTTCCTTATTTTGGTGCCGATTTCGGCAAAATTTGTCATTTTGATGCCTTTTCAATTATTCGACTAAAACCTGCCCACATATTTCGTGAAACCTGTGGGTTGGTTTTGGTGGGACTAGGGCTTAAAATGAGGCTGGTTTCGACCCATTTCGTCCAAAGCTAGCTCGATTTTGACCGCATCCTTCAAATTTCGTCGGATTTTGCTGGAATCCATCGGATATCACCCGAAGTTGCTGGATCTTGCTGCTGAATTTCGTCGTCGGGTTTGTTGGAATTGTCGAATCTCATTGGAATTTGGCGTCGGATTCGCTGAATTTCACCGGAATAATTGGATCTCGTCGGAACGTCCGTCGGGTTTCACTGGAATCACCACCAGAGTTGCCGGATTTTGCTATTGGATTCGCTCGGATTTCGACCAATATCATCATCGTCTTGCCCATACTAGCGCAGTTTCCTCCACCACCACTGCCTCGTTGGCGCAATTGCCTTCACCACCACTGCCCTCGCTGACACAGTTGCCTTGGCAAGCATCTTTCCGGTTGGTGTTTTCGCCAGTATCTGAGTTGTGGAATATGTATATACCAGTCGTTCCTGTTGAAGAGCGGGTCGTCGGTGGGTGGTGTAAATGGTCAGTTATGAGTAGAGTTCAGCTGCATGGGATGAGCCGTAATATTCTTTGGGATGGGATGATGTGTAATGTTATATGGTGAGTAATGTCGTAAGGTAGGACTACTTCCTTCTTTTTTTGAAGAATATGGATAAAGATATTGATTGGCGAGAGGCGTGTTGAGGGACATATGTGTTATGTTGTCTAAAGACAACTAATAAATGAAGCAACATGTTGGAGGGAAATACTGACACCACGACTGTGGAGGGAAATACATAAACAACTATTAAATAATGGGACGAGATGAAGACGGTGACGTTAAACAAAACAATGTAAATATGTCATCCATATATAATGATTATAAAGTTTTTTTTTTCCAATTTATTGGTATTCCATCTTAGCTATCATGGTCCATGGAAGCTTACTATTGTTTGGTGTATTTTCAAAAACAATTCTTGTAAATATATGCATCACAACTACAAAAGACTTAAATTTATAGACTTTAAAAAAACTTCCAAAACCCTCTTTTTTTATCTCAATTTTTCCACCATATTGGTAAATTTTGGTTTCAATCAAGACCGAAACCAGACACGAAACCAAAATTGAAAACCATGCCCTATGCATGATCACACACGCGGACGTGTGCATGTCATATACTTAGGAGTTCATCATATATTTGTTGGTGATAATACAACGTGATTAGATCTTCTAGACAAGTTAGAGCTCTGAATCCATCAACCTAATTTGAATAAGACATGCACAAAAAGGGATTTCCTGAAAGTAATCAAGTGTCCTATGTAACATATGATATAGTTGTTATCATCTTACTTCTGTTGCAGGACAGATAGGGGTACACCTATTCCGCTTATAAATCTCCTAGTAACTATCAAGTCATTCATAAAACCTGCAAAGATATGATGCTTTGATAGTAAACTGATGCATGCCTCTTCGCTTTGTTTTGAAACATTGATCACATCTAAGATCAATCTGATTTTGAATATACAAAGTGTTCGGAATCGTAAGATACGTGCTGGGATGCAAAATGCAAGATCTGGATCCCCTTACATTCAACGCAAGATCTGGTTTGGTTCCAGCAGGACATAGGTTGGTCACCAGCGTCTCCTGCCCATGTGTATCCTCCTCCTCAAACCCCACCCCACTCCTTTGAATGCTGCTGGTTTCCTATATCCATGCATTGCCCTCGAACCACATTAGCCATTATGGTTACATCTGATTCCAGTTTCCTCAAACGTGATTAGATCTTCTAGACAAGTTAGAGCTCTTAGAAGAAGAAGATCAGAGTATGGGTTAGTTGTTAGCGTCTTACGATCCACGGTAGAATCATCACTTGCTTTCCTTCTGTGGGGATTGCCAAGGCTTTGATTTCCAGTCTGGGTTATTGATCCACCTGTATCAGAAGTCATTAGAAGGGGAAGCAGGAATAGGGTTCTTGTATCCACTTAAATAGGTGAAAAAAGGTTGGTGATCATGGATCATACACAATTCGGGGGGAAAACGATATGTATCGTGTGTATGTATCATTTTTCCCCTGTATCATACGATACATGATACATATCTTACAATACATAATACGATACGTACTGTATGACAGTGAAAATGATGGCTTTCGTGTTTGATATGTTCTTAAACTTGTAAAATATTTTGTTTTTCTCTGAAGTTCTGACAGAACTATATTAGTCTCTTAGAGGTTAAAAAACACTTCATAACCCTTTTACAATTAGGGTGAGAAGATATAGAGGTTTTTGAGAGCTTTTGTTAGGATTTCACAAATCCTCTATCTTTGTTTAGTTGTTGGAATCCAATATCGTTTATTTTTAAAGTTTTCTAAAGCTTAGGGGAGATGATGTATACAAATTTTTCAATAATTGAAGAGTTTTGGATAAAGTTTTATTGGAGACCAACAAAGAGTTATTTAAGAAGACAAAATTAAACATTTTTATTTTGAATACCTCATAGCGGTAAGAAGCCTTTCCTTCTGAATTAACATTATGGATAGATCACACACACACACACACACACACACACACACACACACACACACACACACACACACAGAGAGAGAGAGAGAGAGAGAGAGAGAGAGAGAGAGAGAGAGAGAGAGAGAGAGAGAGAGAGAGAGAGAGATGGAGAAAATAAGTTGCGCTCATTTTGATCCCCTTAGGAGTTTTGGAATTTGATGAAATTTGGTGAGGGTGTTGTCTAGGGTAAGATGATCATCCTCGCCAGTTTTCATCAAATTCCAAAACTTCTA
Organism: Chamaelirium japonicum; assembly: GCA_947650365.1. Taxonomy (NCBI): domain Eukaryota; kingdom Viridiplantae; phylum Streptophyta; class Magnoliopsida; order Liliales; family Melanthiaceae; genus Chamaelirium; species Chamaelirium japonicum. The sequence continues at coordinate 38,204,749 of OX393556.1, forward strand.
GGGTCATCAAATGGTAGAAGCTTTATCTACCGTCCGCAGTCACCGTTAATTTTGCTTCTACCATTTGATGACCCTAGAAGTTTTGGATTTTGATGAAAATTGGTGAGGATGATCATCTTATCCTAGATAACACCCTCACCAAATTTTATCAAATTCCAAAACTTCTAGGGGGATCAAAATAAGGGCAGCTCATTTTCTCCACTCGTAGCTAACAGTTCACTGTAACATTCCTCTATGTATATATAAGATAACATCCTCATCAAATTTCATCAAATTCTAAAACTCCTAGGGGGATCAAAATAAGGGCAGCTCATTTTCTCCACCCGTAGCTCATAGTTCACTGTAACATTCCTCTCTCTCTCTCTCTCTCTCTCTCTCTCTCTCTATATATATATATATATATATATATATATATATATATATATATATATATATATTTCACGATAGACTTTGAGAACCTTGCCTTCGAATTTGATTCGGGCATGACACGTAGAAGATCAGAGTTGCTTCAAAATGTTTGTGGACTGGGTGCTCAATTGGGACATTTGGTTAGGGTTGAGATGGGAGCTGATAATCCGATCCATATTTGATCTGAAATTGTGGGGTTGGATCCTAAAAACTAGATTAGATAGGTTGGTGGATCGGGTATGGATCCCAGTAAACATGGTCCATCATTTCCGGTTCCAGGTATGCAGTGAGTACAATCCGATAGGCTCCTATATGTAGGAGTGGGACTTGGGCGGGTTGAAGGGTCTGCCCATGCCCAACCCGACTTGCACAAACCTTTGCCCGTGGAACCTGGGGAACTCGTGGAAGCCCAACCCGTGCTTGCCCATTCTAGTTCCTCGGGTTGCCCAATTTGCAAAATAATAAGCGGGTTGAACAAGTTGCCCAATTAAAAATGCTTGTGCACATAAATAGATGGAAAAAAAAATCCAAACATATTTTTGAATTGAATAAAAAAAATCTTTGATTTGCATAACAAAAACATAAAGTCCAACCCATATCCTCACATATTTCAAACGAATTCTCAGCATTCAACATAAAATAGGCGGTCTTTAATTTCCATAAAAAAAACTATCAAAGCATTCAACCTTAGTGTGTCACTTCCTCGGGTTGGGAAGATCGGTGTCCAAATCCGTCCAAATTGAAATCGGGTTGATCTTTTTTTGTCCAAACCCGTCCAAGTTTTTAACCAGCTTTGTCCATGTTTGTCCATTGTTCGGGTTTGGCGGCTCGGGTTCGGGTCAGATCCACCCAAGTCCCACCCCTACCTATATGTATAGGTTTATGTTACACAAATGAGATCCGATAACAAGATAACCCAACCCGATCAACTGGAAAATGTGTTTGGATCCTAAATCGAACCTGATAAGCTGAAGCGGTTAACCCAATAACAGATCCCATGATAATTTAGTATGCTAATATATGTTTATCTTAAATATCGTATATTAGAATTTAGATAAATAGCATTAATAATTGTTTTATATTGTTTTAAATGATTTACTTTGGTGCTAGTTAATATCCAATGGGTTCAACCCAGAATGTAACTTAACAAATAATCTATACACCCAATGACCTCCAACTAATGGCTCAATTGGTAAGACCTCTATAGTCCTTGGCCTTGGTCAAGGGATCGAATAGATGATGCAGCATATTTCCTCCGGCTCTTTATTGGGGGGACTCCCTCTCATCTTAGTGGTAAACCTTCCAGCCTGTGGGGTTATTAAAAATCGGGGCATTTTCCTTGCTCTTGTAGTGAGTATTGACCCTTAGTCACTTAACAAATGATGTACTCACCACTAGGCCCTCCTCCCCCCCCCCCCAAAAAAGGGCAGGCCTTCAAACATATCATATTTAACGATAAGGACAGGTAAAGAGATGCTTACATGTTAGGTCATGCCGTTTGGAAAATGACCATTTTATCCGTACGCACACCTATACAAAGAAATCACATGAAGAGTAACATTTTGATAATAAAGTAACATTCCTTTGAAATCACATTTCAGTGCAGCTGCTACAATGACTGCTACAATAATTTCACTGTAGCAAAGAGTAAAAATATGCAAATGCTACCCTTTTTTTTGCAGTACTTTGCATATTGTTACTCTTTGCTCCAGTGAAATCACCGTATCAATCATTATATCTACTGCTACGAAATCACTTACAAACGTTACTCCTTGCTATACTACTTGCAGATAGTTACTCTTTACTACATCGAAATCACTATAACAGTTATTGTATCTGCAACAATGAAATCACTATTGTGAAAAGTAACATTTTGCAAAGTACTATAGCTAAAGGGTAACATCTGCATATTGTTATTTTTCTATATGATTGTTACTCTCCAATATGATTTAAGATTATGGACAGTTTTGCCATTTACAGGGGAGAAAAAGTCAACTGGGGACTTGCTGTAAAATGCATCTTTTCATAAGTAACCTGGTGCAAAACCATCTTGTTGTCTATTCTTTTCACCAAACATATCTTTTGCCAAGGACCCAACACTAAGCCCCCCCCCCCTACCACACACACACACACACAAAGCCCAAAGCCCAATGGAGTCATGACTCCTTTTCAACAAGAATCATCTCTTGTAGGTGCTCGAGCGCTATCACAACCGTCTATCCAATCTAGTTTTACATTTAAGAGATAAACTAGCAAATATTACTGCGGTTCAATGGCTGTCAATCTAGTAATGCACTTTGTGAAATCTACCTTGAAGTTATTCTCCAAAATTCTAATAGGCTTATAAAGCTTAGAAGAAAATTGGGAAGATGGGAGTTTCTGTTAATGGTCCAGGTCTGAACCCGAATCCGGCTATCGCCGATATATGGATTTGGGTTTGAATCCTCTATGAGCAACTTGGGTACAAATACAGATTAGGGGTGGCAATGGGTCGGGTCGGGTTCGTGTCGTGTCTAGTTTCGGGTCGTGTCCAAAACCCCTAGACCCGGACCCGACCCGTTTAACTAATCGTGTCTAGATCCTAAACCCATACCCGACCCGTTTATAAACAGGTAGACCCGATAAGACCCATTTACCACACGGGTTTATTCAGTTGACCCGATCCGACCCAATCCGACTTGACCCGACCTAACCCGATAGACCCGATGATACTATATATTAGTATCGGATTGCGGGTAGACCCGACCCGTTGAATTTTAAACGGGTCTTCCTGGATCTACCGTGTCCAGACCCTAAACCCAGACCTGACCCGTTTATTAAACGGGTCTATCGTGTCGACCCATTTACGACCCGAGCCCGTTTAGTCCTGACCCAGACCCGCTAACTTTGTGTTGGGTCTGCCGTGTCGGGTCTGAAATTGCCAGCCCTAATGCAGATCCATGTTAGATCCGAATGACCTCTTGCCACCCATAATCATCAGAAGCAGAGAGCGCGCCTGACCTGTGGGTTGAGGCAAGTTCTTGCGCACTTAGAACAAGCAAGCATGTAAGTCCGCCGACGAAAAGAATATGGGAATGGGAATTCCAACTCCCAGAAAAAGAATACAGCCTTAAAAATTTCCCTAGTGAGAAAAGCTATTCAGCTCGAAGGTTTTTCCGATTCCGCTCAGCCCGATTGACGTGGCAGCACACAACTGGTGATGTTAAAGATTTAAATGCCGCTAGCGAAATTCAGCAGCCACTTGTACGCTGCCACATCAATCGGGCTAAGCGGAATCGGAAAAACCTTCGGACTGAGAGCATATGTGTTCGGCATATGTATCGACGCATACTTGTACTACTTGACACATGTACGAAGCAGGTCGAATTCGTCGCATCGATTAACCCTAGGCCCTCGGTCGGAATGTCGGCCACACTCAACACACTGCCTAAGTCATGCGCGACATGGCCGGGGGTGTCAGTGTGGCACTACTAGCTCGACAGTCCGGTCATCACCAACAGCAAGGGGCATCTGAAGATTCTGAGCCATGATCAATGGTTTCAGACTGCTTGAGTACGGAGAACACCCAGTGGATTCTCTACTCTCAAAATTTTCCAAGTCCCCCGAATTCTGGACCCGATGGCATTTGAACCAATCGGGGAGTGTGCGGTCGGGGTCAAATTGTAAATTCACCAATCCGGTGTGCCTGCCATAAGATGGTTGTGAAACCGCTCTATCTGCACCCACCAGTTTAAGCTCAGTACCCATCAAATTTTAAATTTTTTTGTACCCAAATTGTTCTCATCGATGTATGATGGTCTACGGTAGTCCTAGCTATATAAGGGGAAGGGGAGGAGGCTTGTATTGTATGTGGAAGAGACCAAATCTCATTAGAGAGGAGATCAGCTATGTGAGAAGAGATAGAACTTGTGAGAGAGAAGAGAAGAAGAAGAAAGGAATGAAGAAGGTACGGAGTGCGAATCTTCTCCGGGTTCCTATATATGTCTACTTCGGTGGCTTCTCAGGTGCTTCTACTCTCTGCATGGTTTGGTATTCCCTTGTGTATCTCCCGCAAGGTTTGTCTTTGTCATGTGATTGTTGAGGATATATAGATACGGTGTGTGGAGGTCCGACAAACAATGACCCACTGCCGGACTATTGAAATCTCTGTTAGTGAAATCATATTCCTTGATTGCAAATAATCTATTTTGTTGTGCTTGTGTGGTTATCATCCTCTCCAGAGTGTGATCTTCAAATTCTCAAACCTCAATCTCTTGCGGTATTGCTTTCGCGAAAAACCCGACGATCGTATCTTGATTGTAGAAGCCTTCGATTCCTTTACAACCCTCACCCTCTAACCCCCGACCCCGCCTCCATCCCCCTCCACCTACACCGTCATATCCTCTCATCACCGCCCCCTTTTCGATGTTGTGCCCTGCAACGTCCTCCACTGCCCATGGCCTCCTTCCTCCTTCTTTCTGCTCCTCCTCCCTCCTCCTCCTCCTCCTCCTCCTTCTTCCTCCTCCTCCATCTTCCCTGCATCGAAACCCTAGGCATCCAAAAAACATGTCGACAGTTGTCAGTTGCCCACCGACAGCGTCGGCAGGGTAGCCATTGACATTATAGTGTCGATGTCGACCCTCTGACTAATCGTCGAGACGTGCATATGGTTTCTACTCGGTGAAGATGGATAAGGAAGTAGGAGAAGGAGGAAGAAGAAGAAGAGGAAGGAGGGTGGCAGAGGAGGCTGGATGTGTGCCAGAACTGGAGTAGCAAGGAGGGGACGACGGAGGTGGAGGAGGATGGGGGTGGCTTTGGGATTTCGAGGTGAGGGTTGACTAGAGGTTAGGGATGATGTTTTAAGATTATCGGAGGTGCAAACACAAAAAAGGTGGTTATTAGCGTAAGGCCCTTCTAACTAACTCTGTAGTTTGTAAACCCCCTCTAATTGTTTTGTAGTGTGCTAGGTCCCTCTCTCACTCTTCTTTTTTTTTAAATGGTCATTTTGCCCCTCTAACTACCTTGTAGAATCGATCTATAGACTTTCTAAAAAATGTGTTGTATAATGAAAACCCCAATAGTAGACCCAAAACGTTGTAGCATTAATATTTTGCAGTGTTAATTTGGTCGCTACCATGAAATCACTGTCGTTGCTACAGTGATTTCATTGTAGCAACCGAATTTATACACTATATACACCCGAATTTATACTCCATAGCTACTATAGTGATTTCACTATAGTAATAATATTTTGGATATGACTGTCAATTGGGCTGGGTTAGCCTGATACTCGCTTGTTCGGCCCAAAAAAATTTAGGCTGAGCTTTATGTTAGCTTGGGCTAGACTGAGCTTGGACATGATTTCAAGCCCGAGCTTGAGTTTGGCCATAATCCGAAATAATAAGGTTGTATTAGTTTATTGAACCATCACCTCTTAATATATTTTACTTATTTAGGAGATAAAGTTATACATAAGTTGGTTTTTAGTGAGAGCTACTGTTGTTTAGAATCTCATAGCTTTTATTGCTCTATGTATGCCTATGATTTTAGGTACATCACCCATACAAAGAAGCTCTTATTCAGGTCGAGCCGAACTTGGCTCGAAATCCGAAAAGAAAAATGGGCTGAGTTTGGGTTGAACATGATGGTAAAACTTTGGGTCAAGTTCAGGCGGGGTTTGAGCAGACCTTGATTGACTTTGATTGGCCTAATTTTCGGAGTTTAAATTTAATCACTACAGTGAATCACTGTCAATGCTAATGTGATTTCACTCTAGCACTATAGCTGCTACAGTGATTTTACCATAGCAGTAATATTCCGAGTATAAATATGATTGCTACAGTGAAATTACTATAGTTGCTGCAATAATTTCACTATAGCAACTGAATTTAATACTATATACTTCTAATTTATACTTCATTATCCCGAATTGAAATCACTGTAGCTACAGGTTTTTAGTATAAATTGGATTTATCGGAGTATAAATTTTGGGATATTTTAGTCATTTGATAGGGGTTGAATAGGTCAACAAGGGTTTAATGTAAAAGAGACTTTTCGTACTGGGTCTTAGTTTAAATCGAAACATTACTGGGACTGATCTTAAAAGCATCTTCTATAAAGGGCTTTTCCATCAATTTCCTCTTTTAAATCTAATTGTAAAAATAATAACGGTAAATTAGGTATAGGTCCTTAACTATTTTGCAATATTAGCCGCAAGATATCATAATTTGTTATATTAGCTAAGGTCCCTACAAGTATACATTCTTCTTTAGAAAAAGTATATATTCATCTTCATAAAAAAAAAAGTATAGATTCGTCTGGAGGGACTTGAGCTATATTTTGAAATTAACATGTCCTGCAACTAACAGTAATCTTTCAAAAAGTACTTATGCAAAATTTTTCCAAAAAAAAAAAAAAATTTTAGGGAAATTTTATTCTTACCCCAAAACTCTGTAACTAGACCCCGTCTCCCATCCGTTTCACAGTAACTTACAAAAAAAATTTAAAATATCATTTATACCCTTATCTTATACCTCACATCCAACTAAAACCTAAAACATAACATTTTGGGCATCGACTACAATGGGAAAGAAATTGCAGTCGAGATTCCCCCGATCGGATTTCTCCAAATGAGATCTAACCCCTCTAGCAATGGGGAAAGAAGAGAGACATTTCTCTCTCTCTCTCTCTCTCTCTCTCTCTCTCTCTCTCTCTCTCTCTCTCTCTCTCTCTCTCTCTCTCTCTCTCTCTCTCTCTCTCATGGGGCTTTAACATCGGAAAGGAATAGGATACCCTATACTCATGGGGCTTCAACATCGGAAAGGAATGGGGTATGATCAAGATGGGGCGGGCCATTTAACTGGGGTTTATTCAAGGTGGGGTGTAAGAGAAAGGATATTTTTAGGATAAAAATGGCGTATGATCAAAGAAAACAGGGTGTCTTTAAGTTTGTTGGAAATGGGGGCTAATTAAAGATTTATGGGTGGAATTTTAATTCCACCCATAAATCTATAATTAGCCCCCATTTCCAACAAACTTGAACACACCTCATTTTTTTTTTCATACCCCATTCCTATCCCAAAAATACCCTTCTCCCTTACACCCCACCTTCAATACACCCCAGTTAAATGGCCTGCCCCAACTTAATTATACCCCAATCAAACACATAACCCCTTAAATATATCCCAATTATATGCACTCTTGAATACACCCTGCTCTTAAATAAACCCCATGCAGTTGGCTGGTACTTGAAGGCACAAGTAGGGCTGCAACTTGGGCTGGCCAACCTGAACCTAACCCGAGTCCAACCCGAATTATTTCTCCTCTACCATATTGAAGCCGATCAACCCACCCCGCACAACCCGATCAGCCCGGCCAACCCGACGGGTTGGGCTTGGGCTAAGAAAGTTCAAAGTGACCTTGGGTTAGGTTGGGTTGGGGGTATAAAAGATGTTGAGTTAGTGCCTTGGGGTTTGGGGTACAAAAGAAAAGGACATTGTTGGTATTAAAGAATTGTTGAGTAAGTTATTGAGAAAAAAACACTAATGCCATGGTGGCCGAAGATAGAACGTCACTTTTGCTTCTATCATTCGTGCTTATGGACCCAACTTTTACTAATCCTTGCACGTGTTCCTTCCTCCTCGTCAATCTTTGAAACCTTTTTTTCTCTAGTAAAACTACTTCTACAATCTCCATCGACAAAAAATTCGACAAACCAGACCCATGCCCTGCTGGCGGGGCCTTCCCACCAAGCGGGCCCCGCCACCAGGGCATGGATCTGGTTTGTCAAAGTTTCTGTCGATAGAGATTGTACAAATAGCACTACCCTTTGGTCCCTACCAACCTTATTTACAGGAAAACCCTTCAAATTTTCTAATCTTTTTACAGCCACCTAGCTAGCCAAGTGTGCCCGTGCGGCCGTGCCTGCAACTGGGCCCCACCATGTTATTTAGGTGGAAAGCGGTACGGTGGTTCACGTGTGTGTGGACCGCAGAGGCGTACCACACACCGACACGTCACTGGTCCACACGTTGAAGGAGGCGTACACTCGCTCCCGCTTCACTCTCACTGTCACGGGTCCCACAACAGCAAGCACGCACCACGGCAATCCGGTGCGCTGCCTGCTCCATCGAGCAGCAAAAGCAACCCGTCGTCTCTCGCGAGGTCAACCGCTGTTTCCAACAAATCTTCTCTCTCCTCAACGTGAACCGCTGGGTGCGTTGACCGACCAGTTGCATTCCGCCACGTACGCCACATAGGCAGGAAGGTAATTTGAACCCGCAATGCAAATTACTTTCTTACCCTTGTGTGAGTATGTGGCGCAATGCCATTGGTTGGTCACAGTTTGCGGTCGACAGTTTTTTTTCTCCCCTTGGGTGGTGGGGACAAACAATGGATCGTTGTCGCTTGCCACCAGACAAGAAACCAGCAGGTATGTCTGCTGTTGTTGTTGACCCGAGCCACTGTTCGGGTCCCGACGCGACGACCCCACCCTGGATGGAATAGGTCTAGTCTGTCTGCACCCGTGAGGTGACGTAAGCGTCGGATAGTTTAACCAACCAAGGGGGGGACATAGTCCCGTCTCCCGGGGGTGGCAGGATCGAATCCCTGGCTTGTATTGCAGCCACGGTCGGAAACATGGCTCGGCCTATAGCGAGCAAAATCATGCTTTTGCGCTCCTGTTGTTGGCAGGCTTCAAACCGTGGTCTCTCTTGTGTAATGTGTTGGAGAGAGAGCTCTCTTTGTTTGAAGCGAGGAGGAGCTCTCGGAGGAAGGCTAGGGCTAAGATCGCACCCCCCCAGTAGAACTAGCATCTTAATTGGGTGTCACTGCTGGCGTCCTGGGCGAAAACCAGAGAGCACATGTAAGGAATTTTACTCTGGGCGAGATATTGACGCCGAACCTGGTGATGGTTGCGGCGATTTCGATGCACGGGACGAGATATTGGCGCCATGGGCGCCCGCGCGCACGGCTGGAGGCATGGATTCTAGATGTTTTTTGGGGTTTAAATGCACTTTCGAGAGCCGTCTTTTGTGAGGGAGTTGAGGGAATTGTTTGGTGAGCGTCGGGGTGCCTCTTAAGGATTTGAAAAACCTTATTGTGTGTTGTCGGTGGACATAGACAAGATTGCTTAATCACATAAAATCTGATATTCTCTATGGTGCTTATGTGTTATTTTTCCTCTTTTATTTGATTGACTTCTATTTTTTATTGGTTTGTCATTCGTGTAGTTGTTTTGGGTGAGTATCAATTGCCACTTCTCTTACGCACAACACAATGACACTTACATGCACTGTTTTAACCAGAACATGCATGTCAATGTTTTGAAAATCAGACTGGATCGAGCTGTTTGAATTGAAACCGGAACTTGTTGCGGATTGGTCTTTGAATAAACTGGTTCGTTAGCAAAAGATTATTAAAAAATAAACTACATATCTTATTTGGAAAAAGTTGGATTGTGAAGTTTTGAACACATGACCTATAATTAAAAAAACATTCAAACATGCTCTTTTAACTAAGGAACCATACTTGTCAATCCCGACCCATCTCCCTCGCTCCTCCTCGTATGTCTTCTTCAGTCGAACTGCACGCGTCCACTTTGGCTGCACCGCCCTCCTCTTCATCATCAACCTTGCTTGAAAGGTGGCTTCGAAGGCCTCCAAACCCATCAGAATATAAACGACTTGGCATGCCTTCCCCTCCAGTCATTCTCAACCGCCGGAGATCAAGCTCCTCTCGCCGGTGGACTCCTTCTCTTGTCCCCCTCCTCAATTTTCAACCTCGACCCCTCTCACCCCTTATTCGCCTCCAAAACCGCCCTCTCCTCCCTCATCAACGTCGCCTGCTCCAAACCTTTTAACGTCGGGTTCCATCTTGGCTGCGACGCGCCGAGGTTTCTCTCGGCAACCCAGAGTAACAACATGACATGCAAGCAGACATAATGTCAACAGGGGGGGGGGGGGGGGGTTGATATCATCTTAGTTGGCATTACGGATCAATCAGAAACGCCGGAGCCAACACCTCTCTTCACAATAGTCGTTTAAATTAGATAACCCGACGGGTGCAATTGGGGCTGAGTGCGATGCATCTGTTACAGTGGTTGTCATCATATGGCTATGATGTACCCGGAGAGGTGCTCAGGGGTTTGTGATTGATTTGTGATGCAAACTGAGCCAGTATCACGGTTATATCAAAGATTATTTCGGGTAGGGACGGGTTTCTTAGTGCCGCGATCATTGGACATAGTGCTGGCCCATCAACCAGAAACCACGTCGGTATTATGAGCGTAAGTATGTCCCTTTGTATGTGCAAAATGCAAATAGCATTGTGACGACCAAAATCCAATAGCCAAGAGCCAAGACTCCTAAGGCTGGAATACCAAAGATGGATGAGGTGAGGTGAGGTGTACAAGGCCATGAGTTAGCTCCACATCGCCTGGAGAGAAGGAGATCATGTTTTAAAACATAGAAGACGTGTTTTAAAACCGTGCGCCGCTAACTACTTATATAATTTCCCCTCCCAAACATAGAAGACGTGTTTTAAAACCGTGCGCCGCTACAGATTTTGTAAAAACTCCATAGTTAAGGTTGCTCGGGCGAGAACAATACTAGGATGGGTGACCTCTATGGGAAGTTCTCGTGCGGACACGGGTAAAGCGGACAATATCTCGTGTGTTTGGGGTGGATGTTACAACATACTCATAAAATAAAATTTGTATAATTACACATAGATTCCTGAAGTTTGACTGATTTTTACTTACACCCTCTCATGTTTAAAACCCGACAAATGTCCTCCTATAGTTTGTAAAACCATACACATAGACCTCCTCTGGAGGGGATGCAAGTGATGTATTTTCAAATTATAGAGGGGCATTTAGTAGGGTTTTAACCACGAGGGGGTGTAAGTAAAATCAGTCAAATTACAAGGGGTCTATATGTAATTTACCCATAAAATTTTGGAAAATTTTATCCATACCCCAAAAATATGTAACTAGCCCCCATCGCCCATCCGTTTCACAGTAACTTACACAAAATTTCTAAAATATCATTTATATCCTTATCTTATACTCCACCTCCAACTAAAACCTAAAACATAACCTTTTGGGCATCGACTGCAATTGAAAAAAAAGTACAATCGAGATTCCCCCCCCCCCCCCCCCGATCGGATTCCTCCAAACAAAATCTAACCCCTCTAGTAATGAAGAAAGAAGAGAGACATCTCTCTCTCTCTCTCTCTCTCTCTCTCTCTCTCTCTCTCTCTCTCTCTCTCTCTCTCTCTCTCTCTCTCTCTCTCTCATTCATGAGGCTTCAACATTGGAAAGGAATGGGGTACCCTACACTCATGGGGCTTCAACATCGGAAAGTAATGGTGTACGATCAAGATGATCAAGATGGGACGGGCCATTTTCCTAGGGTGTATTCAAGGTGGGCTGTAAGAAAAAAGGGTATATTGGGGATAAAAATGGGATATGATAAAAAAAAAATAGGGTGTGATCAAGTTTGTTGGAAATGGGGGCTAATTACAGATTTTTGGGTTATGAATAAAATTTACCTATAAAATTTTGTATCCGAGTTGATGACATCACTTTCCCTCGTACCCCACCCTATACCATAGTGCTGTAGAGGTCAACTCCTCTTCACTAATTGTGGGGAGCCGTTATAATCAGTGTTTTGAAAACCGGATCGGACCGGACGGTTCAACCGGTTTGGACCGGAACCGGAACATGTTTTGGTTCGGTCTTTGAATAAACCGGTTTGTATGTTAACCCAGGAATCAAACCTTTCCATTGAAGAATTTAGTAGATATCTATATTAAAAAACATATTTTCATACGGTTCAAACGGTTGAACCACCGGTTTGAATCGATTTGGACCGAACCCGATGCCTTTTCGGTTCGCCTTCCGGTCCGGTTTTGAAAACACTGGTTATAATCACTCGCCCTCAAAAAGTGAACTACATCCAGCTAGCCCCGCCTATGAGGAGGGATAAGCATCGAACAACTCCCCACAAATTAGTGGATTTACAACTAAAATCTGTTTGGTTAGTTGTAGTTGGAACATCTGTGTCAATACCATTATGTGCCACCCACTGTTTGATTCGTTGTAGTTTTTAAAAACCATACTAAGTCCGACTCTCGTCTATACAAAAACATATAGTCGGAAAAAGCAGCCAAAAATTATATGTTCTAACTACATGCATTGTGTTCCTACTGTACCATATAGCGCCAACTGTACAGAGCCAGACATGTTGTGTAATGACTGGCATTCCAGAGTGATTTCGCCAGAGCAGCCCAGATTTTTTTAAATATTATTTTAATGTATTTAATGTGATGCTATTGGTTGTGCTTGGACGGGACCAGGCAGTGGGTCCCGGGTACGAGACGTAGGGCTGCAACTGAGGTATAGTCACACGAGCTGATGAGCACATGTATCGAGGCATGGCTCGAATACTTTTTTAGTAAAATATTTTTTTATAATAAATATATACTGTGGCGGGTCTGTAGGAGCCAGCGAGGTTCGCGCGTCGGCACGTCTCGACGTGAGTCGAGGCCGAGTCAGGCGCGGCACGGGCAAAACCAAAAAAAAAAAGAAAAAGAAAGAAAGAAGACAAAAAAAAAAAAAACTATAACTAAAACCTAAGCCCCAACCCCCTTACCCTACCCAAACCCGACCCACTACACACCCCAAACCCAGCCCAACCCAACCCGTGACCTCTCTCTCTCTCTCTCTCTCTCTCTCTCTCTCTCTCTCTCTCTCTCTCTCTCTCTCTTCCTCTGTTCTCCCCCATCTCTCTGATCCCCTCTCTCTCTCTCGGATCTCCCTCACCCTCTCACCCGACCCTCTCTCTCTCCCTCAAACCCGATTCGACCGGGCCCTCCCCCCAAAGCCGCCGCCCAAGCCGCCCTCCCCTCATCCCGAGCCGCGAAATCCGTCCCGGATTCTCACCGACCGTCGCCGCCCCTACCCTATCGGCCGCCACCCCTCCCCTCCCTTAAAACCCCTGCACCACTCCCCCTATCCCCCTTCCTCAGTCCTCACCCCCCTCACCCCACTCCGATCCCTCATCTCCCCTCTGGTCTCTTTCTCTCCTCTCCTCTTGCTGTGTGTGTGGCGCGCGGCAGCCAGAGTGCGCCGGCACCGAAGGAGAGCCACCGGCCGGAGCTTGGAGGGAGGAGCCCCCAAGTCAGTCCTCCTTCCCCCCTTCTTTTTTTTTTCTTTTGTGTGTGTGTGTGTGTGTGTTGTGGGTTGACCGACCACAGCTACCCCCCCCCCCCCCCCCCCCCTCGTTCGCCTCATGCCACGGCCATGGCCGCCGGCCCGGTGGCCGGCGACTGTGCAACCGGCGAGACCCCTCCCCTGTTGTGACCTGCATGACCAAGGCCATCGGCTATGTGGCCGGTGGCTGTGCAGCCGGCGAAGCCGACCCGGTGCCGGTGGTATTTTTTTGTGTGGACCCTATCGACCCCACCCCCTGTGGCCTTTGCTGTGGTTGCAGCCATGGCTGCCGGCCCGGTGGCCGGCAGTTGTGCACCTAAAGGCGCCCGACCAAGCCCGGCCAAACATCCGGTGGCAGCCGACCACCCTTGGATCGCTATTGGGGCAGCCATTGCTGATCGGCCAGGTGGCCGCCGGCTATGCAATCGACCTAGAGCCGACGTAGGGCAAACCTTGTCCAGGCGTAGCCTAGTGCACGCTACAGAGCCTTACTCGAGCCGGGCGGAAATCCGGCAATTGGATAGCCGACAACGCCAAGTTGTGGCTTGGCACACCAACCCCGACCTCCCCACGATGTCGATCAAGCCCTTTGGGCCCACACTCGTGGTTAGCAGGCCCGATCTCCTCGGGTCACGCTCGTATCAAGTTGATGATACCGATGCGGGCCAAACCACTTAGTATAGCCATTTGCGTATGAGACCGACCACCGTGGCAGCAACGAGGCGCTACTTAGTGGCCTAGGCTGGACACTAGTGCGATTTCCATGTAAGCCCGTCGTTTGATAAATCAAGCCTGACCGTGATCGGCTTTGTCGATTCCGTCATCGACCGACGCGGTCACGACCGTTTGGCCGAATTAGTACTATTGGACCTTAGATTGGCTCTTGGCGTTAGCAACGCCAACTAACCAAGACGGTACCTTTGGCGCATCATTTTGCATGCTAGTAGACCGGCGTTCGATGACGCATAAATTCTCAATTCGGCCAATCAGGGCTGTAGACACACGAATTTCGTCGGATCTAGACCCGACTTACGTGTGCCGACACAGATGCAAACCCGACACGCGGACCCGACTCGCACGCACCGGTGCGGACCCGGACCCGACTCGCACCTAGCAAAGAGGAGTGGACCCCACACTTCAAGGGGGGCCAGCCCCTACTAGGGTCCGAACCCCATGGGGCCGGCCCCTACTAGGACGCGAACCACATGGGGGCCAGCCCTACTAGGACCCGAACCCCATGGAGGGGCCGGCCGGCCCTGCAAGGAAAGGGAAAGAAAAGGAAAGAAAAGAAAAGAAAGAAAAGAAAGAGGAAAGAAAAGAAAGGAAAGAAAAGAAAGAGGAAAGAAAAGAAAAGGAAATAGAAGAAAGAAAAGGAAGGAACTACCGCCATGCGCGGGGGGAGGTTGCGTATGACGTCTGCACACACGCGGATCTGCGCCGATCCCTCGATCCGACGCACAAGAAGAAGCGCCCGATCGCCATCGATTTCGTATGCGAAATCCAGCCATAATTGCCTCGCCAGAAAAGGAAAACAAATAAGTGTTATTCCCCTCATCAATGGATGAATAAATCCCAGGCAATTATGAGAGAGATACAAAAGGGATTTAAAATTAAAAGTTCCCATATCTCTCTCCCCTCCCCTTTGCCTATAAATAGAGGGGGTGGGGGAAGATTCAAAGGGTCGATGGTTGAAGACTGAAGACGAAGCGCGGGAGCTCTGCAGAAGAGGAGACGCTTCTTCATCGACCCAAGGCTTCACGAGGCACGGTCAAGCCTGCCCTGTCGGGATTGGCTTACCGAAAGCTCTCATCAAGGTGAAGACCCTTGCACACGAAGATCAAGACTTCGACTCCGTGCACGAAGAAGAAAGCTCGGAGAAGAAGACCCTTCGACTCCGAAGACGCCAGAAGCAAAGGCCGGAGAAGAAGCTCGGAGCGGCACTACCCCGCCGGCTCCAACAAATCCTCGATCCCGATCAAGCTCCAAAGCCCGGAGGAGAGAAACGAAGCGTCATCACCCCGTCGTCTTCGACAAACGCCTGCGCCATCCACGAAGAAGAAAGCCTAGAGCAGATCGTCTGAAGCGTCGCTACCCCGTCGTCTTCATCAACAAAAGCCGACGCTACAACCGTCGCACGAAGACCGTCGCTACCCTCGTCGTCTTCATCAACAAGAGCCGACGCCACAACCGTCGCACGGAGACCGGTGCTACCCCCACCATCCTTGAAAGCGTCCTTCAACTCCGATCACGCCAAGGAAGCCCGGAGAAGAAGAGAAGTCCAGCCGACACACGAACCGTCGAAGCACCGGAGAAGTAACCCACGTCGTTCGAAGAAGAAGATCGAGTTGATGCCAAAGCTAAAACCTTCGCAAGAAGCCAAAGCAAAGCCCCAGTAAAGCTCGCGCCAAAGCAACGCAAGTGCCAAAGCCAAGCGACTACGCCGGCCATGAGCAAAAGCACCGTACGTTCTAGCCGATACGACGCGAAGTCCGGAAGAACGAAAGCATCGCAAGTCTCTCCCAGCTACGTCCAAGCGCAAGCGCCGAAGCAAAGCAAAAGCCAGAGCCACGCCGGAGCCAAGCCAAAGCCAAAAAGCCAAAGCCAAAGCCGACGCCAAAAGCACGATCGACGCCGCGAACCGACAATCAAGGACGCCGAGGTCAAGCAAGGAGCGAGGAAGACACGAAGACCGAGGAACGAAGCCGGAAGACCCCCTAGCCGAGAAAGCGCGAAGCACGGAAGGGACAAAAGAACAGCGGAAATTCCTTAGCCTCTCCAAAAACCCTCACCCTGTAAAGACCCCTGTCCTGGGCAGTCCCTTCAGAGCTCTCGCACGAACGCCACGTGGAGACACAGATCAAAGGGATCCTCCAGAAGATCTTTCCCACAATCCCCTGATCAAAACTCGCCGCAACCCGGACTCGCTACACCCGAGCCACCCGGGTCCTGGCTACACTTGTAATCTGGTTTCGCGCAATAAAGACGACCCGTGCTTTTTTCCCGCGCATACAGATTTCTGGCACGCCCGGTGGGACGTCTTCTCCTTTCATCCGTACGGCTGAAGAAGCTGCTCGAAGTTTGCAATGGCCGGAACAAACAACAATGCGTTTGCTCCAAGCCTCTCACCAATCGCCGAGTCTCCTCTACTCCGACACGGTGATCCAATAAACCCGGAGGGTGATCCTCCCCCGATGGTACGCGTCTACATTCGGCGTACTCGGACTCTTGCGGACGTCTTTGTGCCAGAAGCTACTGCCGAAGATGCTCGCCAAAGCGCCGACGAGGCCCTGGTGCATGAAGAAACGAGCCTCGATCCTGGAGTCCATGTCCAGAAGTTTGGGGAGGACCAGCCCCGAGCCCGTTCGGGTTCTCCAGCGGACGTTGCACCTCCTTTGCAGGGGCAAACACCAATCATCAGCCAGAAGCAAGTCGGCGTAACTACGTCTCCGATGATGACGGCAAGGATGCGAACATGCAACACCGAGACGTTCTCCGTCACCATCCTCCGTCCGCTCTTCAGCTCCAAGTCATGCAGATGAGCGAGCATATGGCACAAATTACTCGGCTGATGGAGGAGAAAGATCGTCACATCAACACTCTGCTCCAAAAGCTGAGCGCGAAGGACGCTGCAGCAGTCGGCCAACCCGTCGCTTCTCCAGTGGCCGCTCCAGTTCCGTCTTCAACTCCCGCTCCTGTAGAAGTTGTTCCGACGATTCAAGCAGTTACTCCAGCGCTCTCCTCGGCTCCCGTCCCTATGGAAGTCGTCTCCCCAGCACCAGCCTCGATGGCCACACAACCTTCGGCAACGGCAACGATGAATGGTCAGCAAGTCCAAGCGTTGATAGCCGACATGATGCGCTCCCACGGCAGTGGCCTTCCTCCGATCACGGCGGCATACTCGAAGCCCTACACTGCGAGGATCCAGCAGCTATGCTTCCCAGTCGGATTCCAGCCACCAAAGTTCCAGCACTTCGACGGAAAGGGAAATCCAAGACAGCACGTTGCCCACTTCATCGAGACCTGCAATAATGTCGGCACCTATGGTGACGAGATGGTGAAGCAATTCGTTCGCACCCTCAAAGGCAACGTGTTCGACTGGTACATTGATCTTCCTCCAGGGACCATCGATAGCTGGGATCAGATGGAGAGGGAGTTCCTCAACCGCTTCTACAGCACCAAATGAACCGTCAACATGACCGAGCTTACTGCAGTCAAGCAAAGGAAGGATGAGCCGGTGATCGACTACATCGACAGATGGAGGAACCTCGCACTGAATTCACGAGACCGCTTGTCTGAAGACTCGGCCATCGAGATGTGCACCCAAGGCATGCACTGGGGCCTGCTCTACATCCTCAAAGGTATCAAGCCTCGCTCTTTTGAAGAACTCGTGACTCGGGCTCACGACATGGAACTCAGCCTAGCAAGCCGCGGGGACTCGAAGAACAAAGACTTCTTGAAGGTGAAGAAGAAGGACAAGCCACCGGCACCGAAACCGAAACAAGTCAATGTTGCTGACGTCGCTTCAACCTCCAAACCGCTCAAGATCGGTGGCAAGACGGATCAGAAGAAGGGAGTCGCCATACCACCGCCTCCGCCGCCAAGACAAAGGATGACTCTCGAGGAGCTCGAAGCCAAGGAGTACCCCTTCCCAGACTCGGAAGTCTCCTCCATGTTCGACCAACTGCTGCAAGAGAAGATGATAGAGCTCCCTCCTTCGAAGAGGCCCGAGCAGATGCATCGCGTCGACGACCCTCTCTTCTGCAAATACCACCGGGTGGTAAGTCATCCCATCGAAAGATGCTTCGTCTTCAAGGAAAGAATCATGGCGCTCGCTAAGCAAGGGAAGATAGAGATCGACTCCGGAGACGTTGCTACGGCCAACATGACGTCCATCACCTTCGGCTCCTTCTCGCCAGTACTCGTTACTGCTCGGCGAAGCATGCCCAAATTGCGCATCAACCGTCAAGCGCCAATCGCTAAGTCAACTTCCCAGCCGAAAGTCGCGAAGCGACGTCAACGCACTCCTACGCCCACCGAGGAGGAAACGCCGCCGCCCTGGGGGCAACCATCGCTCATGCCAGCACCTCTTCCAAGCAATGCTGCATCCCAACGAGCGCTCCAAAGGAGATACGAGCAAGGAGATCCGGAAGTTGGTCTGCTGGGCCAGCCTTCGGGGAAGTTCGACTATTACGTCCTCTACTCAAGGCCTCCGTCTGTTTCAATCGACGAAATCAAGCCCACCGGCTGGGGATCGGAAGACGAGCCAGTGGAGCCTCAAGAAGAGCGAGTCCCTTCCAGTCAAGCTATGTCCCAACACGCTCTTCGGGAAAGATACGAGCAAGGAGATCCGGAAGTCGGTCTGTTAGGCCAGCCTTCGGGGAAGTTCGACTATTACGTCCTCTACTCAAGCCCTCCGTCCTGTTCAATCGACGAAATCAAGCCCACCGGCTGGGGATCGGAAAACGAGTCAGTAGAGCCTCCGGAAGAACAAGTGCCTTCGAGGAAACCAGTTGCTGCTGTCGACCATCATCCTAGCGGAGGGGAATCCACCGACGAAGAAGCATGGGTCATGCTACCGCGGCGGCGAAAGCCGTGGCAAGAAAAGAAGCTCAAACAAGACCGTGTGATGAGGGGGTTCACCAAGCGGAAGACCTACAAGAAGAAAACCAAGACTCTAGGGAGGAAGGCGTTCAAAGTACCGCCAGCAAGTCGAGACGATCTCCTTCAGCAGAGCCTTTCAGAGCCAACAACCCTGCAGGAGTTCTTCCCGGAGCACTTCCTCCCAGTGGACCAACACATCAAGGTGTCTTGCTGCATGGTTGAAGTTCATAAGACATCGGAAGGAAGAGACGAAAGCGAGCATTCTGAAGAAGGCGACTCCACCGATGAGGGAGACGACTCCAACGAAGGGGGCACCGCCTCTCACGATGAAGCAATCCTGCACATGCCACTCGTAGAAGCTTTGCATCTCCCGAAGAAGGCTCGCCTAGCAATGGCTGCGGCCTTAGCCGATCCAGATAGCTACAAAAGAAAGAGGAATGATGACCAGAAGCGCAAAGCTGTGGCCTCGTGTGATGCGACGATAACCTTTTCGGATGAGGACCTGCAACTCGGGTCACGATTGCATAACCGACCTCTTTACATTTCGGGATACATCAAAGAGAAGCCATTGAACCGAATCCTGTTGGACTGTGGCTCCGCCGTCAACATCATGCCTATCCAGACGATGCGGCAACTCGGCATCACCAACGACCAGCTCTCGCCAAGTCAGTTGGTCATTCAAGGCTTCAACCAGGGCGGACAGTCCACCGTTGGAATCATTCGTTTGAAGCTTTTCATCGGCCCGCTAGATACAACCGTCCTCTTCCACATCATCGATTGCCAGACATCATATCGTCTCCTGTTAGGAAGACCATGGCTGCACGAGAACGGCATCGTGGTATCCACCTGGCACCAGTGCCTCAATTACTACGAAGAAGGCGTGGAGAGGTGCATAGTTGCGGACGACAAGCCATTCAACGAGGCCGAGGCACATTTGGCCGACGCTAAGTTCTACCAAGCAAAGGGCCTGGTCGCGGAAGTTCTGCCAGCTAAAGCCCCTCGAGCCCAAAAGATTGAAGAAGTGAAGCGGGATGAGACGCCACTTCCCGCGAATCCGGTGCCACCTTCTGACGAGGCAAGACTCAAGGTCCAAGGAACGCCGAAACCTGGACAAAGGATGCGCATCGGCCCCGAGCCAAGAGCAATGCAACATACCCCGTTGCCAATGCAAATGGTACCTGTCCTGCGTCTCGCACCTCAGTGGCTCCGTAAATCCGAGCGATCGCCTTCTACTCCGACAAGGAAGCTGGCCCCGTCGTTATCTCAGGCCAATGTCATCACTCTGCAAGAAATAACGATGCCATTACCTAGTCTGACGCAAGCTCCGAACCCAAGTTGACCTGTCGAATCGGCAGACCTCGAGCAACTCGGATTCAAGCTGAAAGGGAGTTGGGGGCAAAACGCTGCCAAGTTGCTGTTCAGAGCCGGCTACAACGAAGAAAACGCCATGGGCACACTTCCACTACCAGCAACTCCACATGGGATGACGAGAACGTAAGCTCGGCTGTTTCAAAACGGAGAACAAATTCTCCCGAACCGCCGAGGCATCGGCTCCAGTCAAGCTCCATTGGTCATCAGAACCGCGGTGAAGAAGACCTTCACCTCCAACTACATTGGAGCGAAGATGGTAGACGAAGCAGCTGAAGGATCGATAATTTCCGATGCACGCTCTTCCTACGCAAGCCATCCCGACAGCAAAAGAAGACAGCGAAGAGCTCGATGCCAAGCCTTGCTCCAGAAGCAAATCAGAGGTGGTAGAAACCAGTCAAATCGAAGACGCACGTCTGTGTTCGAAAGGCTCAGGCCAGTTAAGCACTCAAAGAAGAAGTAAGTGTTCGATTGTCTGGAAATGCTAATCGAGGACTTCGTCTCAACACCCACCCACCCACCCATGGCGACCGTCCATCATATCTCCATTACGGATCCCGACAACGGTGATACTTCTACTTCGGACGACGAGTTGCCCGACGCCCCGCCAGTCCTCGAAGAAGGGGGGCAGTCCACCGTTGATGACTTAAAGGAAATCAACCTGGGCACAGAGACGGAGCCTCGGCCTACATTCGTCAGCACACTCTTGACCCTTGAGGAAGAAGCCGCATACATCAAACTGCTTAAAGAATACAAAGACGTCTTCGCATGGTCCTACAAGGAGATGCCAGGCCTCGATCCCAAAATCGTGATGCACCAGCTCAGCATCAAACACGGAGCCAGCGCCATCAAGCAAGGGCAAAGACGCTACCGACCAGAACTGGTACCCAAATAGAAGGCGAAGTCAACAAGTTGATCGAAGCCGGCTTCATTCGAGAGGTCAACTACCCGACATGGATCTCTAGTGTTGTCCCAGTCAAAAAGAAGAACGGCCAAATCCGAGTGTGCGTGGACTTCAGAGACTTGAACAACGCATGCCGAAAGGACGACTTCCCCTTGCCGATCACGGAGCTAATGGTGGACGCGACGACAGGTCACGAGGTGCTCACTTTCATGGACGGATCATCGGGCTACAATCAGATTCGGATGGCACCCAAGGACGAGGAACTCACGGCATTCCGCATACCGAAAGGAATCTACTGCTATAAGGTAATGCCGTTCGGCTTGAAGAATGCGGGAGCCACCTACCAGCGAGCTATACAGAAAATCTTCGACGATATTCTTCATCAAAACGTGGAGTGTTATGTCGACGACCTCGTGGTAAAATCCAAGAAGAAGTCGGCACATCTACAAGATCTCGAGCTAATCTTCAAACGGCTTCGAAGGTACCAACTTCGCATGAATCCGCTCAAGTGCGCGTTCAGAGTCTCCTCAGGCAAGTTCCTCGGCTTCGTCGTCCGACATCGTGGCATTGAGATAGATCAATCCAAGATTGATGCTATCGTCAATATGCCCGCACCAAAGACAGTGCGAGACCTCAGAGGCCTCCAAGGGCACTTGGCCTATATCCGAAGATTCATCACCAACCTGGCCGAAAAATGCCACCCTTTTAGTCGCCTCATGAAGAAAGGAGCGTCATTCAAATGGGATGAAGCTTGCCAAGAGGCACTCTAAAACATCAAAGCATATCTACTGAAGCCACCAGTTCTATCAGCACCAGTTCAAAGAAGGCCGCTCATCCTCTACATTGCCGCCCAGGAGCAATCCTTGGGGGCACTCCTGGCTCAAAACAATGAACTTGGCGTAGAGACAACCTGCTACTACTTGAGTCGCACTCTCGTCGGCGCAGAACTGAATTACTCCCCAATCGAGAAGGTCTGCTTAGCGCTCATCTTCGCCACGAAAAAGCTGCGACACTACATGCTCGCTCACACTATCAGACTCGTCTCGAAGGCCGACCCACTCAAGTACATCATGTCGAGACCAGTGCTTTCCAGACGTCTGGCCAAGTGGGCCCTGCTCCTACTTGAATTTGACATCACCTTCGTGCCACAGAAAGCGGTTAAAGGTCAGGCCCTCGCGGACTTCCTCGTGGAATACCCTCTCTCGGCGGAATGGGAATTATCAGAAGATCTTCCAGATGAAGAAGTGTTCTCCATCGACGTCGCCCCATCCTGGAAAATGTTCTTCGACGGCGCAGCTAGGCAAGACATAGCGGGAGCCGGAGTCATCTTCGTCACTCCGGACAACGAAATACTCCCCTTCTCATTCCTACTATCGGAATCATGTTCCAACAACGTGGCAGAATATCAAGCCCTACTCATCGGTCTCGAGCTAGCCGACGAAATGAAGCTTCGAGGACTAAAGATTTTTGGAGACTCCCAACTCGTGATCCAGCAAGTCCTGGGGGCATACAAAGTCAACAAAAAAGACCTGGTGCCGTTGCATGCGCGGGCCATGGAGCTCCTCGGCAGACTCAAGGCCGCTTCCATTCAGCACGTTTACCGAAACCTCAACCAGCAGGCTGACGCACTCGCAAATCTGGCGGCTACACTCCCGTTTCCAGAGGAATGTTCGCTAGTCATCCCCGTCTGCAGGAGATTCGTGATCACCGAAGAAGAGGGTCCGCCCGAAGTACCAGTTCAAACCAACGCGGTGCATGTCCTCGAGATTAAAGAACAAGACTGGAGGCAACCGTTTGTGGAGTATCTCATTCATGGTAAACTCCCTGAAGATCCGAAGCGCAAAGGTGACATCCGTCGACGATCTTTAAGGTTCTACCACTTCAATGGCGAGCTATACCGACGAAGCTACGATGGCACACTCCTGAGGTGCCTCGCGAAAGAAGAAGCAGAAGCCGCACTGGAAGAAGTACATGCGGGAATCTGCGGATCGCACCAGTCTGGTTCGAAACTTCACTTCCGCGTCAGGAGGATGGGATACTACTGGCCTACCATGATCAAAGACAGCTTGGAATACGCGAGGAGATGTCAAGCTTGCCAGATGCACGGGGACTACATCCGTCAACCTCCGGAGCCTTTGCACCCGATAATCGCGTCTTGGCCCTTCGACGGGTGGGGACTCGATATCGTCGGTCCCCTGCCCAAGTCATCCAAGTAACATCTCTACATTTTGGCAGCAACGGACTACTTCTCCAAGTGGGCTGAAGCAACGCCGCTGCGGGAAGTTACAAAGCACTCATTCATCAGCTTTATCCGGAATGACATTATCTTCCGCTATGGAGTCCCCCGCTACATCGTAACAGATAACGGGAAGCAGTTCAAGAATACTGCCGTCAGCCAGTTCTGTGCATTGTACAACATTAAGCAGAATTGTTCGACGATATACAACGCTCCGGCCAACGGTCTGGCAGAAGCCTTCAACAAGACTCTGTGCAAGCTGCTGGAAAAAACCGTCTCGAAGACAAAGAAAGATTGGCACGAACGCATGGGCGAAGCACTATGGGCTTACCGGACGTCCTTCCGCACGCCGACGCAAGCAACACCGTATTCCCTCGTTTACGGTGTGGAAGCCGTTCTTCCGCTCGAGCTCCAGATCCCGTCGCTCAGGATAGCAATCCAGGAAGGCCTCACCAGCGACAACAACGCCCAGCTCCGTCTAGCAGAATTGGAAGCACTGAATGAAAGACGCCTCGAAGCTCAACAGCGTCTGGAGTGTTATCAGGCCAGGCTCTCTCGCACCTTCAACAAGAATATTCATCCTCGATCATTCCAGATAGGGGAACTGGTGCTGGCGGTCAAACGCCCCATCATTCTCTCGCATCGAAGGGGGAAAAAATTTGATGCCAAGTGGGATGGCCCGCATTCCGTCAAGGAAGTCTACTCCAACGGCGCCTACCTCCTCACCACGCCAGAAGGGCTGACACTCGGCCCTATCAATGGCAAGTACCTCAAAAGGTACTATGCCTAAAGCAAGGCCACACCCCTTGCCCAAAAAAAAAAAAAAAAATGAACTACGTATGACTTGATCCCCCTTAGGGGGGTACGTAGGCAACCTAAGAAGTTACTTCAGGTTCAGTCCAACCAAAAGAAAAAGTCAACAATGGTCCATGCAAAAGATGTGGCAAAACGAGGCGATATTATTATATAATGAAGAAAATACGATACATGGCATAAGTCCCAAAAAGAAAGTTACAATGAAACAAGGAACAACTAGAAGAAGGTGTCCATAGCTCGAAGACGGCGTAGCAGCTCCTCTCTAGTCGCCTCCACTCGTTGAAGTTCCACGGGGCGAGTGGCCAGAAGCTCACGACGGGTCGCCAAGCTTCGAGCAACTTGCCTTCAAAGCACTCTCCGCGGCTTCGGCTCGCTCCAGACGAGACTCCGCCTTTCGAAACGAGGCGCGCACAGAATCTATCTTCCTCTGAGCCTTCGACAGGCTGGAAGTCGCCTCCGCAAGTTGGAGCTCTGACTGACTTAGACTCGCCTCAGCAGCCTCCAACTCAGAAGGGGAGCTCCCCTCTAGCAAAGCTCGCCGGGATTGGTAAACCTCGCCATCGGTCACAAGCAAGGCCATCTGAGCGACGAAAGAAGAGCTGTCAACTTTGAACTCCTCCAGGCTTGTGCAAAACTCCGCACCGTCCGTCGACCACCAGTCCTGGAGAGCGCCAAAGCCGGCATTTTGGAAAGGCTCCAACGTCGACTTGATATACTGCCGGCAGCTCGCAAGAAGGAACTCTGAGACTCTGCTCCTCGGCCTTAAATCTGGGCGAGGTGCCTCAGAGTAAGTAGGAAAGACCTTCCCTCCCACTGCAGCCGCAACATGAGCTGCCTGCACCAACGAGGGTGGCGGAACCGGAGAAACCGCCGCTACCGCTGCAACAACCGTCTCCCCCAACGGGCACGAGGGTACAGTAACCGGGGAGTGCCGCTTGTCGACGCTCGAAACCTCAGCTTCCTCGTGGAAGGACAAAGCGTCAACGTCAATGTCGTCCAGGTCAATGTCGCCACTGGGGAAATTCTCCCCGCAAAGCCCAAGGAGATCCAGATCATCCGGAGGGATGTCTAGCCCACAGGCTTCGGGCACCCCCTGCGCAGCGTTAGTGGACGAGTGCCCAAGAGACGCCTTTGGAGAGTTCGCCTTGCGCTCTACCACTATAACGGAATCTGGTCAAAAGGAAGATCCGATGCTCAGCGTGATGAAACTTCCTGAACATAGAGGGCAAATAAAATAAAGAGAACTCCATACCTGTGTGGTCAGATGAAGCAGCCCTAGATGGGGGAATCACTTCATCTTTCAGAAGTCCAGGCTCCTCAGCATCCTCCACCAAACAAGGGACCCTTGGGACCATCCCACGAGGAATGCAAACTTTTCTTCTTTTAGGAGGGACACCATCAATTTCGGCCTTCGGGAAGCAAGATGCCCCAGGGGCACCAGTAAGCTCGGCGTCTAACGCCGGAACGGAAGAAGGGACACGACGAGCACTGGAAAGACGGCTACAGCTCCTCTGCGCTCTTTGAAGCCCCAGTCGGAGGCGGCGGTCCTCCACTCCCGCAGAATAATTGAAGCAGAAATTCCTGAACCCGCTACTCGCCAAGACGTCGACCGGGAAACTCGCAAGCAAAGGGGAAACTCGCCCTTCAAGCCACTTGCAGTACTCCGGAGTGGCAGCGTCCCGGAACCCGGATTTTGTCCCAGGAAAGAAGCTACTGCTAGTCGACCGAGCATAGAGAGAAGCCCAGAGGCGGTAACCCTCCTGCGGACTGAAGCGCCCCTGCAACTGCTGAGGCATGCCAGGAACTTCCTGTCAAAATCCCTGTTGGCGAGCGAAGCGGTGAGGGGAGTACTGCTCCACCTCTACCTCGTCCCCCTTTCGCCAAACCAAGTAGCCAGGGCGGCAACTGACCATGTTCCAGTATAGGTGGTCCGGGAGCTCCTCGTTGTCGAAAACAGTCGACCTCTCCAAAGGCAGTACCAATGCTCCGCTAGGAATTCAAAGTCGGCGTTGCCCATCCTCCTCAAAAGAGTGCGAGCACACTCTCTCGGACGCTCCCAGCTAATAAAGGCATTTAAAATCCCCCCTATCCCGGGCAGGAACGGCAATTCAGCTGGATGCCCGCGTCTGGCGAAAATCCCCTTGGGAAAATGCAGAGCTATCCAGCCGTACAAGTAGTGCAAGGGTCCGAACACAGCCGACCGGCCAAGCTCCTCCTTGGCCTTATCCGAGCTGGAAAAGTCCCAGTAAGTCCCACTGAGGGCCCGGTACAAGGCGCATAATATGGCCGGGGCTAGATTGAAAAGCTTGCCCCTCTCCATCCTGGAAGCTGCAAGGAAGGTCCCCGGACGGATAACCTCACCCGAGGAAGCACGAACCGACAGAGGAAGATGACCAGCCCGGCAGCTCGGTAAACCACTCGCCACTCCTCGCTGTCACGACTCAAGCCAAGGACTTCCCATGGACACTGCTTCCCCTCCATTGAATGCTTCTCTCGAGCCAAAGAGTCGATAAGTCTCACGAATGAGCGAAGCGGAGGTCTCTGCATCTGAGCGACCTTCCACATGGGGTGAGCCGAAGGCGCCGGAGACCTATACTCGCCTCTGAACCAAAAGTCGACCCAAGAAGAAGGACGCACTCGATCTGACTGATCCCGCGCCGCAATGATAGCATATGCCTTGAACAAAAGAAGGCAAGAACTTGGAGCGTAGCTGCTGTCCAACAGATCCTTCAAGGCTGGCACCTCTTCTTGGTAGTAGTTCCGTACTTCGGGACACCCGGAAACGATGTGGACGTCGCGAAGCGAGATTCCTATCTCCCCCGCTCCAGTAAGGAAGGTATTGGTGTCCGGACACCAGAGCTCACAAAGGGCGCGATACATCCCCTCAGGACGGCTGTATACTCGACGAGCCGGAGCTAGAAACTTGGCTAATAAGTTCATCTCGGGTTCCATGCCAAAAACCTCGCAGAGCTCGCCCATCCATTCGCGAAAGCCGCAAAGGTATTGGACGTCTCCCCGAGGCCAAGAATCGGGACCCCATCGCGTCAATCGGGCACAGATCTTCGAGGCAGCAACCGGCGTAGGCACGAAGTCTTCATCACAATGGTGGAACGGAATACTCAAACTCAGCCGGAGAAGCTTCATGGAAATCCCTTCGTCAGTATAAATCTTCTCGCTCAATTTCGGCATCCCATAAGTCGCATCCGCGACTCCATCTTCCGTGATGCGCTTGTGGACAAAGACACAGAGCAACGACAGAAGGTCTTCCCGCCTCGAGTGGCGATAACGGTGCACACGAGTGTGGGGAAAGCGAAGGCACCTCTTCCCATCGGAGAAGTCCTCGGCTATCCACCCTGGAGAAGTCAAACTCTTGAAGACGTGAGCCCTGGAGGGCCATGAAGGGAAGCAAGTCAAGACAAGTGCGTATCAAAAAAAAAAAAGGGGGGGCCTGCACCCCTGTCAAGAGGATTGCCCGACTCAAGGTCACTCGCCAGCCAACCCGCACCCGTGTCGCGACCCGTGCGCCACGAGCCGACACTGTTATCATCGGCACCTTCGAAGTCCAGAAGAAAAAAGGCGAGAAAAGAAAGTGCAAAAGGAAAGAAAGAGAAAGCCTCAAAAAAAAAAAAAAAGAAGAGAGTCAGCGAGTGGGGCCTGTGGGGGGAAATTTCCGAGCCGCCTTGATCGGGAACCCCACCCCACAGCCTTGATTGAATTTGATGGTTTGTAGAGTTAGAGAGATGGGAGAGTAGATAGAGAGAGTAAAGAGTAATAACACAAGGATTAGTGACGGAGTTCAGTCTTACGACCTACGTCTCCGGGCGAGAGGTGCCACCTGGTTTCCACTATAATTTGAGTCAAATGAGGGTTGAGCGTTCTCTCGACAGGCCGAGAGACGTTTCTTACAATGGGGTTGCACGGAGCAACTAGAAGAGAACAAGGTGGGGAGAATAGAGGGCTCTGGCTCTGGCTCTGGATCCTCTCTTCCTCTAATCGAATGACCAACCTCTCTCCTGGTTGCCTTGGGGGTTCTTTTATAGCGTAGGCACGTGCCCGATATGGCAGTGATGACGTGGCGCTGATGACGTGGCACTGGTTCTGGGCCTCCTTGCTGGGCCCTTATTGGGCCGTTGTTCGGGCTCAATAAGGGGTAGGGCTTGATCTGCGAGCCTCGTAGAGTGGGCCCATGTGAGCCCAGGCGGGCTTACCCATTTGGGCCGTTGTGCGGGCCCATGCTGCTCTGATCTGGTCCGGTACAATTTTTGCACCCACAGTTACCCCCTCCCAGTCGGGTCAGGACCCCCTGGGTCGGCTGGGATTCCATGGTGCAAACGCTTTAGGATCCTGGCGCGGTTGGCGAGGGCTGTCGGTGCCGCGGTTCGTATTAGCAGGGCCTTCTTCCGCCGATGCCGAGACCCTTTTTGGCGCGAGCCAAAAAGTCTCGGTTTTGCGAGGGGGTGTTTCCGAAAAAACAGTGCGTTTTCCGACCGAGTGGATACCGAGAGGGTACCGAGTGCATACCGAGTGGGTACCGAGAGCATACCGAGTGGTTACCGAGACCCTTTTGGTGCAAGCCAAAAAGTCTCGGTTTTGCAAGGGGGTGTTTCCGAAAAGGTAGTGCGTTTTCCGACCGAGTGGGTACCGAGAGGATACCGAGTGCATACCGAGAGGGTACCGAGAGCATACCGAGTGGTTACCGAGAGGGTACCGAGAGCATGTCGAGACCCTTTTGGTGAAAGAACAACTTTTTCCTTTTTCCTTTTCTTTCTTTCCTTCTCTGACGGTGACTCGAATTGGCAGATTGCTGGAATACTGCTCTCCCGAAATTTCTAAATCCGAGTCCGGCCGACTACATCACAGCCGTCCGACAGTACCCATCAGGTGAATCTTTTCCGCACAAGTCCTCCTGGACCCCGTCGGATGCATGCAAATCGTCCTTCTCTCTATTTCCTTTCTCTCTCTCTCTCTTTCCTTTTCTCTGCATTCCGTTCACATGAGAGAGGTGTCTGTCTCTCTCTTTCCTTTCTCTCGCTCTCTTTCCTTTCTCTCTGCATTCCATTCACGTGAGAGAGGTGTCTGTCTATCTCTTTCCTTTCTCTCTCTCTCTCCTTTTCTCTAGCAATCCGAGCGAGTGGGAGAGGGTCCGTGCGAGAGAGAAGCCTCGGTGAGAGAGAGGAACGCCGTGAGAGAGAGCGGGTGCGAGAGAGAACTGTGTGCGATCGGCGACGGGCTGCACTCGATCTGCGATGCGGGGCGCGCGGCGCGGTCGATGTGCGGCTCCGGGCGCGGGGTGCAGTCGGCGGTCGGTCGCGGGCCGGGGGGTGCAGGTCACAGGCGATGGTGTGCGGCACCCGGGCTGCAGCGCGAAGGCCAGGGCGCAGCGGCGGCAGCGGTCGCGGGCCGTGGGCTACGTCGCGGGGAGCGGAGCGGGCGCAGGCGCGGAGCGGGCGAGGGACGCAGGCGATGGCGGCCTATGGTGCAAACGTGGGATGCGAGCGGTGCGGAGGCCAAGGCGCAGCGGCAACGGCGGTCTCTCCCCTCTTCGTCGTCGCCAGCCGGATGGAGGTCGCATGGAGGGGCGCCTTGGGCTGCTGTGAGGCGAAGCGTGAGGAGGGGGGATCGGTTCGTCCGACCCTCTCTCTCTTCTCTGCTGCGAGACGGACACGAGGGGGAGAATCGGACCCCCTCTCTCCTCTTTGATGCGAGACACGTGCAGCGAGGAGGCGGGAATCGGTTCTTTCGATCCGTTCTCTCATCTCTACTGGGACACGCACCTGGGGGATTCAAGGAGACACGCATAGCGGGGGGGATTCGATCGGTTCGTCCGACCCCCTCTCTCATCTCTACTGTGAGATGCACATGGGCTTCGAGGAGACAAGCGTAGTTGGAGGGGGTTTGGATCGGCTCGTCCGGCCCCCTCATTCCTCTATGTTGCAGAGATGCACACCGGGGGGGGGGGGGGGAACGTGTGGTTCGTCCGAACCCCCCGGGCTGGCTCGAGCGGCGGCATCGAGGAACACCTGGATGGGAGGGAGAGTGAGGTTCATCGGACCCACCTCGAGTTGTCTCGGATTGCTGCGATGAGGGCATGTGGTTTGCTAACACGGTTCATCGTTTGAAATGTAGATCCGCATGTTTGTGAGAGCAAAGGTGGCCCTTTTCGCCATTCTGGGCCACCGCGGGGCGCTTGAGTGCACGCACATGCGCGGTGCGTGAGTCCCCTCTTCAAGTGTTTCGTTAGGTCTGCTGTATAACTTCTCCACTGCTGGTCTTCTGAGAGAAAGGTTCTGAAAGCTTACAACAGCCGTAACTTTTCATAAGTGCGTCGGATGAATGTGTATAAGGTGCCGTTGTGCAGGCGCCGAAAAAACGGTCAAAGTGGACGTGAAACATCGTTCGCCTTGACGAGTAACTTTTTCGGTATTCACCTTTATAGAGAGGTGACTCTAAAGAATGCGCCGGCCAGGTTTTCGGCTAGCATCTTAAAGATGTCTCGGCACGCGGTAACTCATCTGTTCTGTCCGACAACCAACTGCACCTAGTTACTGTGTTCACTAGGGACTGCAGTCGGGCCCCAGTGATGATGTGACAGTTACCGCGTGCTCACCTCTGATGAGAAAGGGGATTTTTTTTTTTTTTTTTGTGAAGTTTGTACAAGCAAATCAATAGGTTTGGATGAGATGCTATCCAACCGACCCAATGGAAGATAACTCTTCGTCTTTGGCTGATCCTTGTGTGCTTGTAGATGCCGACACATACCCCCTCTCGGTTTTCTGACAAAACCGAGGGGTGGTTGTAGCTGATGGTATGCCGTCACCCCCTCCCTACTCGGTTTTTTGTGTGAAACCGAGGGGGGGCTGCTTGTGGATGCCAACACACACGCCCTCTCGGTTTTCTGATGAAACCGAGGGGTGTGCTGATGGTATGCCGTCATCCCTTCCCCACTCGGTTTTTGTGCGAAACCGAGGGGGGGTTGCTTGTTGATGCCGACACACACCCCCTCTCGGTTTTCTGAAGAAACCGAAGGGTGTGTTACTGATGGTGTGCCGTCATCCCTTCCCCACTCGATTTTTGTGCGAAACCGAGGGGGTGTTGCTTGTTGATGCCGACACACACCCCTTCTCGGTTTTCTGACGAAGCCGAAGGGTGTGTTGCTGATGGTGTGCCGTCATCCCTTCCCCACTCGGTTTTTATGCGAAATCGAGGGGAGGCTGCTTGTTGACGCCGACACCCCATTATTGGGGCTGCTAGAAGAGGCCAAAAAGTGTCGGTATTGAAAATAGTGTGTTTTTCGAATTTCAGCCCCATTTGAAACCGACACTTTTTCGGTAAAACACTGGTGCGCGGGGATGTCGGCGAGGGACAATGCTATATTCGAGGGGGTTTCTTAGAGATAATCTAGAATGACGCCGCATGATGGCCAGCCGGTCTTCACCCAATGTATTACCGCACCTGGTTACTGTATTCATCAGGTACTACGGTCACATGAGGGTGTTGACTTGGCCAGGATCAAGAAAGCACCATTTTATCCTGTGTTACCCACCGTCGACTGCACCAGTGTGGAGACATGCACTGACAGAGTGAGACCAACCACCCCCTGACCGGTTTGGAACCGTTAGTCGTCGAAAAAAGGTGATGGCCAGTGACAATCTGATGCTTGGACCTGAGTGACAAGACTAAGCTTGGACTTTTGATCGAATGCCAATACGTCGGCGACGACGTCTCGGACTTTGTCTTCGAATGCCAAGGGCTGGGCCTTGGGCTTGTAGAGTGTTAAGGCGTTGGTCGCCTCGAACTTTGTCTTCAGGTGCCAAGGGCAGGGCCTTGGGCTTGTAGAGTGCCGAGACGCTGGTCGCCTCGGACTTTGTCTTCGAGTGCCAAGGGCTGGTCTTGGGCTTGTAGAGTGCCGAGGCATTGGTCGCCTCGAACTTTGTCTTCAAGTGCCAAGGACTGGGCCTTGGGCTCGTAGAGTGCCGAGGCATTGGTCGCCTCGGACTTTGTCTTCAAGTGCCAAGGACTGGGCCTTGGGCTTGTAGAGTACCGAGGCATTGGTCGCCTCGGACTTTTATCTTCGAGTACCAAGGGCTAGGCCTTGGGCTTGTAGAGTGCCGAGGCATTGGTCGCCTCGGACTTTATCTTCGAGTGCCAAGGGCTACGCCTTGGGCTTGTAGAGTGCCGAGGCATTGGTCGCCTCGGACTTTATCTTCGAGTGCCAAGGGCTAGGCCTTGGGCTTGTAGAGTGCCGAGGCATTGGTTACCTCGGACTTTATCTTCGAATGCCAAGGGCTGGGCCTTGGGCTTGTAGAGTGCCGAGGCATTGGTCACCTCAAGCTTTGTCTTCAAGTGCCAAGGGCTGGGCCTTGGGCTTGTAGAGTGCCGAGGCGTTGGTCGCCTTGAACTTTGTCTTCAAGTGCCAAGGACTGGGCCTTGGGCTCGTAGAGTGCCGAGGCATTGGTCGCCTCGGACTTTGTCTTCAAGTGCCAAGGACTGGGCCTTGGGCTTGTAGAGTGCTGAAGCATTGGTCGCCTCAGACTTTTATCTTCGAGTGCCAAGGGCTAGGCCTTGGGCTTGTAGAGTGCCGAGGCATTGGTCGCCTCAGACTTTATCTTCAAGTGCCAAGGACTGGGCCTTGGGCTTGTAGAGTGCTGAGGCATTGGTCGCCTCGGACTTTTATCTTCGAGTGCCAAGGGCTAGGCCTTGGGCTTGTAGAGTGCCGAGGCATTGGTCGCCTCGGACTTTATCTTCGAGTGCCAAGGGCTACGCCTTGGGCTTGTAGAGTGCCGAGAAATTGGTCGCCTCGGACTTTATCTTCGAGTGCCAAGGGCTGGGCCTTGGGCTTGTAGAGTGCCGAGGCGTTGGTCGCCTCGGACTTTGTCTTCGAGTGCCAAGGGGTGAGCCTTGGGCTTGTAGAGTGCCGAGGCATTGGTCGCCTCGGACTTTGTCTTCGAGTGCCAAGGGCTGGGCCTTGGGCTTGTAGAGTGCCGAGGCGTTGGTCGCCTCGGACTTTGTCTTCGAGTGCCAAGGACGTCTCCTTGAACTTGGTGAATATCAAAGCGGCGACGTCTGCCTTGGACTTATTCTCATCGCCTCGGATAAGTATAGTTGATAGTTTAGCTTGACCTGGATTGTCAGGAGCATTTTTATCTGACTTTCGCCTTGAAAGGGCGTAGCCGAATTGCCTTTGAGCTTCCGACTTGAATGGGCGAAATCGAAGGTCTTTGGTTGACCTGGGTTGCCAGGAGCCTTTTTATCGGCCTTTTGCCTTGAAAGGGCGTAGCCGAATTGCCTTCGAGCTTCCGACTTGAATGGGCGGAATCGAAGGTCTTTGGTTGACCTGGGTTACCAGGAGCCTTTTTATCGTACTTTAGCCTCGAGAGGGCGTAGCCGAATTGCCTTCGAGCTTCCGACTTGAATGGGCGGAATCGAAGGTCTTTGGTTGACCTGGGTTGCTAGGAGCCTTTTTATCTGACTTTCGCCTTGAAAGGGTGTAGCCGAATTACCTTTGAGCTTCCGACTTGAATGGGCGGAATCGAAGGTCTTTGGTTGACCTGGGTTGCCAGGAGCTTTTTTATCGGACTTTTGCCTTGAAAGGGCGTAGCCGAATTGCCTTCGAGCTTCCGACTTGAATGGGCGGAATCGAAGGTCTTTGGTTGACCTGGGTTACCAGGAGCCTTTTTATCGGACTTTAGCCTCGAGAGGGCGTAGCCGAATTGCCTTCGAGCTTCCGACTTGAATGGGTGGAATCGAAGGTCTTTGGTTGACCTGGGTTGCCAGGAGCCTTTTTATCGGACTTTAGCCTCGAGAGGGCGTAGCCGAATTGCCTTCGAGCTTCCGACTTGAATGGGCGGAATCGAAGGTCTTTGATTGACCTGGGTTGCCAGGAGCCTTTCTATCGGACTTTAGCCTCGAGAGGGCATAGCCGAATTGCCTTCGAGCTTCCGACTTGAATGGGCGGAATCGAAGGTCTTTGGTTGGTTGGGCGGAATCGAGTGCCAAGGGCTAGGCCTTGGGCTTGTAGAGTGCCGAGGCATTGGTTACCTCGGACTTTATCTTCGAATGCCAAGGGCTGGGCCTTGGGCTTGTAGAGAGCCGAGGCATTGGTCGCCTCAAGCTTTGTCTTCAAGTGCCAAGGGCTGGGCCTTGGGCTTGTAGAGTGCCGAGGCGTTGGTCGCCTTGAACTTTGTCTTCAAGTGCCAAGGACTGGGCCTTGGGCTCGTAGAGTGCCGAGGCATTGGTCGCCTCGGACTTTGTCTTCAAGTGCCAAGGACTGGGCCTTGGGCTTATAGAGTGCTGAGGCATTGGTCGCCTCGGACTTTTATCTTCGAGTGCCAAGGGCTAGGCCTTGGGCTTGTAGAGTGCCGAGGCATTGGTCGCCTCAGACTTTGTCTTCATCAGCAGTTGGAGAGTTATGGGCCACAACCCTCGCTCTTTCAGCTACCTTCTTTAGGAAATCCCTCTCTTGCTCGAGGGCTGCGTTCCTCTTGAGAAGGTTCAACAGCTGGAAATCAGCAGCTGAAATTTGGTATGTAGTTAGATCGTTGTCCCCTTGGGTGGCGTGCTCTTTGCCAGATTGTTGCCTCGGGAATGGTGGGTCCTGCCGATTGCTGTGGCTTCCCGGATGACTTCCTTGTGGCCCCAGTCGCTTATAAACATTTCTTCGATTGGTTGCAACCGAGACTTCTTGTTCTTCTTCGATTAGCACGTCGATTGTCCGATCAGCACCCGCCTTTGGTGGGTTGGTGCTGGCCTTCACCATTGAGCGTGTTGATGTCGGCGTGATGAAGGCTTTGAGGTTGATTTGGAGGAGGACTTGTGGCTCGTCACCACAAACTGAATAGGAGTCGGTAGAGGTGTGGGTAAGACCTCTATCGATATCCCACAGACGGCGCCAAAGATTGTGGGGGGAAATTTCCGAGCCGCCTTGATCGGGAACCCCACCCCACAGCCTTGATTGAATTTGATGGTTTATAGAGTTAGAGAGATGGGAGAGTAGATAGAGAGAGTAAAGAGTAATAACACAAGGATTAGTGACGGAGTTCAGTCTTACGACCTACGTCTCCGGGCGAGAGGTGCCACCTGGTTTCCACTATAATTTGAGTCAAATGAGGGTTGAGCGTTCTCTCGACAGGCCGAGAGACGCTTCTTACAATGGGGTTGCACGGAGCAACTAGAAGAGAACAAGGTGGGGAGAATAGAGAGCTCTGGCTCTGGCTCTGGATCCTCTCTTCCTCTGATCGAATGACCAACCTCTCTCCTGGATGCCTTGGGGGTTCTTTTATAGCGTAGGCACGTGCCCGATATGGCAGTGATGACGTGGCGCTGATGACGTGGCACTGGTTCTGGGCCTCCTTGCTGGGCCCTTATTGGGCCGTTGTTCGGGCTCAATAAGGGGTAGGGCTTGATCTGCGAGCCTCATAGAGTGGGCCCATGTGAGCCCAGGCGGGCTTACCCATTTGGGCCGTTGTGCGGGCCCATGCTGCTCTGATCTGGTCCGGTACAATTTTTGCACCCACAGGGCCCACGAGCCCCTCTCCCCCAATCAATGACCGACAGCCAAAGAAGGGGGGGGGACCACAGCGCCCCCCTCCTCCGTTCCGGTCGGGGTCAACCCCGACCCCGTCGCCGATACAACCGGGGAGGGGGGGGGGGGCGCTCAACTTGGGGCCACCGCCGCCCCTTCGCCGACTCGTTCGGGGCCGAGCCCGACCCTGCCGCCGCCGCCTGCGCGCCACCGCACCGCCGCCAGCGCGCGCACCCAGATCCGGCCGCTGTGACCTCCGCGCCCGCACCCGGCCGCCGCGCACCCCACGCACCGCCGCCGCCCGCGCGCCGCTGCCGCCCGCGTGCCATCGCCGCCTGCGCGCCGCCGCACCGCAGCCCCGTGCGCCGGCCCCACTGCTGCCGCTGCTGCTTCTATGGGCCGGAGCCGAAGGAGAAGAAGAAAGAAAAAAAAAAGGATGAAAAGAAAAGAAAAGAAGGGAAAAGAAAAAGAGAAGAAGAAGAAGAAGAAGAAGGAGGAGGAAGAGAGAGGCGGCGAAGGCGACCCGCACCTCAGCCGCGCTCCTCCATCCTCCCCGCCTCGAGCCTCGTCGCATCGTCGCTTCGAGCCTGCCTTCGCGACGACCGCCAAATCGTGCACCATCACCGCCGACGAAAGAGGCGACACCGGGAAGACGGAGCAAGTCTCGTGCAACCCCAGGCAGCTCACTTCCGACGTCGGTCTCCAGAAGCCGGCAGAACCTTCGCAAAGAAGCACAACGTCAGATGAAGAGGGTAGGGGTCCTTAAATAGACTCTCAACCCTGCCCACAAAAGGAATCAAGGACAAGCGCTCTACGATTCCTACGTGTCCAAACCCTACACGCTCTCACCGACGCGCTCGTCCTTGAGGGGGCATTTGTAGACACACGAATTTCGTCGGATCTGGACCCGACTTACGTGTGCCGACGCAGATGCAAACCTGACACGCGGACCCGACTCGCACGCACTGGTGCAGACCCGGACCCGACTCGCACCTAGCAAAGAGGAGCGGACCCCACACTTCAAGGGGAGCCGGCACCTACTAGGGTCCGAACCCCATGGGGCCGGCCCCTACTAGGATGCGAGCCACATGGGGGCCGGCCCTACTAGGACTCGAACCCCATGGAGGGGCCGGCCAGCCCTGCAAGGAAAGGGAAAGAAAAGGAAAGAAAAGAAAAGAAAGAGGAAAGAAAAGAAAGGAAAGAAAAGAAAGAGGAAAGAAAAGAAAAGGAAATAGAAGAAAGAAAAGGAAGGAACTACCGCCATGCGCGGGGGGAGGTTGCGTATGACGTCTGCACACACGCGGATCTGCGCCGATCCCTCGATCCGACGCACAAGAAGAAGCGCCCGATCGCCATCGATTTCGTGTGCAAAATTCAGCCATAATTGCCTCGCCAGAAAAGGAAAACAAATAAGTGTTATTCCCCTCATCAATGGATGAATAAATCCCAGGCAATTATTGTGGGTGCAAAAATTGTACCAGACCAGATCAGAGCAGCATGGGCCCGCGCAACGGCCCAAATGGGTAAGCCCGCCTGGGCTCACATTGGCCCACTCTACGAGGCTCGCAGATCAAGCCCTACCCCTTATTGGGCCCGAACAATGGCCCAATAAGGGCCCAGCAAGGAGGCCCAGAACCAGTGCCACGTCATCAGCGCCACATCATCACTGCCTCGTAGAGTGGGCCAATGTGAGCCCAGGCGGGCTTACCCATTTGGGCCGTTGCGCGGGCCCATACTGCTCTGATCTGGTCCGGTACAATTTTTGCACCCACAGTTACCCCCTCCCAGTCGGGTCAGGACCCCCTGGGTCGGCTGGGATTCCAAGGTGCAAACGCTTTAGGATCCTGGCGCGGTTGGCGAGGGTTGTCGGTGCCGCGGTTCGTATTAGCAGAGCCTTCTTCCGCCGATGCCGAGACCCTTTTTGGCGCGAGCCAAAAAGTCTCGGTTTTGCGAGGGGGTGTTTCTGAAAAAACAGTGCGTTTTCTGACCGAGTGGATACCGAGAGGGTACCGAGTGCATACCGAGTGGGTACCGAGAGCATACCGAGTGGTTACCGAGACCCTTTTGGTGCAAGCCAAAAAGTCTCGGTTTTGCATGGGGGTGTTTCCGAAAAGGCAGTGCGTTTTTCGACCGAGTGGATACCGAGAGGGTACCGAGTGCATACCGAGTGGGTACCGAGAGCATACCGAGTGGTTACCGAGAGGGTACCGAGACCCGTTTGGTGAGGGAATATCTTTTCTCTTTATTCCTTCTTTGGCTTTGACTCGGATGAGAGCAAACGTCGCTCTCTCTCTCCCTTTCCTTTCTCTCTCTCTCTTTCCATTCTCTGCTTTCCATTCACGTGAGAGCGTGAGAGAGCAGCCCGCTGAGCCCGCGCCACAATCTCCTCATAAAGAAAGACACTGGGATCAAGGCTTGCATTCACGTAAGGGCGTGAGAGAGCAGCCCGCTAAGCCCTCGCCACAATCTCCTCATAAAGAAAGACACTGGGATCAAGGCTTGCATTCACGTGAGGGCGTGAGAGAGCAGCTCGCTGAGCCTTTTCCTTTCTCTCTCTCTCTTTCCTCCTTTCCTCTTCTGTCTCTCTCTTTCCTCTTCCGGGCGGCGAAAGATATCGGTGAACATTCAACAGCTCACGGAGTCGACCTTCAGCGTCACGCTCGACGGCGACGCGATCTTCACCACCGTGACGTCCTCAGGCGCTGAAGTCGAGGACTGGCTCAACAAGACCCTCCACATCCACCGCCGTCGCCTCTCTAGCCTCGTCGTCGAGTGGCGCCCCGGCTACAGCCCCGCCCAGAACCCCGTCGCCGTCCTCCAGCTCTGCGTCGGCCGCCGCTGCCTCGTCTTCCAACTCCTCTACGCCGACTACCTCCCTGCCCCGCTTTCCGACTTCGTATCCGACGAGTGCTTCACGTTCGTGGGCGTCGGGATCGACGAGGACGCCGAGAAGATCTTGGACGAGCAGGGCCTGAGCGTGGTCAACACGGTGGACCTGCGGGGTTTGGCCGCGGAGAGGATGGGCCGGCAGGAGCTGAAGCAGACGGGCCTCGCGGGGCTGGCGGTGGAGGTGATGGGGGGTCCGCGTGGAGAAGCCGAGGAGGGTGACCATGAGCCAATGGGACAACGTCTGTCTGAACTGGGATCAGGTGCGCTACGCTTGCGTCGATGCTTTCCTCTCCTCCGAGATCGGGAGGAGGCTGGGGCGTGTGGGTCACGCGTCAGCCCGCGCACCTCAGCGCTATCCGCCCTTGTCCGCACCAGCCATCGGCCTGACTATTGCCGCGTGAAGGAGCGCTCCCGGAGGTTAGAACTTCTGTGACTAAGCGAGGGGGCGTTGCAAGGAGTGACACGCGCGTGATAGGAGGGGGCTCGGTTCGTCTGACCCCCTCCGCGTTATCTCGGTCGGCTGCGAGGAGAGGTTCGCATGGAGGAGTTGGCATCACGCAGCGTGATGGAGTGTGCGCTGCTCGTATGGATGAGTTGGCATCGCCAAAGACGGCTGCCACCACTTGGAGAGCGTGCAGATGCGGGGGAAGGCTTTGCCCTGAGCGAGGAGCTTTGCGAGCCAAGTTGAGGGTATGAAAGAGTCCTTCGTTGTTGTGGCAAGCGGGATTGCGAGGTAGCTAGTGACGAGTTGATTTCTGGTTGTATGTCCGACCGTCCCAGGGGAAGGCTTCAAACTCTTTCGGCCACCATGTCCTTTCGTGCGAGTGTCGGATCAATGCACATAAGGTTCCATCATGCTTTGCGTGTGATATTTCCAATGCATGTATTCGGAGAAAAAGACTTTGAAAACTTTCGACAGCCATAACTTTTCATATATGCGTCGGATGAATGCGTATAAGGTGCCGTTGTGTAGGCGCTGAAAAAACGGTCAAAGTGGACGTGAAACATCATATACCTTGACGAGTAACTTTTCCGGTAATCACCTTCATAAAGAGATGACTCTAAAGAACGCGTTGGCCGAGTGTCCTACGCGCGTCTTGAAGAGGCATCGATACGCGGTAACTCATCCGTCTCTGTTCGACACCCAACTGCACCTAGTTACTGTATTCACTAGGGACTGCAGTCGGGCCCTAGTGATGACGCGGCGGTTACCACGAGTCCACCCCCAGATAAGGAGGAGGAATTTTGCTTGTGAAGTTTGTACGGCCAACTCAATAGGTTAGGTGAAGATGCTATTCAACCAATCCCAATGGAAGATAACTCTTCGTCTTTGGCTGATCCTTGTGTGCGAATGCCTCTCGAATTGGATTGCCTAATAAGTTTAGATGGCGCCGAGCACCCCCCCTCTCGGTTTTCTATCGAAACCGAGGGGTGGGCTGCTGATGGTGTGCCGTCGCACCCTCCCTACTTGGTTTTTCTGCAAAACCGAGGGA
Organism: Chamaelirium japonicum; assembly: GCA_947650365.1. Classification (NCBI taxonomy): domain Eukaryota; kingdom Viridiplantae; phylum Streptophyta; class Magnoliopsida; order Liliales; family Melanthiaceae; genus Chamaelirium; species Chamaelirium japonicum. The sequence continues at coordinate 38,245,177 of OX393556.1, forward strand.
GGGCTGCTTGTTGATGCCGACACACACCCCCTCTCGGTTTTCTAACGAAACCGAGGGGTGTGCTGCTGATGGTGTGCCGTCACCCCTTCCCCACTCGGTTTTTGTGCGAAACCGAGGGAGGGTTGCTTGTTGATGCCAACACGCACCCCCTCTCGGTTTTCTGACAAAACCGAGGGGTGTGCTGATGGTGTGCCGTCACCCCCTCCCCACTCGGTTTTTGTGCGAAACCGAGGGGGAGTTGCTTGCTGATGCCGACACACACCCCCTCTTGGTTTTCTGACGAAACGGAGGGGTGTGTTGCTGATGGTGTGCCGTCACCCCTTCCCCACTCGGTTTTTGTGCGAAACCGAGGGAGGGTTGCTTGTTGATGCCGACACGCACCCCCTCTCGGTTTTCTGACAAAACCGAGGGGTGTGCTGATGGTGTGCCGTCACCCCCTCCCCACTCGGTTTTTGTGCGAAACCGAGGGGGGGCTGCTAGAAGAGGCCAAAAAGTGTCGGTATTGAAAATAGTGTATTTTTCGAATTTCAGCCCAATTTGAAACCGACACTTTTTCGGTAAAACGCTGGTGCGCGGGGATGTTGGCGAGGGACAATGCTATATTCGGAGGGGTTTCTTAGAGATAATCTAAGATGACGCCGCATGATGGCCAGCCGGTCTTCACCCAATGTATTACCGCACCTGGTTACTGTATTCACCAGGTACTACGGTCACGTGAGGGTGTTGACTTGGCTAGGATCAAGGAAGCACCATTTTATCCCGTGTTACCCACCGTCGACTGCTCCAGTGTGGAGACACGCACTGACAGAGTCAGACCAACCACCCCCTGACCGGTTTGGAACCGTTAGTCGTCGAAAAAAGGTGATGGCCAGTGATAATCTCATGCTTGGACCTGAGTGACAAGACTAAGCTTGGACTTTTGATCGAATACCAATACGTCGGCGACGACGTCTCGGACTTTGTCTTCGAGTGCCAAGGGCTGGGCCTTGGGCTTGTAGAGTGCCGAGGCGCTGGTCGCCTCGGACTTTGTCTTCAAGTGCCAAGGGCTGGGCCTTGGGCTTGTAGAGTGCCGAGGCGCTGGTTGCCTCGGACTTTGTCTTCGAGTGCCAAAGGCTGGGCCTTGGGCTTGTAGAGTGCCGAGGCGCTGGTTGCCTCGGACTTTGTCTTCGAGTGCCAAAGGCTGGGCCTTGGGCTTGTAGAGTGCCGAGGCGCTGGTTGCCTCGGACTTTGTCTTCGAGTGCCAAAGGCTGGGCCTTGGGCTTGTAGAGTACCGAGGTGCTGGTCGCCTCGGACTTTGTCTTCAAGTGCCCAAGGCTGGGCCTTGGGCTTGTAGAGTGCCGAGGCATTGGTCACCTCGGACTTTTTCTTCGCGTGCCAAGGGCTGTGCCTTGTGCTTGTCGAGTGCCAAGGCGTTGGTCGCCTAGGACTTTGTCTTCGAGTGCCAAGGATGTCTCCTTAAACTTGGTGCATGTCAAAGCGGCGACGTTTGCCTTGGAATTATTCTCTTCGCCTCGGATAAGTATACTTGATAGTTTAGCTTGACCTGGATTGTCAGGAGCATTTTTATCTGACTTTCGCCTTGAAAGGGCGTAGCCGAATTGCCTTCGAGCTTCCGACTTGAATGGGCGGAATCGAAGGTCTTTGGTTGACCTGGGTTGCCAGGAGCCTTTTATTGGACTTTAGCCTCGAGAGGGCGTAGCCGGATTGCCTTCCAGCTTCCGACTTGAACGGGCGGAATCGAAGGTCTTTGGTTGACCTGGGTTGCCAGGAGCCTTTTTATCGAATTTTAGCCTCGAGAGGGCGTAGCCGAATTGCCTGCGAGCTTCCGACTTGAATGGGCGGAATCGAAGGTCTTTGGTTGACCTGGGTTGCCAGGAGCCTTTTTATCGGACTCTAGCCTCAAGAGGGCGTAGCCGAATTGCCTTCGAGCTTCCGACTTGAACGGGCGGAATCGAAGGTCTTTGGTTGACCTGGGTTGCCAGGAGCCTTTTTATCGGACTTTAGCCTCGAGAGGGCGTGGCCGGATTGCCTTCGAGCTTCCGACTTGAATGGGCAGAATCGAAGGTCTTTGGTTGACCTGGGTTGCCAGGAGCCTTTCTATCGGACTTTAGCCTCGAGAGGGCGTAGCCGAATTGCCTTCGAGCTTCCGACTTGAATGGGCAGAATCGAAGGTCTTTGGTTGACCTGGGTTGCCAGGAGCCTTTTTATCGGACTTTAGCCTCGAAAGGGCGTAGCCGAATTGCCTTCGAGCTTCCGACTTGAATGGGCAGAATCGAAGGTCTTTGGTTGACCTGGGTTGCCAGGAGCCTTTTTATCGGACTTTAGCCTCGAGAGGGCGTAGCCGAATTGCCTTCGAGCTTCCGACTTGAACGGGCGGAATCGAAGGTCTTTGGTTGACCTGGGTTGCCAGGAGCCTTTTTATCGGACTTTAGCCTCGAGAGGGCGTAGCCGAATTGCCTTCGAGCTTCCGACTTGAACGGGCGGAATCGAAGGTCTTTGGTTGACCTGGGTTGCCAGGAGCCTTATATCGGACTTTAGCCTCGAGAGGGCGTAGCCGAATTGCCTTCGAGCTTCTGACTCGAATGGGCGGAATCGAACTTCGAGAGATTTGATTTTGAGAAAAAAAAGACACTTTATTGATATAACAAAGTTGCAGTTACACTTTTTCAGAGGTTGCCCCGTGGACGTTACGATTATGCATCCACGTATTACATTGACTTTCTTTTCTCCACTGCTGCAACCTCTCCTACTCTCGACCTGGTTCCTTATTAGCGAGGTAGCCATCGAGCCGCCCTTCTTGGATCAGGTCTTCAATATGATGCTTTAGCTTCCGACATGTAGAGGTTGTGTGGCCATGGCTACGATGAAACTCACAGTAGGCCGTCGTATCTCCCGCCTGGTCGGAATTTGGAGGGAGAGGCTGTGGCCACTTACAAAAGGGCTCGTTCTGTAGATAGGCGAAGATGTCTTCAATGGAGGTGTTCAACTCAGTGAACACCCTTTGCTCCCTTGGAGTTCGCCTCTTTTCTGCTGGAGGGGCTTTCGGATCTTCATTGTACCTTTTGGCCTGCACCTTTTGGTCGGACGCGGCATGGGCAGACTTCTTGTAGTGTGCTTCATTCGGAGCTTCATCATCTTTCTTATATCGGGAGTCACGAGACTCGCGGGGCTCGCGCAGTCTTCTGGCCCGCTGATTGTCTTCCACCTCTATCTCCCGTTGTACGTGCTTGAACATCGCTTCCAAGTTATTGGGAGGGTGCCGGATAAAGTCGGTGTAGACGTGGAGCTCTGGCCGGATAGCATTCTGGAATGCCAGCATGATGGCCTCCTTATTATAGGAGCGACCGGTGAGCTCAGAATGCTCGTTACGAAACCTCATCGTGAAGCTCCTTAGAGACTCGTCGGAGCCCATCTTCAGCTGGTAGAGTGTATCCAGCCTCTTTTTCGGCTTTAAGTTTAGCCGATAATGGTCCATGAAGAGTTCAGCCAACTCTTTGAATGTGGCCACCGTACCGGTAGGCAGTGTGTAGTACCAGTCGAGGGCAGGTCCCTCGAGGCTTCCCGCAAACATACGGCAGAGAACATGGTTCTCATATTCGTAGGGCGTCAGGGCCTGCTTGTAGGCTAAGATATGGAGAGCAGGGTCTCCCTGGATGCAGTTGAACTTTGGTAGGTTCGGTGTTCGCCAACCCATAGGAAATGGTGTTGCAAGAACCTTGGGATGCAGTGGCCCCACCGAGGTGATTAGTTGCCTACGGTCTTGATGGCGGCGTCCCACGTCGGCAGTATGCCTTAGTCGGCTGAGCAGCTCGCGGGCATCTGTTGCTCTCGTGTGCGAAGGGATAGAATGTCTAGTGAACCCTGTTGACTGAGGTGATCCTTCTCCGCGATAGTTGGGCGCACCGTTGACGTCGAGGCGATCCCACACCGTTTGCCTTGGTGCTTGTGTAGATACCTGACGCTTTTCGGCATGAGCCCTCCTTGGTTCTTCGAGGTGATGACTCACAACTGGGTGAGTCTTCAGTGGGCCTTCAGTCGCAGCGGGAGAGTTGAGGATCATAACCCCCGCCTTCTCAGCTGCTTTCTTCAAGGAGTCTCTCTCTTGTTCGAGGGCCGCATTCTTCTTGATGAGATTTAGCAGCTGGAAGTCAGCAGCCGAGATCTCGTATGTAGCCTGAGGCTCGTTCCCTTGAATAGCAGGTTCTTTGCCGGACCGACGCCTCGGGGATGATGGGTCTCGCCGATCGCTATGCCCTTCTGGTAGGCTGCCTTGCGGCCCCAGTCGTTCCCGAACATTTCTTCGGTTGGTTGCAACCGAGACTTCTTGTTCTTCTTCGATCAGCATATCGTTCGTTTGTTTAGCACCCGCCTTTGGTGGGTTGGTGCTGGCCTTCACCATTGAGCGTGTTGATGTCGGCGTGATGAAGGCTTTGAGGTTGATTTGGAGGAGGACTTGTGGCTCGTCACCACAAGCTGAATAGGAGTCGGTAGAGGTGTGGGTAAGACCTCTATCGATATCCCACAGACGGCGCCAAAGATTGTGGGGGGAAATTTCCGAGCCGCCTTGATCGGGAACCCCGCCCCACAGCCTTGAAAGAATTTGATGGTTTGTAGAGTTAGAGAGATAGGAGAGTAGATAGAGAGAATAAAGAGTGATGACACAAGGATTGGTGACGGAGTTCAGTCTTACGACCTACGTCTCCGGGCGAGAGGTGCCACCTGATTTTCACTATAATTTGAATATAAAGGGTTGAGCGTTCTCTCGACAGGCCGAGAGAAGCTTTTTACAGTGGGGGTTGCACGGAGCAACAAGAAAAGAAACTTGGAGGGGAGAAGTAAGCTCTAGCTCTGAATCTTCTCTTCCTCTGATTGAATGGCCAACCCCCCTCCTGGATGCCTTGGGGGTCCTTTTATAGCGTAGGCACGTGCCCGATATGGCAGTGATGATGTGGCGCTGATGACGTGGCACTGGTTCTGGGCCTCCTTGCTGGGCCCTTATTGGGCCGTTGTTCGGGCCCAATAAGGGGTAGGGCTTGATCTGCGAGCCTCGTAGAGTGGGCCAATGTGAGCCCAGGCGGGCTTACCCATTTGGGCCGTTGCGCGGGCCTATGCTACTCTGATCTGGTCCGGTACAATTTTTGCACCCACAATTATGAGAGAGATACAAAAGGGATTTAAAATTAAAAGTTCCCATATCTCTCTCCCCTCCCCTTTGCCTATAAATAGAGGGGGTGGGGGAAGATTCAAAGGGTCGATGGTTGAAGACTGAAGACGAAGCGTGGGAGCTCTGCAGAAGAGGAGACGCTTCTTCATCGACCCAAGGCTTCACGAGGCACGGTCAAGCCTGCCCTGTCGGGATTGGCTTACCGAAAGCTCTCATCAAGGTGAAGACCCTTGCACACGAAGATCAAGACTTCGACTCCGTGCACGAAGAAGAAAGCTCGGAGAAGAAGACCCTTCGACTCCGAAGACGCCAGAAGCAAAGGTCGGAGAAGAAGCTCGGAGCGGTACTACCCCGCCGGCTCCAACAAATCCTCGATCCCGATCAAGCTCCAAAGCCCGGAGAAGAGAAATGAAGCGTCATCACCCCGTCGTCTTCGACAAACGCCTGCACCATCCATGAAGAAGAAAGCCTGGAGCAGATCGTCTGAAGCGTCGCTACCCCGTCGTCTTCATCAACAAAAGCCGACGCTACAACCGTCGCACGGAGACCGTCGCTACCCTCGTCGTCTTCATCAATAAGAGCCGACGCCACAACCGTCGCACGGAGACCGGTGCTACCCCCACCATCCTCGAAAGCGTCCTTCAACTCCGATCACGCCAAGGAAGCCCGGAGAAGAAGAGAATTCCAGCCGACACACGAACCGTCGAAGCACCAGAGAAGTAACCCACGTCGTTCGAAGAAGAAGATCGAGTTGACGCCAAAGCTAAAACCTTCGCAAGAAGCCAAAGCAAAGCCCCAGTAAAGCCCGCGCCAAAGCAACGCAAGTGCCAAAGCCAAGCGACTACGCCGGCCACGAGCAAAAGCACCGCACGTTCTAGCCGATACGACGCGAAGTCCAGAAGAACGAAAGTATCGCAAGTCTCTCCCGGCTACGTCCAAGCGCAAGCGCCGAAGCAAAGCAAAAGCCAGAGCCACGCCGGAGCCAAGCCAAAGCCAAAGCCGATGCCAAAAGCACGATCGACGCCGCGAACCGACGATCAAGGACGCCGAGGTCAAGCAAGGAGCGAGGAAGACACGAAGACCGAGGAACGAAGCCGGAAGACCCCCTAGCCGAGAAAGCGCGAAGCACGGAAGGGACAAAAGAACAACGAAATTTCCTTAGCCTCTCCAAAAACCCTCACCCTGTAAAGACCCCTGTCCTGGGCAGCCCCTTCAGAGCTCTCGCACGAACGCCACGTGGAGACGCAGATCAAAGGGATCCTCCAGAAGATCTTTCCCACAATCCCCTGATCAAAACTCACCGCAACCCGGACTCGCTACACCCGAGCCACCCGGGTCCCGGCTACACTTGTAATCTGGTTTCGCGTAATAAAGACGACCCGTGCTTTTTTCCCGCGCATACAAGGGCCTAAGCCAATGATATTTTAGTAGCACTTAATGACCATAGGCCGCTGGTATGTTTGGCAGTTAGTGGGCACGTGGACCGAGTCGGAGACGGAGCAGAGGGCACCTAGCAGCATCAGTCCGAGCACACTTTCTAGGTGACACTGCACGTTGTTTAGATAGTTACTTATGCTGTTATAGAAATTAAGGGTAGATGTCCATAAGCTGCATGCGGGTCTCGCCGAACATCGTCGCATGTGGTCGAGTGGACCCCGCCTTGCATGCGGAGTCGCGAGTCCGGCGATGCATGCTTAATAATATAATTAAATAATAAATTTTCTGATTGCTTAGACACCGTAAGTAGAAATTCTCTTAAAGCTAGAAATTTATAATTAAATAATAATTATCGGGCTCACTCTCCTGGATAGAGTGCGGAGACCCGGGCACATGGGAATACGAGCGAGAGTAAATTTTTATAGTTATTGTGATGTATGGGTTGTGGCGCGGTATGAATCCCGGGGTAAAACATCGAAATTGCTTTATTATCATAATTGTGTGATATTCTATTCTGTGGAAAGATTCGGACCCCGTGCGCGCAAGGGCCGTGAACCACCCTGCGCGCACAGTCGAAGATTAGTAGGGGGGTCACGGGCAGGGGTTGTGTTATAGCCAATAGGAGGTGCCCTCGAAGAGGGATTGACCTAGCAATCCTGTCCTGGGATAGTTGAAGCCCCCAAGGAAAGCAAGTTGAGTGGTAGAGCTCCACCGTGAAAGACGAAAAATCCCTTATGATCATATGGGTGACTTTGCACATGGTGTTGAAGTATGCGCGGCGAGAGAGTTGGCCCTCTATATCGAAATAAAAGGCCCTATAGTAATACCCGACCGGGGGCAGGATGAACAAAATATCCGGGGTTCACATTGAGTGTGTTTAATTTTATTAATTATAAAATGGTACTCTCGATAATCTAGTGACAGTAGGAATTGTATGTAAATATAGAAAATGCATGGACACTTAGGGTGTGATTGAGAACATAGTTGGACAACTGGGCTAATCAGTAAACTGTTTATAAAATGCGGGCGTCATTAATTACCTAGGCAGTTAGCTTGTCACTAGCCATTTATTTGGCTAATCTCCTAATTCATTTTGGGGGTTCCTTATTCCCACGAGTAGGCTCTTCTGCAGGTTCGGAGACTCAGGGGTAGCCGCAGCACGAGGCCAGTGGCGGAGTCTTAGATTACAATATGTCTTGTAGTAGTCATTTTCCTTCTGGTAGTGTAATCGTACTTTATTTGGCTTAGTGTATGTTATTAGTGGCAATGATCCAGCTGTATTCTTTTTGGGTAGGCCTCTCCTCAAGGCCCCAAGCCTAGGGTAGCTTACTAAGAAAATATACATTATAAAGTGAACAAATTGACTAGCCTACTATATAGGATATGTAAACCAGTGTCTGAGTACTAGAGAGTGGGCGAGGCTACTCGGCTCGCCGTCAGAGGCTTGAGCCTCGTGCTCCCTTAAAAGGGACTTCTGTCAGTATGTGGGGCACCGGTAGGCCGCACATGCTGAGAGGATAGCCCGGTTGAGGGTCGAGCGTGATCATCTCTCTGTCGATAAAACTGTATTTCTATACCTTCTTTTAAAATAAAAATGTTTTCAAAAAGAAGAAGTAAGGTTTAAAATATTCCTTGAGAGAGTAGAAGCCTTGTGAGAAACCCTAATTGGAGTAGACAGTTGACCAAACCCTAAAACCCTTGGTTTTTCTCAATTCACACCCCAGGGATTGGTTTCGGATTTCTAGGGCGTGACAACAGGTATCAGAGCTTAGGGATATATTCCTAGGAGTAATTTCTAGTTAGGTCTAGAGTCTTATTAGGAGGTTAGCGTTAGACTAATCCCTTCTCTTTTCAGATAGTGGGTACCAGAAGTGATAATGGTGCTAACAATGGAGAAGGATTATCCGCTGGGCCAGACAGTGCGGCAATTATAATAGAGATGCTCTAGGGGATGGTCGCCATGGTCCAGCAGCAGCAGGCTGCTGTTGCCCAGTAGCAGACGGCTGCTCAGCAGCAGGCCAAGCTAGCTCAGGATACTCTTGCCCAGGCCCAGGCTCGTCAGCAGGCCGAGGGCATGCGGCAGGGGAAATTGCTAAAGGACTTTAAGGCGATGGAACTACCGAGCTTCTGGGGTGAGCCAGGCCCCTTGGAGGCCGATCGATGGTTCCAGCAGACGGAGAAGATGCTGAACGCGTTGGGCATCACCGGCGACAAGAGAGTCACCTTCGCCTCATACCAGTTCGAGGCTGAGGCAGACTTCTGGTAGCAGACAGTTCAGCGCACCCGAGCAGCAGATTGAGGAGCGATCACTTGGCCAGAGTTCGAAGAGATCTTTCGGAATAAGTTCTTTCCGGTTACCGTGCAGAATCGGATGGAGATGGAGTTTCTGGTGCTCTACCAGGGGTCTCGTACTGTGTCGCAGTATGAGGCCAAATTCTCGGAGCTTGCGAGGTATGCTCCTCACCAGGTGGCGACCGATGGCAGGAGGGCTATGCGCTTTGAGAATGGCTTGAACCCGACGATCAGGGGTAGGGTTGCTGCCTTCTTGGGGCAATACTATAAGGAGTTGGTCAACCGGTCCCTGGCAGTGGAGCAGGAGTTGAAGGAGTCTCATACTATTTTGGAGAAGCAGGGTAACGATAGTCGCCATGGACCAACGGCTTAGAAGAGGTTCAGTGCCACAGAGGTTCGACCCCCGCCTCGCCAGCCTTAGTATTTCCATGGTCCTCCAGTTCCTGGACCCCAGAGGCGTGGCTATTTTCCAGTACGGCTTGCTTGAGCATCTGAAGTGGAGCTGCCTACAGCTCCGTCGGCACCCGCTTCTACCAGCTCCACCTCTCAGGCCTGCACTGCCCGCACCAACTATGCAGCAGCAGAGGCCCCCACAGAGAGTTCAGCAGCAACAGTGTCCTCCCCAGCCACTGCAGCAGAGGCCTTTTCCCCGTCAGGGCGGAGGAGGCAATTAGGCCCAGGGCAGGGCATACTTGTTGGTCGGTCAAGACCCAGAGGCTTTTGGGGGAGCGATCGAAGGTAACCCTGAACTTAGTAGTTCAATTCTTAGTCGTAGTTGCTTTGCCGTCTTTGATTCTTTTGAGACTTGTTAGGACTAATACTGGTCATTAGCTAGCTTAGTCTCTTACATTCTTCTGCTATTGTTAGGCACCCTCCTCGTCTTCTCGACCCTGACCTATGTTCTTTTCGATAGTGGGTCCACGTACTCCTATATTATCCCTAGTTTTGTCAAAACTTTGGGATTGGAGTCGGTCCCATTGGGTCACACTCTGTCGGTGTTTTCACCGCTCGGGGTGAGTACAGATATGGACCAAGTCTGCCGGGATTGCATCATTCTTGTTGGGGATAGGGAGCTCTCGGCCGACCTGATTATCTTAGACTTGGGAGGAGTGGACGTGTTGCTCTGGATGGACTAGATGTTGGCCACGTCACCCTCGACTGCTTCTCGAGGAAGGTCACCTTCTCACCTCCGGGGAGCGAGGTCTTCTACTTTATGGGAGACAAGCAGAAGGTTCTGTGCCCGGTACCGCTGCAGCAGATCACCCTTAGCCTACTGGCGCAACTACCGAGCAGGGATCGAGATGAGAACCCAGTGGTACTCCCGTCGATGGTTAGTGAGTTCCCAGACGTCTTTCCAGATGAGCTCCCAGGCTTACCTCCACATTGGGAGGTCGAGTTTGCTATAGATCTGGTACCGGGACTAGCACCAGTCTCGATTGCTCTGTACCGGATGGCTCCTACGGAGTTGAAGGAGCTGAAGACCCAGTTGGAGGAGTTACTTGACAGAGGCTTCATCCATCCCAGCACATATCCTTGGAGAGCCCCGGTCCTCCTTGCTCATAAGAAGGATGGGACGAAGAGGCTTTGCATTGATTTTCGCAAGCTGAATAGCCTCACAATAAAGAACAAGTACCCATTGCCGCAGGTAGAGGATCTGCTTGATCAGCTGAAGAGTGTTTGTTGCTTCTCGAAGATTGATCTGAGTACTGGATATCACCAGCTGGCTGGGAGGGCAGAGGATATTCCGAAGACAGCGTTTCGGACGCGATATGGGCACTATGAGTTCTTAGTCATGCCCTTCGGTCTGACGAACGCTCTTGCAGCATTTATGGATCTGATGAACCGCGTCTCAGCTTGTTCCTGGATAGATTTGTGGTAGTATTTATGGACAATGTCCTTATTTACTCTAAGATAGAGGAAGATCATTGGGAGCACCTGAGCGCAGTATTGCAGGCCCTCAGAGATCACCAACTGTATGCCAAGCTCAGTAAGTGTGAGTTCTGGATGTAGGAGGCGAAGTTCCTCGGACACGTTGTCTCGAAGGAAGGTATCTCGGTGGATCCAGCGAAGATAGAGGTCGTTATGGATTGGGAGCAACCACGGGATGTCTTCGAGATCAGGAGTTTCTTGGGGCTAGCAGGCTACTATCGACGCTTCGTGAAGGGATTCTCGCGTTTGGCTGCACCTCTTACCCGTCTGACTAAGAAGGGTGTCAAGTTCGAGTTATCGGAAGATTATGAGAAGTCTTTCCGAGAGTTGAAGCGATGTCTCACTTCGGCCCCAGTACTCACGATTCCGGCTAGTGGCAAGGGCTATGTGGTCTTCACCGATGCCTCACTGATGGGGCTTGGAGCAGTTCTGATGCAGGATGGCAAAGTTGTTGCATATGCCTCGAGACAGCTGAAGACTCACGAGAAGAATTATCCCACCTATGATCTGGAGTTGGCAGTGGTGGTCTTCACCTTAAAGATCTGGAGGCATTACCTATACGGTGAGAAGTTTGAGATGTATTGCGATCACAAGAGCCTGTGGTACATCGCGAGTCAGAAGGATCTGAACATGCGGCAGAGGAGGTGGATTGAAGTCCTGAAGGACTTTAACTATTCGCACTTTAACCATCCTGGTAAAGCGAATGTTGTTGCTGATGCCCTGAGCCGGAAGTCCCGTAGCCAACTTGCCAGACTGGTGACAGATCAACATGACTTTTTGGCTACGATAGAGGGCTTTGATTTGTGGGTTCGGTGGGAGCCTTCTCATACCATGTTGCGCACCATATGAGTATAGCCCAGCCTACTTTATAAGGTGATTGCAGCACAGAGATTGGATTCAGAGCTGGAGGAGATGAGGGCACGGTACGATAGTAGGGAGTCTATTCCAGACTGGTCAGTTGATGCTGATGGAGGTCTGAGGTTCCAGAGGAGGTTATGCCTTCCCACTGATGAGGAGGTTCGAGAGGAGGTGCTATCAGAGGCACATCGATCTAAATTCTTGGTGCACCCCGGTAGCACCAAGATGTACCACGACTTGTGGAGGCAGTTCTGGTGGAAGGGCATGAAGCGAGATGTGGCCGCCTTCATGTCCAGATGTTTGACTTGTCAGCAAGTCAAGGCTGAGCACCAGAGACCTGCTGGATTGCTGCAGCCACTCCCAGTAGCTGAGTGGAAATGGGAGTATATTACGATGGACTTTGTTTCGGGATTGCCTTTGACCCGGAACAGGCATGACTCAGTTTGGGTGATCGTGGACAGACTGACGAAGTCGGTGCACTTTCTTCCTATGCGGACGACGATGACGTTCATCGACCGGACAAAGCTGTACGTGAGGGAGATTGTTAGACTGCACAAAGTTCTAGTTTCCATCGTCTCAGATCGAGATCCTCGGTTTATTTCTCACTTTTGGGAGAGCCTACAGACAGCCTTGGGAACTAAGCTCAGTTTTAGCACAGCCTTCCACTCTCAGACAGATGGCCAGTCCGAGAGGACGATTCAGATTTTGTAGGATATGTTGCGGGCATGCTCTATAAATTTTGGAGGCAGTTGGGAGGAGCATCTACCTCTTGTGGAGTTCGCCTACAACAATAGCCACCAAGCCAGTATCGGCATAGCCCCCTATAAGGCCTTGTACGGGAGGCCGTGTCGGTCACCTCTTTGTTGGGCGGAGGTAGGAGAGCGGAGCCTTTTGGGATCGGAGGTCGTACAGGAGATGACGGAGACGATCCAGCTGATCAGGGAGCGACTTCAAGCAGTGCAGAGTCGACAGAAGAGCTATGCTGATGTGCGTTGACGCCCGCTCGAGTTCACCGTTGGAGACCATGTCTTCTTGAAGGTTTTCCCTCATCGAGGCATCACGAGGTTTGGGAAGAAAGGGAAGTTAGCTCTGAGATTCATCGGCCCCTTCGAGATCTTGGAGAGAGTTAGTAAGGTAACATATCGGCTGGCGCTGCTTCCACAGCTCTCTAGAGTCCACGGTGTCTTCCACGTGTCGATGCTTCAGAGGAACGAGCCAGACCCGTCCCACGTGCTGGATTGGCAGGACCTGGCACTCAATTCAGATGCGTCCTACGAGGAGCGCCCGATTAGTATTCTAGCTAGCGAGGATCGAGTGCTTCGTACGAAGACCATCCCCATGGTGAAAGTGCAATGACAGCACTGCAGTGAGGAAGAAGCTACTTGGGAGCTTGAGTTTGCGATGTGATCCCTGTACCCATCTTAGTTTGATGACTAGTGTTATTTAATTTTCGGGACAAAAATTCTGTTAAGGTAGGTAGGATGTAATGACCGGCATTCCAGAGTGATTTCGCCAGAGCAACCCAGATTTTTTTAAATATTATTTTAATATATTTAATGTGATGCTATTGGTTGTGCTTGGACGGGACCAGGCAGTGGGTCCCGGGTACGAGACGCAGGGCTGCAACTGAGGTATAGTCACACGAGCTGATGAGCACGTGTATTGAGGCATGGCTCGAATACCTTTTTAGTAAAATAATTTTTTATAATAAATATGTACTGTGGTGGGTCTGTCGGAGCCAACAAGGTTTGCGCGCCAGCGCGTCTCGACGTGAGTCGAGGTCGAGTCAGGCGCGGCGCTGGCAAAACCAAAAAAAAAAAAGAGAAAGAAAGAAAGAAGACAAAAAAAAAAAAAACTATAACTAAAACCTAAAACCCAACCCCCTTACCCTACCCAAACCCGACCCACTACACTCCCCAAACCTAGCCTAACCCGTGACCCTCTCTCTCTCTCTCTCTCTCTCTCTCTCTCTCTCTCTTCCTCTCTTCTTCCCCATCTCTCTGATCCCCTTTCTCTCTCTCTCTCTCTCTCTCTCTCTCTCTCTCTCTCTCTCTCTCTCTCTCTCTCTCGGATCTTCCTCACCCTCTCACCCGACCCTCTCTCTCTCTCCCCCAAACCCGATCCGACCTGCCCCCCCCCCCCCAAAGCCGCCGCCCGAGCCGCCCTCCCCTCATCCCGAGCCGTGAAATCTGGCCTGGATTCTCGCCGGCCGTCGCCACCCCTACCCTGCCGCCGCCGCCCCTACCCTGCCACCCTACCCGCCGCCCCTACCCTACCGGCCACCGCCCCTCCCCTCCCTTAAAACCCCTGCCCCACTCCCCCTCTCCCCCTTCCTCAGTCTGAACCCCCCTCACCCCACTCCGATCCCTCATCTCCCCACCGATCTCTCTCTCTCTCTCTCTCCTCTCCCTCTTGCTATGTGTGTGGCGCGCGGCAGTCGGAGCGCACCGGCGTCGGAGAAGAGCCGCCGGCCGGAGCTTGGAGGGAGGAGCCCCCAAGTCAGTCCTCCTTCCCCCCTTCTTTTATTTTCTTTTGTGTGTATGTGTGTGTTGTGGGTTGACCGACCACAGCCACCCCCCTGTTCGCTTCATGCCACGGCCATGGCCGCCGGCGACTGTGCAACCGGCGAGACCCCTCCCCTGTTGTGACCTGCACGACCAAGGCCATCGGCCATGTGGCCGGTGGCTGTACAGCCGACGAAGCCGACCCGGTGCTGGTGGCATTTTTTTGTGTGGACCCTATCGACCCCACCCCCCGTGGCCTTTGCTGTGGTTGCAGCCATGGCTGCCGGCCCGGTGGCCGGCAGTTGTGCAACTAAAGGCACCCGACCGAGCCTGGCCAAACACCCGGTGGCAGCCGACCACCCTTGGGTTGCTATGGGGGCAACCATTGCCGGTCGGCCAGGTGGCCGCCGGCTATGCAATCGGCCTAGAGCCGACGTAGGGCAAATATTGTCCCGGTGTAGCCTAGTGCACGCTACAGAGCCTTAGATCTCCTCGGGTCACGCTCGTATCAATTTGATGATACCGATGTGGGCCAAACCACCTAGCATAGCCATTTGTGCACAAGACCGACCACTGTGGCAGCAATGAGGCGCTACTTAGTGGCATAGGCTAGACACTAGTGTGATTCCCGTGTAAGCCCGTCGTTTGATAAATCAAGCCCGACCGTGATCGGCTTTGTCGATTCCGTCATCGACCGACGCAGTCATGATCATTTGGCCGGATTAGTGCTATTGGACCTTAGTGTGGCTCTTGGCGTCACAACACCAACTAACCAAGACGGTACCTTTGGCGCATCATTTTGCGTGCCAGTAAACCGGCGTCCGATGACACATAAATTCTCGGTTCGGCCAATCAGGACCTAATCCAATGATATTTTAGTAGCACTTAATGACCATAGGTCGCTGATATGTTTGGCAGTTAGTGGGCACATGGACCGAGTCAGAGACGGAGCGGAGGGCGCCTAGCAGCATCAGCCCAAGCACACTTTCTAGGTGACACTGCACGCTGTTTAGATAGTTAATTATGCTGTTATAGAAATTAAGGGTAGGTGTCCATAAGCTGCATGAGGGTCCCGCCGGACATCGTCGCATATGGTCGAGTGGACCCCGCCTTGCATGCGGAGTCGCGAGTCCGATGACGCTTGCTTAATAATATAATTAAATAATAAATTTTTTGATTGTATGGACACCGTAAGTAGGAATTCCCTTAAAGCTAGAAATTTATAATTTAATAATAATTATCGGGCTTGTGGGGGGAAATTTCCGAGCCGCCTTGATCGGGAACCCCGCCCCACAGCCTTGATTAAATGTTGATGGTTTGTAGAGTTAGAGATTATAAAGTTGAGAAGGAGAGAGATGACACACGGAGTTGTTATCGACGTTCGGTCTTACGACCTACGTCTCCGGGCGAGAGGTGCCACCTAGTTTCCACTATAATAAATATAAAGGTGGGAAGCGTTCTCTCGACAGGCCGAGAGAAGCTTTTTACAGTGGGGGTTGCACGGAGCAACAAGAAAAGAAACTGGAAGGAGAGAAGTAAGCTCTGGCTTTGAATCCTCTCTTCCTTTGATCCAATGACCAACCCTCTTCCTGGATGCCTTGGGGGTCCTTTTATAGCGTAGGCACGTGCCCGATATGGCAGTGATGACGTGGCGATGATGACGTGGCACTGATTCTGGGCCTCCTTGCTGGGCCCTTATTGGGCCGTTGTTCGGGCCCAATAAGGGGGAGGGCTTGATCTGCGAGCCCCGTAGAGTGGGCCCATGAACCCGGGCGGGCTTACCCACTTGGGCTGTTGTGCGGGCCCATGCCGCTCTGATCCGGTCCGGTACAATTTTTGCACCCACAGTTACCCCCTCCCAGTCGGGTCAGGAACCCCTGGGTCGGCTGGGATTCCGAGGTGCAAACGCCTTAGGATCCTGGCGTGGTTGGCAAGGGCTGTCGGTGCCGTGGTTCGCATTAGCAGAGTCTCCTTCTGCCGATGCCGAGACCCTTTTGGCGCGGGCCAAAAGTCTCGGTTTTGCAAGGGGGCGTTTTCGAAAAAGCAGTGTGTTTTCCGACCGAGTGGGTACCGAGAGGGTACCGAGATCCTTTTGGTGCAAGCCAAAAAGTCTCGGTTTTGCAAGGGTGTGTTTCCGAAAAAGCAGTGTGTTTTCCGACCGAGTGGATACCGAGAGGGTACCGAGAGCATACTGAGAGGGTACCGAGAGCATACCGAGAGGGTACCGAGACCCTTTTGGTGAAAGAACAGTTTTTCTCTTTTTCCTTTCTTTCTTTCTCTCTTTCCTTTCTTTGCTTCTCTCTTTCCTTTTTTTGTTTTTTTCTTTCTTTGCTTTTGTTTGTGCTGTACACCAAAGAAGGAGGCACAGCACCGAGGGGCACAATCCATGCATGAGTTTCGTTCCCCACTTTCTCTCTTTGGCTTTTCCTTTCTTTGCTCCAAGTCGCCGTCGGTTGAAGGAAATCTCGCGCGAGGGGAACGCATCGGGTTGCATCAAACCGCTGCTAGGTCACACACAGCTGGGTATCAGTTCGTCCGACCTCCCTCGCACCATCTCAGTCGGCTGCAAAGAGAGGCACGCACGACGGGCGGCTTATGAGGAGATCGCGTAGAGATGGGGGGGAGCATTTGGTTCGTCCGACCCCCCCGTTACCAACGGCTGCCACCACATGGAGAGAGCGCAGGTGGGGGGGGAGGGCTCGGCCCGTCCGACCCCCCCAACGTCGTCTTGGGTCGGTGCCAGATGGAAGATCGTCCGGGGGGGAGTCGGATCCCTCCAGTTCATCGTCGTTGCCGCGTGACAGAATACGCTCGAGGGTAGCTGGGTTCCGGGCTCGGCTCCAATGCACCACTCCGTGTCGGCCTCCCGTCCGATCGGTTTTGAGGGGAGCGATGCTGCCGAACCCGATCGAAGATGGGGAACGAATGGGAGCCGTGAGCCTTCAGAGATCAAGAGATCGACGCCGACTTGTGGTCTCGGACAACCGGAGTGGAGGACGATGCCGATCGGGGGTCACGAGCACCTTTTCGGAGTGTCTGTCCCGAGCGTTGGTCCCAATTGATGTGGTGTCCGATCACATAGAGAATGCTATTTGAACATACCAAGGGACATACCCTTCGACCCACTGCGATGTTGGCTGTTTGAAGTGTTTCCTTTTTTTTTTTTTTTTTTTTGGTGGATGAAAAGAGGACAATGCAAGGTGAATGCCAAGATCAGTTCATCCAATCCGGGTTGCTGCCGAGTGACGAATCTCGCATGGGGGGGCTGAGCCGTTGAAGGAGGATACGTCGACTCGTAGGCTCTTGCAACACCACTTGCAACGACAAAGCCCGTGCTACTCTCTGACCTATTGGCAGTCGGTATCCGTGCGACCCACTGCTCGCCGTGTATCCCGTATCCTGTTCGTGTGCCTCACGGATTGCACGGTTTCGACGATATTATAGAAGACGAGGACCATGGTGCAGCCGGTGTAATCCATGCGACTATCGAGTCTGCACGATCAATGATTCAGTACCGCAATTTTTGTCCTTCTCACGTGTCCATGCGATTCACAGGCTCTATGTTCACGTTCTTTCCAAATCCTCACACAATCTCTTCACAATAATTGCGACGATCTCTTCAACTGAACTTGAGACATTGAGATCGACACATCTGTTCACAGCAATTGAGGTATTGAAACAACTCATCAATTTGTGCAATTTCATCACTGTTTCATGAGGATAGGGCTTGTAGATCTCCTTCGGTATGATCTTGGCAGTCTTTGCATCGAACTCGCCACTCATTACCCATGGAACCTCCCCTCCCGTAGTCGGTTGTTGAATGTCACCGCGAGGAGGATGCATTGGGGGATGATGCCACCGAACACCCCCCCTCTCGGTTTTCTGACAAAATCGAGGGGTAGGTTGTTGTTGATGCCGAACACCTCCCGTCTCGGTTTTTTATCAAAATCGAGGGGTGGACTGTAGCTGATGCCAACACCCCCTCTCGGTTTTCTGATAAAACCGAGGGGTGTGCTGCTGACGGTGTGCCGTCTCCCCCTCCCCACTCGGTTTTTGTGCAAAACCGAGGGGGGGCTGCTTGTTAATGCTGACACACACCCCCTCTCAGTTTTTTGACGAAACCGAGGGGTGTGCTGCTAATGGTGTGTCGTCACCCCCTCCCCACTCGGTTTTTGTGCGAAACCGAGGGGGGGCTACTTGTTGATGCCAACACACACCCCCTCTCGGTTTTCTAACGAAACCGAGGGGTGTGCTGATGGTGTGCCGTCACCCCCTCCTCACTTGGTTGTTGTGCGAAACCGAGGGGAAGTTGCTTGTTGATGCTGACACACACCCCCTCTCGGTTTTTTGATGAAATCGAGGGGAGTGCTGATGGTGTGCCGTCACCCCCTCCCCACTCGGTTTTTGTGCGAAACCGAGGGAGGGCTGCTTGTTGATGCCGACACCCCATTATTGGGGCTGCTAGAGAGGCCAAAAAGTGTCAGTATTGAAAATAGTGTGTTTTTCGAATTCCAGCCCCATTTGAAACCGACACTTTTTTGGTAAAACGCTGGTGCGCGGGGATATCGGCGAGGGACAATGCTATATTCGAGGGGGTTTCTTAGAGATAATCTAGGATGATGCCGCATGATGGCCAGCCGGTCTTCACCCAATGTATTACCGCACCAGGTTACTGTATTCACCAGGTACTACGGTCACGTGAGGGTGTTGACTTGGCCAGGATCAAGGAAGCACCATTTTATCCCGTGTCACCCACCGTCGACTGCACCAGTGTGGAAACACGCACTGACAGAGTCAGACCAACCACCCCCTGACCGGTTTGGAACCGTTAGTCGTTGAAAAAAAGGTGACGGCCAGTGACAATCTGATGCTTGGACCTGAGTGACAAGACTAAGCTTGGACTTTTGATCGAATGCCAATACGTCGACGACGACGTCTCGGACTTTGTCTTCGAATGCCAAGGGCTGGGCCTTGGGCTTGTAGAGTGCCAAGGCGTTGGTCGTCTCGAACTTTGTCTTCAAGTGCCAAGGGCTGGGCCTTGGGCTTGTAGAGTGTCGAGGCATTGGTCACCTCGGACTTTGTCTTCGAGTGCCAAGGGCTGGGCCTTGGGCTTGTAGAGTGCCGAGGCATTAGTCGCCTCGGCCTATGTCTTCGAGTACCAAGGGCAGGGCCTTGGGCTTATAGATTGCCGAGGCATTGGTCACCTCGGACTTTGTGTTTGAGTGCCAAGGATTGGGCCTTGGGCTTGTAGAGTGCCGAGGCATTGGTCACCTCGGACTTTGTCTTCAAGTGCCAAGGACTGGGCCTTGGGCTTGTAGAGTGCCGAGGCATTGGTCGCCTCGGACTTTGTCTTCGAGTGCCGAGGCATTGGTCGCCTCGGACTTCGTCTTCGAATGCCAAGGGCTGGGCCTTGGACTTGTAGAGTGCCGAGGCGTTGGTCGCCTCGGACTTTGTCTTCGAGTGCCAAGGACCGGGCCTTGGGCTTGTAGAGTGCCGAGGCATTGGTCGCCTCGGACTTTGTCTTCGAATGCCAAGGGCTGGGCCTTGGGCTTGTAGAGTGCCGAGGCGTTGGTCGCCTCGGACTTTGTCTTCAAGTGCCAATGACTGGGCCTTGGGCTTGTAGAGTGCCGAGGCATTGGTCGCCTCGGACTTTGTCTTCGAGTGCCAAGGACCAGGCCTTGGGCTTGTAGAGTGCCGAGGCATTGGTCGCCTCGGACTTCGTCTTCGAATGCCAAGGGCTGGGCCTTGGGCTTGTAGAGTGCCGAGGCGTTGGTCGCCTCGGACTCTGTCTTCGAATGCCAAGGGCTAGGCCTTGGGCTTGTAGAGTGCCGGGGCATTGGTCGCCTCGGACCTTGTCTTCGAGTGCCAAGGGCTGGGCCTTGGGCTTGTAGAGTGCCGAGGCATTGGTCGCCTCGGACTTTGTCTTCGAATGCCAAGGGTTGGGCCTTGGGCTTGTAGAGTGCCGAGGCATTGGTCGCCTCGGACTCTGTCTTCGAATGCCAAGGGCTAGGCCTTGGGCTTGTAGAGTGCCGGGGCATTAGTCGCCTCGGACTTTGTCTTCGAGTGCCAAGGGCTGGGCCTTGGGCTTGTAGAATGCTGAGGCGTTGGTTGCATCGGACTTTGTCTTCGAGTGCCACGGATGTCTCCTTGAACTTGGTGCATGTCAAAGCAGCGACGTCTGCCCTGGACTTATTCTCATCGTCTCGGATAAGTATAGTTGATAGTTTAGCTTGACCTGGATTGTCAGGAGCATTTTTATCTGACTTTCGCCTTGAAAGGGCGTAGCCGAATTGCCTTCGAGCTTCCGACTTGAATGGGTGGAATCGAAGGTCTTTGGTTGACCTGGGTTGCCAGGAGCCTTTTATCGGACTTTAGCCTCCAGAGGGCGTAGCCGGATTGCCTTCGAGCTTCCAACTTGAATGGGTGGAATTGAAGGTCTTTGGTTGACCTGGGTTGCCAGGAGCCTCTTTATCGGACTTTAGCCTTGAGAGGGCGTAGCCGAATTGCCTTCGAGCTTCCGACTTGAATAGGCGGAATCGAGGGTCTTTGGTTGACCTGGGTTGCCAAGAGCCTTTTTATCGGGCTTTAGCCTCGAGAGGGCGTAGCCGAATTGCCTTCGAGCTTCCGACTTGAATGGGCGGAATCGAGGGTCTTTGGTTGACCTGGGTTGCCAGGAGCCTTTTTATCGGGCTTTAGCCTCGAGAGGGCGTAGCCGAATTGCCTTCGAGCTTCCGACTTGAATGGGCGGAATCGAAGGTCTTTGGTTGACCTGGGTTGCCAGGAGCCTTTTTATCGGACTTTAGCCTCGAGAGGGCGTAGCCGAATTGCCTTCGAGCTTCCGACTTGAATGGGCAGAATCGAAGGTCTTTGATTGACCTGGGTTGCCAGGAGCCTTTTTATCGGACTTTAGCCTCGAGAGGGCGTAGCCGAATTGCCTTCGAGCTTCTGATTTGAATGGGCGGAATCGAAGGTCTTTGGTTGGTCTTCATCAGCAGTTGGAGAGTAGTGGGCCACAACCCCCGCTCTTTCAGCTACCTTCTTTAGGGAATCCCTCTCTTGCTCGAGGGCTGCGTTCCTCTTGAGAAGGTTCAACAGCTGGAAATCAGCAGCCAAAATTTGGTATGTAGTTAGATCGTTGTCCCCTTGGGTGGCGTGCTCTTTGCCAAATTGTTGCCTCGGGAATGGTGGGTCCTGCCGATTGCTGTGACTTCCCGGATGACTTTCTTGTGGCCCCAGTCGCTTATAAACACTTCTTCGATTGGTTGCAACCGATACTTCTTGTTCTTCTTCGATTAGCACGTCGATTGTCCGGTCAGCACCCGCCTTTGGTGGGTTGGTGCTGGCCTTCACTATTGAGCGTGTTGATGTCGGCGTGGTGAAGGCTTTGAGGTTGATTTGGAGGAGGACTTGTGGCTCATCACCACAAGCTGAATAGGAGTCGGTAGAGGTGTGGGTAAGACCTCTATCGATATCCCACAGACGGCGCCAAAGATTGTGGGGGGAAATTTCCGAGCCGCCTTGATCGGGAACCCCGCCCCACAGCCTTGATTAAATGTTGATGGTTTGTAGAGTTAGAGATTATAAAGTTGAGAAGGAGAGAGATGACACACGGAGTTGTTGTCGAAGTTCGGTCTTACGACCTACATCTCCGGGCGAGAGGTGCCACCTGGTTTCCACTATAATAAATATAAAGGTGGGAAGCATTCTCTCGACAGGCCGAGAGAAGCTTTTTACAGTGGGGGTTGCACGGAGCAACAAGAAAAGAAACTGGAAGGAGAGAAGTAAGCTCTGGCTTTGAATCCTCTATTCCTCTGATCCAATGACCAACCCTCTTCCTGGATGCCTTGGGGGTCCTTTTATAGCGTAGGCACGTGCCCGATATGGCAGTGATGACGTGGCGATGATGACGTGGCACTGATTCTGGGTCTCCTTGCTGGGCCCTTATTGGGTCGTTGTTCGGGCCCAATAAGGGGGAGGGCTTGATCTGCGAGCCCCGTAGAGTGGGCCCATGAACCCGGGCGGGCTTACCCACTTGGGCCGTTGTGCGGGCCCATGCCGCTCTGATCTGGTCCGGTATAATTTTTGCACCCACAGGGCTCACTCTTCTGGATGGAGTGTGGAGACCCGGGCACACGGGAATACGGGTGAGAGTAAATTTTTATAGTTATTGTGATGTATGGGTTGTGAGCGCGGTACGAATCCCGGGGTAAAGTATCGAAATTGCTTTATTATCATAATTGTGTGATATTCTATTCTGTGGAAAGATTCGGACCCCGTGCGCGCAAGGGCCGTAAACCACCCTACGCGCACAGTCGAAGATTAGTAGGTCAGGGGGTCATGGGCAGGGGTTGTGGTAAAGCCAATAGGAGGTGCCCTCGAAGAGGGATTGGCCTAGCAATCCTGTCCCGGGTTAGTTGAAGCCCCTAAGGAAAGCAAGTTGGGCGGTAGAGCTCCACCGTGAAAGACGAAAAACCCCTTATGATCATATGGGTAACTTTGCGCATGGTGTCGGAGTATGCGCGGCGAAAGAGTTGGCCCTCTATATTGAAATAAAAGGCCCTATAGTAATGCCCGGCCAGGGGCAGGATGAACAAAATATCCGGGGTTCACATTGAGTGTGTTTAATTTTATTAATTATAAAATGGTACTCTCGATAACCTAGTGATAGTAGGAATTGTATGCAATTGTAGAAAATGCATGGACACTTAGGGCGTGATTGAGAACATAGTTGGACAACTAGGCTAATCAGTAAACT
The DNA here is from genome assembly GCA_947650365.1 of Chamaelirium japonicum. NCBI lineage: Eukaryota > Viridiplantae > Streptophyta > Magnoliopsida > Liliales > Melanthiaceae > Chamaelirium > Chamaelirium japonicum. The sequence goes on from OX393556.1 coordinate 38,268,116, forward strand.
GTTTATAAAATGCGGGCGTCATTAATTACCTAGGTAGTTAGCTTGTCAGTAGCCATTTATTTGGCTAATCTCCCAATTCATTTTGGGGGCTACTCATTCCCACAAGTAGGCTCTTCTGCAGGTTCGGAGACTCAAGGGTAGCCGCAACACGAGGCCAGCGGCGGAGTTAGGACGACGGTGGAGTCTTAGATTACAGTATGTCTTGTAGTAGTCATTTTTCTTCTGGCAGTGTAATCGTACTTTATTTGGCTTAGTGTATGTTATTAGTGGTAATGATCCAGCTGTATTCTTTTTTGGGTATGCCTATCCTCAAGGCCCCAAGCCTAGGGTAGCTCACTAAGAAAATATAAGTTGCAAAGTGAACAAATTAACTAGCCCACTAGATAGGATATGTGAATCAGTGCTTGAGTGCTAGAGAGCGGGCAAGGCTACTCGGCTCGCCGTCAGAGGCTTGAGCCTCGTGCTCTCTTAAAAGGGACTTTGTCAACATGTGGGGCACCGGTCGGCCGCACATGCTGAGAGGATAGCCTGGTTGAGGGTCGAGCGTGATCATCTCTCTGTCGATAAAACTGTATCTCTATACCTTGTTTTAAAATAAAAATATTTTCGAAAAAAAGAAGAAGTAAGTTTTAAAATATTCCTTGAGAGAGTAGAAGCCATGTGAGAAACCCTAATTGGAGTAGACAGTTAACCAAACCCTAAAACCCTTGGTTTTTCTCAATTCACACCCCAGGGATCGGTTCCAGATTTCTGGGGCATGACATGTTGCTAGTGGAAAGGTGTCGAACTAATTGCTACATACTCCACCACCTATGTCACCCTCCTTTTTCCTTGCCCGAGTTGTTACTGCGTCCTCCTCCCCTCCTTCCTCTTCTAAATTGGAGTCGTTGTGGCCTGCCTTTGCCTGTCTTTCCTCCCCTTCCCCTCATCTTTCTCTTCCTTCCCCACCGTTACCAATCTGCATGTCATCAGTGAGGAGGGGGTAAGAGGAGGTGATAGAGGAGCTGATGCCGGAGGCACTAGCTTCGAGAAAGAAGGGTGACAAAGGGGTTCATGATATGCAACAATGGGGAACGGGATAGGGTATGAGTGCAGATAGGTGAGGTAGGAAAAGGGGATGCCGGTGGGGTAGGACAAGGGGACGACATACTAGCTTGTTATTATTTTTATTTTTATTTTGTGAGAAATCTCTCAGGAGGGGTTTGGCCTAGACCCCTACTAGTACATTAAAATAAAATATAAATGTTTACAAGGAGGGGAGAGGGGATGTTTGAGCTTTAGTCGATTTGAGCTCGGTTTGGGTAAAAGATTAGTTGTTCAAACTTGGGCTTGTCTTCATTAGTGATTGCATCTAATGAGCTTTGACCTGTTTGAGCTTGCCTCATTCACTAAACAAGAGTCTAAACTCCAGGCATGGGCTTAACTTGTTTAATACTAGTGCATGCATGCCTGTGCCGATTGGCACGAAGTAGGGCCGCGGGAGCCTACGGCAAACCCCTCCCTCCCCCCCCAACCCACCCAATGCCAAAAAAAAAATTTAGAGAAAGAGAGAGAGAGAGAGAAAGAGAGAGAGAGAGAGAGAGAGAGAGAGAGAGAGAGAGAGAGAGAGAGAGAGAGCGAAACCTAGGGGTAGAGGGGGTTAGATAAAGAGAGAGAGTGAGAGAGAGCTACTGCTGTGGAAAAAAAAAGTTAGTAAGAGAGAGAGACGTGGGGGAAATTTTCATGCCGGCTTGATCGTGAACCTCACCCCACAATTCTTGATTGAGTGTGGATGGTTTGTATGTTGCTGAGATAGTGATTAGAGAGTAAAAAGAGAGATGACACATGGAGTTATTATCGAAGTTCGGTCTTACGACCTACATCTCCGGGTAAGAGGTGCCACATGATTTGCACTATAATATATGCGAATGGGAGGGTGAGTGTTCTCTCGATAGGCCGAGAGAAGCTTCTTATAATAAGGTTGCACGAAATAACTAGAAGAGAACTAAAAGAGAGCTATGGCTCGTGAATCCCTTCATCTCTTGATCAACTCACCAACTAACCAACGCCTTTTCAGGATGCCATAGGGGTCCTTTTATAGCTGAAGTATATGCTGATATGACAGTAATGACATGGCGGTGCTGAGGTGGCACTAGTCCTGAGACTCCTTCTTGGGCCTTACTTGGGTCTCTGTCAGGCTCCAAATAAGGCCTGCTCGGTTTATGGGCCCTGTGGCAATGCTTCTTGGGCCTCGAGGCATCATTGGGGCCATTGTGCGGGCCCAAATGGCCCGGGTGCAGTCTTGAACAAAATTTGCACCCATGGTTAACCCCTCCCGGTAGGGCCAGGGTTATGTCGGTCGGCTAGGATCTCCTGGTACAAAAAAGATCTTGTTGTACGGTGTGGCTCGAGTTCAAACAGTCCCCAATGCTGCAGGGTAGATAGGCTCGGGCAAGTAAACCTATCAGTTTAGTCGCTGGTCGAGGCGGTAGACTTCCTGAACTTAGTTTTTTTAGCGAAATATAGCTCTGCTTCAGTGCGTCATACCTCATGAAGCACATTCCAGATGTTTTTTTGGCGATTTCTGGCTATGCTTCGGTGCGCAATACTTCGGCATGTGTGTTCCAGACTTAGTTTTTATGGTAAAGTCTGGCACCGCTTCGGTGCGCCATACTTCGGGATGTGCGTTCTAGACTTAGTTTTACTGGTGAAGTCTGGCCTTGCTTTAGTGCGCCATATTTCAGGATGCGCGTTCCAGACTTAGTTTTTCTGGTAAAGTCTAGCCCTACTCCGGTGCGCCATATTTCGGGATGCGTGTTCCATACTTAGTTTTTCTTGCGAAGTCTGGCTCTGCTTCGGTATGCCATACTTCGGGATACGTGTTCCAGACTTAGTTTTTCTAGCAAGTCTAGCCCTGCTTCCATGCTATATATTTCGGGATGCGTGTTCTAGATTTAGTTTTCTGATGAAGTCTGGCCCTACTTCGGTGCGCCATACTTCGGGATGCGCATTCCAGACTTAATTTTTCAGATGAAGTCTGGCCCTGCTTCGATGTGCCATACTTCAGGATGCGCGTTCCAGAACTAGTCTTTTTAGCGAAATCTGGTCCTGCTTTCAGTGCACTATACTTCAAAATGCGCGTTCCAGGCTTAGTTTTTCTAACGAAGTCAGGCTCTGCTTTGGTGCACCATACTTCGGGATGCACGTTCCAGACTTAGTTTTTCTGATGAAGTCTGGACTTACTTCGGTGCGCCATACTTCGGAATGTGCATTCCAGACTTATTTTTCTGGTGAAGTCTAGCACTACTTCAGTGCGCCAAACTTCGGGATGTGCATTCTAGACATAGTTTTTTGGCAAAGTTTGGTCCTTCTTCGGTGCGCTATACTTCTAGATGCGAATTCTAGATTTAATTTTTTTTTAGCAAAGTTTGGCCTTGCTTCGGTGCGCCATACTTCGGGATATGCATTCCAAACTTTGTTTTTTTGGTGAAGTATGTCTTTACTTCGGTGCACTATACTTCGGGATGCGCATTCCAGACTTTGTTTTTCTGGTAAAGTTTGGCCCTGCTTCTGTGCACCATACTTTGGGATGCACGTTCCAAACTTAGTTTCTCTAGCGAAGTCTGGCCCTGCTTCGGTGCGCCATACTTCAAAATGCGCATTCCAGATTTAGTTTTTCTGGCGTAGCCTAGCCCTGCATCGGTGCGCTATACTTCGAGATGTGTTTTCCAGACATAGTTTTTTCTAGCGAAGCCTGGCCCTGCTTCGGTGTGCTATACTTCGGGATACGCGTTCATGACTTAGTTTTTTTGGCAAAGTCTGGCCTTGCTTCCGTGCGCCATACTTCGGGATGCGCATTCAAGACTTAGTTCTTCTGGCAAAGTCCGGCCTTGCTTTGGTGCACCATGCTTCGGAATGCATATTCCAGACTTAGTTTTTCTGGTGAAGTCCGATCCTACTTCGGTGCGCTATACTTCGGGATGCACGTTCTAGACTTTGTTTTTCTGACGAAGTCTAGCTCTACTTCGGTGCGCCATACTTCAAAATGCACGTTCCAGACTTTGTTTTTTTTGGCGAAGTCTAGTCTTGCTTCGGTGCAGCATACTTCGGGATGCGTGTTCCATACTTAGTTTTTCTGGTGAAGTCTGGCCCTGCTTTAGTGTGCTATACTTTAGGATGCGTGTTTTAGAATTAGTTTTTCTGGCAAATCTAGCCCTGCTTCGGTGTGCTATACTTCGGGATATGCATTCTAGACTTAGTTTTTTTGGCGAAGTCTGGTCCTGCTTCGGTGCACCATACTTCGGGATGCATGTTATAGACTTAGTTTTTCTGATGAAGTCTGGCCCTATACGCTTTGGTACAATATACATCGGGATGCGTGTTCTAAACTTCGGGATGCGTGTACAAAGCCACGAGTTAGCCCCAAATCGTCTAGAGAGAAGGAGATCCTGAACTATTTGTATAATTTTCCCTCCCAAACATAGAAGACGCGTTTTAAAACTGTGCACCGCTACGAAATTCGTAAGAACTTCGTAGTTAAAGCGTGCTCGGGCGTGAGCAGTACTAGGATGGGTAACCTCCCTAGGAAGTTCTTATGCGGGCACGGGCAAAGCGAACAATATCTTGTGTATTTGGGGCGGATGTTACACTTTAACTGGCGGAATTGAAATCTTAGGTTGACCTTGGGTTGTCAGGAGTCTTTTTATTAGGCTTTAGCCTTGAAAGAGCGTAATCGATTTTGCTTCGAGCTTTTGACTTGAACGGGCGGAATTGAAGTATTCAGTTGACCTAGGTTGCTAGGAGCCTTTTTATCGAACTTTAGCCTTGAGAGGGCGTAGCCATGGGTGAATCTAATAGTTGGCTTGGCCCGGCTATAGCCCGGTCGAGTTTTGAGAAAAAATAACTCATATTATTAAGTACATGTCTCAGTCTGCCTTAACCCAGCGAGGCCCTTGGTCCTTCGCAATACGTACGTGAATCGCTATCGCCTATAAGTCCTCACGAAACGTGAATCGCAGTAAAAAACACTTAACCCCGCTATAGTTTACTTTGTTGCAAAACGCTCCCTAAAGTTTGAAAAGTTAGCACAATACTCCTTTTGTCAACTACTTAATATCTCTCATTTTGTAATTTTTATTTGACTTCAATGGGGGGCAAAATGTAGTTTTTTAACTACAGTGGGGTTAAATGTTTTTGAGTTAAAACTCTGGGGGGCAAAATGTAGTTTTTTAACTAAGGGGGGTTAAATGTTTTTGAGTTAAAACTTAGGGGGACAAAGTGTAATTAACTTTTTTTTTATATTAATATAATATATAGTACTGTCATATGTTTGCTTAAAAATTTTTGCTTAGTATTTCTTTATAAAGTAAAAGTTTTATTGTAAAAAATCCAGCCCAGCCCAAAAAAAATTTCTGGCTATGCCCCTGGGCGTAGCCGATTTTGCTTCGAGCTTCTGACTTGAACGGCGGGAATCGAAGTCTTAGGTTGACCTGGGTTTCTAGGAGCCTTTTTATCGGACTTTAGCCTCGAGAAGGTGTAGCCGATTTTACTTCGAGCTTCCGATTTGAACGACGCAGAATCGAAGCCTTAAGTTGACCTGGGTTGCCAAAAGTCTTTTTATCGGACTTTAGCCTCGTAAAGATGTAACCGATTTTGCTTCGAGCTTTCGATTTGAACGGACGGAATCGAAGTCTTAGGTTGACCTGGGTTGCCAGAAGTCTTTTTGTCAGACTTTAGCCTCGAGAGGGCGTAGCCGATTTTGCTTTGAGCTTCCGACTTGAACGGGCTGAATCGAAGTCTTAGGTTGACCTAGGTTACCAGGAGCCTTTTTATCAAACTTTAGCCTTGAATGGACATAACCGATTTTGCTACAAGCTTTTTCCTTGAATGAGCATAATCAAAGTTTTAGGTTAACCTGGATTGCTAGGAGTCTTTTTATCAGACTTTAGCATTGAATGGGCGTAGCCAATTTTGCTTCGAGCTTCTAATTTGAATGGGTAGAATCAAAGTACTAGGTTGACCTTGGTTGATATTAGCCTTTTTATCGGACTTTAGCTTTGAAAGGACGTAGCCGATTTTGCTTGAAGCTTCCAACTTGAACGGGTGGAATCGAAGTCATATATTGACTAGGGTTGCTATGAGCCTTTTTATCGGACTTTAGCCTTGAAAGGGCGTAACCGATTTTGCTATCACCGATGCCCTTCTCCTCCCTCTTCCTCCTTGTTCATCACTTCCTCGTGTCCTCTTTTTTGTCCTTCCTTACTACCATTGCCGAATTAGCACAAAAGATTAAGAGGAGGGAATAGGAGTAGGAACATAGGAGGGAGGAGGAGGGCAATGTCGAAGAGGAGTGATGAGGAGGTAGGAGGGTGGCAACAAAGGGGAGCAGCAAAGCAGGCCAGCTTAACATACCATAAGACCACTAAGGTGGTCGCCTAAGGCCACATATGAATACAAAGCCTCCAAGGCCCAAACACACTTATATAAACCAAGGCCCCAAACATTTACATAGCTAAGACCCAATATAAAAGGAGCCTAAGATCCATGATATAATTAAAACTTTCTTCTATATTGAAAGCATATTATTTAAACTAAGATATTGAATATAAAAACATCTTACTATAATCTTTATCTTAGAGTGTCTCCTAGGGACTCCTAGAACCATTCCCTATTCTAGGGAGCCATATGAGCCTTTCAACAAATAGGAAGCCACTTCTAAACCATCTTCAATGGAATCCTCAAGCCACACCCAATCCTATATATATTTTAAAAGAGTTTTCGATTTTTAAAATTTATTATTCAATTTTTAATTTTTTAAAAACACCATGGTATACCATGCAACATTTACCGTGTAGTGGGGCCCAATGATAGCGAACAAACTCCACTCGTTAGAAGTGGCGAGCGGACTACCGAACAATGAAAGATGGGAACTGTGTTAGGAGTCGGTTCGAGCTGTGTTTTTCTCCCCTTACTTGCCCCTCCAACGAAGGAGCGAAAGCAGTGCGTCCCCTGGAGATGCTCTTAGGTCTTATCCTGGATCGAGTCGACCCAATAGCTAGGGTTCGGATTAGGGCCGGTAATGGCCGGCCGGTGGTGGTTGGTCGGTGATGGCCACCGGCGATGAAGAGGGAGGAGAGATAGTGCTTGGTGCCAAGGTTTGGCTAACCAAGACAATGTAGCTTGATTTGCTCAAATTTTGGGCTTGGGCGTCAGGAATAGTAACATTAAATATATTGGTCAGAAAAATTAGAAACGGTCCGTGCGTGTGTCGCAACTACAAGATCTATTAAATGGTCGGACACGATTGGAGTTCAGGTCTTCTACAGTCGGTCTGCTTCGGTCGGTGGGCCCACACATGTCACAGCCACACGATAGCAGGTGATCGGAAAGTGAATCACTAGTATACGGCTATGATGCGTGTCGGGCCCACTGACCGAGCCCGACCGACTAGAGGAGATCCGGACTCACTCGACTAAAGGCCTTCGTGGGGACGCGACGATGCGGGCCCCGGTTTCCTCCTCGGCCCGGTTTCGACTTTAGATCCGAGTTCGGATCTCCTCCAGTCGGTCGGCACCGATTGGTGGGTACGATTCACTTTCGGGTTGCGGCCGTTGCCTGTCATCGTGCGGCTGTGATGCGCACGGGTCCATCGACTGGATCCGACCGACTGGAGAAGATCTGAACTCTTTGGACCCGGACAACCGACCCATACGTCCGAGCCACCTGTCGCTCTTAAGTCCCGATTTGTTCGACTCCCGTCAGTGCCGTCACCTCTCCGGTTGTTACAAAGATGGCACTGGCAGCAGCTAACAGCATTTATGCGGTGGATTTCCTTCTATCCAAAGAGATAACCCCTCATTTATTCCCTTCTTTAATCATGCTTAACCACGTTAAAGACAGATGGCGCGCGTTGGTTGGCCAACGTGTACTTCAAGAGTCGAGGGCGGGTAATAGCCGGTTACCTCCGGTCGACTCGTGGCCGGGGGGACCTGGAACCGTTTTTCGGGAAGAGGGTGGCGGTATCAAATCGCCGAAATATTTTAGTTATAATCCGCGGAATGGGCGTGGGTCTGTAACAAACAGGGTAAAGGGGATCCCAACATCCCCGACAAAATCGGGTCGAAGGGCAGTTTGGTCACCCTGTCAACAGATCCGATAGTGGTATTTTGCGTAATACTTTGATGAAGGCAGGGGCAGATATGATCCGACTCCCCCCGCGTTCGTTTCCGTGCCCGCTCACCGACCTCCCAAGACGGCACACTACCCCCTCTACCTCCGGCTCAGTATAAATCCCGAACAACCCCCAGCAGAGCTCACAGATGAGAGAGCGAGGCTAAACCCTGGAGACTAGCCCCCACTCCCTCCTCTTCTCACTGATCTCTAGCCCCCCGAAGCTCGCGAAACCCTAACCCTAGCTCTGATGGCGCCGCCACCGCCCGCGGCGAGGGAGCTCCGATCGATCGATCCGCAGATCTGGAAGGCCTGCGCCGGGACCGCCGTGACGATTCCCACCGTCGGATCGAGGGTCTACTACTTCCCCCAGGGCCACGCCGAGCAGGCGTCCTCCAAGCCCGACTTCTCCTCAGTCGACTGCAGCAGGTCCTACTTCTGCTGCCGCATCACCGCCGTCAGGTTCCTCGCCAACCAGGACACCGACGAGGTCTTCGCCAGGATCTCCCTCGAACCCGTCATCCCGCCGTTCTGCGGCCAGGTGACGCCGGAAACCCTCTCGCCTGAGGTGCCTGACGACCAACTCGTGGAGGCGTTCGGTAAGATCCTGACGCCCAGTGACGCCAACAACGGTGGCGGGTTCTCGGTGCCGAGGTTCTGCGCGGACTCGATCTTCCCACAGCTCGATTTCCTTGTTGATATCCCGGTGCAGACCATCTATGTCACCGACATGCAAGGGACAACCTGGGACTTCCGGCACATCTACCGTGGGACACCGCGTCGGCACCTCCTTACCACCGGCTGGAGCAAGTTCGTTAACACCAAGAAGCTCGTCGCCGGTGACTCAGTGATCTTCATTAAGAACCAGGCCGGCGAGATCTTCATCGGGATCCGGCGAGCTCGACGGTCTCGTGGCAGCACCCCGGAGTACTTGCGCTACGCTCCCCTGATCCCTCGTTCCGCAGAAGCTGGTGTGAAAAGTGTGGACAAGGTAGGCATTGGACAGGGGTTTTCGAGGAATGTGAAGGGCAGGGTTCCTCCGGAGTCTGTGGTGGAAGCGGTCAGGCTGGCGGGGATGAACCGCCCGTTTGAGGTTGTCTACTACCCCAGGGCCGGGTCACCGGACTTTGTGGTGGGAGCAAACATTGCGGAAGCAGCAATGCGGGTGTATTGGACTGCTGGTATGCGGGTTAAGATGTCGGTGGAAACAGAGGACTCCTCCAGAATGACATGGATCCAGGGAACTGCGTCTAGTTGGATGGTCCAGGATCCAGGTCTGTGGCCCGGGTCTCCATGGCGAATGCTTCAGGTATTCAATTCTAATTAACACCTCGAGCCCTTTCTTATACTGTCCAGTTTTTGTGGTTTGTACTATATGCGAAATCTTGTTTAATTTTGATTTCTTTGTTGTTGGTTTGTTCTTACTAATGAAGCTGATTGTAATATTTAAAAAATCTTGCCGACACCAGATGCTCTAGCTTTTTAGAAGTGGTCTGAATTGTTTGGATCTATAGTTCTGTTTTTTTCTTGTACTTGTTTTGTATCTGTATTTCCGGTGTTGATTGAGGGAAGACTTGGTTGTTTAGTTGGATTACTATGACTGTGTGTTTGTAATCGATAAAGATGGAAACTTGTGGTACATATTTCATATTTGAACTCTTTATGTTTTGTTTCTCAGGTAACGTTCGAAAATGGAATCTGTTTGTAACGTCATAACCATCTTATTTCTTGTTTCATTTATCAGACAATAATCTTTTGTTTGGTTTTCTTTATTTGTAAACGGAAGTTTCATAACCTCATTTTGAGATGTTGCATTTAGTATATATGCATATTGACCAGCCATCATCAGTCAAGCAGCTCCCCCCCCCCCCCCCCCCCCCCCCCCCCCTCTCTCTCTCTCTCACTCTCACTCTCACTCTCACTCTCACTCTCACTCTCACTCTCACTCTCACTCACTCACTCATAATCTTGTTGTCTATGCCTTGCGAAATGAACCAATTCCATTTTTTTCCCCTTCATAGTATGATATAATTGGTGGATTGGGCCTTCCATACTAGGAGTCTAAAGCTTATAATTGAAGTTGCTAATTTGGATTTAATTGGGATAGGATCATACAGGAATTTAGTAATTACAATCAATAGACAACTAAGAGATTGCAGCAAATTACTTACCATATCATAAAGAGTTCATATCAAAGAATTCATCGCAAAAAATGGAAGCTCATATTTATTTATTCCTTAAATGGAATTATTCTATTTAGTAAATAATGTTAATTTAGAAGGAGAGCAATTTGTTCATATCATATAGTCTTATCCCATCAAGTTGGGGTCAATTATAGAGCATAAATAAATTACGGTCTATAAAAAATCAACAAAAATTTTTGAGCCTCTAAAATTGGTTGTGCCGAGAACTTTGACCGAAGTAAGTTGGCAAGAAAATGACTTGCATTATCAATAAAATTAAAAGGCTAGGTGGCGAGTAGTGAAACCCTCTTTGTTGCTTACACTTTAAGCTCACGTTGTCATTCAATGAAGGAGCATTGTAATTAACACAACATATGTGGTATGTGCGATTAGGGTGTAGATCACATATAAGTAGTGTAGTCAAGGTGTCGTCTAGGCGTTTTGGAGCTCCAACCGCCTAGGTAGTGGCTAGGCGGGCGGTGGAGTCTAGGCGGTCGCCTAGCCCACCGTTGGGCTCCTAGGCGCCTACTTTTGTAATTGATTTTTTTTTTGTTATTTTAAAATTAGTCGGGTTCCAATTGAGTTTTCTTGGATCCCGTTTGATTTTATAGGTCCATGTTGCTTTATAGATGGCCAACACCATGCCATCATTACTCATTAGTGGGAAAAAAACTATTGTGTCCATGTTCTCAGGATTTAAAGAGGAAAAAATCGAAAGAGGCATATAAGGATTAATCATATAAGGACGATGATGTAGATGGTTAGGTGATTTAGATGAGTAATTTTAATTGTTTTTTTTTGGATACATGGTTGTGAAATGTTCCAAAAAATAATTGATTACCTTATATGATTATATTTATACTTATGATATTTGTTTGAATTTATGGCTATGATAGGATTATATTGCTCTTCCTGATATGTGATTAATATTTGCAATGTATAGTCATTGGTGTTGACGCGTGATTCATATTTGTTGCAATAATAATGATCTTGCAGCTTACCATACGCTCTGGATCATACCCATTATCAAATATTATTATTTCGACCATATCAATCTCTAGAAATTAAATTTTATTATGCATAAAACCACAAATTACTTATGTAAATATATTACTTATATTTATTTAATATATTTAATTTTTATTGTCTAGGCCTTGCCTGGGTTTTGCCTAGGCATCGCCTTGACGCCATAACTACACTGCATATAAGTCGAATGTGCGATTTGTGCAAGTTTTTTTTTTTTTTTTCAGAATCTTGTCAAAAATGGCAAAAGATTAAAGAAAAGACAGTAGGTAAAATGATAACTTAGTTTTACATATTTTATTGTGAATGGTATACGTAATCCATACAAATGATTCGACTAAAATGAAAAAAAGCCTATATATGAATTTTATTAAAATACAAGTATCCAAGTTTAGCAAACAATAAAATTGAATATTTTTCACTAGGAGTTGTCTTTAGTTTCTTCACATCACTATTATTAGAACCACTGGCGAGCCTGTCATTATGTGAGTCAGATTCTTTTATGTATTGCTCTTCCTCTATAGAATTCTCCTCTTGTCCTCATGAGCTCCTCCTCCAATTCTGCTGGTGCTGGCGTTTCTTCTATTTCTCAATGCCATGCCACCAATCTTTAATTCCCAGTTGCACATTGGTGTTACTTGATTTGGACCACTGCCACTCTTGCCTTGATTGTCGTTTTCTTTTATCTCAAGCTTGACCATCCTCTACCTCGTAGAACTGAATGAGATTATAGAATGCTGACTTTGCCTTTCTCTAAATGAGTGTAGGTCGTGGTTGTACTATATGAACACTAAGTCGTTGAACTTCTTTTTCTCCACGTGATTCAGCTTCTTCATATAGAGCTGTAAGGTAAACATTTCAGAATTAGAGTTCATTGCATTATCAAAGTGAAATTAGTGAATGTAAGGGTTAAGGGATGCGCGATCATTTACTATTTTTAATGTAACCCGGTTGCATTCGCAACTTGAAGTAGAGCAACCAGGCCAAGAATCCTCATGAACAGTCTTCTCAAGATTATATCCTTCTAACATGGTCCACATAGTACGATGCACGACATATACCTTAATAACCTTATATTAAGAATTATGGAGTAGAGGCTAGAAAGTAAATGAGAATTGAGTAAAAATCCAATATCAAATGAATACCATAATAAATTACATTTGGGGTTGTTTGTTTTTATATACTTCTACCAGATGATAATTTCTCTAGAGAACATCATTCCTTCTACGTTCTTGCACCAATCCAATGAAATAATATCCTGGCCCGTTCATCTGTTATCTAGAACCATCTTTTCTAAAACATCATGAAAACCAACAATATGTAGGACTTTGTTTTCCTTGTTAGCTTTGAAGGGCATACGGGGTTAAGTAAAAAGGAAGCAACATACATGGTGTTTCTTTTTTGACGATTTCTTAAACAAAATTTTAAATTTGCTCTCTACATAGACACTTGGCTTTTATCTTTCATTTAGTCTTATCCATTGGATCATAGATATGAACTATTAGTGGTTTTGAATTACCATCAATCAATCGCGCCCTATGCGTTGGCTATGTTTGGTAACCCAAAGTTGAGCACTGATGTTATAATTCCGTCATTAGAAGATTTGGATTCCGAGATTTTAATTCTGTCATTTTTTCACCAATAGCTTAGGAATTCGGGTCTGGAGTCCGTTTGCTAAGGGGATCCACATCATCTAAAGGGGCTGAATTAGAAGCTGATTGAAAGACGACTTTTTGATTCCAAAGGTGCAGGTCTTCGTGGAAAATATATAAGCCCTACTCGTATCATCCCATTCTCACTCATTTCCTCCTTCGTGCACAATGTGAAAAACACCCAACGGAGTGTGTGATATAGGAACGATCACGTGGTTGTTTGCTGCGGTGGCTCCGATGGAGGAGCACGCTGGGAGGGCGAAAGGTGGGGGGGTTTAGAGCAAACACATGGAATCTTGCTGCCTCCTTGCCTATAACTGATCGAGACTACTGGAGGAGTAGCACGCCATCGAGGCACATGAATTCTTCAATGGGAAGATCCAACATAAAACAAGCCGAAGGTTAGGATCTACTCCCCCACATTTGGTGGATTTTAGGCATGGTTTTATGGTTCATCGGAACCCGAACCAGTTCAGATTTGGCCGATCTTAATCGAATCATATGAATTGACCCAAATTCATATATTTTTTTTCTTATTTTTTTTCAAGCCACCCGGATCAATTCAGTTTTTGGCAAATCTGAATCAAATCAACCTAATCGAATATGAATTTATGTATTTTTCTGGATATTTTTTTGTCGGAATTGGAGCTGAACCTGAAATATTCAATTTTTGTTCGGTCCGAACTCGAATCCAAGCTCGAATTTTCAAATCTTGCTTCGATAGGGCAAAAAATTGTAGCATAAGGGTTGTATAGGGCCTAAGGTATCACCGAAGAGTGTGGCGGATGCGAGAGAGGATGGTGGGGAGTTTGGAGGGCTTTGCAATGGTGAAATCTTCTCGTGATTTGCATGGCTTGAGAGATTCGATAATGGAGATGATATGGGAGAGGGAGATTAGGCGGCCAGAGGAGCCGGAATAGCTGTTGGCGTGCTGCATGTCCTTGAACTCATTATGACATCCTCGTCAAGGTATTCCGGTAGCTTTGGTTCAATCTAAACTTGAAGAGGTTCACCTCCTATTGATGTGTGTTTGTGGAACTATAGCGTCCAAACAATATCCACAAATTTTTATTATATCCATCCTAAAATCCAATTAATTCAGGAAATCTCCATTACACCGGTAGAATCATGTTCTAAGTATACAAATGTTGCTTGATTAATGATGATGAAACCACCAATGCTTTGGATACATTGGAACTCAAAGGTGTTGAAGTTTGATCAGAGTGTTTAGCTTCCTATTCATAGTTTTTGTGCATGGTCTATTGAAGCATTAACATAGCACGGGGACACAACAAAACTTTTGAGCTTCTTAAATATCTATGGAAGTTGCCGGAGCGTCAAAAATACTAGCGCAAATAGAGTGCCTGTAGGGCGAAGTAAATTACATTTTAGGTATTTTTTTTTCACTTGTTACTATTTTTTCTTTTTTTTTAACGTTGTACCTAATGAATTGAATAGAATTTTGCTACTTGCTATCGTATGCTAAGATGCTGCCTAGATGGACATTTAAGAAATGATTACAGTTCGTCATGCATATTTTTCAGTGAGTGCGAACTTATTTGTTCTTTACTCAGAGATAGTAAGACCGTTAACACTTGTTATGCCGTAAATCCATCCCAAGAATTACCTCCCATCTTCTCTTGTGTCAGTATCTCCTATGCACATTCAAATACGTCAAGTTAAGAAAGTAGTTTTTATTAATTTAACTAAGGGAGGGTTTCTTTGCTTACTTATCTTTTGTTTGCATTTTTTCCATCAGGTCACCTGGGATGAGCCAGATATTTTGCAAAATCTAAAAAGTGTGAATCCTTGGCAAGTGGAGTTAATCCCTAGTACCACCCCTCATATACAAGCACCATATCCAAACATTAAGAAGTTAAAGTGTGCGCCATATTCTGAGTTGCCCAATGATGAAGAGCACAACATGTACTTTCCTATGACAGGATTTAAGAGTACAATGATGGGGAACATAGCTCCATCTCTGTTCAATTACAGTACATTTCCTGCTGGCATGCAGGGAGCCAGGCATGATTTAACCGTCGGATCCACTTTATCCAACTTAGTTTGTAGAAATATGCATCAATTGCACTCTGATAATCTCGGTGACAAGAAGGTGTCAAAAAAGTTGAACGATGTCTCCACAGATCTGAGAATTGGTAGTATATCACCAACAGAGAGTTCATTGCCTCAGGGCCAAGGCGGTAGCATCCAGTACTATGACACAGGGTTTTCAGGCACTGCAGTTCGCAATGCAAAGAGGAAAACTGGACGTTCTATTCAGTTGTTTGGTCAGATCATCCAGCTGAAGCAGACTTTTGATGGTGATGCTGATAGCTTCTTTCCCTACCGCCGAAAGCAATTGCTCAACAGCCTTGATGTTCAGAGAGCTTCAGCTTTAGAGAGTGCTCTGTAGAAGAGAAAGTACCTGCATATGCAACTTGCATCCTGTACAGGTATGAGCAGGTGAATTATACTCTATAAATATTTCTTCGTACTGTGACTACATTTCAGATTTTATGAATATGCAGATAGATGTATTTAAGATGCTGATAACTTCTTATTCGTGACTTGAAGAGCCTATCTCATGGCTAAGATTAAGATCTGATACTTGAGGATTCACTTCTATTAGGCGTAGCTGAACTATGTTTGCTTGCCCTTTTTTTTCTATTCTACTCCACAGTGCAAACAACTTCCTCTATGTACAGTTCAAGCGAGACCGAATGATTATTAGAGTGTGACTCTACTTGTATCGTATAATTACCAGGGATAAAAAATGCAATACTTCAAAGTATACTCCACACAGCAAACATCAACCCAAAAGTTGACTTAAGATTTGTCTTCTGCACTACGTCAATTGCCTTGGGTTACGTATACATTCACCTCTTCATACTTCCATGCTTAACATGATTTTTATGTGAATCCATTACTAGTCTATGATAGCTCCAAATCTGATACAGAACTAGATCTGATTGATGTAGAGATAACAATTGATCAAGCGATTAATATGCTCGGATACCAATCTACCGGTGAAAGGATCCAATTGAGATGGATCAACATAAAAGACAACCAAAAAGAGAAGATTGTGGAATAAAGAGTTAGTTTCAATGTATGGGCTTAAATTTGATGAAATTCAACAATTAATGACTGTTGGATATCAATAAAAAACTAAACCCAAAGTTGAACACACACACACACACAAATATATATATATATATATATATATATATATATATATATATATATATATATATATATATATATATATATATATATATATATATATATATATAGGGGCGTGCTTCAATGTGGTTTGCGGTCCGCATCCGCAGCCGTCCGATGCACGCGGCGCGGTGCGGTGCACCGCATCGGACGGCTGCGGGTGCGGACCGCACGGACCGCATTTAAGCATTTATATATATATATATATATATATATATATATATATATATATATATATATATATATATATATATATATTCATTCTATTTGTAATCTCTTGCCAATGAATCGGAAACCTATTAGGATTCGATAATAAATGATTGCTGGTTATCAATAATAAATTAAACCCAAAATTGTATTTGCATATTTATAATTATCTTCTATCTGTAATCTCCAATACATGATTTGCGGAAACCTACTAGGGTTCAAACTCTAAATCATAGGAACCTGAAATGAAGCAAAATTGGTCTCGTGGACCAATCTGATCCTTCTTCTTTTTTTTGAGCTTAATTTCTGATTTTTAGACTCTCTATTTGTTTCCAGATTCTCAGATATCTTTCTGGCTTCTTTTATGCACATGGAATTCCAGCAAAAGAGTAAAAAAAAATCTTGTTTAGGAACCTTAATAGCTTCAAAGTTTGAACACTTATTCTTAGAAGAGGAATCATACTCTTATTTTAATTTAAAATTAGCTCCTTATTTGGGGATTTTAAAACCACAGTAGTGTAGCTGGACTCATTCTCACCTGGGGGAGGAGTCACGCGACTCATACTTGCTATATACAAGTTCATGAAAGGAGGCCATAAACTCCCTCTCCTCCCGGGAAACAGGGTCTTGCCATATCTCATCTCCTAAACATATGGGCTGGTATTCCCTTTTTTGTTGGAGGTTGTTAGCTCCGAAAAATAAATATATTACCCCTAAAACATCAGAAAGAGATCCGGTTGGGTTTATAAATATTTGCCTAATTTCTTTAAAGAGAGTGAAACTTTTGTAATCAAGTCCCTACGTTTTCCAAATTAAAACAAGTTCCCTACTTGTTGGAAGTAAATCTAATAAATATCTAAATATCAAACTAAAATATAAAATAGTAGAAACAATGACCCTATAACTGATGAATTGAATCGGTCCCAAGGTGCTCCTGCATCCTGCATCAATCTCCTTAGTTTGAAAGATTTTTCAAATTCATCAAGAAGATCTGGATGAAGGTCTTGATTCTGAATCGATTGATTATGTAGGACGTTGTTGATCTTTCGTATGGTTGCATCCCTCTACAATCCAGGTTTTTCGTCTCATTCCTCAACTCTGTGATCAAAGACATATCAGTTTTACTTATTTGTTCGGCATGTCCCAACATCAGATAAAACCCAGAACATGTCATTGACATTAAAATTTCTGGTTTGAATAGGATCCCGTCGTTACATGAACCAGCGATTGCTGTTGAATACACTTGATAAAATTTTTAATTGAAATCCTGTGAATGTGAATCGCTGAATTTGCATTTAAATAAACGACAATCCCTAATCCTCTTGGAAGTCCGTACTTCCCAAACAATCCATTGTTTTAATTAATTATAGGTGTGAACCTGTAGGACTACAGTTTTTAGACGGTGGTCTGGTATAATATTATCACTGAATCTAAATTTCTGAACCATGTTCATCCCTACTATTTT
Source organism: Chamaelirium japonicum (assembly GCA_947650365.1). NCBI lineage: Eukaryota > Viridiplantae > Streptophyta > Magnoliopsida > Liliales > Melanthiaceae > Chamaelirium > Chamaelirium japonicum. The sequence continues at coordinate 38,286,013 of OX393556.1, forward strand.
GTTATTTAAACTTATTAAGTGCAATTAATATTGGTGACCTCTAAAATTTGTATCTTTTCATATTAGTCCTGCATTACAAGTGTAAGTGTGTGTGTGTGTGTGTGTGTAGAGAATTGCTTAGGTGCGGTCTGCGGTCTGTGTGGTCCGCGGTCTGCAGCCGTTCGATGCACCCGCCACGTGCATCGGATGCACGGAGTGGTGCATTGGACGGCTGCGGACCGCATGGACTGCAGACCGCACCTAAGCATCTATCTTTCTCTCTCTCTCTCTCTCTCTCTCTCTCTCTCTATATATATATATATATATATATATATATATATATATATATATATATATATATATAAAAGATAACGACAATTGTGTTAACACCAATGTCTAAAGCATAGGAGTCAGCATGTAGGGGTTTGCAAACTAGATCGCTCACACAGACTCTAACCTAGACTGCCCAAACAACTCTACTCAAACTTTGAGTCTTCAAATTGAAAGTGCTTATGAATCCAAATTGGACTTTCTTCATCATGTTCGATTGCGTAAAGGATACCCAGAAGACATCAAACACATAGCTTGTACTACATCTATGAAGCACGGGTACGGGTACCGGTACGATACGGGTACGCTGATACGGCAAAATCTTAAAAAACTAGGGTACGGGTACGGCAAGGTATATATATATATATATATATATATATATATATATATATATATATATATATATATATATACTTTTAGTATAATATCTTTATAGATATGAATCAGATCCAAATGCAACCATAATTTCTTTATCATTAAAGCTCTAGCTTCAAAGTTCCAAAACCATAAAAGCAAGATTATTCGATGCGAGCCATACGACGATATGGTAATGCATTCATGCAAGAAATACATTGTAATCTCATGTATAGTAATTTTTAAGCATGAGCTATATGACGATACGGTCGATTACATTAGAACCAAACCAAGCAAAGTAGCAATACAAAACAAAATGCATAGCAAAGTTCATTCTCATCATCATCTCCGAATAGCATGACCTCCAAGTCGGGCTAATCAAATGATAGATTTGCAATTTCAAGTAAATCGGCACCCTCCAAAGACTGTCTGCCGTACCGGAGCCGTACCGAAGACTGTCTGCTGTACCGGAGCCGTACCAAAGCCGTACCGAAGACTGTTTGCCGTACCGGGTACGGATTGTGCCATTCCCGTACCCGTACCCGGTACTGGTACGGTATCTGTTCGGAGTACCCGTGCTTCATAGTAACTACATGCACAGCTGGCGGACCTCCTTGACAAGTGAGGTGCTCTTTTTCTTCATTGCTGTTAACTAGGCTAACTAGCTTATCTTCATCTTCTTCTTCCTCTTGTATACCTGTTTGAGCTCTTTGGACGCATCTACATCATTGATAAGAAATAAGCAACCTTGAGGAGAATATGTTAGTCGAAAAATTGACTTATTAGGGCAGATTGGGTCATCGATCTGCTAAATATAACATGCCCCTTTGCAGAATATTTGGTCTATTGTTTTCTTATGGGAAGTGGGGGAACACCAACACCGATACAAAAAAGTGGGGAGACTCTGAAAGGGATGAGTTGCCAAAGAGGAAAAAATAAATTTGACAAGTCTTGTTGAAAAATGGCTTCAGTGGTTTTAGGGATGACTTTATTTGGCAATAGGAGTATACCTTGAAAATCTGTGACTAGGGGATAAAAACAATCAATTCAAAAGGAGAAAACCAAGTGGCTTGGACAATATCACCTTTTCATTTCATGGCTGACATTGATGGTTTCCAGTGAAAGTAGATGTACTGTAGGTATGATTCCAAGGACCGATAATACGCTGAACTAATTTAGTTGCATCTCTTTTGTGCATGTCTTATGTTGAGATCATCGGAGGCCTTCCTCTAAAGGCATCTATTATAAAGTTCGTGATAATCTTAAGTATATTTGGTGCATAATGCTCTGACCCCCCCCCCCCCTAGGTGAGCGTGCTAACACACACATGACCCCACTCACGCACACACTTTTGAGTCTTCTGACGTCCAAATGGTCCTTGCGAAGGAGTATTGGAGTGGCTTTTGAAGAGGTATGCCAGAAGAAAACTTCAAATAGACTATGGCGATGGTTTCATATTATCTAATACTATATTCCGAGAATAGCCCCATGTGAATTTACCCACCTTTACTCACTCTCTTGTCCTGGATGATCATTTATTCTGCCTGGTTAACCATCATTAGTCTTTATAAATGAATTTTTCGTCGCATCTTTCCCACATCCCGCAAGTTTTATATATAAGTGTTCATTTCTTATTGGAGTTTAGTTTCCAATTAGCTTTACTCATCGGAGTTGTTCTTCAGTATCTTCTGATTCTTCACCCTACAAGGAGATGCTTTTTTTTTCTTTCTCCAACTTCTTTAAAAGTTCAAAAAGGACGAGAAAGGAATGGCTCCTAATGAAGCCCCTCTGTGACGTGTGGATCCTTGTCTGAATACGCGCGCTCATCCCTTTGCTAACATGAAGAGGGAGGACAAAATTTCCCGATGAATAATTTCAGCCTTTTTCTTGTGCCATTATCCGATTCTAATTTCCTTACATATGTTCTTTATAAAGTTATCCCCTACCTTCATGTGCTACAATGTTTCGGAACTTTCAAACGGTAGAATCCAGCCCTAATTCCCCAAATTATATCTATCTCTGCTCTGGTGGCAAGGGCTTGTAAATCAACGGCAAAAATAAGAATATTGGCAGTAATTTCCCGATTCCTTTTTCTTTTTAAAAATGTTTGTAGAATATTGCTTTATTAATCTCTACATGGCGGGCTGATCTTGTTCTTTTGCAGATGGACGTGTCGAAGAACAGGTGGAGGTTGGGCCGTAGCATCTAACTAGAGTTGTAGTAGTAGTAGTAGTAGTAATAATAATAAGTAGCAGTAGTACATCCTTCTGTTGCTAGGTTAACTGAATGAACCTTCAAGGTTCTCTTGTTCTGTTGTGTGTCGTCGATCGTCATGTTGTTGGAACGGTAAATGGGGGTTTAGTTGGCATTCTAATGTCCGTTTGTGTGATGATCTAAGTTGCTTGACATTTTTTCGCTGCTTGTTTGGAGGATGAATTCTGTGTGTTTATCTAGATTTTTTCTTTAATCGTTTATCCTCTGCGGTTAAAAACGTTTTTACTGTGGGGTGGTTAAAAAAAAAAATCTGGGCATTTGCCTCAGCTTTTGTGGTATGTTTTGATCATTGGACTATCTTGTGCCTGCACACTAACAGGTGAGGTACTGATCACTTTGGTTCCTTACAACTAAGAAAATTATTTATGGATTTATTTATTTGCAAGTTGAGAATTAACAATGGAGATTTTTGGGGTTCCACTTTGAACCCATCTCCACCATCCATCTCATTTTCCTTGCATCTTAGCGGGGATGAACCCTAGCTGGACGCCTGAGATCCTCCATAGGGAATTTTCCTGGATTATAACTTCTTACCATTTATAAATAATTATTAGTAATTGAATGTTAGTAAATTTTTTTTTTAAAATTACTATTAGTTAATCGTCTGAGTTTTTATGACATGTCGACACAAATAGATTGTCTTCATCAGCTTGATGTGGGCTGTGCTAGTAGACATAAGGGCAATAATAGCCACTAAAAGACATGTAACCAAACGTACCGGTGTCAGCCTGCTGACTCGAATAAAGTGTACCTGTTTGATGTGGATTAGTGTCGGTAGGATTAGCACTGCAACTTGGGTGGGTTGGGAGCTCAACCCGAGCTCAACCCATGGTGTTGAATTCCCAACTCAACCCAACCCAACCCGAGGTCGGGTTGGAGTTGGCTACCCAAGCCCAACCCGAGTTCAACACTTAGAACTTGGGAGATTGGGTTGCCCGTGTTTTATATGTGGGTCGGATTGGAAGGTTGGATCAGGTTCCATACAAAGTAGTTTTGGATTTTAAAAATGTTAGGAGATTAAAGCAAGCTCCAAAAACTATCAATATAAGAAATAAACTAAAAAAAAGGAGATCGTCAACAGATTCAAAAACAAAAGGTGAAACAAAAGAAGTTAAAGTTCCAAGTTGTCTATGCCCAACCCGAATTCAAAATAGGGGTTGGATTGGGTCGGGTTGCCCGATACCCTTGCCCATGCCCAATCCGAATTCAAGTCGGGTAGAGTGTTTTGAACCCAAGCCCGACCCGGAAAGGCAAAATCTCAATCCAGACCAACAAAAAATTGGGTTGGGCTCGGGTTGGCCCGCCCAAGTTGCAGCCCTAGGTAGGACACCACCAACCGACATAAAGAGGGAAATGCAGGTTTGTAAGCCAGGCCAATGGCTTGAGCCTCATGGAAAGCAAATGGAAGCGCACCATGAGCTAGCCAAGGACTAAATGTTCGGGTTCGAGAAGGTCAGCATCTACTTCTTGTCTAGGATTGAGAACAGGCAGGCCGACGCACTGGCAAACGTGGCTTTCGTACTGGGGGCTCAAAGATGAGAAAACTGACTATTGAAGTTCAAGACATCCCAAGTTCCGAACTTGAGGTTGTTTCCATTTGCACCAGCATGGATCAACAAGATGGAGCGATTCCCGCTGGAGACCCAGGACCTGATCGATCCCGATTCGCCGTATTCGGAGGTTCCTCGAGGAAGAAAGGGCGTACGAGGCACAGAAGGTCTAGTGGTGAGCACCAAGGTTCAGGCCCGAAGAGGGTGCACAAGGGAGAGTGCAGGAACCACCTCGGGTGGCTGTCTACTACCTCGCGAGGACAACCGAGCAGGCTATTACTGGCCTTGACTAGAAGAAGAAGCAGTTGACTACACGAGAACGTGTCAGCAATGCCAGCGACATGGTCCTGCTATCCTTGCTCCCGCGAAGGAGTTACAGTCATCGCTGCCCACGACCGTTCCACAATTTGCCGTATGATTCCACGAATTTTATTTTTCATCTGAAACCACGTGGCATTACCTGTTCCAATACTACGCCACGTGGTATCAAAGGTCTCTGCTTTTATATATTAGGGGGCCCGGGAAGTTCAACTCGAGTTCACCATTCAAATGGTGAACTTGAATGGAGAAGCTACCACATGTCTTTTGAAAGTCAATAATTACGGCTGGGGATATTATTTATATATACACATATATGAGGATTTATGTAAATATATATACTCAGCCACAATTGTTGACTTTCTTAGGACACGTGGATCATCTTCACATTCGAGTTCACCATTTAAATGTTGAACTCGATTTCACCAAACTCATTCCCATATATTAGTATAGATAACACAATTTAAACATATTTCTATGGACGACATAGATGAGCGGAAGGCTTACCCCATTCTGCTTCGCCAAACATCGAGTGCTGCACGCACGTCAGAGGTCCGCTTTGAGCTGCAACTCGAGCAGTTTCAGGAATCAACCCAGGCCCAACCCGAGTAGTTGAACACTCTATTCAAGCCCAACCCAACCAGAGATCGAGTTGAACTTCCATAGCCCAAGCCAAACCCAAGGTCAGATTGGTTGGGTTGTGTGGGCTGGTTGGCCCATTTCAATATAGCAAAGGAGAAGAAAAAAATCAATATACATCAATCTCTTTGCAACAATGCAACACATAAAGCACCCATTTGTATTCTTATACGGGTGATGTTTTATCGGTGGATGGATAAATGTTCATCCAATAGTGACCATTAGAAGCAGGTTAAATGGCCATCAAAGTTTCACCACAGTGCGCTCGCAACTTGTATTGGGTTGCCCAAAGTCTCTGCCCAAGCCTAACATGAATAGAGGTCATGTTGGGGTTTTTCAACCCAAGTCCAACCCATACATTTGAATTCCCAATCCAAGCCTGCCCAAACTTGGGTTGGTTCGGGTTGGCTCGCCCAAGTTGCAGCCCTTGGCCCGCTTAGGTTAAAACAACGGCTGTAGGGCAATTGCTAAGCCAAACAAAGCTTAAAATCAGTTACCCCAAATTAGTATGGTTCCCTATGTGATTGAGACATTTTACTCATACCCCAAATTTTTAAAAAAGATCATGTCTTTTATCGAAAAATTTTATTCGTACCCCAAAAATATTTAATTAAACCCCATTTTTAACAAATTTATACACACCTTGTTTTCTTTTATCATACCCCATTTCTATCCCAAAACTACCCTTCCCTCTTACACCCCACCTTAAATACACCCCAATTAAATGGCCCGTCCCACCTTGACTATACCCCAATTAAACACCCACCCTCAAAAATATATTCCAATTATACACCCTCTTGAACACACCCCATTCTTAAATACATCCGGTGAGGGTGTCGACTCCTCTTCTTTTTTCATTGGTAGAGAGGTTACATCTCCTATGAAGAAATCCGATCAGGAGAATTGGGTTGGGTTCGTCGAGCCCCGTTGTCGTTGCCAATGACGATGACGCCATAGCCACCGTCACTATTTGCTTCTCAAAAAGACATTCACAGGGTTTTGTATTTAAGTTAGGTTTTAATTGGGATGTGAGGCACAAGAAAAGGGTAGAAGAGGTATTTAAAAAACTATGAGTAAGTTATTGTGAAACGAATGGGAGACAGGGTGTAAAACTTCTCTTTTTATTGGTTTCTAAATCTGTTAAAATGGAAACTATAGCTTTATGTATACCCCACAGTCTTTATCAAAACTTAGTACATACAATTGAAAGAGGAGTCTATGGCCTCGTATGTTTGGCACCAACCACCTCCAACTAGTAGCCTCACCGATGAGAAAGAGTGGGGTATTCCATAGGAATGTGGGCTTATGATTTAATTGGGTGTAATCAAGGAGCAAGAGTATTTTAAGGATAAGAGTAGGGTATGATCCAAAAATAATCATGTGTATTTAAGTTTGATGAGAAACGAGGGCTAATTACAAACACTTGGGGTATGCATAAAGTTTGGGGGATTTAGTGATAGGTCCATGACAAGATAACGGTTTATTGAAGAGGATAGACAATAAGATGGTTTTACACCAACCCCCTCCCGAAAAAGTAGCAATTAAAACAAGTCCTTTCACTGATTTTTCTCCCCTTTAAATGATAAAAATGCCCCTTTAGAGCAAGTTCTTTTGTCCTTATCGCCACAGTAATTCGTAGATTGTTGCTATAGTGATTTCACTGTATCAAAAAAAAAAAAAAAAACCCAGCAAGATTTCACAAAAAAGCTACAAATGATTTTCTTTGTAACAAAAGTGTAACAATCTACGTAGATTGTTACTCCACACATATTATTACTCAATGTGCAAAGATTCTCTTTTGCTGCTATAGCAAAAAAAAAATGGTGAGATTTTATAAAAAAATTGTTATAGTGATTTTATTGTAGCAAAAGAGTAACAATCTGTATTTTACAAAAAAATTGTTATAGTGATTTTATTGTAGCAAAAGAGTAACAATCTGTATTTTATAAAAAAATTGTTTTAGTGATTTTATTATAGCAAAAGAGTAACAATATGTGTAGATTATTATTCCACAAAGATTGTTACTCAATATGCACAAATTGTTACTTCACAAAAATTGTTACTCAATATGTGCAGATTGTTGCTCTTTTGCTACATTGATTTATTGTAGTATTTTTTTTTTCGACAAAATTTTATAAAAAAAAATTGCTACAGTGATTTCATTGTAGTAAAAGAGTAACAATATGCGTAGATTGTTATTCTTTTTATTATAGTAATTCATGTCCAAACGTAATTGGTGCTCTATTGTACCCCTGCACATAGGGGTAAAATCGGTATTGTTGAAATGGGAGGAGGACCTAATGCTAAAACAACTCTTTGTCCGTCTTTATGACTAAAAACCATCTGTGAGAAGGACCTAGAACTATCCTGAAAATTGTTGACAAAACAGTTGTACCTCCAACGAAAAATGCTATTTAAACATACAAGGGGACATAATTCGGACATTCCACGGAGGAGGGCGGCCGATACACTGAGCGCTGGCTCCTCCGCTGTATGTCTAAAGTATGTCCCCTTGTATGTATAAATAGCTCCTTATAAAAACCCCGACAACAGCCGCAGCAGAGACTGTGGTATCGGAAGGGACGGAGGTCCACGAACGGGTCGAGCTCAATGGCCACATGCTTGTCCCACCACCCTCTCTGCGTCTCCCCTCTCCCTCGCCCTCGCCCTCGCCCAATCGCAGCTCCTAGCCCCTCCCGATCTCTTAAAACCCTAACCCTAGTGCTCCCTCCCGTCCGCCGAAACCCTAGCGCCAAATCCCGCCCTGCGCCCGGAACCCTCTCCTCCTCCTCCCAAGCGCCCCGCAGAACCGTCAAGGCATCTTCAAAACTCGCAGAAAGCGATCCAAAGGCGCGTGTGTTCTAATCTCCTCACTTTTTTTTTTACTGATTTATCCTCCGATCCCTACTCATTATCCTGTAGGTTGTTGTCTGCAATTGTGTACCGATCTCTTTAATTTTCATTCCTAACGTATTCTGGTTCATCTATTTTATTTATGTACGAGCAAGCAAATTTCGCAGTATAGTATCTCATGAAGGCGAAGAGTTAGAAAGAAGTTAGCTTTCTTGAGGAACTGGGATATAGAATTGGGAGATTGCCTTTAGAGTTCTTGGTGACTTTCGGAACGGTGAGGAAGAACGCAATTAGGGCGAACAAACCTTCTTGGTGAGGTTCAAGCTTGTCGTTGGTGATCACAAGTCTTTCCTTGAGGACTCATAGGTGGAGCCAACTAAGGCCCAGTGGGGGCACCTGCTCCCACTAGGATTTGAAATGTTAAAGGTCAATTACCCTTTGCCCCCCTAAAGTTTAGCTTAAAAATTTTTAACCCCCTTGTAGTTAATTTTTTTCCAAACCGCTTCCCAAAGTTTGAAATATTAGCACATTACCCATTTTGTCAACTACTTAATTTTCTCATTTGGTACCACTAAAAAAAAAACCCTCATTTGGTAATGTTTATCTGATCAAAAACTGAATTGAAGGGTGAAATATGTAGTTTTTTAAACTATAAAGGGGTTAAGTTTTTTTGAGCTATACTTTAGGGGGCAATGTGTAATTTAACAAAATTTTATACCCCTTAGAGGCATGTGTTAGTCTAGCCCTAAGGAACCCCCACCGCACTAAAATCTAAAGCGAAGAATGGCCGCCAAATACAATTAGTGCATCTGAAGAAAAAAACAACTCATCTCCAATAACCAACCTCGACAACGACCTTGAAGTGCTTGTTGCTCACAAGTTGCAGCCTCGCAGGGGTCACACCGGCGCACCACACGGTCTGCTACTTTGCTAGACCGACTCCTGAGCATCGATTACTCCTGCTTGACTGCATCCAGTGTCCCTTAAAACAATAGCTTGTGAAGTTCTACCCACGATTGCACTATCATGAAAAGAGAACTTTTAGGGTTTTAAATTTTCTTGCCCCCACTAGAGTAAAATCCTGGCTCCGCCACGAGGGGTTATTATAGCCTAGTCTTTCTAAGGTTGCAATCAATGAGAGGCCGATCGATCGGTCTAATAATGTTTAAGAATTGTTTTCTTAGAAGCGTAGTCCCTATACTTAGAAATAGATCTTAAGGATTTGGTGGTGTGCAGCCAAGTGCCTTCTGCGTTATTGAAGAATGCCAAGATTAACGTAACAAGTGAGGGTTGTGGGGATTAGAGAATTTGGAGAAAGGGTCATGTTTTCTTGAGGGGTTATTATAGCCTAGTCTTTCTAAGGTTGCAATCAATGAGAGGCCGATCGATCGGTCTAATAATGTTTTAAGAATTGTTTTCTTTGAAGCGTAGTCCCTATATTTAGAAATAGATCTTAAGGATTTGGTGGTGTGCCGCCAAGTGCCTTCTGCGTTACTGAAGAATGCCAAGATTAACGTAACAAGTGAGGGTTGTGGGGATTAGAGAATTTGGAGAAAGGGTCATGTTTGACGTGAGATCATTCTATTGCTTCCTTGATAAATTATTCGATAGTGACAATAGTGATTTCAAGCCAACAATACTCCATTGAAGATTAGTGCTTTTATTTGTGCTCAGCTCTGTTCACCACCCACATAGTATGGGATACCGAAGTTTCTTTTACCGAAACTTGAATGGAGATTGGATGAGCGATCATGGTTTTTATAACTACAACACAAATTTTACATATTCCTTAATTGACTGTATGGCTGTCCGTACTCCAAAATGGGTGGGGGAGCCACACCCACTTAATAGAGCCATGAGATTTGGGCACTTTTTGGGAGCTCTAGTCGAACCAGTAAAAAACTAAAAACAATGATATAAAGGCTTGTCCGGAACATCCCCCTGAGTGGGCTTGAGGGAAACGTAGCTTTCATCATGGCTTTTTTGCATTTAATTTGAGATGGGTTAAGACTGCATTAGCTTCTTAGAGTCACGATCTTGTTTTGTTGGTAGTAGACCTCTCCTTCACAAGTGGGAGGAGATGTCCTTTTCATAGGATAATATTTGCACAAAACTCCCAAGACTAGAGGGCGGTTGCCGCTTTCAAGCCTGCAAACCAAGGGCAACATTCCCCCCAACTGAAGAAAGAAAGAGTAAGGAGAAGATGAATGCAAGAGATATAAAGGTCTATTGACCCCATCCTTCCTCCATACTCATAGTTACGAACGAGTGGAGTATCTCAATGCGAGTTGTGTGTGGAGTTTCTCTTAAATAGTGAAATAGAAATAATAACATTTTGTTTTCGAGTTCCCTTTCCTTTGGTAGGCCTAATGCTGCCGTAGTTCTCCATAGATGGTTGAAGGGGAAGTGGTGGTCTCTTGGGAGAAGCTCGCCAACTTAATTTACTGAGAGAAGAGGGGGCACTTGCCAAATCGGGGACGTAAATGCATGTTTAGTAGTTAGAAACAAATCGAAGGGACTTGAACCTCAAACAATATCTGCAAGATAGTAACTCACTTTGGTGAAACATATAATACTTGGTGCTATTCCTATCCAAAAATCGATGGAACTAGAGCCTCAAACAATGTATTGATCTTGTAATTCTGATATGATGTGGAAGAAGAAGAATCATGCTCAAAAAGGCATAATCAACTCGCATACTAACATGACACAACAAAACCCTCGAGAAGAGCTCTTAAGTCAAATAATTGGGCAGAAAACTTGGAAGAGAGCTTGATACTAAATAACGTAACAAAGCCTCAAGAGATTTGAGTTCTCTGATATTGTATAATTTAGCGTAATCCTCAAGAGAGCTCTAATATTAAATATGATAAAGGAGGAACTTTACACAAATGAACAAGGGGAAGTATGGAGAGAAGTGGAGCGGGGGAGAGGGAAGAAGATAACTTGCAACCAAAGCTTGAACACAAAATCAAATTATTTCATCTACGTCAACTCAGCCAAAAACTTTGAACCCTTGCTCTTTATAGAGAACGCCAAGGAAGAAAATATTAAAGACCTTAACAAATATTGACTATTGATCAAAACCAAGGTTTGTAGTTTCGGTTTCAATTTCGGTCCGCCCACCGAGGATCGGTTTCGGTCCGTTTCAGAGTTTCGGATCGGACTTTCGGTGGTTTCGGTTTCGTTTTTTAAATTTAAAATAATTACAAAATATAAAATAATATAAAATAATTACATCGGTACCCACTTCATAGTAGTATTGTTTCAGAAGAGCGTGGCTTTTGCTTTACCCCTAGTTTTTGTCAAAAAGTTGAAAAATCGTGATTATGAATTTTGGCTAAGTCTGGAGAAAAAAAAATTTATTGTGAAAGAATTTTTTAATAGATTCAAAATATTTTACTAGACTTTGGGTTTTTAAGTTGATCTTATACTTCTAGATTTCTGAGATTTTTTCCGGTCCAAAATACTGTAGTTTTTTTTTGACTGAATTTTTTTTAGCCAAAAGCTGGAAAGTCTGATTTTGTATAGAAACTGAAAAATTACATTTTTATTCCTTTGGATTTTGCTTGTTTTGATATTTTTATTAAATCCAAATTGGGGGGGGGGGGGGGTATTTGCTTATTTACATAAAATAACTTAAATTAAATGGAGAACATAAAGATTATTTACTTAAATATTTTTTATGTAAATATGTCTGTCAAGGTGTCATGCTGAAATACACCTTATCCTGAACCCAGTCCTACTTTTATTGAGTGCTGAGTACCGAAACCCGAAACTGGAGGATTCGGGACCGGTTCCGACCGAAACCGATACGAAATGGCCGAAACGGATCGGTTTTGACCGAAACTCGAAACTTTGATCAAAACCCACTTAATCCTCACCTTTCATGTTCTTACTCAACCTTGATACACTCGTGGCTTATAAGTTATAACTTATTAGGTTCCCATGGTAAAAGGTCTCAAAACATGCTCATAGTTGACTTTGGCATGTGCTCTATTAGTGACTACTTCTACTTGTGGGTAAGCCAATTTACGAGCTCCCTTGGTCGGACTGTATATTTGTCGGTTATGTATTGTACTAAGTTACTAACTAGCCTTTGATTTGAATGCGTGGGTTATAAGTTATAAGTTATAACGGACATTTGTTTTGTGTGATCTTGGATGTGTTGGGATGGTTTAATGTCGAACACATCCAATGATGTCCCACTTGAAAATTATTTATAAATTATATTTGGTAATGTTTTATGTTTATTTTATTGTTGAAGGCGTGCTACATCACACAAACAGAGATATGGGAAGAAAAGAGTCTGTAACTTTCTATTGGTGGTAGTGACGGAGAATAGTTTATCATATTCATATATGAGTGTCGGTTCAGGGTTTTTATCGCTCAAACCTATGAGATAAATATCTAGGGGGGCTTAGTGAGCCATCTCTGACAAGGTGACTGATTAAGCTCAAGGCCTCTGAAAACCTGTGGACGAAAATACCCACTACTGCATTTTAAATTTTCTTTGCAATGCCACCGAACCAGTGAACACCAACCAGGCCAGATCGGTCCGCTTCCGCTGCTCGCCACCACTGAACCCCACCTCATCCCTCACTGGCGGTGGCTGCCGTTGGGCTGGGGTACGATGCACCGATCGATGATGGTTGCCGTCGGGGTGGGGTGCGGTGCAACAGTCAGAGCCCCACCTCCTCCCTCCTCACAGGAGGGCTATCGTCGAGGTGGGGTGCGATGTACGGTCTGCGGTGGCTGCCGTCGGGATGGGGTGCGATGCACGGTCGATGATGGCTGTCGTCGGAGTGGGGTGCGATGCACCATCTAAAGCCCCATCTCCACCCTCCTCACCGGCGGTGGTCGCGTCGAGAGAGATGGGAGAAGAGAGCAGGGAAATGGTAATTTCGGGTTTATTGAAAAAGACAGGGACCTTAGGCTAAAAGAAACTTTAGGGGGTCCTGTTCACGGGATAGATCTGTTTTCAGGGACCTCTCACACATTAACTGTAAATATTAATGACCAAAGGTGATATTTTCTTTCATATTTCACATTTTAATGTAGGTGTATCGGTTGTAGAGTTAAAAAAATTGAAACAAAAGAAATATATTTTTGACAACTTTGTTGCTAGAACATGGAAAAGAAAATTAGAAAAAAATTTAGGAGCATTAATTCATAACTACCAATAACCACACTCACCACCAACATTGCCCCATCATTATTGATGTCGCTACCCTTGTCGTCGTCTTCGTTAATGCAATCAATGTTGTCATCAACACTACCACTCGCACCACCATTGCTTTGTTGTATAAACTACCATCATCGACACCACATTGATATTACTATTATTATTATTATTATTATCTTCTTTGCTTATCATTACCTCAATCATCAAGGTGCCCACCATAGCTACCTATGTGACCAATGTTTTCATAGGCGCCTAAGGCTTACACCTCGAGGCGCGCCTCAGGGTGAGGCGCAGCAAAAACGCCTCAAAGGCGCTGTATGAGGTGTGCAAACAGTTGAGGCGTACGCCTCAAGCACGAGGCGTAAGCCTCAGCTGTGCTTGATTTTGGTAATTTTTTTTAATGAAGCGAGTGTATTTTTTTTTAAAAAAACATTGTTTTATGGGCCCCGAAGTTGCTTTTAATACAATAGAAGATGAAAAGCTCCAATTTTATTGAGCAAATCTTCGACTTATGTTTTTCTTTTTTTGTTAAACTGACAATTTATAATTTCTAAGTGTGCTTTTTATTTCGGATGATTAAAACTTTCGGTTGGAAATTATAGATTTAATTAGAATTTTATGATGGTATTATATGGAATTGTGGATTTGGTTCATTTGACTTGGAAAGTTTTATAAATATTGTCTCAACACTCAAGTATTGTTCAATTTAGGTATAATGATACACTTTACATACTATATGTATATATTTTGGTAAACTATTATGATGAGTGGATGTGGAATTGTGGATTATGATATCAAACTATTAATTTTCATACATTTCTTTGTTTTTTATATTTTATTTAATTATTAATATTTATTATATATTTAATTAATTAAAACATATACTCGCTTGAGGCTTACGCCTCACGCCTCGAGGCTTTGGCCAACAAAACGCCTCGCATCGCCTTCGCGTCTGAAAACTTTGTATGTGACTGTCCCAAGACTACTAGTCTTCATCGCATAAATTGTCCTGTTATTGATTCCGCAACTGCCACAACCATTACCACAACCAAATATCACCGCACTGTCACGATTATTCGCAATTGACCACTAAGTCCTCCACTACAAATAGCAATCTCACTTCTTTCTTTGTTCTTTTTCTAATGCATCAAACCTGAAATTGATGATTCTTTTGTTTCCTTTTTGGTTTCTTTATCTTCAAAATTTTCTCTTTTCACGTCTCTCTGCAATCAGACACGACCACGGGCTTGGAAAATCAGTGGTCGATAAGATAAAATTTTTCCCCTTATTCTTTCATATTGTCAGTCATCCAAAACCATGAAACTGGGAAGTTGTAATTTGCTAGTTTCGAAGTTTTATTTTTCTCTCACTGACGACCACATTAAGTAGCTACTTAATGTAGCACGAGTAATCTTCTCTCTGTTTGTGCTAAGGGTGATTGTCCATCCTCTTGATATGCTTTTTTTCCCCTTAAAGGTAGAAACTAGAAATTTATGTGCCCTTGGCTATTAGAAATCACTTCGATTGTAACTTTGTTTCTCCTATTTAACTGCTTTTCAGCACATGGGTTGTTTTGTTATGGATGTATATATCAGTAGCAGCTTGTCTTTCTATGCAGCAATACCCAACTGAATATAGGGCTTCCCAGTAAAAACCACCTGAATTGCAGAGGTGACTGCGAAAGCATGTAGTTGACCTTCTGTCAAAATAGGAAATATGAAGAAATATGTGAATCCCTAAACACAATGATTTCATTCTTTTGAATTAAGCTTTGGTTTCTGGGTTTTAAAGGAAAGTTTATTTGATAATGGTGTTTTCACCAGATAATAAATGGAGATGAGGTGAACCAGAACCAGGAGAGCACAACGGATAACGTGGCAGGTAAAAAAGACGCGCGTTCTATGAAGACCCTCATCCAATCATACAAGACTGCTATTCTAGATGGAGATGAAAAGAGTGTTTGTGAACTAGAGGCAACAATTTGTACCATGGAGAATGAGAAGAATGATTTGTCCAAGAAATATGCAGAAATTAGAACAGAAACAGCTTCTGCGAAGGATAAGTGTCTTCGCCTTCAAGCTGATTTTGAGAACTTTAGAAAGCGTTCTGAAAAGGACCGAATTACTTTTACCTCTGATATTCAAGGCGAAGTAGTTGAGAGACTGTTGCCTATGGTCGACAGTTTTGAGAGAGCCAAGCAGCAGTTGAAGCCAGAAACAGAGAAGGAAAAAAAGATAGATACAAGCTATCAAGGTATATACAAGCAGTTCGTGGAGATAGTGAGAAGCTTACGTGTGGTTGTGGTAGAGACCGTTGGCAAACCATTTGATCCCTCGGTAAGTGGAATGCCTCAAACTTCTGTTGATCCAGTTGTGTACTTCCAAAGTTTTCTTCAAAGCATGTTTTGCGACTTCTTATGACTTACTAAGTCGTAAACAATTGCCTGATCTTGTTTACCAGTTAGGTAATATTCTCAGGCCAACACAATTGATCTTGGAAAAATTTATGAACAACTTGAAGGGCAGTTTATAATTATTTAAAATTCTCATAAATGTGGAGAGCTTCATTAGGCAATTGTTAAAAGAATGTGAGGCATTGAGATTTACCTAAATTTTTTAGGACTTTGGTTTTGTCTAATTGGCAGGGTAATGTCTTGCATGCATGCACATGTCCTTCCAAATCCCCGAGTGGAAAAGCTCTGCATATATCAAGCTTTTTTTTTTTTTAAATTGTTTTAAGACTACATGCACAATTTTTGGTGTTTACACATTTGCATTTACTTGTTTGAAAATTGCATGTTTACATATTAAAACTAAATCGATTCTTGTCTGACTTTATGGGTAAGCTCAGTTGCATCTGAGGTTTAGTTCATTGAATCATAGAAGGTGGTACAAGTTCTAACCTTGTCAGAGGCTTTATCTGGTTAGGGTTTTTGTCGAACCCTCCCTCATGGCACAAAGGATTACTTGAAAAAAAAAGAGAAGTATAGCTGTAGGCCCAACTGCTTCTTATCAACAAAACTTGTCGCTTGAAGTATAACTCATTGCTTGCTTTTGTAGTTTTTTCCGCGAAACTATTAACTTTCTGGCATAGGCATGCTGTGCTGTCTTTGGATTGTTTGTTTGTTGGTTACCTCACAGAAGTTTGGCGGTTTAACATCCGAATCATTATTATTCTGCAATTTAGATCCATGAGGCCGTTGGACGAGAAGGGTCTCATCAGTTCAGGGAGGGTATTGTAATGCAAGAACTCCGCCGTGGGTTTGTTCTTGGAGGCCGGATTCTTAGACCAGCTGCTGTGAAAGTTTCCACCGGTCCGGGTCGTGTACGAGCCCCTTCATCTAGTGAGGAGTCCGCCGAGCGGCCTGAGGAAGCAGCCGGATCTGTTGAAGATTCAGTTCCCACACCTAGTGGCAGCTAGAGGCTTCTCCAGGGTTTTGAATTCTTGTTCCTTCAGAATTATCATGGTTTACCCTTGTCTTTGTGATTTTTTTTTTGGGAGATATTTATGTGGGGGGGGGGAGGAGCTCAAATTTTCATGGCAAGTCACCCTCTTGAATATTAGATTACAGTGCAGAAAGCAAATAAATGATGGCAACTCAGGTTGTTTTAGTTCATTCAATCCGAGAAATCAGACGAACTCTTTTCTACTTGTTAGATCTGAACTGTTGTATGGTACATATTTTTGCCTGCAAGAATCCATTTGTATAGCAAGAAGCAAAAGAGGAATGGAAATCTTGCCCCCCTTCCTCTGTTGTACTAAATGTGAAATTGCTTTGACCTTCGGGGGGCAACAATGAAATTGTTTTTTTTTTTTTTTGGAGTAATCTTGTTTTAAAAATTTTATATTTTTGCTACAATAAAATCACTGTAGAAAATCTCTTTATTACCGAAATGGTACTCTTTACAAAGAGTAACATCTCAGCACTAAA
Source organism: Chamaelirium japonicum (assembly GCA_947650365.1). Classification (NCBI taxonomy): domain Eukaryota; kingdom Viridiplantae; phylum Streptophyta; class Magnoliopsida; order Liliales; family Melanthiaceae; genus Chamaelirium; species Chamaelirium japonicum. The sequence continues at coordinate 38,303,426 of OX393556.1, forward strand.
GTGTAAAATTTGCTACAGTGAAATAACTGTAGTAAACTATTTTGAGAAATCACATTTTTAAATAATTACTACATTAAAATCACTGTAGCAAATGTTTGCTACTCTTTACTGCCAAGTGAAGCGACAATCGTCGTCACCGTGTGTTTTTAGCTGGAGGAGGTGGCTATACATTGGATTCCATGTACATCCAATAGTGATGCACACTGATTGGTCGATGAGGCTACGTTAACAAGTGTTGGAGGTTATTGGGACTCGGGGTTCCCTCTAGCTAGGGCTGGCAATTTGACACGGAGTTAGCGGGTATGGGTCAGGGCTAAACGGGTTCGGGTCGTAAACGGGGCGACACGATAGACCCTTTTAATAAACGGGTCGGGTCCGGGTTTAGGGTCTGGACACGGTAGACCCGGGAAGACCCGTTTAGTATTCAACGGATCGGGTCGGGTTGGGTCTACCCGCAATCCGATACTATAATATATAATATCAACGGGTCTTTCGGGTCAGGTCGGGTCGAGTCGGATTGGGTCGGATCGGGTCAACTGAATAGTCCCGGGTGATAAACGGGTCTTACCGGGTCTTATCAGGTCTACCCATTTATTAGCGGGTCGGGTACGGGTTTAGGATCTAGACACGATTAGTTAAACGGGTCGGGTCCGGGTCTGGGGGTTTTGGACACGAACCCGACTAGACCCGACACGAACCCGACACGACCCGACCCATTGCCACCCCTACCTCTAGCCATGTCTGCTCTTGCGTTTGAGGATCTCCGGATCAAGATGTCATGATCCCCGGTCTAATGTACAAAAAAAAAAACATGTATTACCCCTGTGCTGCATTCAAAGTAATGGTTTCTGGTTGGGGTCCGCCAAACCCTCCCTCCCTCAGGAGGGGTTCTCAAAAAAAAAAAAAATATTGTGCAATATAGGAGATCACCTTCAACATTTAAGATATTTTGGTTTCCTAGAGCTTGGATCCTTCTGGAAGGATTCGAGCCCGGACTACCGAAGAGAAATTCAAGGTACACTCTCCAAATAGATAATTAACACAGTTCATCACGATTTAGTACGTCTAAATGCCTATAAAATTAAAGGGTTTTTTTAAAAGTAGCATTTAAAAAATAAAATATTATTTTAATAGTTATCTTTCAAAAGTTACCAACTGACAGTGACATGGTGGGAAGCGCTGCAAAGCGCCCGCCATGTCGGCTGCCAATTTTTTTTTTCTCTGGCAGTCAAACTTGATAATTGGAATATTGTTTTAATTAAATCTTAATCCTTGCCTTTAATTGACCACAATTGAAAAAATTAGTTTATGGAACTAAGGCTGAAAAATATATTTGAAATACGTTTTTAAGAATGCATATTCCAAAAGTCAACTCCAATGTAAAGATTGAAAAAAATTAATTTTTTTAGTACTTTGTCTGAAACACATATTTAAAAAATATTGTTTAAAACCCATATTCCAAATACCGACTTCAATGTTAAAAATGAAAAGAAAAAAAATTAAGTTCTTGGAAGATGAAGCAAAATCATAAATGAAAACATAATCAATCAAAAATTTAAAACCAGAATCAATAGAAACTTTACACTAAATAGGGTGAAATTTACAAAAACAAAAGATGAAGCAGAATAAAAAAGAAAACTTACAAAACGTACACCACCAAAATCTATTTTTATATTGCAGCCGGTATTTGGAATATGAGTTTTAAACAATGTATTTCAAATATGGTTTTCAGTTTTAGTTCTACAAATTTAAATTCTTTCAGGTGTGCTTAATTAAAAGCAATGATTAAGGTTTAATGAAAACCATATTCCAATTACCGATTTTGACGGCTAGACGAAAAAAAAAAAAAAGGCAGCCGACGTGGTGGGAGCTTTGCGTCGCTCCCTGTCTCGTGGATATCAATCGGCCACTTTTAAAATTATTTTTCAAAGATGACTATTAAAATAATATTTTATTTTTAAATGCTATTTTGAAAAAAAAATCTAAAATTAAAGGCATATGATTTAAAGATTTCACCTATGTATTAAATGGTTCCAAAATACAGTGGCTATATCACCAAAAAAACACAGTACTACAATCTGTAGAAGGGGTTTTTCAGTGCGTCATTCAGATGATAACATGTGTACAGCAAAACTACTCGGCTAGGCCTGGCTTGGAGACCCGAAGAACCGGACCGAACGGACCGAGTCTGATCCTATCCAATCCGGCCCGCAGGCTACGTGTAAGCTCTAGAGAAGGATCAAGCTGACTTGAGCTTCCTGATGGGAACCGGGTCCGGGAATAGGTCGGGCAGGTCGTGGACCTACTCCGGCAACTTAAATCTCCCAGAAGACCGACCTAATCGGCGGCGAAGAGCCGCCCCTAGACAAGGAAAGATCGGAGGACGTTCGTAACGGTCAGAAGACCTCGACAGACTTCTTGGGTTTGCCAGGCTGGCCGACCCCGATATTATCTTGCCCGTTAGGATTGTGGGTCGCCCATGACTAATCGAGGGCCCACGATCAATGGGAGCATAGAAGGAAAGATATGAAACACGTCCAATCGTGAAGGATCTGCCTTAGTTATCCCAAGACTCTCGGAGGAAATCCCATGAGCTATACGCGTACGACGCACATGAGAAGAATGCGCACACGCATGAAGTTTATAAAAGAACCCCGTCCCTTCATGGGTAGGTAAGTAATCTTTCGCTCTCGAACCCTAGACCACGCTTGTTGTTCTCCCTTCCCTGACTTGAGCGTCGGAGGGGCCTTGGCTCGGAAGTGGGCCTCGGTCTTTTTGCAGGTACTGCGGGAAGAAGATGGAGGCAATCTTGCTCCATCTAACGATCGGGTGTGTCTGGCAGGATTTCCCACCCCCACACAATCTACAGTATTTTAAAACTTAATATGATTGGCATAATGGATTGGTCACTTGTACGACCATTTTTGCATCATGGACAACCATCATTCCTCTTGTGAAAGCTTGATCAATAGGTTACAACTTACAAGACAACAAACCATACAGTACTCTTGTCCATAGGTTACAAGACAACAAACTATACAGTCTTGTCCATAGGTTACGAGACACCAAACTATGGAATGTTTTACTCCAAGACCATTTTTACATGGTAGATCATGACAAATGATAGAGATCATTAATTTGGAAATCATAGCTTGCTTCTCGTGCATAAGCCTTTGGCAAGGACCCTAACTCAACTCAATGCATGCACTAAATCAAAGGCCCTTCTAATTTTGAGAATTCATACCATCTAAAGTCCTTAGAAACATCTATCCTCATCAGCTTCAAAGTGAAGATATGCCTCTTGAACACTACTGCTCTTATCTTCACTCTTGATGGTCTTGTTGCAGACATCATCGACTCGAAAAAGCTCTTGTAGGGAGAGATCATCCTGAATCTGAGGTCTCAATTAAGATATACATTGTGCGACAGTTTGTTCAGGATCCTCATTCAAATCATTTCTAGCCAACAACTGATAGGATTCCCCAGTATACTCGTGCGCTGATCTCGAGCCCTGTTTAAGATTGTGCAGTTGTTGAAAAAGTTTTTGTTTGTAACCCATGGAAAGGAACTTTGCGTCCATCTTTTCTTTCATCTTTGCCCACGTATGAACAGTTTCTTTATCCTCCTTTTGTCTACAGGTCTGGACTTGATTCTACCACACCAAGCAATGACTTCTTAGTTTCAAACTCGCAAACCTGACCTGCTTATAGAGCTGTCAACGGGCCGGGCTTGGACCGGGCTTGCATAAGCCCGGACCCGGCCCTTATATTCATAGGCGGGCTCGGACCTAAAAAAAAAGCCCTAGCTCGGTCCTTTGAGGGTCTGGGTTGGGTTTGGGCTTATCCAACTGCTACCAATAGATCTCTCTGATCTGGGTTTTGAGCTTTAACCCATTTGGTGGGTGAGAGGATCCTGTGCACTATTCCATTTCCTAGCTTGCTGCAGTTCTCCGATTTTTGGGGTGAGTGGGTTTGGGGAGTGAAGTTTTTGGGGAGAGAAGGCCAAAGTCCTTTCTGCTTTATCAATTGTTTTTTGTCCATCCAGCAAAAAAAAAATTATTTTTTGTCCCGTAGTAGAAGCTCTCAGAGTTACTGTAGCTGTTATTGTAACTCCTAGAATTTTTTTGTCCGGTAGTAGAACTTCACGGTATATAATATACAAAAAACACATGATGTAATAACCGGACGGTTAATATGTAATTTTGTATTTTAAGAAGGTTTCGCAGTATATGGGATGGTTTCGCAATGATGTTGCACCTCAGGTCCAGGCTTCCTGAGTTAAGGTAGCCTACTGGAGTAGGCAACTTACTTACTCCATGGGTTAAATGGATGCCACATGGCACTTTTTAACCGGAGTTAAGACTTGGTCAACTTAGGTTCACCCCTCCTAACAATTTTCAAGAAAAAAAATTTGAAAAAAACACATGCCAAGTGGCATTTTTGGCATGAAAAAAAAAAAATTATGATGCACAGTTTACCGTTAAATTTGCTACAACTTGATCGGGTTGATTTAGATTTTTTTCTTCGGATTTTTTTTCCATAATCCTAATCTATCCATAATGTATCGACCATACATTCACAAAATACACAATTAATGGAGCTCTGATACCAATTTGATCCAACCTTATGTTTGCAAAATATCGTGGGTTGGATAACACAGTTCAATTAATTATGAAAAGTATACTGGCTGAATTTAAAACATAAATGACGAGTTTCAAGCACGAGAAAAGATGATTTCAGCAATGATGACTTCTAGAACAATCCTCATGTAACCCATAAATCATCACATACATGAAAAATAATTTTACCCACTTGCTAACTTTAAATTCTGCACTATTAGTGTTTAATTGTAGCAAGTGTGCATGAATTTAAATAATCCAGAGAAGGTTCAGAGTCATACCAAAGCAAAGGTCCGATCAAGTCAAACGATAAAGAAGATCTCAAAATACCACAAGGAAATAGCCCAGCCGAAAAGGAGATCACTGTCTTGATTCGTGTAGATGGTAATCGAGATATTCCGAGGAATGTCAGATCTTGGGAGGAATCTTCGCTCGGAAGCCACGTAACGAATAAAGCCGTGAAGAGGTTGACACCGGGGATAAGAAGATAGAGGGACGATTTAAGTGCAAGATTGCACTTGTAGTGGGTTTAGATTGAAGTGGCGGAGTGGTAGAAGTGGGATATGGATCAAGGTAGAAGCCAGTCTAAATATGGTGGAGGAGGAGTAGACAAAGAGAAGACATCTCTTCTAGGATTTTTTTCACAAAATTTGATCGTCCTAGCTCCTTGCTGCGATTGCATTCCCTTTATCAGAATAGGGTTTCCAAAGAGCAACTATGGATCATCAGATCAAAGAGAATAAGCCACGGTATGAGGCCAGAAATAGAAATTGGCAAAAGAGGAAAGGGGGGGTTTTATTTACACGTGAAAAGAGAGAATAGGAGAGAAATCTCACGGCCCTCTCAAAATCCGCACAGAAAGGACCCACAGGGCATCTCAGGATGCGTGTCCGTATGGTATGAGGCCCAGTGAGGGGGCGACATCTATAGGTGGCGGCTAGGGCATCTTTGGGGCTCTTTTGTTGCTTCTTTGATCTCCTGCATTGCTTGTCCTGTAAGATCCAACGCATTATATTAAAAACATTTAAAATATTTAAGTTGGCTCACAATTTAATGATAGGTTAGCATAATCACTAAACCGGGTGCAAACATCTCATACATCATAGAAAATCTGAAATAAAACTACTAATAACTTATGATCTACTAGTTCGATTACAATATAGTATGTTGGGTATTCTACTCTATGAATACAATCAAACGATGACTAACATAATGTAGAGATGAAACAAATCTAGTGCAAAATAAATTGAACAATCTAAAGGGGTTTAGCATGCAAGGTTGAACACAACAATCAAACAAGGTTTAGGTTGTCCTAAGGTTGTCTACAGATATGGCAAAGAGGTGGAAGAAGGAAGAAGAACAAGGTACTTAGCAGTTGTCGAGGCTTGTGCTAGCACAATGCCCTGAAAGCTATTTCACCGCCTCGGTAGGTGCTTCAAGGCCTCCGACGAACGCTCCCCAAGGTACAACGACTGGACTCCTCTTCAGCACCGAAGGGAACCCCTTTTGGACTCTCAGCGTACTCCAGACACTCCAGACAAGAGAGAACGAGAAAGAAAAGAGAAAGTGGAGAGAGCTCTTAGCTTGGTGTTTTTTCTGGCTTCACCGGACCCTCTCTTATATAGAGGTCCTTAGCCATAACGTCCCCACACTCTCAGCCATTGCATGCAACGCACTGATGAGCATTCACTGCTCTGTCAAGTGAAACGGTTGCATGTGACAGTGCAGAGGTCCAGGTTCAATGAACCTAGCTCAGCCTCGTGAATAGTGTAACGGAAGAAATAAATCTCCATTAAACATTAAAAAATTAAAACCCAGTGTAAAACAAGGCCCGAAGCCCGAAGACCATTCGCGTCCACGCGGCTCGCGAGCCGCGGCCTCGGCCCGAGCCCGTGCCCGGCCCGGCCCGGCTCGGCTCGGCGCGCGCGCGCGTGTGTGGTGGGCTATGGCCTGGCTCTTGGGAAGCTACAAAGCCCAATGAAAGGAGTTCCATTAAAAACGCATTAAAAGATCTCCCCACGGGCAATATGGGACTAAACCAAAAACCGATTTTTTCATTATTCTATCAAAACCAATTTTTGTAACAATCCCCCACAATAATGAAAATATCGAAAACCAAATTGAAAGAAGTAGTCTGGAGTACTTATAAAAGTATGTATAGACATAAGGTGTCTTTCGACTTGAACCTTTGCTTAGTGTAGACTGCAGGACCTACTAGCTGACAGTGAACTTACGTCTTGAACTGTACAGCTATATATTGTAAGTCTAGTCGACAAGTCTCACCCATACTTTCATATACATCATAGAGTCCCATGCGGTTGTGCTCTTTATGGCCATGAGCCTTCCCCAGTTTTCTTGAGTGTTCTAGAGAATTAGCCTCAATTCTCATAGAAGCGGCCACACTTCTACACTCATATAGGTGCTTACTATCAAGAGTGCTCTGTATCTATACACCCCACTGGTATGCCAGCTATAGTTAGCATTAAGAGTCTAAAACTCAGCCTCTCAGCGATACAGAATGTACTATCACATCATAGGGAGGGGAGAATTTGATAGCACCCCCACAAATCCCTCGAATAACTTGTTTTCCCATTGAACCTCGATTTTGGGATCTCCAATCACGTAGGTTGGGTTACCGTTATCGGAGACTTATTCGTTTATAGGCCTCAGCCCCATCCCCCTCGATGTACTTAGAACTAACTCTCTAGCTAGTCCTTTAGTTAAGGGATCTGCTAAATTATCTTTTGACCTAATATAGTCAATAGTAATTATCCCATCTTTCAACATCTGTCGAACAGTGTTATGTCTACGACGAATATGTCGTGACTTTCCATTATAGGAGTTATTCCTGGCCCTCATTATAGCTGCTTGGCTATCACAATGAATTGGGACAGCAGGAATAGGCTTTGGCCAAAAAGGAATATCCATAATGAGATTCCTTAGCCATTCACCCTATTCACTAGCTTTATCTAGTGCTATGAACTCCGACTCCATAGTGGATCGGGCAATGCATGTTTGTTTGGATGATTTCCAACAAATTGCACCCCCTCCAAGGGTAAACACATACCCACTAGTGGATTTGGTTCCTGAGGAATCCGCAATCCAATTAGCATCGCTGTATCCTTCTAGGACAGCTGGATACCTACTATAGAAAATGCCATAATCTAATGTATGTTTTAAGTACCTTAGAACTCGGATTAGAGCATCCCAATGCTCTTGGTTAGGGTTAATAGTGTATCTACTAAGTCTACCTATCGCATAGGCAATATCGGGTCTCGTGCAGTTCATGATATACATGAGACTGCCAATTACCCTAGAATATTCTAGTTGTGATACACTAGGCCCTAAATTCTTCTTCAGGTGTACTGAAGGATCATATGGCGTTCTAGCAGGTAGACAATCAATATGACCGAACTTCCTAAGCACTTTCTCGATATAGTGAGATTGAGATAGAGTTATGCCATTGGAATCTCTCTTAATTTTGATTCCAAGAATGACATCTGCAGCTCCTAAGTCTTTCATATCAAAGTGCCTACTCAGGAAGTCCTTGGTCTTGACCACTACTTCTAAGTTGGTTCCAAAGATCAACATATCATCTACATAGAGACATATGACCACACAAGTCAAGTTATTGACCTTAGTGTAGATACATTTATCTGATTCATTAATTCTGAAACCACTTGAAGTTAACACATGGTCAAACTTCTCGTGCCATTGTTTTGGAGCCTGTTTGAGACCATAAAGAGATTTCTTTAGTCTACAAACCTTCTGCTCTAAACCTTGCACTACGAAGCCTTCTGGCTGATCCATATAGATCTCTTCCTCTAATTCACCATTCAGGAATGCAGTCTTTACATCCATCTGGTGAATCACAAGGCTATGGATAGCGGCTATGGCTATAAGCACCCTAATGGATGTAATCCGGGTCACAGGAGAGTAAGTGTCAAAGAAGTCCACTCCCTCTCGTTGCCTATATCCCTTTGCTACTAACCTAGCCTTATATCTCTCTATAGATCCATCTGCCCTAAGCTTCTTCTTGAATATCCATTTACACCCAACAGTTTTGCAACCAGGAGGAAGCTCCACTAACTCCCAGGTGTTGTTGGATGTTATGGATTCAAGTTCACTGTTTACAGCTTCCTTCCAAAAGATGGAGTCAGCTGAGGTCATGGCTTCATTATAACTAGTTGGATCCTCTTCCACTAGATATGTAATGAAGTCAGGCCCAAATGAAGTACCAGTCCTAGCTCGCTTGCTCCTTCTAGGTTCGATCTCTTCATTATCTGAAGAGTCATCCCTCTGTCTAGGAGCAGGCCTCTCAAGCGTACTGGGCTCTTGAGGTTTTTCAGACCTCTCTCTATAAGGAAACCGATTTTCAAAAAATTCGGCATCCCTAGTCTCGATGATGGTATTATCATCTATGTATGGGTTTTCAGAATGGATTACTAAAAACCTATACGCACTACTGTTCTGGGCATATCCTATGAATACAGAGTCAACTGTTTTAGGACCTAGCTTGGTCCTCTTAGGGTTAGGTATGGATACCTTCGCTAAACAACCCCACACTTTGAGGTATTTATAGGATGGCTTCCTACCTCTCAGAATCTCATAAGGAGTCTGCTCAGATTCCTTAAATGGGATTCTATTAAGAACATGTGCTGCTGAGAGCACAGCTTCCCCCCACAGGTTCGTAGGTACCCCTGAACTGATCATCATGGCATTGACCATGTCCTTTAAGGTCCTGTTCTTCCTCTCAGCTACTCCATTAGACTGAGGGGAATATGGAGCAGTGGTCTGATGAATTATACCGTTGTCTTCACAAAATTTAGTGAATTCTCCGGACTCATATTCACCTCCTCTGTCCGACCTAAGGACTTTGATCCTCTTCCCTAACTGGTTTTCTATCTCAGACTTATAGGATTTAAACTTGGACAAGCTCTCGTCCTTACTCTTAAGGAGAAAGATTGAACAATGTCTGGAACAATCATCAATAAATGTGATGAAGTACTTGTTCCCTCCTCTCGTAGTGTAACCTTTAAGGTCGCACACGTCTGAGTGGATCAAGTCTAGGGTTTCTAGGCTACGCTCTACACTCTTAAAAGGTTTCTTGGCATATTTAGCCTCTACGCATATGCCACACTTTCCATTTGAGGATGGAACACATTTAGGTACACTACCTAAGTTAACTAACCTTTTAAGGGTTTTAGAGTTAACGTGTCCTAGTCTAGCATGCCACAGATCAAAAGAATCACACAAGTAAGCAGAAGAAGATATTTTATTATCATTATTGAAAGAGGTTACATTGAGCTTAAATAAGCCTTCATCAAGATAACCCTTTCCCACAAAAGACCCTCCCTTAGTCAGGACAAATTTGTCCGACTCAAATACAAGCTTGTAGCCCTTCTTGCTCAGCATTGCTCCGGAGACCAGATTCTTCCGGATGTCTGGGACGTGAAGCACCTCCTTCAGAGTCAGAAGATTTCCAGAGGTGAACTTCAGAGTCACATTCCCTTTCCCAGCAACTTGAGCAACTGAGGAGTTCCCCATGTACAGCGACTCGCCTTCTTCTGCAGGTATGTAGGTGGAGAAGCAGCTCTTCGACCCACATATATGTCGGGTAGCTCCCGTATCCACCCACCAGTCTGCAAGGTTGCTGACTAGGTTGACCTCCGTCACCACTGCCGAGAAGTAGCCGCTCTGTGCCACGTTCGCCTCGGACTTGTTCTTCGGCCGATTAGCTGCATTGAAGCGGCACTCCTTAGCCAGGTGACCTGGCTTGCCACAAACGAAGCAGTCTCCCCTCGGCTTCTTTTTGAACTGGGGCTTGGATTGCTTGTTCTTCTCCCAGGGCTTAGGAGCAAGAGCCTTCTTTTTGGAAGACTTCCCCTCCACGAGGTTGGCCTTTCCTTTCATCATAGAGGCTCGCTCCCTTTGCTCAGACACTCGATTATCCTCCTCTATACGGATTCGGACAACAAGGTCTTCCAGGGTCATCTCATTCCTCTTGTGCTTCAAACTGTTCTTATATTCCTTCCACGAGGGAGGCAACTTCTCTATGATAGTTGCAACTTGGAATCCCTCGCAGATTTTGTACCCCTCAGCAATGACCTCATGGATGATAATCTGTATCTCCTCAAGTTGGGAGACTACAGATTTCCCATCTTCCATTTTGAACTCTAGCAGCTTCCCGACCACAAATTTCTTCGACCCGGCGTCCTCTGTGGCGTACTTCTTCTCTAAGGAGTTCCACAGGTCTTTTGCGGACTTGCAGGTGAAGTAAACATCATATAGGTCGGGGACAAGGCAGTTGAGGATATAGTTCCTACACAGATAATCCTGCCTCTCCCAGGAGTCTAAGTCGGTTTGGTTAGATGAGCCATCATCCTTAGAGATAAGGGTAGGCTTCTCGGAAGAGATAAGGTCGACAACCTTAAGGACAGTCAGATAGAACCTAAGTTTCATCTGCCATCTCTTAAAGTTCTTCCCATCGAATGGTTCAGGTTTCTCACTAGACTTGCTAGGTTTCCTCTCCATCTCAGTAGTCATCTAGGAAGAGTTCCTTTTGAATTTTTAAAAATTTGACGGCCAGGTCAGCTCCAGGAAGGAGGTGGAGCACTTGGCTCGCTTAAGTACCAAGCTTCCTAGGGCAATTTAATGCCGGTTTGTCAAGCTTTCCTCGACACCGTCAAACTTATGAAAAATCAAAGGAATTCTAACAGGTAACAAGAGACTAGATCTAAACACTCTCGTATTGGATCTAGATCTAACCGGAATAGAATAGAACGAAGAAAATAGCTTTCAGTTGTTGGGTATTCTACTCTATGAATACAATCAAACGATGACTAACATAATGTAGAGATGAAACAAATCTAGTGCAAAACAAATTGAACAATCTAAAGGGGTTTAGCATGCAAGGTTGAACACAACAATCAAACAAGGTTTAGGTTGTCCTAAGGTTGTCTACAGATATGGCAAAGAGGTGGAAGAAGGAAGAAGAACAAGGTACTTAGCAGTTGTCGAGGCTTGTGCTAGCACAATGCCCTGAAAGCTATTTCGCCGCCTCGGTAGGTGCTTCAAGGCCTCCGACGAACGCTCCCCAAGGTACAACGACTGGACTCCTCTTCAGCACCGAAGGGAACCCCTTTTGGACTCTCAGTGTACTCCAGACACTCCAGACAAGAGAGAACGAGAAAGAAAAGAGAAAGTGGAGAGAGCTCTTAGCTTGGTGTTTTTTCTGGCTTCACCGGACCCTCTCTTATATAGAGGTCCTTAGCCATAACGTCCCCACACTCTCAGCCATTGCATGCAACGCACTGATGAGCATTCACTGCTCTGTCAAGTGAAACGGTTGCATGTGACAGTGCAGAGGTCCAGGTTCAATGAACCTAGCTCAGCCTCGTGAATAGTGTAACGGAAGAAATAAATCTCCATTAAACATTAAAAAATTAAAACCCAGTGTAAAACAAGGCCCGAAGCCCGAAGACCATTCGCGTCCACGCGGCTCGGCGCGCGCGCGCGCGTGTGTGGTGGGCTATGGCCTGGCTCTTGGGAAGCTACAAAGCCCAATGAAAGGAGTTCCATTAAAAACGCATTAAAAGATCTCCCCACGGGCAATATGGGACTAAACCAAAAACCGGTTTTTTCATTATTCTATCAAAACCAATTTTTGTAACATAGTAAACATAAAACTTGAAGGAAATGAAAAAAAAATCTCCAGAAATCATCCGATTGCTTCATTGTTGGTGTACGAATTTCTGATGTGATGTCCTAAAAATCCCACGCGTCTATATCTAGTCTCTCGGACTTAAGAAAATTTAACTCCTTTCGAATTGGCTTGACAGCAACAAATAGCGCTCCTCCTGGATCAAGCATCAACATCAAATATTCCTTGTTAGCATCAAATGTTGGAGCCAAGTATCGTTCGTGTGAAAATCTCTAAGCTAAAAGCATTTCTAAAAGACTAATTATTTTCTTATCTAAAGATAGGGAACCAAAGATCTTTCCCCTAAAATAGCTTGCCATTTCAAATACCCAGCTCCCAAAGACTCAATATTTTAACTAGCCATTGAAGCAGCGATTTAAAAAAAAATAGTGAAATGCGAAACTCTTCCATATCATACGATCCCGTACTACAGTCCAGAAAAATTTCAAGATAGCTTCTACAGTACTCCAAAATTATTTTAGCTTGCAATGACTAAAGTGGCGATTCACATGGGCGGGTCCCACAAGTTTAGGGAGCTGATTCTGCTACCCAAATTTGGCTAGCAGTATAGCTCCCAAGCTTTGGAGAACATGTTAGCTAGTCATTTTTAGGGATGTGCAGGATCTAAACCAAACCGACTAAACAGACCGAACCAAACCAGACCAACCGATTTTAATCGGTTTCGACACACTCAATGGATCTGATTGGATTGGGTTTTTTAAAAAACCGACATGATTAGATCAATTGACGGATTTGTAAATTTAAAACTGACCTAAACCGAACCGAGCCGAACCGACATAATATAACATATGTTCTCATATACCCTTGCTACCAACAACCTTTGCAATACTGTAGGATTACTCAAAATCAGTTACAAATCTTATTTAATTTTAATAATTTGACAATAATTATTATTTTTTGAACTTAAAACTAGATTATAATAAAAGGAAAAAAAAGCCCCAAAGTCATGAAATACCAACCCGCCAACTTTACAGGAAGCCTCTGGCTCGGTGGGCCAGATAAAACTGTGTACGTGGGGCGTGATGATTTGGACTCACTACACGCAGTGTAGAATGCCCGAACAGCGGATCCCGCAATCACCAGCGTCCGACGGTTCCAGAACAAAACCTTCAAGTGGGCCCCAGGGTCAACCACAGGCTCGGGTCAACGAAACGAAAAAGGGCCGCGTGCGAGTTGGTTCGTAGCCGGCCGATGAGATCTCCGACCACATACCAACCCGGGTTCGCCACGCGACTGCGCTTCTTCACCAACGTTCCGTTAGACCAAAATAGAATCACAACCGTCCGTTACATCCAGCCCCATCCAGTGAGTCGCACTCAGTAAAAGAACGACTTTGATTCAGTTTCGGCCTCTCTCTCGTAGCCTGAGGGAATCCGCACCCACAAAGAAACAAAAGGCCCCCTCCCTCCCCCTCTCCAATCATCAAGAAACCCAAGAGATGGTGGCCAAGAAAGCGCGCAACCCGACGAGCACAGCGGCCATCTGCTACCCCCTCCTCCTCCTCCTCCTCGTCGTCGTCCTCGCCGGCGTTCCGGTGAAGAGATGCCACGCGTCGGACGGGGGAGGCGAGTGGCAGCTCCTCCACGCCAGCATCGGCATCTCCGCAATGCACATGCAGCTCCTCCCTGGCGACAAGGTCGTCATGTTCGACCGCACCGACTTCGGCCCATCCAACCTCTCCCTCGCCGGCAGGCACTGCCGCATCGACCCCTCCGACCTCGCACTCCGGAACGACTGCACCGCCCACTCCCTCCTCTACGACCTCTCCTCCAACTCCATCCGACCCCTCACCCTCCTCACCGACACCTGGTGCTCCTCCGCCGCCCTCCTACCCAACGGCACCCTCCTACAGTCCGGCGGCTACAACGACGGCGAATTCGCCATCCGATCCATCGAAGCAGGCTCATCCTCCTCCGACTGGGTTGAGCTCCCCGCCTACCTCTCCGTCCGCCGCTGGTACGCCACCGACCAGCTCCTCCCCGACGGCCGCGTCATCATCCTTGGCGGCCGCCGCCAGTTCAGCTACGAGTTCTACCCGAAGCAAGTCCCCGACCCGCTCTTTCGCCTCCCCTTCTTGGAGGATACGCGCGACGGCAACGACGAGAACAACCTCTACCCCTTCGTCCACCTCCTCCCCGACGGCACCCTCTTTGTCTTCGCCAACACCCGCGCCATCCTCCTCGACGTTGCCGGCAACCGCGTCGTCCGCTCCCTCCCCCCCATCCCCGATGGCGTCCCACGCAACTACCCCAGCTCCGGCTCCTCCGTGCTCCTCCCCCTCCGCCCGGCCTTCGGCGCAGCCACGCAGGCGGAGGTCCTCATCTGCGGCGGGGCCCCCCGGAGTTCCTTCCAGCACGCCCTCAACGGCACCTTTCTTCCCGCGTCATCCACGTGCGGCCGGATCACCCCCACCGACCCTGACCCGGTCTGGGCTATGGAGGACATGCCCATCCCCCGTGTCATGGGGGACATGCTCCTCCTCCCCACAGGCGACGCCGTCCTCATCATCAACGGCGCAGCCTCCGGGACCGCCGGTTGGGAGCTGGCTCGCGACCCGGTCACGAGCCCGGTCATGTACCGCCCGGGCGAGCCGCCCGGGAGCCGGTTCACGGTCCTCAGCCGAGCGAATGTCCCGAGGCTGTACCACTCGGCGGCGGTGGTGGACACCTACGGGCGGGTGCTGGTCGGGGGGAGCAACCCGCACGTGTACTACAACTTCACCAACGTCACCTACCCGACGGAGATGAGCCTGGAGGCGTTCCACCCCCCGTACCTGGACTCCGCTCTCGTGTCGGCGCAGCCGCGGATCGTCAGCCTCGGCGGTGGAGAGGTGGTGGCACTGGGGTACAGAGTGGGGCTTGCGGTGCGGTTCACGGTGGTGGCGTACCGGCCGAGGGCGGAGGTGTCGGTGGTGGCTCTGGCGCCGTCGTTCACGACACATTCTCTGGCGATGAACCAGAGAGCGGTGGTGCTGCCGGTGGGACCGGTGGCGGTGGTGAATTCCAACACGTACGAGGTGGACGCGGTGTCGCCGCCTTCGCCAGAGGTTGCGCCACCGGGGTACTACCTCCTGTTCGTGGTGCACGACGGGGTCCCCAGCAAGGGCGTATGGATAAAGATCCAACGGACAGACGCCGCATGATCCTCCTCTCTTCTTTTGTGGGATCTTACTTCGGTTTCTTTTACGGGATTCATCATTAAGTTTATTAATTGTATCCGTTGGATCTAGTTTGGATGTTCAGGATATGACTCACGAGAGCATTTTTGTTACCCGATTCATTTGCTGTGACCCAATCGCCGGCTGCCACGTCATCTATTATAAGAGCATAATGGGCTAGTGAAATCTGACAATAAGTGTAATTCCTATTATGCCCTTTCTTTTGGATGACATGCCTGTCCATGATTAAACAACTGCAGCAAAAGAATTCGGTATCAAAAAGGTTTGCACTCGGAGGGCGGCGTTAGTGCAGAGACTCCAAGGACATCATCGTACCAATTGGGCCATCGTTTATACCTGATCAAGTACCTCGGTCTGCGAAGAGTTTGTGCGGGAGTCCCGAATCGATCCCAGATCATGGATAGTTACCGAGCGAGCGGACTCTCAGGGCTTGGGTGCAGGCAGCGGTGGCCCATCAACGCGGGGTCAGGTCTCAGAGCACGTGAGGTCGACAACAGGGTAGGTCCAAAGGTGGTGCTAGTTGGTCGCAGGGGGTTCCTCGTGGCCCCGTTTCGGGATCAGTGGGTTCGGTTATTGGCGGTGGTTTTGCTAGTTTCGAGACCGGGGTTGGTACTTCGGGACGGTTATCTGGGCCACTTCCTCGAGGATCGTGTGATGTCTCTTTTGGAGGCGAGTTCTCTTCTTTACCTCTGGCAAAATGTGCCTCGTCCAAGGGCGGTTATCGGGGACCTCCGGCATTATTTGGTGGTTGAAGCCATGCAGAAGGCATCGCGGCCTACTCATGTGGAGGTTCTTACAAACGTTGTCTCGGCTCTTGCAGCAGCCTCCCGATCTAGCACATTTACTGTAGGCGATGTGGTGGCGAAACAGCGGAAGGAGGGGACAGATGACGTCATTCCTGTGGACGCCTTGGTTGGGGACCCTCCTTCCTTCGTGTTTGCCTTGTGATTTGGCTTGGTGTGTGTGGGTGTGTTTCTTTTTCAGTGTGGTTTTGTGTAAGTACTGTCTATGATGCATATATAATGCCTGTGCGGGCTTGTCTCCTTTTCAGGGAGTATGGTGTGTGGCAAGGTCGTGTGATGCACTTGTAATTAATGACCTCTTGTGATCAATAGAGTAATCTCCTTCTACCAAAAAAAAGGGCTCTCATCGTGTCACACATACGCGGAATCTTGAGATTGGGTTTGGAGGTCCTTTATTGTAGGTATTGTTATTTGCACCCCAAACGTTGACAAGCAGTGGGGCACCTCCGCACAATTTGAAAAACTGATAGGGACAGGCCATGTAATCTCTCCCTTCTCCTTCTCCATCCGCTCTGTCGCTGCCTCCTTTCTGTTTACTTCTCCCCTCCTCTTCCTCCCATCCCCTTTCTTCTCTGCCCTGATTCGTAGTCACCTAGCTGCTGTCTTCGTCTCCCTTTCTTTTACCCCCTCACTGCATCAATACTGTTGAAAAAGGACAGATAATGATCGCCGTTTTTCAGTATGTTAGTTTTTAATGCCCATCGATTTTTACCACTAAAAAATATGTATTGACCGTCGTTTATTAAAAAGACAAACTTTGCCAGTCATTTATTTATGTAGTTTATTCCTCAAATTAGTGTAGTGCCTTTCTTTTTCCTTGTCGACCTCATCTCAGGTTCTGATGGTGACACCGACTTTAACCGGAGGAGGAAGGAGGAGGTGGCGGTGGAGGATGAGGAGAAGGGAGTTGGAGGAAGGATGAGAGAGTGAGGAGAAGACAGACTGCACTACAACATGGGAACCAACTGTTGGGATTCAAAAGCTTCCTTGACTATCAAATCCAACCATCGGATCTTATGCGAAAGTGATGCTGAAAGGGATCGAGGTCAAGGTATTTTCCCCCAGAGATCACAACAATCAGAGAAGGTTATTGATCACACAAGCACAACAAGAAAATATACCGGCAATCAAGAAATATGATTTCACTAACAGAAATTGTATAATCCGACGGTGGAACACCGTTTTGCTGGACCCTGCACACTATATCTCTGCCTTCGACAATCTCAAAACTATCACACGATGATGACAAATCCGAAGGGAGATACACAAGAAAGTACCGAACACCATCGAGAGTAGAAGCACCGGAGAAGCTACCAAAGTAGACCCATAGAGAATCCTTGAGAACATCCGTGCTCTATACGCTTTCTTCTTCTTCTATTCTCTTATACAAGTTTTTATCTCTTCTCATGTAGTTGTCGTATACTATTTCGTGCTAACCCTAAAGCCACCCATGCCTCCCCTCTTATAGAAGAGCAAATGCATAGCTTTAGGTTTCCCAAAACAGCCCAGTCAAACAACCAACTAGCGTTGTCAAGACCGTGTGAACCCGGATTTCGTGCGCACGATCGAAAAAGTTATACACACGACCGAGAACCCAAATTCACCCGAAAAATTCTTGCTGCTTGTCTGTCTCGGATATTGGATTTTGCTAGACGAAAACCCAACAATCTCTATCTTGACTTGAAAAAACCGACTCCATCATCACCGCTACCCGTTTTAAGAACCTGCAAAATTTTTTTGCCATCATTCTCGTCACTGTTGCATCCTATACCGAGTGCTCGCACCCAAATCGGTGTCCGATCATCTAGACTGATGATCGACCAAGTCCAATTTAGTTTTGGACTTGACTGGGATCCACTTATTCTTCATCTTCCTGGAGTCCGAGAATGCTCCACTTGCAGACTTGTCATTCACCAAACCCTCTGTCTTCGAAGATACCCTCGCAGCGATCCTGCATAAGCCTCCACTGCAGACTCCCTCCAAGATAGAAGTATTGTCCATGACCTTCAGGACTCCACCAAAATCGGTGATCCTGTACTCGAGAGAATTTAACTTGGAAAGGAAAATTAGATTTGCTTTTATACCCGGAACATTACGAGTGTCACAGTATATCCTAAAGGAACCATCAGACATTCTCAAATAAATTTTTCTGACTCCCTTGGCCAGCAACCTAGATCCATCGCCAATCGTTATATCTCTACCCTCACACCTTGCATAGTTATTGAACTATGTCCTATGTGAGCAAACATGATGTGTGGCATCGTTATCAAGTACACAATTTTGGTTTCTACACTCAGTGGCTGCCAAGCTTAATACTTCTTCTTCGGCTTCAACAACTGACACTTGATTAACGTTTTCCCTGACCTCAGTCTACTTGGAGCTATTTCCGAAACCTGATCCACCTTTCTACTTGCACTCATTTATCAAGTGTCCATAATTCCTGCACTTCCAATATTGAAACTTCTTCTTATTCCTCGCACCCTTACCCACCGCTAGCTATTGCACCTTCCATGAACTTTTCGTTATTAGTACATGTCCCCTTTATCCACAACTCGTTTGAAAAGAAGTGCACCAGCAATATCTTGGAAGTTGAGGACGGTTTTCCTATAAAGCAACATCACCCACAAATTCCCTAAAGACGAGGAAAGTGAATGTCACCTATAGATTCGTGTCTTCATCCATTATGTCTTCGCCGACATTAGCCAAGTCTGAGATCACCTGATTAAAGATGCTAAGATACTCGCTCATATCCTTGTCATCCTTTACCTGAAGTGTAAATAACTTCTACTTGAGGTATAGACGGGTCGTGAGTGACTTGGTCATATAGACTTCCTCCAGCTTTGCCTAATCGCCAAATCTTCGTCCGACACATGCGCCAAGACGTTATTCGCCAAACATAGCTAAAATTTGCTTGCCACTTATAATTCATATTCTTCCCAATCATCATTCTTCTTGTTCGACAGCTTCACGCCTTTAGACTCATGTGCAACTCGGCTTGAATCAACATATCCCTGACTTGCACTTGCCACATGCCAAAGTTATCTTCCCATCAAACCTTCACAGATGATCCACTCGACGCCATCAACGCCTCACCTACCTCGAAACCTTGCACTGAACCCGAGGCTCGGATAGCACTTATTGGGTTCCAAAGGCTCTGATGATCAAATCCAACCACCGGTTCTTAAGCGGAAGCGATGCCACAAGGGATCGACGTCGAGGTTTTCCCCCCAGAGATCATAACAACCATTGAAGATGATTGATCACACAAGCACAGCAAGAAAATATACCAGCAAACAAGGAATATGATTTCACTAACATTGATTATAATAGTCTGACGGTGGGTCACCATTTTTTTTTGACCTCCACACACTGTATCTCTACCCTTGACAATCTTCGAACAATCACACGACGATGACAAATCCTACGGGAGATACACAAGAGAATATCAAACACCACCGAGAGTAGAAGCACCAGAGAACCTATCGAAGTAGACCCGTCGAGGAAACCGAAACAGATCCGCACTGTGTACCTTCTTCCTTTTTCTTCTTCTTTTCTCTCTCACAAGTTTTATCTCTTCTCATAGCCGTCATATACAATTTTGTGTTAACCCTAAAGCCACCCATGCCTACCCTCTTATAGGAGAGCAAACACATAGCTTTAGGTTTCTAAAAATAGCCTCGTCAAAACAACCAGGCCCATGTTTGCCCGAGCGAATTTTGCTAACGTTCGGTCTTGTAGACAATACCGAGATGTTGTGCACACGATCGGGAAAAACAAGCCCAAATTCGTCTGAAAATTCTTTATGTGTCTGTCTTGGATATTGACTTTTGCAAGCCAAAACCTAACACTGACAAATGGCTAAATGTCCTACGCGCCTGGACGGTGGGGATGGGATGCACAAGAGCATCGGTGGTGAGGGGGCAACGACGATCTGGTGAGTGCCTTTATCAGAAGGTAGACATGTCAATGGACTAGATTTTGGTCCAAATCCGATCCGTTAAGTAGAATATGTTATAATACAATGTTTGTATCCGGTAGCCCATTTTCTTAACAATTTGGAGATGGATTAGGCCAATTCGATCCGCTAAGAACTTGATCTGATAAACTATCATGATTAGATTAATTAGATTGCTTTAGATCTAAGGCTTTAGGGGTCATCATAAAAAAATATTATCACGATCCCCCGACATAGACTCATATTTATCCTGGCTCTTCCGAGTCCTGAGTTTGAAATCGATTGTGTTTCTATCGATTCGACATTTCAAGGTATTACAACCGTCTAATGCAGACATGTCAATGATTTGGACTATGATCCGAGTCCCCTTCAATCCGTACTTAAACGGATATGGATTGGGATTTTTAATCCAATGATCAGATGATGGTCCGAATCCGATATGCCCATTTACTTAGGGGGTGTTAGTCAATTAGGATTTTAAAATCATTGTTCAGGAGTTCGTGGACTTGCGGTCTTTGAGATTTCGCGGACTTTTTTTTAGGAGTCTGTGGGTTTTCTTTAGGAGTCTGCAGACTTTTTTGAGAGTCCACGGTCTCAGAAATCACTTTTTTAGGAGTTCACATGGGATTTTTGTTGTGGGCTTGGACATAAAATCTCATTTGACTAACACATTTGAAGAACTATTTTAACAAATTTTGAAGGCTCAATACGAAAAGTATTAATATGTTCATTAAAAATATGTACAAGAACAATGAAATAAAATTAGGCTCGATTTTTAATCAACATTGCCTCTGCCATCCAAGATTGCCTCACCACGTTGGATAAATAGTTTGACCAATTTTTTTCTAGAAGCCATTATAAACCTACAAAAAATAAAAAACAACTTGAAAATCAAAATAATTAATAAGTTATACATATGAAGGAAAGATAGAACATGTTACCTCATTAGAAAAAGATAGATTTTTACATATGCCAAATGGTAAAAATACTTAATATCAAAGATTTAGTAATTTTACATATAGAAATTAAAATATTTTTCATAAATAAGCTTATATTTTTTGAAATATTTTTCATGGCTCTGATTTGTTATTGTAATTGTTAATGGAGATTGTACAAATATCAGAGTAATGCTATACAGCCAACCTCTGTTGCCAACTCTACATGATGTGGAGTGCTGGCAGGTCCTCATTGGTTGGCAAACTTTTGAGTAGCCAACTACCTAGCATTTCCCAATATCAAAAGGTTGGTCACCTGGTCTCATCCCTGCAGACATCGACCTCGACGGAGACATCTGGGACGACGAGGTCCCTGGTGGTGTCCTCGTGGAGCCAAACGAGCCGGGGGGCCTCGGAACCCTCGTTGAGCCGGGAGCCGGGACGGAGCCGAAGCCAAGTAGGGCCACTGCGATGCAATCGGTGCCCTCGTCGAGCCGGGAGCCGGGATGGAGCCACAGCGCGTCGCGATCAGAGCGGCCGAGCAGGGCCGCTGTAATGCTGGCGGTGGCGCCACCATCCATGGCCGTGGAGCGGCTGAGTATGGCCGCCGTGATGTTGGAGGTGGCACCACCGTCGCTGGCTGTGCTCGAACCGGGGGCCCGAAGGGAGAGGGTGGCCGAGAGGGGTTGGGTCTCCCGATGGGTACAAAGAGGAGGGAGAGAGAGATCGGGATTCAAAATTCCAAATTTGAGGTGGAACTTTTGACGGGCAAAAAGTATATATACTAGGATTTGTGAATCCTTTTATTATGAAGTCATGGACTTATCTTATTATTATTGACTAACGCCTAGCTTAGGAGTCCAAGCTCATTTGAAATATTGACTAACACATTGATCAAGAGTTCACACTGTGGACTCTGCAACCACTAATGCCTGAATCTATAATACCGCAAAGAAGTTCATAACCACTACTGATGCAATCCTAAATACAAGAAACTCTTCACCAAATCCTAATTGACTAATACCCCCTTAATGGATCGGATTAGGATTCGTTGATTGGTCTATTGTTACGGCAACAATGGGGGTCATAATGGGTATTTTTCAAATTTCAATTAGGTGCCCTTATCAAATTTTATGGGTGTAAATAACAACACTCTTTATTTCTCTTGGTGTATGGTTGGTGCTGGATCTCATGAGTTTGATGGTGGGCTCGATCCGAGTATGATCGAGCTGCTCGTTGATAAGGACGGTAACCTTACCGAAATGTGAACGGATTTACGACTCTTGATTTCTGGTTGGGTGTTTTTGACGTACACCTCCACATTTATGTTACGCCCTCGTTTCTAAAAATTTGACTTCACCCCCTAATTTAAAGTGTTTAACATTGTCGCTCCGAACCATGCAATCACTATGGTTCGGGGTTCACTCGTCAACAACTGTCATTTGCTCAGCTATTGATGATTCTGGAGTGGGCGTTCTATACAACACCACGTAGGGCTGGCAATTCTGGACCCGACATGAAGTTAGCTAGTCTGAGCCTGGGTTAAACGGGTTCGGGTCGTAAATGGGTTGACACAGTAGACCTGTTTAATAAACGGGCCGGGTCCGATTGTACCATCATCTTATCGGGTCGATTCGGGTTGGGTCGGATCGTGTCAACTAAATAAACCTGTGTGGTAAACGGGTCTATTTGTTTATAAACGGGTACGGGTTTAGGGTCTAGACATGATTAGTTTAACGGGTCGGATCTGGATCTAGGGGTTTTGGACACGACCGAAAACTAGACACGACATGAACCCGATCCGACATGACCCATTGCCACCCCCTAACACCAGGTGAATCCAAGTGTATCGTATCTTAAGGGATGGATGATCCGAATGGGACCGGACAGCTGTTGGTGAGTGGACCCCGAACCACGTTATCACCGGACAGCTGTTAGTGAGTGGACCCCGAACCACTTTAAAGTCATTCGTTTAAAACTGGGATTTTATTTTTACTTACAACCCCATTTATGTCAAAATTTAAGTTACATCTCCATTTTTAATGTGTCACTAACTGTGACTTAACGGATATAGTAGGGCTGGTAATTTCGGACCCGACACAGCAGACCCGACACGACCCGACACGAAGTTAGCGGGTCTGGGTCAGGTCTAAACGGGTTCGGGTCGTAAAACGGGTCGACACGATAGAACCGTTTAATAAACGGGTCGGGTCTGGGTTTAGGGTCTGGACACGGTAGACCCGGGAAGACCCGTTTAGTATTCAACGGGTCGTGTCGAGTCGGGTCTACCCGCAATCCGATACTATAATATATAATACCAGCGGGTCTTTTGGGTCTGGTCGGGTTGAGTCGGATCGGGTCAACTGAATAGTCCGGGTGATAAACGAGTCTTATCGGGTCTACCCGTTTATTGGCGGGTTGGGTACGGGTTTAAGATCTAGACACGATTAGTTAAACGGGTCGGGTCCGGGTCTGGGGTTTTTGGACACGAACCCGACTAGACACGACACGAACACGACCCGACCCGACCCGACCCATTGCCACCCCTAGGATATAGGGTGTAAAGTCAAATTTTTAGAAAGATAGGGGTGTAACTCAGAATTCGATATAATAGTGGGGATGTAAGTGAAAAAATATCATTTCTGGTTCAGCTCAATTATTGAGGCTGTGAGGGTCTGGTCAGATTCGGATAAGAACAGGTGGTGGCCGCTGTTTGCATGTACCGTATTTATGGGTGCACCATATTTATGCGTGCACCCAATCCATTAAATATTCTTAGCCGTCAGATGACCGCTTGATTGCAGACTAGTCAGATCTGAGAATCTCATTTAACACACCATCGGGACCTACTTCAATTCAGTGGGCAGAGATGGTAGGGGTGGCTTGTGTGCATTGTTATGATATGAGACCCTAATGTAACGGAACACGATGCACGTAGAAGCGTCACGATGGAGACGATCATCTATGGAACCAATATAATAGAAAAATACAAGATCATCCATGAAATTTCGACAACGACTGATCAATGAAATCACTAGTATGAAAAAAACCCGAGTATACGTTTGTCTGCCTCTAACAATCTCTCATACATCCACAAAGAAAAACCCCCCACAAGAGAATAGATCTCGCAGCCCTCTCACCCTGAATAACAAAAATAAATCCTTTCCGAAACTCGCCGGTCTCCAATGGATTCCTTTCTCTCTCCCATGATGACGGCTACCTTCTAGACTCTCTTTAGGTTGCTCTTGTGCCTCCATGATACCATAGGTTCATCATAGGATCTCCTATTTATATGCATACATTCGTATCCGGCTTGGAGAAGGAATCCTACGAGAAAACACAGGTCGAACCGTCTCACCAGCATGCTACCGGACTAAGTTATGCGCATGACCTATCTCGTTTTCTCGCCTAATTTTTCTGCTGATGCCAGTCGTGCGTGCGACCTGGGATAGTCGTGCGCACGACCCTTCTGGCAGACTTATTCCTTGTCTTTCAATGTTCCTTCGCGCACGAATCTTGTAGTTGTATGTGGTTTGTTCGGGGTCACAACTTTAATATGTATGATTTTTAGCTCGTGTTTCGACATAAAAATCGGCGATTAAAATCATGGAGAGATCGTGCGGACGATGGGGACATCATGAGCACGACCTGAGTTTTGTCAGCACGGATCGAGTTGCAGGATCTCTTGTTATGACAAAATAACTTCAGATTTTGGGTCTACAATTGATGTACGTCACCCTACCCTAACCCTAGCTATATAAGGGGATGGGGAGAAGTCATGTAAAGTGATTGTAACTCAAGAAAAATCGTCAACTACGGCTACAGAAGGGTTCAAGATGGTCTACAAAAGAAGGGCAAGTCGCGAGGAAGATTGAAGGATCAAGAGGGGGCACCGGCGAGGCACTCCTCCTCGGGCTTTTGGATGCTCGAGAGAGCGTGGCAGCTGTGACACGATGGAGTGGTCTTTCTCGGTAGAGCTTTGAGAGTGAGTCATAGTCGCGGAGAGAACGAAAACACGGTCTAGGGTTTGCCGCGTAGAGAGAGGAGAGAAGAAGGAAAGTAGAGAGGAAGACGAATACGAAGAAGCTAGAAAAGAGCAAAAAGAGGGAACGAAGATGATATAGCGTGTTGATTTACTCCAAGTTCTTTGGCACGTCTATCTTGGTTTCTCCTCTGATGTCTTTAATCTCTTGATGATTTTTCGGTAATCTATAAGTATCTTTCGGTGGTGAGTTATTTTCTACTTCATGGGTGTGATCTATGAGAGGAGCAAAATTAGGATTAGCAAGGTTCGACAAATGAAGACAGTCCGAGTCTTTAATTGTCTGTGAATCCGTGATGGTATTTTCGTTGTATTTGTGCATCGTATTTTTTGTATGGTCGTACGATATCTGCTGGGCTCCGATCCTCAAATCTCAAGCACTATTCTGAGGACTGAAGGCTTCCATAGTTAAAGGGATCGACATCGATGTGTGACTGAGTCACCCGCCAACATATCCTTCAATGGCTCAGACTCTTTGATCGACGTAGCTCTAGCAATATGTTACGAACATGATCGTTTTTCCAAAAGCTCTAGAGCTGATGGAGTTGGGATCGATAAACTATTTAGGCACATAACAGTATCATAGCTTCCTAATTGGATATCCAATCCACCCCGTCCATCTGATTCGATCCGGTTAGAAGTGAATTTTGTTATCTTGTTGTTACGAAAAGAGGGGGAGAGAGAATAGGATTGGGGAGAAAATCTCCTTGTATTATCTCATTAATCTCACACTGCATTACATAAGACTACCTCTCTTTATATAGAGAGAGAACTCACACCATAATGTTACCACAACCGAGGTGGGACTAATAGAATACTAACACACACACACACTACATCTAATACCCCCCGTCAAACTGATGTAAGGTATAAACCGACATCAGTTTGCTTAATAAAAGGAAGGAGAAAGAAAGAAAGAGAGAAAAAAAAAAAAAATTACATCAAATAACCCCTTTTTTTTTTTTTTTTTAATGCTGAAACGTAAAGATAGTGCCAGGACGACCTGCAAGCAAGTCGTCCTGGAAACCCGATTGACCTGCAAGCAGGACAACCGGGGAAACCCGGCCAACCTGTAAGCAGGTCAACCGGGGGAATTGGCAATGATCACTAAGGATCGGAGCGAAGGAAACCGACGGTGATGGAAGCCGGCAATAACGGAGGCCGTAAGGAGAGAGCGGCTAAGAAAAGATGTGAATGCGTGAGACCTCATAAGAGGCAAGCACCCGGCCGAAGCAAGTACTTGACACCTCTTAGAAGATCTCAATCATCACAGACAAAGAAGAGGGAGAAGAGGAAGAGTCGTAGTTCTGATAGGGTCACAAGACCAAGGAAAGGAAGATGATCCGAAAGCCGGCACAAAACAAGTGTGACCGGAACTAGAGAGGATCAAAAAGCCGGCACAAGATAAGTGTGACCGGAACGAGAAAGGATCCAAAAGCCGGCACAAAACAAGTGTGACCGGAACTAGAGAGGATCAAAAGCCGGCACAAGACAAGTGTGACCGGAACGAGAAAGGATCCAACAGCCGGCACAAAACAAGTGTGACCGGAACTAGAGAGGATCAAAAAAAGGGCAAAGGCGGATCGGTAGGGCGCAGAGCGCAAAAATACCAAGGCGCAAGGGCACAGAGCGAGGCGATGGGGCAGGCGAACTGACAAAGCGCAAGGCGCAGCGGGCTGACTGACAGAGTGCAGGGCGCAAGGAGAGTGCAAGCAGCGAGGGGATGGCCGGGAGCGCCAGATCTGGCCCCCCGTGCTACTGTGCCGGAGACATGACGCGGGCACAAGAGGTGGAGCGGCAGCTCGAGTGCAGGGTCGCAGAGAGAGCGCAAGAGATCAGAGCGCAAGGCGAAAATGCGATGAATCGGCCAGGTACGGAAGAGCCGGATCAGGTGCAAGGGCCATGCGGGGTCGGATCGGGTATAGTAAGTCGCAAAACATAGGCTCAAACTCAAAGGGATCTGAGAGAATAGACACCAACCGATGCAAATCGGGTGTAAGGCACAGTGAGTAAAACATCGGTAAGCGTAAAGCACAGCATGCAGTAAAGCTTAAAGCACAGCCATCCGATGCAAATCGGATGGCTGTGAACAGCAATAGAGAAAAGGGGATAAAGGAGAGAGGGCAAGGGACACTAAGGGACACACAGGATGCTGGTTTTCTTAGAAAAGGGACACACATTGATGCTGGTTTTCTTAGAAAAGGGACACTAAGGCACTTAGAAAAGGGACACACCGGCTCAAAGGGGACACACCGGCATGGACGGCTGTGATTCGGTTTTAAAGCGGATCGGGTGACTCGGTTTCAAAGGGGATCGGATAAGAGGAAAGCGGCTGGATATATGGACGGCTGTGATCAAACCGAAAAAGGAAAGAGGGATATAAGGAAATAGAGAGAGAACGAAGGAGAGAAAGGAGGTGGGGGGTGGGGATCGGAGAGCAAATCTCGCCGGGTTTTTTGGAGAGAGAGAGAGACGATCGCGCAACGGAGACGGCAGAGGCACGAGGGATCGAGCTCCGGTGGCGGGCGCAGGGTCGTCGGGGTCCGGATGCAAGCGCAGGGGCTGCCGGATCGGCCGACCTCAGGTGGCGAGCGGCAACGGTGAGGCGCAGGGCCGTCGGGGTCCGGCGGGCGCGGCGAAGACCGTCGGCAGCCGGATCGGAGGTCGGTGGCCTCGGCGGGCAGCGGAGGAGGGCACGGGCGCGGCGCAGGGCACGGGGGCCGGCGGGCGCAGTGCAGGGCCGAGGTCGAGCGCGGCGGGGAGCTGCAGCGCCACCACGCCCGGAGCGGGGGAGCCGACGGGGCGCACCCCGCCTCCGATCACGCCGACGAGTCGTGCGTGGCCCACGCCATCGGCAACCTCTGCCAGAGCTTCCTCCTCTCCTACGGGGTTAGGGTCGGGATCGGAGACGGAAGCGGTGGCCGGGACGGGAGCCGGAGACGGAAGCGCAGGTTCCGTCTCTTGAAGGGAGGCTACGGCACAGGGGAGAGAGAGAGAGGCCGGAAACGGGAGAGAGAGATCCGGGCGCCAGCAGCGGCAAGGGCTCCGGAACGCCCCCGTGCAGCAAAACTCCGGCCGCCGGAACTCCATGCAGGCCCCCATGTCGCCGTCATGCTCCACCACCCGCAGCTCGAGCAGGGCATGCCGCGTTCAAGTCCCGCGGGCAGCTCGCCGGGTTCGGCTCCGGTGCTGGGTGACGCTGCTCGGCCGGGCCGGAGCGGGGCCGCTGCGGTGCGGAGCAGGAGACCGGGCCGGGACCGCTGCGGTGCAGCAGGAGACGGGGCTGCTGCGGTGCGGAGCAGGAGACGGGGCCAGGACCTCTCAAGAGCCCTCAAGCGACGAAAAGAAAAAATTTATTTTCTTCCCGGCCTCCTCGATGTCGTCGACGACGACCGAGGAGGCCGAGGGCGGAGAGGAGAGAGTCGAACCCTGTGGGGGAAAATCTTCGTGCCGACCCGAAGACTCTCGCAGCACCAGTCAATTGGAGTCGAAGTTGATGTCGAAGATCGTTGATCGATCTGTTGATTGAAGTCGAAGCCTTTTGATATGCAAACAGAGGAATGCAATCAGAGAAATTGTGACACGAGATGTGATCTCGGAGTTCAGCCGAAGCCTACGTCTCCGTGCTATAGGGAGCAACCCGAATTCACTAACACTTCAGTTGAAGTGACCTCGACAGGCCGAGTGTCACTGAAAGCTCTCTGATCTCTTCGAAAGAGAAAAGAAGATCAAAGAGAGATGGTAGATCGGAAGTTAGAAATCCCAGAGCTCTGGTTTCTTAGAACTGAGAATTCGATCTTTTTTTCAGAATCGATCCTTTTACATTCGAAGGCTCTGCTATTTATAGGCTTCTCTGGTGGGGAATTCCGGGGTAAATGGCGGTTTCTGCTGCCGTATCTGGGGATCCTACAGGCAGGACCGGTGGGTCCCGTGGTAGTCCTCGTGGGCCCACCAGGCAGGGCCGGTGGGTCCCGTGGTAGTCCTCGTGGGCCCACCAAGCAGGGCCGGTGGGTCCCGTGGTAGTCCTCGTGGGCCCACCAGGCAGGGCTGGTGGGTCCCGTGGTAGTCCTCGTGGGCCCACTAGGCAGGGCCGGTGGGTCCCGTGGTAGTCCTCGTGGGCTCACCAGGCAGGGCCGGTGGGTCCCGTGGTAGTCCTCGTGGGCCCACCAGGCAGGGCCGGTGGGTTCCGTGGTAGTAGGTAAACTTATGCCAAAATTTGCACCCACAAACCCTAGACCAAGAGGGTTGGCTCTGATACCATGTTACGAAAAGAGGGGGAGAGAGAATAGGATTGGGGAGAAAATCTCCTTGTATTATCTCATTAATCTCACACTGCATTACATAAGACTACCTCTCTTTATATAGAGAGAGAACTCACACCATAATGTTACCACAACCGAGGTGGGACTAATAGAATACTAACACACACACACACTACATCTAATACTTGTCAATACAATACTATGGGAAAGCATGTCCCATGAACTGCGTGTGTGTGTATATGAGAGAGAGACTTTTTCTCAGGGGAATGTGTGATCGGTCCCCGACAAACAAATATTTTAAGCTAAAAGAGTTTGTAATATTGTTGATGAAAATGTCCTCCACAGTATTTTGAATAATGTCCTCCATAATATTTTAAAATTTCTTCTGTATCACCGAACCACTGAACCTCCAACCCATCTCGCCGGCGTCGCCGCCACCGAATCTGCTCGTCGCCGCCGCCGAACCGAACCTAAACCACCAAACCGCTGCTCACCGCAACCAGAGCAGCTCGCCGCCGCTGAACTGAGCTTAAACCCAAGATCTATGGCCAATGGGATGAAACCTAGACCTAGGATTTCTTAACCTGGGCTGAATGGTGACGTTTCTTGTTGCCGCTGCTCACCGTCGTCGCCGCCCAGGGGTGACGAGCACTTACAACTCGTTGGGATCGAGGTCGCCAAGGCCGTCGAGGTTGCCGGGGTCGAGCTCGCCGCTCATCGCGCCGCTGTTGTCGCTCGCGTTTCTGCTCTCGCCGCCGCCACTCACGAGAGAGACGGGAGAAGAGGAGAGGGCTAATTTTGGGTTTTTTAAGCAAAGTAGGGATCCATACCCGAAACCAATACAACAACCACACTTAACCAGTATTTGATAGATCCTCCAACCCCGAGCAATCTTAGTTATAGGTTGAGTTTCGGCCCGTTAGCCGGTTTGCTCAACATACATAAACATTAAGGTTTATACATATCGAGATGCACTTAAAAAAGAATTTTATGCATTTTTCAAACATTATATAGTAATAATTGTGTTTAGATTTTGGACATTGTAGGGTGAGAATTGTGTCCATCAAAAACAAAAATATCAATTCCTACAAAAAAAAGAAAAGAAAAATACTATTTAACCTCAAACGATTAACCCGAATGGTCAATCGGAGTGACATGTTTGAATCACATCCGCTTGTTGCAGCCAGTCCCGATCGATGAATCCCCTTCAGCCTCGCCTAGCAGGAAAGGGGCGTTGATGCCATGTCATTCTAGTCGAATAATAGGGTTGAATAGCATTGTTAAAAAAATTATAAAAAACATACTATATAAAAAAAAGGAAGAGTTAGCCTTAAGTCCTTTTAGCATATGCTATATTAGTTAAAGGACAAACGATGTTTCAATATAGCACCAAGTCCCTCTCGAAACAGCACGTGCTGCAGCAAGTTCCTCACCCTTATTTTACCCCCTTAAGGACAAAACTACCCCTTCAACAAAGAGTATACATTCATCTACAACAAAAGTATACATTCATCAGTTGACATAGTGCATGTATGGGTTGCTACGGTGATTTGATTTCACTGTAGCAGTCACAGTGAAATCACTGTAGCAACCCGACAAATGTATGCTCTTTCTAAAGACGATTGTATATTATTTATGAAGATGAATGTATATTGTTGCTATAGTGATTCCACTGTAGCAGCTACAGAGAAATCACTGTAGCAACCCGGTGTATGTATACTCTTTCTGACAACTAATGTATACTCTTTCAGAAGATGAATGTATACTATTGCTATAGTGATTTCATTGTAGCAGCTACAGTGAAATCACTGTAGCAGTCGCTACATGCACTGTGTCAATCGGCGAATGTATACTCTTGCTGGAGAAGAGTGTATACTCTTGTTTGAGGGGTAGTTTTGTTATTTAAAATGTTGTAAAAGTCAACAATTTCAGTTAGAGACCTATTGTACAAACGTGTGCTTCAGGAGGGACTTTAGATAATATCCTAACTTACTGTGTCTCTTAACTTAAATTAATACCTCATGAGGGATTTAAGACTAATTACCTCTAAAGAAAATTACAAAACTATACTCAATACGTACCCGAAACCCTGAACCAAAATCCGTAACCCAAATGGTTTGGGTTTGGTATGGACCTTCTCTATCAGAGTGAGATGGATCGGGCATGGACCTTATCATACCCAAATGGGAATGGGTAGGGTCAAGTGTAAGTTCCGACCTGAACCCGACCCGTTGCCACCCCTAGTTTCATTCATGGTATTCTCTTTTTGTTTAGCCAATCCATACTTAAAAGTTACCTTCGGAAAGCCAAAAACATCCATATATTTTTGGTGGTTTCTTACTCAAGATAAGGCTCATTTCTCCTTATATAGCAAAGATAGTAGCAAGAAACGAACTAAGTAATCAACATGGATAAGCTATATATGTTCAGAAAAATTAGGAGAATTTTAACAACAAATGGAAGCATGATACAATTTTAGACCTGGCACAATTTCTTACAGATACTCACCTGTTTTAAATGTGGGTAATTGGTGTTAGGTCTTTAAAAAAATTTATCATTTAACGTTAAAGACAGATAAAGTTTGTTGTTAACATTAAGTCTATGTGGTTGGACTTTGGTTAGCGCATGATCATTTTGCCACATGCAGGTAATAACAGAAAATTTTAAATGGTAATTTTATCCCTACATATAAAGCGTAACAATCCGGTAGTAAAGAGTAACAATTGGTAGAGTGATAATCTACTAATAAAGAATAACAATTTGATAGGGTAACATGCATTAATTATAGATTGATTGAAGCTCATTATAAATCATATTTATATACATCAAATCACAATATCATCTTTTTTGTGGAAAAAAAATTTGCATTTAACTTTGTCAAACAAAGTCAATTCTATATCGCACAGAGTAGAGTAACAATTAGATAAAAAAGAGTCACTATTTTTTAAATAGTATTTCTGCACATCTGATCATAATATGATTTTACTTTGTGATAAAAATGCATTTAACTGTGCGAAACCAAACCGATTTTATTCCGCACATAAGAGAGTAACTAATTGTTCAGTTGGCATAACTTTTTTGATGAAAATATACAAAAAAAAAAGACTGTCTTGTGATTTTAAAATGACGGCCTGAAGTGGTTTCAGATTGTTTTTTGTGCATGAAAGCTTTCGGGTTGAGTTGATGACAGAAAATATAAATTTGATGAACTTCTTGGATCGGTGAGATTATGGGAGGGACATAATGCAATATTGGACTTGTTGGAGGACTAGTTGTAAGTCAATACTTTTGTCAAGAACCTATCACTGAGTCTCCCTTTATTTTATTTAACCCGACAGTAAAAAAATGTATCGATGGAGAGATTTTACTGAATGTCATAATATTTGAAGGGATTATTCATAAAACTTAAAAATTAAGAGGGTTATTTGTAATACCAATATTGGCTAGGAGGTTGTATGCAAAAATCCCTTTACAGTATGAAAATCATAGAAGATGAATTCTTGGCAGGCGAAAACAAATTCAATCAATCCTTGCGGGCAAAACTGAACATCCGAAATCCGAAAGTCAGAAAATAATGCAAGCGATTCTGCAGAACCAAATCAAAAACCAAATACATGGCAAACGATCGAGAAAACAAAGAGATTGTCGCTATGGTCAACCTGCTGCGAAGCACAGAAGGAACTGTGGACTCCGCATCGGAGATCTCGAGCAGAGGATGCAACGACAGGGTCACCGGAGCTGGGGGATCAACAACAATTTTTAAAAAACGGATTAAAAAGTATTTTATTTGGAAAGAACGGACTCAAAACTTTTAATATATCAACAACGGACTTATACGGCAATTCAATTGCCGTATGGTCAGTTTAATTGATGCATATCTTGATATACGACAGTTTGACTGTTGTATAACCTTATATGGTAGTTTGACTGTAGTATAACCTTATACGGTAGTTTGACTGTCTTATAAGGACCAACGACTATTTATACGGTAGTCTGATTGTCGTATAAAGACTTTAACGGCTAGTCTTGATTTTATACGGCAGTCGGACTGCTGTATAAGGTTACTAGTGCATGTTCGTGCCTGTCGGCACTGCAGCGGGCCGCCTTCGGCGGCAACACATATGTCGGCACTGCAGCGGGCCGTCTTCGGTGGCAACACACCTGAACACCTTCGGCAACAAAACACTTTCGACAACACCGGCATTCATAGGGACATCCATTTTCTCACGCCGTATCAATTGGCACGAAGCAGGCGCCTTCGGCGTGACCAACTCCCCCTATAATTGATCAATGACAGCTATCTCTATTCAAACGGATTCCTTGAGATCGACCCGATGATTTGGGGCGACCGAAATTTCAACAGCCGTTGATGTGAACAATGATCACGGGATGCACGGTCAGGTTAAGTGCAGTTTAAATGGGCTGGGATTTTAGAGGTTTAGTGCAATTTAAATGGTTAGGAAGGAAGTTGGTTGACGGGGAAATACAGATCATGTTAGTTTTTGAACAAATGGACGGGAAAATAGAGATCGTGCGTTGATTTTTGAACAAATGGTTAGATCGGTTCATTTTTGTCCAGTCAGCTTGTCCTTGTCAGCTTCCGTTTTGTCTAGGCAGCACAAAACCGACGTGCCATGTTATATAGATACAACAGTCAAACTATCATATAAGTCCGTTGCTGCTAAATTAAAAGTTTTGTATCCATTCCTTCCAAATAAATTATTTTTTAATCCGTTTTTAAAAAATTGCTGGGGGATCAACTGCCTTGGCGGGAACTGGTGATGGCCTTGTCATGCAAACTGCTCGTGTGTGAAAGGTACGCTGATTGGTTCATGGGATAGCAACCAGAGATGCTTTTTCATGCAGTTGGGCCTCCACAGGATCCAATAAGCATCCGACCCAATAAGACCCAACTCAATCTTCCCAGTTAGCCTT
This sequence comes from Chamaelirium japonicum, assembly GCA_947650365.1. NCBI lineage: Eukaryota > Viridiplantae > Streptophyta > Magnoliopsida > Liliales > Melanthiaceae > Chamaelirium > Chamaelirium japonicum. Next base: position 38,337,877 of record OX393556.1, read on the forward strand.
CTGCACTGGCACAAATCCCATCCTAGACCCAATACATATCTTGGTCCAAACCCGAATCACACATGTGACCCACCCTCGATTCGACCCAACCATAAATGAATGATAGACTCCGATGGATCCGGGTTAGATCCGACCCATCCCAATCCCATATCACTGAAAAGTTTATAAAAATGGACAGTAGAGAGAGAGATTATAATCTCAAAGTGGAAGTCAAGATGACAATCACAACAGTCCCACTCAATATAAAGATAAATCCACATCACCCACAAGTTCATAGCCAAAATCCAGGAGTACAAATTCTAGCAGAGGCAAGGCACACTGTTCCATCAACACCGGTTCCCTACTTATATTGATTGATTGGCAGGAGACGAAGCTTCGGGTGAGCTAATGCCGGACAATCAGACTCACCATTGCAGCAGACCGCTTCGCTTACCCATCAAAATGGCCAAGGCGTAGGCAACCACCATGCTCGCACAAGTTCCGCCCGTGGTCTTCCAGAAGGTCGAGTAGCTGGCTTCGTAGATGGGTATATGGATGTTGATGCCGAGCACACCCATCACTATGATGCCCATCGTCAATATCACCGATGAGGTGCTGATCATCACTCCCATCTGCAGCAGCTGGTTCTGCTTGTCATCCAGCATGATGTTGATGTAGTCCTCGGTGTCGTCCACGTAATCCCGCAGCTTCGCAGAGGACGCAAGGGTACGGATTAGTAAAACACTTAGACCTGTTACGATTCCCATGCCCCCTCAAAACCGGTGATGAGAAGGAAGGGGCAATGGTACATGAAGACATGGAACTCCCACCCCTTTACCGATGTAGGACTATTCTCAACACCCGCCCGCCCGCCCGCAGAGTGCCTCTTGATTAGAGGCTAGGAGAAAGAAGATGCAACAGGACCACACGGAGGAGCGACAGGGTGGATTCTAGCTCTGATACCATGTTACGATTTCTGTGCCCTCTCAAAACCGGTGATGAGAGAGAGGGGGGTAATGGTATATGAAGACGTGGAACTCCTACCCCTTTACCGATGTGGGACTATTCTCAACATAACCGAATCAGCAGATAAGAGCAATGGCATCGAGGTTATGTGTGTATGTGTGACGTTCGTGTATATATGACTAAAATATTATATGTTAAACATGATAACGTAAATATCATAGAACAGATGAAAGATAATAGCACCCCACAGAATCAACTTTCTGATATAGAAATAGATAAAATCAAATAGCACTCCCCGTAATCAACTTTCTAATATAGCAATAGATAATCACCAATCAAAGACATTACACATACGAATCAAGAAAGCAAAAGCATCTTAATGTAATAAATTTTGTTACAAAACTCATACGCCAAGTATTTCTATTGCACGCTTGACGTATGCATCAACGAACATAAAGCGTATATCATGTCCTAAAACTTCAAAGTACGGACATCTAATAGACCATAATGATGATTGGCGATAAATTGTGTTCTCCTATTGTTATTGTTTATATTGTGGGAAACAGTCAGCGAATAGAGCATACAATGTGAAGTACCTAATGATATGAGAGTGCTCACAAGAGGGAGAGCATGGAAGAGTGGCCATTAATCTCTCTCCTTTTTTTATAATAAAACCACTCAATTTTTTACACCCCCCTAATGTTTTTGTATCTTACAATTTTCTTTACATATAACCCCTCAACGCTTTTTAATTTACAATTTGTTTTACATAAAAACCCTCTTCTTTTTCCCCTCTATCTACTTTGTCTATCCTATCACCCTCAATATCCTAACCCTTCTTTACATTTTGGACGCTCGGATATGTCCGAGATAGTGGCACGCTTATAATTTTCTGGACATGGCCGTTGTAACATGTATTATAGATACTTCGTTGTCAAGGATTCAGCTTATCTGTCTTCTAAGTCACATTTCTTTACCTTAAGAACCAAGTGATCAGCATTATTACATGTCATGCTGGTGGGCAATAAAATCTATTTTAGCCATGACAAGAACTTCTAGGTCATTCTCCCATAAAAATTTTATGCATTCTCCATGTCATAAGGCGACAATTATTTATGTAGTTGAAGAAAGGCAAATACATAGATTGATTTGGATGTTGGAATTCGAGTTTATCCAAAATAAAAATGATAAATTCAAAACTTTTAAAAGGAAGCACACATACAGTAGATACTTTGTTTAAGGTGCCATCTATCTGCACAAAGTAAGCCTCTAACAGCATCTCCAACTCATTAATTTCAGGTTTTAAAGCATCTAAGCTTCCGTTGCTGCCTTTAATCTCATCCTTAGGCTCTTCATCCCTGAATGTATTTCATGCAAAAATGATCACATGGAGTGAAAAAATAGATAAACTTCCAAAATTTGATATTTCGCAAGAAAAGCTTCATCTAGTAAAATTATCTCAAGAATTCACTTCTTTAATGACTTGGTCTATTCTTCAGATAAGCAACTTGCTTTAGTTAGTACTTCAGTACTAGTGACTATGTGCTGACAGAAATTTTTTAAAAAAACTTCATTCTATATAAAGATATTGAGAATTCAATGAAGCAATCATGCTACTTGATGCAGGCACCAATAAGGCACACTACAATCCTAAGCCCTTTTAGGGTTTTCTTTGGTCAATAGCTAAGGTTTATTATTCAATATAGCGACATAAAACTCAAAAGGACAGCAACATCAATTATCTCACGCAGTTCTATAAGTTTATGCAATCAACATAAAGCAGAGTTAAGACTTAAACAATTAAAGAACGCAATATGATCACAAAGAACTGATTTTCAGCACATAATAGAGTCAATCGCAGCAATAGATATGTAAATTGAACAATAGGCATGCATCAGATTTTCACTAAAATAGGTTACGAATGCTTGCTAGGGTTACCGACAGACTATAGATAGCGAATCTAATAAATAGGCAAAGTTATGGCTTCAACTAGCGATGAAAAGGATGATGATGGCTGCGATGCGGAGTGGAGGCAATGGAAACTAATGAAAACGAAGCGGATGCGATGGGAAAATAAAGGAAAAGGAAAGATACTGCCTGGGGTTTCCCGCCGTGGGTCGATTGCAAGGATGCGCCGACGATCCTGCACACGGAGCAAGGCCGGACGTCGGGAGAAGCCGGAACCTTCGAAAAATCAGCACCAAGGCCTTCACGAGGCGACGTCGTGGAAGCGGCGAGGATCAGGGACACTAGTCTCGCCCGGAAGCACTCACGAAGAGGCACCAAATTTCAGCAATTCATAAAAATCTGAATTCTCTTTTCTTTCTTCATCTTTTTGTAGGCTAGGGTTTTATTTTGGATGGCTAAGATCAAAGGGAATTAGGGTTTGATGGTGTGGATGCAAGAGGCCACGAAAGGCAATGACAAGAGAGAGAAACAAGGAAGAGAAGAGAGAGAGAAGAGAGGGAACGGAACAAGGGGTCGGGGGCCTCGGTTTCCGCACGGGTAAGGGGGGGGACCGGTCGGTGTTCACGGGAAAAGAGAGGAGGGGGATCGGTCATGCATTAGAAGCCCTATTGGGCTTAAGATAAGCCCATTTAAAACCCTATGAAGCTCATAACTTGCCACGTCATCAAAATTGTGTTATTTCGTCATCTAACCGTCGGTTTCGAGATCTAATCTCGTCCGTCGGTGCCCCGCAAACACACACACCCATAATTTTATTAATATCATGCTGAAACTCACCCGAGAAGACCCGGATTCAATCCGAAAAGCCCTCGGATGAGATCATGGACATCCCCCATGAACTGGGCAAGAACAGAAATAAAACTAAATGCTGAAATAAGGCCAAAAACTGAAATAAACGACTAACAAGTCCCAACGGCTATTGTCATCCAAACATAAAATAAAAACGACAATAAATAAATGTCTCCGACGATGAACGGAAGATGCGGCGATGATCTGATGATGCTGATCATGCTGCATCACTACAGGAGAAAAAAAATACTGATACCAGTGAAACTGATAAATGTTACTCATCTGCAAGCATATGCATGTACAATCACAAATCATCTTGTACCAGCATCAATCTAAAGAGAAGTGAGCAAACTGGCACATCAGTGAGCAGCATGAATAGAGTGGGAGTTTTTCGTTGCAATAGAACTCGTCAAAAAAATCTTCTATGATGATTAAATGGGTAACTGCCCTTACTTTGCCCACTAGTTGTTAATAGGCCATAGTGGTCCAGTCAGGTCCAGCAACTGAATCTAAATATGGGCAACAGTGCTCAAGAAAAATCCATCCTTACACGGTACATTGAAATACCAGGAAGCCAACTCATTCGAAGTCCATGGGGAAATTGATTATCAATCTATTAGAGATATGGTGGCCTATATTTACATGTGTATGTCCATGTTGGATATTGTTGACGAATAGTCCCACATTGATGAGGGAGGCACCCATCACCCGCTTAATATACCTGCTGTGGACCTCCCCTTACAACCCGGGTTTTGGGGTGTGACGGTATCTAATATGGTATCAGAGCTTGCCCGTCTCCTGCTCCTGCTCCCGTTCCAGGTGCTCCCCACCGATCGTGCCTTGCCACGCGTGCTCCGCGTGGGAGGATCCTTGTCATGCGTGCTCCGCATGAGGGGGAGTGTTGACGAATAGTCCCACATCGATGAGGGAGGCACTCATCACCCGCTTAATATACCCGCTGTGGTAGCAGTGGGGAGCGTCGTATCTAACAGATATAATTTATTCTTTACAGAACACATAGTGCATTTTCATCTGTATAGGGTTTGCACATACATAAAACCCTTTTTTGGTCTCCCTATTTGATTACTAATGAACTTTCACCTACATAGAAGTTTCACAATTTGCTGAATTTTGATAAGGATGATCACCTGACCATATATAGTATATCCACAAAAAATTGACACATTCTAAAACTTCAAGGGTCATCAAACATTAGAAGATTTATCGTCTGTCCACTTTAACCATTAATTTGAGTATCATATTTGATATGCCTAGAGGTTTCCAAATTTGTTGATTTGGTGAGAATAATCACCTTGCCATAGATAGCACATCCACAAAAAAAAAAGCAAATTCTGAAACCTCTTGATAGGAACTAGAGCCCATCATGTACGACTTCCAAAGCCCAAATCAGCATGCACGCACTTAGAGGCTTAATTAAAAATAAGGGGTTTGGGAGACAAGCCCAAGCTGATGCAAGACAAACTAGGGGAGCCGTTGCCGATGAATCAAGACCTCAAAATTAGGATTTAAGAGAATAAGAAGGGAGAAGAGAAGAGGAGGGGGGAGATCCGGAGTCCACCGGATTCAGGGAATCCACCTCTGATGCATTCCAATCCAGGAAACTCTAACGAATCTTGCAAGACATCCTTTGATTTTGATTCCGAAGTTTGCATTCTTCTTCTTTGTGCATTGTCTACCAACTACAAGTGAGAGATCAAGATTTGTTTCAAGTTTAAAGGTATGGATCATGATCTTGCTTATTCTACTAGTTTTTTCTATGATTTTTTAATATATTTTACCATTCTCATGTATTTGTATCATTGTTTTCTTTTTTTAGTCTTGACAATGTTAATCTTATGTTTGTACTTTATTGTTTGTTATTACTTGCTACTTGCTACTTTAATTATTATCTTGAATATTAAAGAATTAAATTTGTTTGAGCAATTTGATTTTTTATTTTGTTGTTAAATTGCTCGATGGAGTCCTCATTCGTGTCATATAAGGTATTTTCTAACACATTGTGATTTATTATGCATATCTAGTTCAATTATTACTACACATTCAGTAATAGTACTTATTCTAATTTTTTTCTTTTGTTAACTTTTTTTACTAAAACACCCCGAAAAAATTCAAGGGTTACGCCTCAGTACACCTTGAGGCTTACGCCTCGCCTCTCTAGAGGAAAAATGCCTCGGTACGTCTTTCGTCTTTTTAAACTGTTAATATATAGAGATGAATCGGCCCATCGGGTTTTATGTATAGTCGGGTCGGGTTCATGTGCTATTGATATACATATATATTGGGTATTAGTCCCTCAATAAAGATCATTCCATTCTCTCCAAACCCTAGCCGTCATCTCCTAACATGGTATCAGAACTCTAGGGTTTCTCCGCGGTGAAGGCTCCTCCGGCACCGGCCTCCCCTCCTCCGGCCTTCCCCTCCTACATCCCACCCGGCCTACACCTCCTCCTCCTTCGGCCTTCCGGCAGCTCCCCAACAGCTCCTCTCGCTCCGGCAGCCTATCCAGCTCCCTCCTGCACCCGATTCCCCCCTCCGGCAGTCCCTCTAGCACCCGATTCCCCCCTCCGTCAGCCCCTCCAGCTCTCCGGCAACCCCTCCAGCCCCCTTCTGCACCCGATTTCCCCCTCCAGCACCCTCCTGTACCCGATTCCCCCCTTCGACAGTCCCTCCAGCACTCCGGCAACCCCACCGCCCCCTCCTGCACCTTCTGAAGCCCTCGCCGGCCCCCTGCACCTCCTGAAGCCCCCGCCGCCCCCTCCTACACCTCGTGCAACCCCCCCCCCCCCCCCCGCCCCCTCCTCCTGCACCCCCTGAAGCTCCCGCCGCCCCTCCTGAAGCTACCGCCGCCAACTCCTGCACCTCTTGAAGCACCGTCGCCCCCTCCTGCCCACCCTGCAACCCACGCCGCCCCCTCCTGCATCCCCTGCCACTCCCCATCGCCCCACCGCTCCTCCACTGCAGCCCTCCCTCCCCTAGCCCTCCTCCTACCGCCGGCCCCCCTCCGGCCTTCTCCATCGCAGGCCCTGCCTCCGGCCCGTCTCCTCTGTACCGGACTGCCCAGGACCTCCTTTGTGCCGGCTCACCCCCGTACTTCATGGGTATGGCTTCCTACAGCATCTCTCGGCTCCCGTACTGCCTGCACACAGTAGCTGATCGTCGAGTCCCTCCGTATCCTCTTTTTGATGGTATTCTCGGGCCACGTCCCTCCACCACATCAGTCGACTGTGGACGTCGTTAGGGTCCCCTCCGCCATGATGGCGGGACTGCTACTGCCGCTGATCTCCCTACTCCAGCACCACCGGTCACCACTCCTGCTCAGTCTCGGTCTTACTCCGACCGCCTCCAGCGCTTTGAGGAGTTACTGTTTCGATACCTCGCCTCCACCAGCTCTTTGACATATCACAGTCTCTCTGCCACTCCGGGTACTACTGCTCCTTGGATCTTTGACTCGGGTGCCTCCTGCCACCTTGCCTCCGATCCTTCTGTACTCACGGACTGTAGCCCTGCTCCCACCCACCTGGGGATCCACACTGCTGACGGGACTCGTGTACCCATTTCGTAGTGTGGATCCATCACCCCTGCCTCCGATCCCACTGGTCGCCTAATCTTACCTCGTGTTCACCTCGCTCCCCGCTTAAACATTAACTTAATATCTGTTAGTTCTCTTTGTGACTCGGGCCTAATCGTTACATTTACTTCTTCTTGTTGTTCTGTGCAGGATCCGCGGACGGGTCAGAGAGTTGGGCTAGGTCGTAGAGTAGGGGTACTCTATCAGTTGGATCACTTTCAGGTTCCTACTTCCACTCCGTCAGCTCTGTCTGTTACCTCTGATTCCGATTTGTGACACAGAAGGTTAGGTCACATATCCAGTGATAGACTCCAAAGCGTTTTTTACTCTAGCACTTTGGGTCGGATGTCCTTCTCCCCTCTCTCTGTCTGTACTGGGTGTCGATTAGCAAAGCACCTTGCTCTTTCTTTTTCTACAAGTGTTTTCCGTTCCAGCGCCCCTTTTGATCTCGTATACTCTGACGTGTGGGGTCCTGCTCCAATTGCCTCTTTTACTGGTTTTTTGTATTATGTGAGCTTCATAGATGATTACTCCCGCTGCACCTGGGTCTATCTCATGCGTCACCGCTCCGAGATTCCTCATATTTACAGGACCCTCACTACTATGCTTCACACCCAATTTGGTCGGCGCATTAAGACTTTTCGGTCTGACTGTGCCCAGGAGTATCTCTCCTTGGAGATGCGTGAGATCCTTCAGACTCACGGCACTCTTCATCAACAGTCATGTCCCCACACCCATGAACAAAACGGAGTCGCCGAGCGCAAACATCGCCATGTCCTCAAGACAACACGAGCTCTACTTCTGTCTGCTTCTGTTCCACATTCCTACTGGGCTGAAGCTGTCCTGACCGTTGTTCACCTCATCAACATCACTCCGTCCTCCTCCCTCTCTGGTGTTTCCCCGTACGAGCGGCTTTACTCCACATCTCCTGACTACTCTCTTTTTCGTACCTTTGGGTGCACGTGTTTCGTCCTCCTCCTTCCCATGAGCATATCAAACTCTCTGCTAGGTCTGTTAGGTGTGATCACTTAGGACTCAGTCGGGAGCACAAGGGATATCGGTGCTACGATCCCTTCAGTCGCTGGTTCCGTGTCTCTCGTCATGTCTCCTTTGTAGAGGATGTCCCGTACTTTTTCACTGAGTTCCGGGATCTTCCCTCACCACCTACGTCATCCTCTACGCCGTCACCCCCTCTCACCATCCCCGTCCTACCTCCGTATTCTGCTCCCACGCCCACCTTCCCGGTTGAGCCTCCTCCACCTCCACCTCCCCCGTCTCCAATACCTCCCCCACCACCTCCACCTCCTCCGTCTCCCCCGTCACCTCCACCACCATCACCTGTCACGCGTGTCTACGTTCGTCGCTCCATAGTTCCTCCCACCGAGACTGTCTCTACTGGTACTACTTTGCTTACAGCTGCTCCCACCTCTCCGGCCGCGGATCCTGGTCCTGTTCGGTGCTACCCTTCGCGCGAACATTACCCTCCTGATAGATATGACTACTCCCCTGACAGGTTTGGTTACTCTGCTTTTACCCCTGCCTCTTCTGACACCACTGGACACTCTGCTGTTGCTTCCTACTCTCCGTTTTACCAGGCCTTTCTTACTGCTCTCCACTCCCATCGGGAGCCCCAATCATACCGTGAGGCAGTTTTGCACCCAGAGTGGCGACAGGCCATGACAGCGGAGCTTGAGGCATTTCAGCGGACTCAGATGTCGGACTTGGTTTATTGTCCCTCTGGTGTGGTGCCTATCAGCTGCAAATGGATCTTCAAGGTCAATACTCGATCTGATGGTTCCATTGAGCGGCACAAGGCCCACCTTGTTACTCGTGGGCCTCGTGGCTTCTCCCAAGAGTATGGGATTGACTACAAGGAGACTTTTGCTCTAATTGCTCGATGACTACTGTGCACACCCTCTTAGCTGTGGCAGTTGCTCGAGGGTGGCCTCTCCATCAAATGGATGTCACCAATGCGTTCCTTCACGGTGACCTCTCCGAGGAGGTACATATGGCTCCTCCACCGGGAGTTCCTGTTCCTCCAGGGCATGTTTGTCGTCTGCGTCGGGCTATCTATGGGCTCAAACAGGCCCCTCGTGCCTGGTTTGAGCGCTTTCGCAGTGCAGTTCTTGCCGCTGGGTTTGTAGAGCGACATTCTGACTATGCCATGTTCACCCGCTCCTCCAGTCAGGGTCTTGCTATCTTGCTACTGTATGTGGACGATATGATCATCGCTGGGGACGACAGTGCCACCATAGCATCCCTCCAGCATCACCTCCAGAGTCAGTTTGAGATGAAAGATCTGGGCCATCTTCGGTACTTCCTTGGCCTTGAGATTGCTTGCTCGACCCGTGGTTTGTTAGTATCCCAGCAGAAGTACATTTCCGACATTCTTGCCGATGCTGATCTCACTGACTCTCGCACTGTTGACACACCCATGGAGCTCAACTTAAAGCTCCTACCTACAGATGGTGAGCCTCTCCGGGACGTCTCCAGATATCAGAGATTGGTTGGTATGCTAGTCTCTCACTATGACTAGCCCTGACATTGCTCATGCTATTGGCATTGTCAGTCAGTTTGTTTAGGCTCCCCGATATGTTCCCTATGGCCCAGTACTCAGGATCATTCGCTATCTCCGGGGCACCATCACTCGTTCTTTGCTTCTCCCCTCCACCTCTTCTCTAGTGTTGCGTGCCTACTCCGATGCAGACTGGGCAGGAGATGTTGCTACTCGCCGTTCTACCACCGGATACTGTGTGTTCCTTGGTGACTCCCTCATTTCTTGGCACAGTAAGAAACAGGAGTCTGTTGCTCGCTCCAGCACCAAAACTGAATACAGGGCTATGGCTTCCACTACTGTAGAGATTGTCTGGCTTCGTCGCCTTCTCCTTGACCTGGGAGTTGTGATCTCTGAGCCCACACCCCTATTATGTGACAACCGGAGTGCTATTCAGATTGCTAGCAACCCGGTTTTCCATGAGCAGACAAAACATATAGAGGTTGACTGTCACTATGTTCGCCAGGAGTTCATTGCCCACACCATCTCCTTGCCATTCATGCATTCGATGGAGCAAACTGCTGATTTTCTCACAAAGGCTCTTACAGTTGCTCGCTTCAGGCATTTTGTCAGCAAACTCTCGCTATATGATCCACCGTGAGTTTGAGGGGGAGTGTTAATGTATAGAGATGGATCGGGTTTTATGTATAGTCGGGTCGGGTTCATGTGCTATTGATGTACATATATATTGGGTATTAGTCCCTCAATAGATATTATTCCATTCTCTCCAAACCCTAGCGGTCATCTCCTAACATAAACATTGCATAAGCTGACCTTTCTCCACCCAGTTCAAATGCATATTTGCGTAAACTAAATCTTTACAATGACATGGTTAATTCCACTCAAAAAAACAATGACATGGTTAATAGGCTTAACTTCCAACACAACAGTTTAACTAATTAAACATAATATCTCGAGATCAATAACAAAAGATATTTACAATTTCCTATCTTTTATTTTTCTCTATAGACGAGATAAGCTGACCTTTCTTCCCCCAGTTCAAATGCATCATCGCCGAAATCAAATCTCGATGACGCTCCCCCAACTAGCTGGCGATGAAGCTTCTCAGTTAAGTACATTGCAGCCATATCCATGTCATCATCCAACAGATGTTCGAGTTCATCCCTCACCTAATGAACATAACAATAATGTGAGCAAAGAAAACTGAAATCCTGACGAATCAAGAAAAAAAATAAAGCAAATTACCATCCCTGAATGAGAACAAGAGAGGGAAAAGAATTCACAACTATATTCATGGTCACTTATTGGCAATTCAACAGCCACTTGGAAAAAATATTGGGGCATTTATTGGTCTTTCTATCAACAAAAAGTGTAGGTGCCCAATACTTCTTACAGTTTCTACACCTTTTCTCTATGAATCATGTCACCTTGAAGTTATTCCACAACCATTGAACTGCAGGAGAAGTTTGCAGGAGTGAAAAAATTCAAAAAATGTCATGCTTTTAGTCCAACATGTATAATTCTCAGTTAACATAGTAGGGTGGTAATAGAATTCTGTAGATGGCATTAGGATTAAATTTTTGACACTGTGAATTAGGATTAGAATTCTCGCCCGGTTTGAAAAATGTAGCCATTTTGCTATACATTGTGAAATATAGATCGTAAAAATCTCCAGGGGGACATTTCACAATATATCGCGAAATTTCGGATGGGAGGAAGAAAAAGATGCACCGAAAGATATTCTCATAGGCTCCTATCGGCATATAGCAAAATTTCACTGAAACTTCAACGAAATTTTGCCAGATCAGCTTATTTAATAGGAAGGTGGCAGTGCCCCTACTCTCAATGCTCTGCAACATACAGCTATGTATTCTGTTGCTTTGGGGGATGTGGGTGGTGGCATAATCTCTCTTTAGTTCTTGGCAAATATCTTAGTGGGTTTACATACAAATGGATCGTTTAATCAATACTTCCATTATTTCTTTTTTTAGACTATTGTGCATCAGTTCATCATGCATACAATACAAACAACGAGAAGCTCTACACCCCTAGAGTGTGTAGTAATATTATCTCCATCGAAGATCTAACCAATGAATCCCTTTCCACTGACAAACAATGGTACCTGCAAGTTTTAAAGGCCATGATGGTGTTCCAGATCTCAGATATTTTCAAACTAGATGCAAAGATGAAGCAAAGGATCAAGATCAAGCAAGGATCATTGTCAACAAATTTGATTGATCGATACCTCCACAACGAGCCAACTTGACCGCGAGGAGGACCGGCAACCACATCAGACACTGTAAAGGCCTTCTAGTGAGATTTTTTTGACAAGATATGTGCATTGGAAACATTTGATGTAGGTTAGGTTAGGTTTAAGTTAGAATAAGTTCAATTTTATATCAGATTTAAATTCGAGTTATAAAGTCTTAGTTGAGTCAATTGGAAATTTATCATTTTTTTTGTAGTTTTTTTTATTGTGTAGTTTATTTTGGAACTCTAGGAAAAGAAAAGATGGTACCAAATTTTTTTTTCATACATACATGAGTGAAGAGTAGAAAAAGCCAAAAAGGGGAGGTGATTTGAATATCTTATTTCTAGAAATCTATTAAGCCCGCTACAAGATCCTTCTTTTTAGTATTTTGGAATCTAAATATTTAAGAAACTTTAATAGCTGGCTATATTACATGAGTGAAGAGTAGAAAAAGCCAAAAAGGGGAGGTGATTTGAATATCTTATTTCTAGAAATCTATTAAGCCCGCTACAAGATCCTTCTTTTTAGTATTTTGGAATCTAAATATTTAAGAAACTTTAATAGCTGGCTATATTGTGTTGTAAACTCTTTAAGGTTTGGATTGGTTGGCTATGATGAGTGTTAGGAGACGACGGCTAGGGTTTGGAGAGGAACAGAATGATTCCATTGAGGGACTCAAGCCCAATATATATGTACAGTAAACCCGACCCGACTATACAGTAAACCCGACCCATTACATTACATTAACACTCCCCCTCAAACTCACGGTGGATCATGAACCGAGAGTTTGCCTAGAAAATGTCTGAAGCGAGCAGTCGTCAGTGGCTTCGTCAGAAAATCAGCAGTCTGCTCCGATGAGGGAATGAAAGGCAGGGAGATGATGTGATCAATAAACGCCTGGCGAACATAATGACAGTCAACTTCAATATGCTTTGTTCGCTCATGGAAGACCGGATTGCTAGCAATCTGAATAGCACTCCGGTTGTCACAGAAGAGAGGGGTCGGCCCGGATATCACCACTCCCAAGTCAAGCAGAAGACGTCGAAGCCAGACAATCTCGGCGGTGGTGGAAGCCATAGCCCTGTATTCGGCTTCGGTGCTGGAGCGAGCAACAGACTCCTGCTTCTTGCTGCGCCAAGAAATCAGGGAGTCACCCAGAAACACACAGTATCCTGTAGTAGATCGACGAGTGTCTGCATCTCCTGCCCAATCTGCATCTGAGTAGGCGCGCAGTACCAACGGAGAGGTGGAGGGAAACAGGAGTGAACGGGTGATGGTGCCCCGGAGGTAGCGGATAATCCGCAGAACAGCTGCATAGTGTACTGACCGTGGAGCCTGAACAAACTGACTGACAATGCCAACAGCATGAGCAATGTCTGGCCGGGTCATGGTGAGATAGACAAGCATCCCAACCAACCTCTGGTAGCGGGAGACATCCTGGAGTGGCTCACCATCGGTAGCGAGAAGCTTCAAATTGAGCTCCATGGGTGTATCAGCAGTACGTGTGTCAGTGAGGGCAGCATCAGTAAGAATGTCGGAGATGTACTTCTGCTGGGAGACCAACAGACCACGAGCTGACCTGGCAATCTCAAGACCCAGAAAGTAGCGAAGAGAGCCCAGGTCTTTCATCTCAAACTGACTCTGGAGGTGCCGCTGGAGAGAGGCGATGGTGGCACTGTCATCCCCAGTGATGATCATATCATCCACGTAGAGGAGAAGGACTGCAATGCCCTGACTGGAGGAGCGAGTGAACAGGGCATAGTCGGAGTGACGCTCAACAAACCCGGCGGCCAGAACTGCACTGCGAAAGCGCTCAAACCAGGCACGAGGAGCCTGCTTGAGCCCATAGATGGCCCGGCGCAACCGACACACGTGTCCTGGAGGAACTGAAGTGCCCGGAGGAGGAGCCATGTAGACTTCCTCGGAGAGATCACCGTGAAGAAACGCATTGGTGACATCCATCTGATGGAGAGGCCACCCTCGAGCAGCTGCCACAGCTAAGAGGGTGCGCACAGTAGTCATCCGAGCAACTGGAGCAAACGTCTCCTCGTAGTCAATCCCATACTCCTGGGAGAAGCCACGAGCAACGAGGCGAGCCTTGTGCCGCTCAATGAAGCCGTCAGGTCGAGTCTTGACCTTGAAGATCCACTTGCAGCTAACAGGCACCACCCCGGGGGGACAAGGCACCAACTCCCAGGTCTGGGTCCGCTGAAATGCCTCAAGCTCAACTGACATGGCCTGCCGCCACTCTGGATGTAATGCTGCCTCACGGTACGATTGGGGCTCCCGGTGAGTGTGAAGAGCAGTAAGGAAGGCCTGAAAGGATGGTGAATAGGAGGCACTGGCAGAGAAGCCAGAAGAGTCAGGAGAGTCAGTGGGAAAAGCAGAGTAACCAAACCTGTCAGGAGAGTAGTCGTATCTGGCAGGAGGGTGATGTTCGCGCGCTGGGTAGCGCCGAACAGGAGCAGGATCCACGACCGGGGAGGAGGGAGCAGCAGCATCAGGCGAAGGAGTACCAGGGAGAACCGATTCGGGAGGGGGAGGTGCAGACCGACGTACATAGACACGAGTAATGGGTGGTGGAGGTGGTGGGGGTGGTGGCGTGGGGGACTGAGGAGGTGGTGGTGGTGGAGGCGATGGATACTGAGGAGGTGGTGGTGGTGGTGTAGTAGGCGTGGATGGAGCAACAGAAACCGGGGGTAGAACAGGGATGTGAAGATGCGAGGAGGGCGAGGAGGATGACGAAGTAGGCAAGGAAAGATCCCGAGACTCAGGAGCAAAATACGGGACATCCTCAACAAAGGAGACGTGACGGGAGACACGGATCCGACGAGCTAAGGGATCATAGCAGCGATACCCCTTATGCTCACGACTGAGCCCCAAGTGAACACACCTAACAGACCTCGCGGAAAGTTTGGTGCGCTCATGGGGAGGAAGAAGAACGAAGCACGTGCAGCCAAACGTGCGAAGAAGAGAGTAGTCAGGTGGGCTGGAGTGAAGGCGCTCGTGAGGGGTGGCACCGGACAGAGCAGATGACGGAGTGATATTGATGAGGTGGACAGCCGTCATGACAGCTTCAGCCCAGTAGGAGTGAGGGACAGACGCAGAGAGAAGCAAGGCTCGTGCAGTCTCAAGGACATGACGATGCTTGCGTTCGGCAACGCCGTTCTGCTCATGGGTGTGGGGACAGGACTGCTGGTGAAGAGTGCCGTGAGACTGAAGAAGCTCACGCATCTCAGAGGAGAGATACTCCTTGGCACAATCAGACCGAAGGTCTTGATTCGCCGACCAAACTGGGTGTGTATCATAGTGGTGAATCGCCTAAAGATGTGGGGAATTTCAGACCGATGACGCATGAGATAGACCCAGGTGCACCTAGAATAGTCATCGATAAAACAAACATAATACATATAACCAGATAGAGATGCAACAGGAGCAGGACCCCAAATATCCGAATGAACTAAATCAAATAAAGCATTAGACTGGGAAGTACTAGCAGAAAAAGGAAGAGCTAGGTGCTTTGCCAGTCGACAACCCGTACAGACAGAGAGGGGGGAGAAAGACGCTCGACCCAAAGCGCCCGAACGGAATACGCTTTTGAGTCGATCACTAGATATATGACCTAACCTTCTGTGCCACAGGTCGGCATCAGAGGTGACAGACATGACAGACGCAACTGAAGACACATGGAGATGGTCCAACTGGTAGAGTCCTCCTGCCCTACGGCCCAGCCCAATCCTCTGACCCGTCCGCGAATCCTGCACAACACAAACAGAAGGGGTGAAGGTGACAGTCAGGCCAGAGTCGCAAAGAGAACTGATGGAAATCAAATTAATATTAAGACGAGGGGCATGATGGACATGGGATAGGGTCAGGCGACCAGAAGGGTCAGAGGTGGTGGTGATGGAGCTACATTGCGGAATAGGGACGAGAGTCCCATCCGCAGTGCGAACCTCCTGGTGGGTGGTAGTGGGAGAACAGTCCGTGAGGACAGTGGAGTCAAAAGTAAGGTGACAGGAGGCACCCGAATCGAAGATCCATGGAGCAGTAGTACCAGAGGTGGCAGACAAGCCGTGCGCAGTCGCGGAGCCGGTGGAGGCTATGTGGCGGAGAAGGAGCTCCTCGAGGCGCTGAAGACGGTCCGGCTCAGGCGGCGAAGGAGCTGTGGGAGCAGTGGGGAGCGGCGAGGCCTCTGCAGTAGCCGCTGCACCACCAATGTGGCGAAAGGAAGACGAACCACGTCCTCGGCCCCGTCCACCTCGACCGCCGCGTCGATCGTCGCGAGAGGTCGAAGACCAGCGGGGGGATCTCTCATCCGGACCCCAGCGGGGGTTGCGTGGAGGACGTGTAGGGCACTCGCGCTTCATGTGGCCGGGCTCCTTGCAGTAGTGACAGAAAACAGCCTCATCGGAGAACCCGGCTGCCAGGACAGAGTCGGAGCTAGGAGCAAGTGGAGGAGCACGAGCACCCTGAGTCTGAAGGCGCGTCTCCTCGTCGACCAAGGCGAGTAGGGCATCCTCGAGCCGAGGGAGGGGCTCACGGTGCAGGAGCTGGGCGGCTATGAGAGCAAAGTCTGGTCGAAGTGCTGCCAGAAACTGGTGCAGGTGGCCCTCGTCGAGGTAGCGCTGGAAGTCCCGGGAGCGGGGGCAGTCACACCGCTCCGGAATCAGTGAGTCCAGCTCATGCCAGTAGGCACTCATCTGACTGAAAAAGTCCTGAATGGTACGCTCCCCCTGACGGGCAGACTGCGAGTCGCAGATGAGCTGATGCCGGCGGGCGCCGCCGCGCGGGAGAAAACGGTCCCGGAGATACTCCCACATCGCGCGCGCAGTAGGAAGGCGGCCGATGGGAGCAAGGAGCGGACGAGCAACCGAGTCCAGGAGGTACGCCCGGATGGCCTGATCGTGGCGGCGCCACGTAAGAGCAGCAACGGGGACGGCCGTGGTAGTAGTCGCTGCAGAAGATGCAGCACTGCTGGTGACAGAGGACGAGCCGGAGTAGTCAGTGGGAGGAGGATCCTCGCCGGTGATGTGACCCCACAGATCACGACTTGAGAGGGCGGCCTCGACGGTGAGGGACCAGTCAGGCCAGTCGCTGGCCGCCGACAACTGGAACGCGACCGCCTTCAGCGGTGGAGAGATCGCAGCAACGGTCGGGACAGCTGGAGAAGCCATGGAGGAGGCTGTAGGGTGTCGGGAGGGAACCGGGTGGGCTGAAGGGGATCGGAGGGCTGTGGGGAGGGGATCGGAGGGCCGGTGGGGACTGGAGGGTGTGCGAGGGAGGTCGGCGGTGATTGGAGGGGCCGGGGGGGGTTCGGGTGGAGTCGGGTGGGGTCGGGAGGGGTGCGGGTGGGGTCGGGTGGGGTCGGGGGTGTTCGGCGGTGGCTGAAGGGGCCGGGGGGGGAGCCGACGGTGACCGGAGGGGCCGGGGGGTGCGGGAGAGGTTCGGGCGGTGGCTGGAGAGGCCGGGGGGGGACCGGCGGTGACTGGAGGGGCCGGGAGGAGTGCGGAAGGGGTTCGGGTGGGGTCAGGAGGGGTCGGCGGTGGCTGGAGGGGCCGGGGGGGGGGGCCGGCGGTTGCTGTAGGCCGGAGGGGGGGCTGCCGATCAGGTGAAGGCCGGAGGGGGGGCTGCCGATCGGATGAAGGAGGCCGGAGGGGGTTGCCGGAGGTGCTGCCGTCGCCCTAGAGCTCTGATACCATGTTAGGAGACGACGGCTAGGGTTTGGAGAGGAACAGAATGATTCCATTGAGGGACTCAAGCCCAATATATATGTACAGTAAACCCGACCCGACTATACAGTAAACCCGACCCATTACATTACATTAACAATGAGAAAATTAATTCCTAATTCATAAGACCCAAAGTAACCATTTGGCATGAGGTAAGATATCCTTAATTTTAGGATTTGAAAAGGCCGTTAACCACAAAAAGAAAGCCCATGAACATCTTTGTCTGTACAATACAGATCATGCCCCAACAAGTACTGCACTGTGGTTTGAAATCGAGATCTCCATCACTACCTCTTATCCTCTTGTGACCTCGTCTTATCTTTCTCAGCCATATGCTTCCCTAGGGCACGTAATGAAGTAAAATAAGATAATACAATATAATTGATGGGGACATCAAGCTACGCCCATGGTGCGTGTACCAGCGCAAGAGATGCCACTTGACCTTATGGCTCTGATCGGCCACTCAAAGCTGACTCCGCACCTTTGTTGTTTTTTTTTTCTTTTATTTTATGTTTCACATGTTGTCTTTTAGTCCCACCTCGCTTAGTCGGGATTTTGGGTTGTCATCGCAAACCTTTATATGGTTGCCTATGTCTTTCATTTGGGATCATGCAATGAATAATAATTTTTATTTCACACCACATGTGTTGAGAGAAAGCAGGGCGAGGTGTGTGAAACCCAAACCCTAGGTGTGTGAAACCCTAGGTCTAAACTAGCGTGTGAAACCCTAGTGAACCCCCTATTTTCTTTTCTTTCCCCTCCAGTACGTACAGCAGCCGTCCTCCCCCTCTCTCTCTCATTCCCGTCCCCTGTCAACACCCCCCTCCCCTTCCCCGTTCTGGCCTGCACCCGACCTACGCCAACACCCTCCCCTCCTTACCCCAGCCTCCACCCGAACCCTGACGTCTCCCCCCTCCCACTACCCTGTGTCCATACCCTCCAGCAGCCACCCCAGTACCCTGCACCCGGCCCGTCTACCCTCCCTGTTGTCCCGAACCAACCCCCCCAGCCTCCCTCTCCACCCTGCAGCCAACACCACTAGGTTCCCTCCCCGCCATCTCGTGCCCGACCACGCAATAATCCTGAAGTCGCGTGAACCCTGTTTACCGATCTCTCCTTAGCTAGTGCTCCTCGACAACCCGGTATGAAGGCATAGCTGATCCGGACGTTGATCACGGGTTGATCCACGACAAA
Source organism: Chamaelirium japonicum (assembly GCA_947650365.1). NCBI lineage: Eukaryota > Viridiplantae > Streptophyta > Magnoliopsida > Liliales > Melanthiaceae > Chamaelirium > Chamaelirium japonicum. The sequence continues at coordinate 38,356,857 of OX393556.1, forward strand.
GATGGATTTCTCGACATCCGTTCTCCGTTCCTCAATTTTCAGTTCGACCAAGGAGAAAGTGTGAGCAACTATGTAGAGCACATCACGTACCTCGTTGCCAAGGATGCAGAAGCCCGGCTTGGCATCAGTGAGGATCATCAACGGTGGCATCCTGACGCACCCGTGCATCCGAACGTGGTGGTCCTACAGGCCCTTGCCTTGGCCCCACCTCAGCAAGAGGTTCCCACACCAATGCTACCACCACTAGAGGTTCCTGAGGCCCTCCGTGCCTCGCAGTAGGTACGTCTCTCCCCCCCAGCAAGGTATTACTGATAGACACCAGTTATTGAATCTCCTGCATTTTATCTGTGCCAACTGCTATCCACCCTCGTAAGATTTGTGTGTTCCCACTTGTCCTGTAGTGTTACTAGTCTTGATATATTTTTTTTTTTTTTTTGAGAAATTCCTCTCCGAGGAGGAGAAGATGGGGTTAAGCCGTACCCCAAGCTATATTATTAATAATAGGAAAAAGCAAGTTACAGATTACAAAGGAAAGGGATCATATCTCTTGACTGCTTAGGAGAGAGGGCTTTGGACCAGGATAGAATCATCCTCTTAAATTTCTCCCAGACCTCCGCTATGGCAAGCTCAACTCTGGAGAAGACTCGAGCATTCCTCTCTCTCCAAATGCTCCAACATAGGCCAATAACTAGAAGATCCCAAGACGATCTGAGCTTGCTGTTGATTCTCTTAGCCCGCCAAACAGTCCAAAAAGAGCGCATAGAACCCGGATGGCCCTTAATGTGAAATCTGTGCTTCAGCATCCTCCACAGCTTATGGGAGTAGGCGCAACGGAGAAACAGATGGTCAACATCCTCCCTATGAGCTAGGCAGAGCGGGCAGGAAGAGTCTGGGACGTTTGGATTATTCCGGAGGCAGAGATTAACTCTGGTAAGAATCCTCTCCTTAATAGCCAGCCACATAAAGATCCGTGTCTTGAGAGGAGCTGGAGTTTTCCAAAGGTGCGAGGCAATAGGACAGATTAGACCTCCTGCATTGAAGAATCGGTAGAAAGATCTGACCGAGAAGGCCCCTGAAGCTTCCCACTTCCATATCGAGGAATCTCTCTCTGGGGTCAGAGCGAAGGAGGACAGGATGCGGTAGAGCTCTGCTAGCTGCTCCTGCTGCGCGGGGTCAACGTTTCTTCTAAACTTCACCGACCAAGAGACTTCGCTTCGCGAACTGGAAACCTGCGAACGGACTGACGCATTCTGGTCCCAAGCTATTTCAAAAAGTTCCGCAAAGAGAGAGGCGAGCGAGATATCCCCGACCCATTGATCTAGCCAGAATTTGATGTTCCTCCCGTCCCCTAGAACCAGCTTAGTGCCGCACCTGAAGGCCGTTCCAACTCGGCAGATACCCTTCCAGAACGAAGAGATCTTACCCGATCGACGGCTTCTTGCTTGGAGAGGGGAAAACCGCCTAAAATAGCGATCTCTGATGATGTTGGACCAGTGATCATCTTGATCGTTCTGTAAACGCCACCACCATTTGCCCAACAGCGCTCGGTTGAAGTCTCTCAAGTTAAGAACCCCCAACCCTCCTTGAGATTTAGATTTACAGGCGACACCCCACTTGACAAGGTGATAAGACCTCGAGGTGCCATCAGCTCCTCTCCAAAGAAAATGGCTTCTGATACTGTCGATCTTCCTAATCACCCAAGAAGGAACAAAATAGAACGCCAAGAAATAGGAAGGAATGGAGGAGAGAACGGCGTTAACCATACAAAGACGTCCTCCAAGAGACAGATGTCTGCTTTTCCAGTTCGACAGGCGCAAGTCCACTTTCTCTACCACTTTAGACCATTGAGCTTTAGAAATGGGTTTGTTGCTGATCGGAAGCCCTAAGTACTTCATTGGAAGCTCGTCCAACCGACAGTTCAGAAGCGAGGAGGCTTTCTTAGCGAGTTCTTCAGAGGCCCCCACAACGAAAAGAGAACTCTTATTGAAATTAATTCTCATACCCGAGCAAAACTCCAGCCCATAGAGAATGATCTTCAGCACTGCGATCTGTTCAATCTTCGCTTCTCAGAAGAGGATAGTATCATCAGCGAAATGAAGATTCGAGATATGCCAGGAATTACCTCGGACACCTCGGATGAGGTTATTAGCATTAGCCCGCAATAAGATAGCGTCGAAAGCGTCCACCGCGAGGATAAAGAGAAACGGGGAGATGGGGCAGCCCTGCTTCAGCCCTTTCTTAACCAGGAATTGGCTTCCCAGCTCCCCATTCACGGAATAGGAGAGCTTAGAAGACGAAAGACAATCAGAAATCCATCGCAACCAAATCTCTGGGAACCCTTTAGCTCGAAGAGTAGAGAGAATGAAGTCCCAGTGCAATCTATCGAAAGCCTTTTCGAAATCCAGCTTCAAAATAAGGCCCTCCTCTTTCTTCTCCTTCAGATGATAAATAACCTCCTGAACTGAAGCCACGCTGTCTAAGATAAGGCGGCCTCTAATGAAAGCGGACTGGGATTTACTGATAATCGAGTCCATAAAAGGGGCCATCCTATTGGCTAGAATCTTCGTGACTATCTTGTACATGCAGTTGGACAGGCTGATCGGTCGGAAATCTGAGACTGATTCCGCCCCCGGACGCTTCGGGATGAGAACGAGGATGGAATAGTTGAGACTATGCAGAGGAGCCGCACCTGAGAAAAAATCGAGAATGAAGCGTATAACATCCGGGGAGATGCAGTCCCAGAACGACTGGAAGAAGAACATTGGAAATCCATCCGGTCCAGGAGCCCCATCTCCTTTCATCTCCATAACAGCGCTCCGGATTTCCTCGACCGAAAAATCTCTCCCGATGTCAGATCCTTCGGGAAGACGACCCATCGGAAGGTTATTCCAGTCCAGCGAGGCAGAGGAGGAAGGTAGCGACCTGAAGTAATTCTTAAAGTGATCCCCAACCCCTTGCAGAATAGACTCTGTTCCGGTGAGTATCTGGCTCCCCACTGCAAGACTCCCTATGAAGTTCTGCTTCCTTCTGTGATTCGCCACCTTGTGGAAGTAAGAGGTGTTACGGTCTCCTAGCAGTACCCATTTGTCTCTCGATCTCTGTTTCCACAAAATCTCCTCTCTCTTCAACATCTCCAGGAGATCTTTGCGAGATCTAAGCAGGTCGTTCAATTCCTCCTCGATAAGTTGAGTATGCTCCTCTTTGGCTTCCAGGACTCCGATACGCTGGAGAAGAATCTTCTTATTGGACAGGACATTGCCAAATTCCGACCGTTCCCAGCCGCGAATCTTATGCCTAAGAACTCGAAACTTACGAACTAAGTTTCTAGCGGAGTTAGCGTCCACCGGGGTCTGGGACCACCACTTGCGGACAAGGTCATCGAACCCTGGGCTCTCTCGCCAAACTTTCTCAAAACAGAATCTCTTCTGCGGCCTACCAAGGCTAGGACAGGTATCCAAAAGAAGAGGAACATGATCTGAGACCACTGATTGGAGGGAGGACTGAATAGCGTTGGGAAAGAGGCCATCCCACTCTCCTGAGGTAAGGAACCTGTCTAATCTAGCAAACGAGGGTAAATCCCTTCTGTTAGACCACGTGAACAGTCGGCCCTGAAGAGGAAGGTCAGTAAGGTCAAATCTGCGGATAAAGTCCGAAAAGTCATACATAGCACTCCTGTTGCCCGGCCCCCCACGTCGCTCATGGCTGAACCGGGTAATGTTGAAGTCTCCTCCCACTACCCAGGCACCTGGGTTCGCAGCTCGAAAAACGGATAGCTCATCCCAGAAAGCGTGACGAACAGACATGTCATTGGGACCGTAAACCGAAGAGATCACACAAACAGCGTTATCACGACGAGAGCGCAGAGAGACTGAAAGGGAATAAACTCCGACAAAAGAACTGAGAAAATCAAAAAGATCCTCTCTCCAACCAACTAGGATCCCACCAGAAGAGCCAATTGCATCCAGGACCGTCCAGCGTGAAATCTTGCCCCCCGCCAAGCTACGAAGGAAAGAAGGATCCGGCTGAGAGGTCTTGGTCTCCTGAAGACAAACATCAACCCTGTGAAGAGAGCAGAAGAGGGAAACAGCTCGGCGCTTATCCAAGTCACCCAAACCCCTAACATTCCAGGAAAGTATAATCATTACAATCACTGGCCGGAGGCCAAAACTCTCTCTCTCTCTAGAATCTGGGAGGAAACCAAAAACTCTTTGGCCGCTTCTATATCACCACCAAAGGAGAATCCGCAGGAAGTCGCGATCTGCACGATCGAATCCGGATCCAGCAGATTCAAGAGGAGCCCAAAATCCTCCACGGCCCTCGACGCCAAAAAGCTCCACAGATCTCGCATCAGGTCACCGGTCCTCTGCGTCCGTCTGACGTACGTCCGGATACTTGGTGCCCCTGTCACCACAACAGGATCTATCAGAGCATCTCCAACCGGGTCGGGTTCCAAAGGCCCCGCAGAGAGATCCGACTCCATCGGAGGAACTCTCAGCGGGTCCCCTACCTCAGGGAAATCCCGAGAATAACTGGAAGGGGAAACCGCCACCGCGTGGATCGCGGGGATATCAATCAAAGGGTCTCCAAAACCGGGGGGGTCCGAAACTCCCGGAGAATTCAAATCAGCAACGGGGCTTACCGGTCTGGGGCTAACCGGTCTGGGCGACGCCCGGCCTGAGTCTGGATCGGTGGACCGGGAGGTCTGACCTGCTTCCTGGTGGCTGGGAGCGAAACCAGACTCTAAGGAAGGCCCTGAGGAAGGAGACTCCGAAAAGGAGATCTCTGAAACCCGGATGCTCAGGTCAAAGAAGAAGTCCCCAAATCGAGCAACTAGCGAGGTGGGGATAAGGGAGGGATTGATCGTACGGAAGGAGACCACCAGCTCGCTAAGATCGTTCGTCGACTCAAAATCATTGCGCACCTCCGCCACTTCACCAAACTCAGCAAGTAGAGACTGCATGGACGGGCGGTTCCAACAAGGGATCGGAACTCCCGAGATAAACAGGTCGACCAGAGAACGGGAGCAAACACCAGAAGAACGATGAGAAGGGGTCCAAGCAGAGGCGAAGAGGCGGAGGGGGCCTACCTCTAGGGAAACTCTACTGACTACCGAGTGCCTGGCATAAGGGTAAGGAAACTCCACCAGGAACTCTGAAGGACCCAAGCTCCAGGTAGGGAAAGACCATTCGGACTGCCAGAAAGTCGAGAAAGCCGAAGAGATATCCGCAGGGGTGTGGGAACCCTCAGAGGTGGTGATCACTGCGCAAGAATCCAGCTTTGCCACCAAAGAGTTAGAGGCAAAGCACTCTGGAATGGGAACAAAAGCAGGAGGGAAGGCCCTGGAGGGGACGGAGGGTGAAAAGCCGGCTGGTTGTGGACTGACGGAGCTCTGATAACTCGCAGAGGACAAGCTACTGAGGAGTGGCCGATCCCTCTACAAATCCAGCAAACCATGGCGTTTCGGCAGGAGGACCGGAGATGGTCCTTGCTACCACACCGGAAACAACTGCCCTTCGGGAAAGGGGGATGCAGAGAACCAGGACGAGGAACTCCAGAGGAAGAAGGATCAACCGAGGAGGAAGGAGGTCGCGGAGGGGGAGGGGGAAGGGGAGGCTGAGATGGGAGGGGGAGAAGTGGAGGAAGGCTGGAAGGGGGGGGAGGAGGCGGAGCGGGATGACTGAAAAGATGGGGAGCCCAAGAGGTCGGACGTGACCTCTCGGCTCCCGAGGGCGCTCTGACATCACCATCATGACGGGGTTCTCTTGGAAAAGACCCGCCGCCGAACCTATATGAGCCAAGCTGCCGGGCCCCATGATCGCTGCTCCCGCGGGCCCCTGGTTCCAGATCCCTCCACCGACCATTCTGGATCTTAGGGTTAGAAACTGGATACCGGACCCACGCCGAAGGCTCGGAAGTCAACCCTCGCCGCCAGTCGCCATTGAGGAACTTTGGGTTGAGCGCTGGATCTTGGTGAAGACGCTGCGTCCTAGGGTTCCAGAGGGGCCGCCTAGAATCGCCAGAGAGTCGCTCTCCATACCCTCTCATGAAATTGAAGAGTCACCACTAGTCTTGATATTGTGAGCGGGACTTTGCTATATAACTCAAGCATCGTTATTTATTCTCTTAGAATCAGAAGTGACCAGCCACGTGCTAGTAATTCTATTTAAAACCATTATTCCATGTTGTCTGTTTGAATTAATTTTCCTACTTGGATCTCATAATTACTAGTAAGCCTTACTAATTTAACCAGCTACTGGCCTCATCATCGCATGCCTAGTTTCACATCATTTTTGGTATCAAAGCATGGTTGTAGGTAGGACACACTGCATTTAGTGTATGTCCTCGTTTTGTTTGCATTTAAGTACTGCAGTCCATTTGCATCTTCTGTGAGTCAACCTCATCACTCATCATTGTGTGTGCATGCCCACCTGTAACGGTAGGCCATACCTTCTAGGTGAGTCTAGTGACCCGGACAGTTGCAACATGGATCCCAACACCCTGACTAGGACACTAACTGAGTTAGCTCAGGAGATTGCCACCATGAACCAAAATTTCACTGCTTACCAGCGCGGCACCAATGCCCGATTTGACCGTTTGGACCAAGCTCCACCACTCCAGGACCCTCAAGATCCTTGGACATCTTGGCAGAACAATCAAGACCCGGATGAACAGTATCTCCGGAGCATCAAGCTAGAAGTGCCCTCTTTTGATGGTAGGCATGATCCTCAATTCTTCTTGGACTGGCTCCAGTCCATATGGATGGCAGCGGTGCGGTTTAAAACCGAAAACCGCGGTAAACCGCACCGCATGGTGCGGTTTCGGTTTTACATAACGGTAAACCGTCATGGTACGGTGCAGTTTCGGTGTGGCGGTTTGGTGTTGCGATTTCGATTTTTCCCAAAACCACACCGTTGCCATCCCTATAAGTCCATGGACTGATATTTTACCTGGTACCCCTTAACCGAACCGAAAAAGGTCAGGTTCGCTGCCATGAAACTTAGTGGACCTACCAGTCAATACTGGACCAACGTAGAGGCCCTGAGAGTTGCCCGAACCCAAGACCCCATCGATACTTGGGTCGCAATGAAGAACGAACTAAAGGGAAAATACACACCCCCGTTTTATCAGGCCTGCGTATTGGATCAATGGCACCAATTCACTCAGGGTAACAAGTCAGCCAGGGATTATGACGCCAAATTTGATGAGTTCTTGACTCGCTGCAACGTCCTTGGAACTGAAACCCCTGTCCAGGTCCTCTCCCATTTTAGGTCAGGTCTGAGAGAAGACCTGAGAAATGAACTCCTTACCCGAGATGTCACAGAGCTAGAAAGAGCTTATGCTCTAGTCCAAGACCTTGATAGCAACAGATCTAGCCACCCTCACAGGAGCCAAGATTCCCGGAGTCATGCCCCTCGCCCCTCCACGAGCAATTACCCTAGTTGGCCCTATCCCAATAATTCCCAGCCAAAAGCAGACACCACGGGTCGGATCAATGAAAAGGACAACCATGGCAAAGGCCCCAAGAGGGATTTTTCCAAAATCAGTCCCCTCATCAAGAGCTACAAGTGCCAGAGCTATGTACACGTGGCTGCGAACTGCCCGAGCCCCGTCAAAATCAGCATTATCGATGGCACACCTGTTGAGGCACTAGAGTCAGACATGGATGGTTTTACATACCAAGCCGACGAGGAGGAAGGAGATTTCGATGAGGACGGAGAAGATCCCACGCTAGGTTGCCTTAGGTATGAGACGCCCACCAAATTGTCAGTTGTGAGTGCGGCATGTCCCAGCCCAAATAGTAAGACGACTGGAGGTGTACTGCTATTTTTCACACCTTCCCTAGGATTGGGGACAAAAACTGTAAAGTGATTGTCAACAGTGGTAGTAGTGTCAATGCAGTGTCCTCTGCCGTGATCTCCAAGACGAGGTTGAAAGTGGTTCCCCACCCTCGACCTTAGCAAATCTCCTGGATCAACTCAACTGCAATGGAGGTCAAGCAACGGTGCCTGGTCCCCATTAACTTCAATGCCTACCAGGAGAAGATCTGGTGTGACGTCTTGACTATGGATATGGGTCAAGTCATATTGGGACGGTCATGGCTATTTGACAACAATGTCCTTATCTATGGCCGATCCAACATGTGCATGTTTGAGCATAAGGGCAAGAAGATCAAACTGATACCCTCCCAACCCAAGGGTAATCAGTCTGAACAAAAGTCGACCCCAGCCAAGAAGACCAGCAGTGTTAGTTATATTAGTGCTAAGAAGTTAGGCCTCGAGATGGATAAAAAGCTCCAGTCATGATCCTTATGGCCCGAGAAATTCCTAAAGAGTCCACCCACGTGATTCCTCCCAAGATTGCTCCCGTGCTGAAATAGTTCTCTGATGCTTTCCCTGAGGACCTACCTGGCCAATTGCCTCCAATGTGTGACATACAACACGCAATTGATTTGGTCCTTGGGGCAAGCCTTCCCAACCTGCCCCACTATAGTATGAACCCGACGAAGCATGCCGAGCTGAAACAGTAGGTTGATGAACTGTTAAGGAAAGGCTTTATCAAAGAAAGTATGAGTCCTTGTGTGGTCCCCGCTTTGCTTACGCTCAAGAAAGATGGCACCTGCGTATGTGTGTGGATAGTTGCGCTATCAACAAAATAACAGTCAAATACCATTTCCCTATCCCCTATCTAGATGACCTACTGGATATGATGTCCGGAGCCATAGTCTTCTCCAAGGTCGACCTAAAGAGTGGCTACCACCAGATTCGCATCCGCCCTGGAGACGAGTGTAAGACTACTTTTAAGACCAAGAACGGGTTGTACGAATGGATGGTTATGCCGTTTGGACTGACCAACGCACCGAGCACCTTCATGAGAGTCATGACAAAGTATTCCACCCTTTTATGGGAAAGTTTCTCGTGGTGTACTTCGATGACATACTCATCTATAGCCAGTCCCGAACACATTTAGACCACCTTTGGCAAGTCTGCACCGTGCTAAGGAAGGAAGAACTGTACGCTGATCCAAAGAAGTGTACCTTTCTCGCTGCTGAAGTCCATTTCCTAGGATTTGTCGTTTCTGTCCATGGGGTCTCCGCGGATCTTGAGAAGGTCCGCACTATCGAAGAATGGCCTGAACCCAAGAGCATCCATGATGTCAAAAGTTTTCATGGCCTAGCCACCTTTTACAAAAGATTCATCAAAGGGTTCAGCACCATTACGTCCCCAATCACAGACTGCTTCAAGAAAGGTGAGTTCGAGTGGACCATTGCCGTCTCCAAGGCCTTTATGGAGATCAAGAAGAGAATGGTTGAGGCCTCTATCATGCGCCTCCCTGATTTTCTAAAGTTTTTGAAGTGACCTGTGATGCCTTAGAGCTTGGCATAGGTGGCGTCCTCTCCCAAGGTCATCCCGTTGGCTATTTCAGCGAAAAGTTGAATGATTATCGCTAGCGGTACTCTACCTATGACAAAGAATTCTATGCGGTAATCCAATCTCTCCATCATTGGCGGCATTACCTACTCCTGCAAGAATTTGTCATTTACTCCGACTATGAGGCCCTGTGGTACATTTACTCCCAGAAGAAGTTGAATGCACGACACAGTCACTGGGTTGAATTCCTCTAAGATTACACCTTCACCCTGCGCCATAAAGCGGCAATCAAAAACAAGGCCACCGATGTCCTCAGTCGTCGTGTGTTTGTCCTATCCAAATTGACCACTGTGGTTGAGGGTTTTGAAAAATTGAAGGCCAAATACAAGTCCTACCCTGACTTTGGTGTGATACATGCCTTGTTAACATATGGGTCCATTCGAGAGGTTGATGGATACCTTATGCAAGATGGGTACCTCTTTCGCAGCCGACGGTTGTGTATTACTCAAACATCTCTCCGAGAATTTCTTGTATGGGAATTGCACGCTGGTGGTCTTGCCAGTCACTTCGGCTACAAGAAGGCCATCGAGGCCGTCAAGTACTGATTTTTTTGGCCGAGTCTGAAGCGAGATGTCGCTAAGCATATGAGTCGGTGTCACACCTGCTAGCTGGCTAAGCAGCAAAAGCAAAATACCAGCATGTATACTCCACTACCAGTTCCAAATTGCCCCTGGCAAGATATCAGCATGGACTTCGAGCTTGGTCTCCCAAAGACCATCAGAAAGCACGATTCGGTTCTAGTTGTGGTGGATCGTTTCTCCAAGATGGCCTATTTCCTACCATGCTCTAGAACCTCCGACGCGTCTCGAGTCGCCAGGATATTCTTTGATGGCGTCGTAAGGTTACACGAGTTACCCAAGACCATTGTGTCCGACTGGGATGTCAAATTCACCAGTTTCTTCTGGAAGATTCTATGGCACAAATTAGGTAACCAAGCTTCAATTCTCCACTGCACGCCACCCACAAACTGATGGCCAGACGAAAGTTGTCAATCGGAGCCTGGGGAATCTTCTGCGAACCTTAATGGGTGAACATATTGGGAGTTGGGACCTTAAACTGTCTATTGCCGAGTTTGTATATAATACATCTGTTAATAGAACTACCGACATGAGTTCGCATGAAATCGTATATGGTTTGAAGCCTAGGCAACCTATAGACCTTATTCTAATGGTTGATTACCATAGAGTCTCCAAGTCTGCATCTGCATTTACATCACATATGCATGAGTTACATAAAGAGATTAGTAGCAAAATTGAACGAAGCAATGCTGACTATAAATTACGAGTCGATGCTCGAAAATGAATTCAATCATTTAACGTCGGAGATTACGTAATAGTCTGGATCCGTCCGGAACGGTTTCCCTTGGGAGCCGTTAAGAAATTACATGCACGCAGTGTGGGTCCCTTTCGGATTCTAAAGATAAATGATAATGCTTATGCTATCGAGATGCCCACAGGCTTTTGCATAAGTCATACTTTCAACATTGAAGATCTAGTGTCTTACAAGGGCCCAAATTTCAACCCTAGAAATCCTTTGATAGGTGAGCCTACCCCGGACTCTGTCCTTGAGAGCCCCTCCCTACCTCCACTCCCCGAAAATTCCCCAAATTATACAACAGAAGACATCAATAAAATTCTGGATGACGAGATTGTCTCTGGTAGAGACGGTGAAACCCGGCGGTATCTGGTTTGCTAGAAAGGGAGACCCCCTTCTGAGGACACATGGGTGGAGTGCAAGGAACTTCAACAACTTGATCCGGAGCTACTGGAGCTGTACGAGAGCCGCACCGAGCCTTACTCGATAGGGTCGAGTTCTCTCCCACCCCGGGAGAATGATGGGGACATCGAGTCGCGTCCATGGCACGTATACCAGCGCAGAGCTTATGACTCTAATCGGCCACTCAGAGCCGACTCCGCACCGTTGTTGTTTTATTTTCTTTTATTTATGTTTCGCATGTTGTCTTTTAGTCCCACCTCGCTTAGTCGGGACTTTGGATTGTCATCGCAAGCCTTTATATAGATTGTCTTTGTCTTTCATTTGGGATCATGCAATGAATAATAATTTTTATTTCCCTCCATATGTGTTGAGAGAAAACAGAGCGAGGTGTGTGAAACCCAAACCCTAGGTGTGTGAAACCCTAGGTCTAAACTAGCGTGCGAAACCCTAGTGGACCCCTACTTTCTTTTCTTTCCCCTCCAGTCCGTACAGCAGCCGTCCACCCCCCTCTCTCTCTTTCTCTCGTGATCTTTTCCCTACCCAACCTCTCTCTCTTGATCTCCCCTCCCCCTCCTACTCCTGCGATCTCCCCTCTTCCCCTCTCTCTCACTCCCATCCCCTGTCAACACCCCACCCCACAGCCGTCCAACTCCTACCCTCTTCCATGTCCCGAACTCGCAGCCCCGAAACCCTACCCCCTCCCCTTCCCCGTTCTGGCTTGCACCCGACCCACGCCAACACCCTCCCCTCCTCACCCCGGCTTCCACCCGAACCCTGTCGTCTCCACCCTCTCACTACCCTGCGCCCATACCCGCCTGCAACCGCCCCACTACCCTGCACCTGGCCCGCCTACCCTCTATGTTGTCCCGAACCGACCCCTCTAGCCTCCCTCTCCATCCCGCATCCAACACCACCAGGCTCCCTCCCCGCCATCTCACACCGGACCTCGCAACAATCCCGAAGTCGCGTGAACCCTGTTTACCGATCTCTCCCCGGCTAGTGCTCCTCGACAACCCGGTATGAAGGCATGGCTGACCCGGACGCTGATCACAAGTTGATCCATGACGAAGACGGATTTCTCGACATCCATTCTCCGTTCCTCGATTTTCAGTTAGACCAAAGATAAAATATGAGCGACTATGTGGAGCGCATCACGTACCTCGTTGCCAAGGACGCAGAAGCCTGACTTGGCATCAGTGAGGATCATCAACGGTGGCATTCCAACGCACCCGTGCATCCGAACGTGGTGGTCCTACAGGCCCTCACCTTGGCCCCACCTTAGCCAGAGGTTCCCACACCGATACTACCACCACCGAAGGTTTCTGAGGCCCCCTGTGCCCCTCAGTAGGTAGGTCTCTCCCCCCCAGCAAGGTATTATCGGTAGACATAAGTAATTGAATCTCCTGTATTTTATCTGTGCTGACTGCTGTCCACCCTGATGAGATTGTGTGTTCCCACTTGTCCTGTAGTGTTACTAGTCTTGATATTGCAAGCGGGACTTTGCCATATAACTCAAGCATGTTATTCTCTTGGAATCAGAAGTGACCGGTCACGTGCTAGTAATTCTATTTAAAACCATTATTCCATGTTGCATGTTTGAATTAATTTTCCTGCTTTGATCTCATAATTAATAGTAAGCCTTGCTAATTCAACCAACTACTGGCCTCATCATCGCATGCCTTGTTTCACATCAATAATTCCTATTTTTTAAAGTTAATTTTGTGTTTTCTTATTGGACAAGTAGAGCTGATTTTATAAGGCAGAAATAAAGTGGTGTAATAGAATGATGAATATTATGAAAGAATGACTTATTTTCCTCCATTATTTTGTTCTTGTAGTTTTTTGTGTTAGGGATTAATCAATTGCTCCTGAATTCGGGCAACGTTGTGGACAAGGTCGCCTTAAATCTACTCTTTCTCCCTCCCATTTCTCGTGTAGAAGAACCAGTCCTCAAGGAACTAGACCCCCAGGAAAATTTCTCCAGAACAGCTTTCCAAGACATGTTTTGGAACTAGACAAACCCTATGCACCACAATCCATAACCAAAATAGGCATGTACATGCGGAAAGTCTAGAAAGCAAAACCAGAAATGAACGCCATCAATAAATTCTGCCCAAATCGCATGATGTTGGATCTGAAATTCACTATTTAAAAAAGTCATGGAAATTGCGAAGCTCATAAGATAAAGAATTCAACTATTATCAGCGTATTACCTATGAGCGTGAAATCTTTTTCACAAAAAGTGCCAGTCCTCATATATGCAGGATTGAGTAAAGCTTTGGCTATGGTTAACATGTTTAGGTATTTTTGAAATTAACATTTCAAATGGTAGATCCTAATTACACACCTATTGTAGCTCTTCTCACCTTTTGTACACGCCCTGATATAGCAACCAGACGACTCTTTATCTGCCTAACATGCTCGAGGTTAAGTGTGCTGATTTTAGAAGTCAACTCGTCCAACGCTGGATATGCCTCTTTCTCCAAATTAGAAGTCTGACATAAAAGGTTTTTGCACTCGTTAAGTATAACGAAAAAAGTAGTAATCATGGGTGGCAATCAAATATGACTGTCAGAGATAAATAAAAAATTAAAAGGCATGAGAAACTTTACATGATAATAAAGCAATCATAATCAGCAAACCACAACTAATTTAATTGAGCCAGAATCCTTCATATTCATTTTTTATAACTAAATCTGCTTCCAAGCTTTCTCAAATCCTTTAAATTTTATTTAGGACTGTGAGCTCCCCCACTCCTCTTTCCAGATCTAAAACACCATCCTATCCTCCCTACCATTACAAATAGATAGAATCAATGACTATAAAAACATACATATATAAGGAGATTGCTATCAGCTATATTTCATTTTGATGCAATTACGAACCATCACCCAACAATACTTAATAGCATCAACATAATCTGCACAAGAATGAGGTGGATACTAAAGTATATCTGATGCGGACATCAGTACTGAATCGCACCCGTGGCGGGTGTACCAGCGCAGGAGGCGCCAGCTGAGTTTGTGGCTGTGACCAGTTGTGTTATGTTTGTCTTTGATTCCTTTTGGCATTTGTGTTTAGTCCCACCTCGCCGTTTGGCCGTGTGAACCAGTCGTTGTAAGCCTATTTAAAGGCCCCTCTGTCTCCTTATGTTGGCACTGAATAATAAAATAAAAATTTGCGTTTCTCCACATTGTGTTGAGCGGCAACCGGGCAAGGCGTGTGAAACCCAAACCCCAAAACCCTAGCGTGTGAAACCCTAGGTCCAACATAGGCGTGTGAAACCCTAGTTGGAAACTTTGTGCTCCCAACCTACAGCCAGCCGCCCGCCTTCCTTTCTCCCTCCCGTCTCCCGCACACAGGCCCGGTTCCCCTCCTCCTGTCTCCTCTCTCCCCGTGCCTCACCCGACCCCCCCCCCCTCCTCTCTCCCCAACTTCGCCCCACCGGCCGAAACCCCGCCCCTTCCCTTCCCTCCCCCTCCCCTTGGCCGACGCCCCAGCCCCACCCCCGGTTGGACCTCGACCCTGCAAACGCCCCCACCACCATCCCGTCCGTCCCTGCCCTACGCCGGCCCGCTTGCAGCCCGGCCCGAGACCCCTACCCCCCCTCTCTGCCGACCGGATCCCTCCCCCTCTTCGCTTCACCCACCAGCCCGGCGCCGCCCCTTCCCCTTTTCGTTCCTACCCTCGCTGCAACCCAGCCCCCACCCCATTCCTCCCTCCTCCCTGCCCACCACGATCCAGCCCGAACCCCACCCAGCCCAGATCCGATCCGACCCGACCCCACCCGACCCAAACCAACCCTATCCTAATACCCGTATCCACAGCCGACCCAGGCCACACCCTACATACCCTCCTCTCACAGCTCCGGCATGCTCACATGGCGGACCCCGACGTGGACCATGGAATGATCGAAGACGAAGACGGGTACCTCGACATCAACTCCCCCTTCCTCGACTTTCAATTCTCGGAAGGAGAGAGCGTGGAGGAGTACGTGGAACGCATTACCTACACCGTGGTTTGTGACGCTGAGGCCCGCCTCGGCATCAGCGAGTGGCATCGTCGCTGGCACCCGGACGCACCAGTACATCGGAACATCGTTTGCCTCCACCTGCTTGCAAATCCTCCCCCGGTGACGAGCGAAGCCCCGGAGGCCCCAGCACCACCATCGCCTCACCCGGAAGTCCTGTCGACTCCAGAGAACGTTCCCGCGCCATCATCACCTCCTCAGTAAGATCTCCCCTACTCGATCAGGTACTGTCGTGTTTCACTCATTGAATCTCTAGTCTATTATTACTGCTCATCGCTGCCCACGGCTGAGAGGTTGTGTGTCCTGTTTTTCCTGCCTGTTAATCTACTAGTACTTGATATTGCGGGGCGGACCTGTGCCTGATAATCTAAGCATTATTTATTTTATTTCTTGATACTGGATAGAGCTGTAGGGTGTTAGCAGTAGCTTGCTAAACCCATCATCCCTGCGATTGTCTGAACACTGGTTCCTGTCTGGTATTATTAATTTAATGTGAACATTGCTGGTACAATGATTTGTTGATTCCCTGTTCATCTGCATCGTATCACATCATTTTGGTATCAGAGCATGGTTGTTAGATAGGAACCCTGCATTTATTGTATGTCATCATTTCCTCTGCATCAGTTGTCGTCGTGTGTGCATGCCAACCCGTAGAGGTAGGCCATATCTTTTAGGGGAGTCTAGTGAGTCTGACAGTTGCAACATGGATCCCGACGCCCTAGCTAGGACACTCGCTGAGTTAGCTCAGGGGATTGCCACAATGAACCAAAATTTCGCAGCTTACCAGCGCGACACCAATGCCCGTTTTGACCGTCTGGACCAAGTCCCACCTCGAACTCCCCTACCCATGGACCCTCAGGATTTTCGGCCACCTTGGCAGAATAATCAAGATCCGGATGAACAATACCTCCGGAGCATCAGGCTAGAAGTGCCCGCTTTCGATGGTCGGCATGATCCCCAATTTTTCCTAGACTGGCTCCAATCCATGGACCGGTATTTCGCCTGGTACCCATTAACGGAACCCCAGAAGGTCCGATTTGCCGCGATGAAACTCAGTGGCCCTGTCAGTCAATACTGGACTAACGTCGAAGCCTTGAGAGCGGCCCGAACCCAAGACCCCATCGATACTTGGGTAGCCATGAAGAGTGAACTGAAGGGGAAATACGTGCCACGTTCCTATCAAGCGCGCCTCTTAGATCAGTGGCATCAATTCACTCAAGGTAAAAAGTCAGCAAGGGACTACGTCGCCAAGTTTGACGAGTTCTTGACCCGCTGCAACGTTCTAGGGACTGAGACGCCTGTTCAGGTTTTATCCCGTTTTCGGTCAGGACTAAGAGAGGACCTGAGGAACGAGCTTCTCGCTCGAGATGTTACGGAACTAGAGAGGGCCTACGCTTTAGTGCAAGATCTCGATAGCATTAGGTCCACCCACTCTCATCGGGGCCAAGATTCCCGAAGTAATGCCCCTCGAGCAATTACCCCAGTCGGCCCTACCCCACCCAATCTCAACAACGAGCCGACCCCACAAGTCAAAGCCATGAGAAGGACAACCGTGGCAACGGCCACGAAAGGGATTTCTCCAAAATTAGTCCCCTCATCAAGTGCTACAAGTGCCAGGGTTATGGGCACGTGGCTGCGAATTGCCCTAGCCCCGTCAAAATCAACATCATCGATGGCACACCTGTTGAGGCATTAGAGTCAGAGGTTGACGACTTCGTGTACCAAGCCGATGAAGACGAGGGAGACTTCGACGAAGATGATAGTGATTCCGCGCTAGCTTGCCTTAGGTATGCGTCGCCAATCAACTTGTCAGTTGTAAGGTGCGCCTTGTCCCAACCGAAAGAGCAAGATGACTGGAGGCGTACCAATATCTTTCACACTTTCACTAGAATTGGGGATAAGAACTGTAAAGTGATCATTGACAGTGGAAGTTGTGTTAACGCAGTTTCGTCTGCCGTGATTTCTAAAACTGGGTTGAAGGCAGTTCCCCATCCCCGACCATACCAAGTCTCCTGGATCAACTCTACGGCAATGGAGGTCAAGCAAAGATGTTTGGTCCCCATAAACTTCAATGGCTACCAGGAGAAGATCTGGTGTGATGTCTTGACTATGGATGTGGGTCAAGTCATACTAGGACGGCCGTGGCTTTTCGATAATGATGTTCTCATCTATGGCCGATCTAACATGTGTATGTTTGAACATGAAGGCAAGAAAATTAAACTTTTACCCTCAACCCAAGAGTGGCCAGCCTGCGAAACAACCCACCTCCGCAAAGAAAGCCAGCAACGTCAGTTATATCGGTGCCAAAGAATTGAGCATCGAGATGGAAAAAGGGGCTCTAGTCATGATCCTTGCAGCCCGGGAAGTTCCTAAAGAGTCCAACCAAGTTATTCCCCTAGAGATTGCGCCAGTGCTTAAAGAGTTCGCCGATGTCTTCCCTGAGGACCTCTCAGACCAACTGCCTCCGATGCGTGACATACAACACGCCATCGATTTGGTTCCTGGAGCCAGCCTCCCCAACCTGCCCCATTACCGGATGAACCCTACGGAGCATGCCGAGCTGAAACGGCAAGTTGATGAATTATTGAGAAAGGGTTTCATCAAAGAAAGTATGAGTCCTTGCGCGGTTACCGCTCTGCTTACGCCCAAGAAGGATGGAACCTGGCGTATGTGCGTGGATAGCCGTGCCATCAACAAGATAACGGTCAAATACCGTTTCCCGATCCCTCGCCTGGATGATCTGTTAGACATGATGTCGGGGGCCACAGTCTTTTCTAAAGTTGACCTGAAGAGTGGTTACCACCAAATTCGCATCCGCCCTGGAGATGAGTGGAAGACGGCATTTAAGACCAAGGACGGACTGTACGAGTGGATGGTTATGCCGTTCGGACTGACCAATGCGCCTAGCACTTTCATGAGAGTCATGACACAAGTACTCCGCCCTTTTATGGGAAAATTTCTTGTGGTGTACTTCGACGACATACTCATCTACAGCCAGTCCCAAGCACAGCATTTAGACCATCTTCGACAAGTTTGCGCCGTGCTAAGAAAGGAAGAGCTGTTCGCCAATCCTAAGAAGTGCACTTTCCTTGCCACCGAAGTCCACTTCCTCGGTTTTGTTGTTTCTGTCAACGGGGTTTCTGCCGACCCGAAGAAGGTCCGCGCAATTGAAGAATGGCCTGAACCCAAGAACATCCGGGATGTCCGAAGCTTCCACGGTTTCGCCACCTTTTACAGGAGGTTCATCAAGGGGTTCAGTACCATTACGGCCCCAATCACAGACTGCCTAAAGAAAGGCGAGTTTGAGTGGACGAGTGCTGCCACGAGGGCTTTTCTAGAAATTAAGAAGCGAATGGTTGAGGCCCCTGTGATGCGTCTTCCAGATTTTTCCAAAGTCTTTGAAGTGGCCTGTGACGCCTCTGGAATCGGCATTGGGGGCGTCCTCTCCCAAGAAGGTCATCCTGTCGCATATTTCAGCGAGAAGCTGAATGAAACTCGCCAGCGATGCTCCACTTACGATAAGGAATTCTATGCGGTAATCCAATCGCTTCGCCACTGGCGACACTACCTACTCCCGCAAGAATTCGTTATCTATTCTGACCATGAGGCCCTGCGGTATATCTACTCACAGAAGAAACTTAACGCACGGCATGGTCGCTGGGTCGAGTTCCTCCAGGACTACACTTTCACCCTGCGCCATAAGGCGGGAGTAGAAAACAAGGCGGCCGACGCACTCAGTCGTCGTATGTTCGTTCTGTCTAAGTTGACCACTGCAGTTGAGGGTTTTGAAAGATTGAGGGCTGAATACGAGTCTTGTCCCGATTTCGGCTAAGTCTATGCTGCACTAGTGAACGGGACAGTTCAAGAAATGGATGGGTACCTCGTGCAAGACGGGTACCTCTTCCGTGGCCGTCGGCTGTGCATCCCCCGAACATCCCTTCGTGAATTCCTTATTTGGGAGCTTCATGCGGGTGGTCTTGCTGGCCATTTTGGCATTAACAAGACCATCAAGGCCATCGAGTATCGATTTTATTGGCCGAGCCTGAAACGTGATGTCGCCAGACATGTGGGTAGGTGTCATACTTGTCAACTAGCCAAGCAGAGAAAGCAAAACACTGGCTTGTACATCCCTCTCCCAGTTCCTAACTGTCCCTGGCAGGACATTAGTATGGACTTCGTACTCGGCCTCCCGAAAACCCTGCGAAAACATGACTCGATCTTGGTGGTGGTCGACCGATTCTCTAAAATGGCTCACTTCCTCCCGTGCTCTAAGACTTCCGATGCCTCCCGCGTCGCAAAAATCTTCTTCGATGGCATCGTGAGGTTACATGGGTTACCCAAAACCATCGTGTCGGATCGAGATGTCAAGTTTACCAGTTTCTTCTGGAAGACTCTCTGGCATAAGGTAGGAACAAAGCTTCAATTTTCCACGGCATTCCACCCCCAAACCGACGGTCAAACCGAGGTAGTCAATCGGAGCTTGGGGAATCTTCTGCGAACATTAGTGGGTGAACACGTTGGGAGTTGGGATCTGAAACTGTCAATAGCCGAGTTTGCATATAATACGTCTGTCAATAGGACCACCGGTATGAGTCCTCATGAAGTCGTGCATGGGTTTAAACCTAGGCAGCCAGTCGATCTTATTCCCATGTCTGAGCATCATAAAATTTCTGAGTCGGCATCTGCTTTTGCATCTCATGTGCATGATTTACATAAGGAAATCAGTAAAAAAATTGAACAGAGCAATGCGAGCTATAAATTAAGGGCCGATGCCCGGAAGCGAGTTTAGACCTTCAGTGTGGGAGATTATGTGATGGTCCGGATTCGTCCGGAACGGTTTCCTTCGGGAACCGTTAAGAAACTACATGCGCGCAGTGCAGGTCCTTTTCGGGTTCTAAAGAAATTAAATAATAATGCTTACGTTATTGAATTACCTGAGGGTTTTGGCATCAGTCCCACCTTCAATATTGAAGATCTGGTGGCTTATAAAGGCCCAGATTTTAACCCTAGAAACCCACTAATAGATGAGCCTGCCCTGGACTTAGCCCCTGAGTGTCCCCCCTACCCCCACTACCAGAAATATCCCCACCAGTTACAGCGAAAGGCATTGACAAGATTCTAGATGATGAGATTGTCTCTGGAAGGGACGGTGGAACCCGGCGGTACTTAGTTCGCTGGAAAGGGAGTCCTTCGTCTGAGGACACATGGATCGAGCGTCAGGAACTTCAGCAGCTGGATCCAGACTTGATGGAGCTATATGAGAGCCGCCCAGAGCCTTACTCGACAGAGTCGAGTTCTCTCCCACCCCGGGAGAATGATGCCGACATCAGTACTGAATCGCACCCGTGGCGGGTGTACCAGCGCAGGAGGCGCCAGCTGAGTTTGTGGCTGTGACCAGTTGTGTTATGTTTGTTTTTGATTCCTTTTGGCATTTGTGTTTAGTCCCACCTCACCGTTTGGCCGTGTGGACCAGTCGTTGTAAGCCTATTTAAAGGCCCCTTTGTCTCCTTATGTTGGCACTGAATAATAAAATAAAAATTTGCGTTTCTCCACATTGTGTTGAGCGGCAACCGGGCAAGGCGTGTGAAACCCAAACCCCAAAACCCTAGCGTGTGAAACTGATGCAGACGAGCCTACTACGTGCAGATTTTCTACAGCTGATCGTGTATTTTCATCCTCTCCGGAGATCCAGGAAGCCGATCGTCGATCCGTCTGCATCAGTGGAATGCTCATTCGAAGCTCTACAACTTTGGTTTTTATTTTGTTTCGATCCGACTGACGGATCTTTAATTATTTCTGTTTTTATTTCTGGTTTGGGTAGGTGCGAGCTATGTTCGCATCCGGTTCGAGCCACAAATGCCGAACTGACTCGTTTCTATGTTAGAGTCTTAGCCGTAGGATCTTAAGTTAGGATAGATCTCAATGGATGAGATTCGAAGGAAGATCAAAAAAACCCAAAACCCTAGCCGAACCTCCTACCCGACCGGCCCTCTCTCTCTCTCTCTTGCAGCCCGTCAGCCCTCCACCGGATCTCCTGCAATCCGCCGCCGGACCTTTTGCAGCCCACCGACTATCTGTCGACCCTCCTGCAGCCTGTCAGTCTTCTGTTGGTCCTTTCTATAGTCCGCCAACTATCCGCCGGCCCTCCTGCAACCCGCTGGTCTTCCGTCAGCCCCTCCGCAGCCTGTTGGTCTTTCACCGACCCCTCCTGCATCCCGCCGCCGGCCCTCCTACAGCCCGTCGACCTTTTATGCAGCCCTACCGGTCTTTCCGCCGGCCGCCCTCGGCCTGGTTACGCCTACACTCGCGCACTGTGCCCTTGCGCTTTGTCAGTACGCCTACGCCCTGCACTTGTGCCCTTGCGCTTTGCCGATCCGCTTGCGCCTTGCGCTCTGCTGGTCTTCTTGTGCCTTGCGTTCTATTGGTCCGCCTGTGCTTGCATTCGTGCCCTGCACCCTTGCGTTCTACCGGTTCGCTTGTGCCCTACGCTCTGCACTTGTGCCCTGCGCCTTTGCGTTCTATCGGTCCGCCTGAGCCTACACTAACACTAGTGCCCTACGCCCTGCGCTCTACTAGTCCGCCCACCTGCACTTTACCGATCCGCCTGCGCTTGTAGTAGTGCCCTGCGCCATTGCGTTATATCGGTTCGCCTACGCCTGCACTCGTGCCCTACCCCATGCGCTTTATCGGTCTGTCTGCGCCTGCACTAACATAAGTGCCCTGCGTCCTGTGCTCTACCGGTCCACCCTCATGCACTTTACCGGTCCGTCTACGCATGCACTCGTGCCCTGCGCCCTACACTCTGTCGACCTACTTGTGCTTTACGCTCTGACGGCCGACCTATGCCCTTACGCTCTACCGGTCCGTCCAATCTTTTCCTTCCGATCAAGCTTCTCTCCCTCCGGCTTCTCTTTCCTTGGTTGTCGTCTTATCCTCTCTCTCTGGTCCGATCTTCTCCTTCTGATCGAGCTTCTCTCCCTCTGGCTTCTCTTTCCTTGGCCGTCATCTTTTCCTCTTTCTCTCTGGTCACACGGGCTCTCGAATCTCTTCTATCCAGTCACACTTGTGCTGACTCTTGGATCCTCTATTCTTGGTTATGCGACCCTATTAGAGCTACGACTCTATTTTCTCTCGGATCCTCTCTCTCCGGACACATTTGTATCGGCTTTCGGATCCTCTCCCTTTCCTTGGTTATGTGACCCTATCTTTTTTCTCTTCTTCGTCTGTGATGATTGGGATCTTCTAGGAGGTGTCAAGTGCTTGCTTTGGCCGAGTGCTTGCCTCTTATGAGGTCTCACGCATCCACACCTTTTTTTTCTTAGCCGATCTCTCCTTTTGGCCTCCTTTATTGCCGGCCTTCATCACCGTCGGTTTCTTCTGCTCCGATCCTTAGTGATCATTGCCAGTTCCCCGATTGACCTGCTTTCAGGTTGGCCGGGTTTCCCCGGTTGTCCTGCTTGCAGGTCAATCGGGTTTCCAGGACGACTTGCTTGCAGGTCGCCCTGGCACTATTTTTTACTTTATAGCATAAAAATGGGATAAAAATGTCAGTTTATACCTTACATCAGTTTGACGAGGGGTATTAGATGTAGAGTTACTATTAGTCCCACCTTAGTTGTGGTATTGTAAAGGTGTGCGTTCTCTTTATATAAGGTGAGGTAGTCTTATGTAATGATATATACAAAGAGATAATACAATGAGTTTTCTCCCCAAACCCTAGTCTCTCTCTCCCTCTCTTTGTAACACAAACATCTTGTGTTCACACTCCCCAACAGAATGGCTTACCAAACGCAAGAATGGAACCTTCTTGATATCTCACGATCTCTTCTTGCCATGCATGTCCCCGAATACCTTTGGTCAGATGCCATACTTCATGAACATATTACCCTCATGAATCTAATATTTCAAAGCTCCACCTGATCTTTTATTGCCTACATTCCCCCACTTCCCTATACCGCGTGAAGCTTTGGCTCTGTTTGCTTCGTATATATGCCCCAATTTGATCACACAAAACTAGACCCTCATGTGGACAAATAGGCCTTCTTAACTATTCTTCTACTTGAAAGGGTTATAAGTGCAACCATCCTCCCTTTAAGAGGAAATTTGTCTCTATGGATGTCTCTTACTTTGAATATGTCCCTTAATTTTCTACTCCAAAGACTCCACTTCATGGGGAAGCAAGTTTTGATTGAAAAGTCTTCTTCCTACATCTTTCTCTTTACGTTTTTGACAGTTTCCCATCGTTGATATTGGGAGTAAGCAAAGAGAGATTTGTAGGTTTATTCCAAGCATCCAAGACCAGCATCTCGCACTATCAACCATGATTCCCCCTCAGACCCAAATTTTTTTTTTGAGGAACTCCTCTCCAAGATGGAGAGGTTGGGTTAAGTCATACCCCAAACTAATTTATTAACAAATAGAGAGCTACATAGTACAAAGCAAAGAGCTTATCTATTCAGAACCTTTAAGAAGAAAATCGGCCAACCAGCTTATGGCTAAAGTAACGATGTTCCGCCACACCACCTCCGTCGAAGAACTCTTATCGGTGAAAATTTCGGCGTTTCGCTCCCTCCATATGCCCCAGCATGTGTAGATCACAAAATAGTCCCAAGTCGGTCGAAGCTTCTTACGAATACGTCTAAGGCGCAAATGGTCCAAAGTGACCGAATTGACCCCGGGTGTTCTTTGACCCGCAGCCGATCTTTCAGGCTAGTCCAAATGCTCCTGGAAAAGGAACAATATAGGAGTAAATGGTTGACATATTCTCTTCCAGAGTTGCGGGGGGGGGGGGGGGGGGGCAAGAAAGATCTTGGACGTATTCTCTTATGAGGTCTCACGCATCCACACCTTTTTTTTCTTAGCCGATCTCTCCTTTTGGCCTCCTTTATTGCCGGCCTTCATCACCGTCGGTTTCTTCTGTTTCGATCCTTAGTGATCATTGCCAGTTCCCCGATTGACCTGCTTTCAAGTTGGTCGGGTTTCCCCGGTTGTCCTGTTTGCAGGTCAATCGGGTTTCCAGGACGACTTGCTTGCAGGTCGCCCTGGCACTATTTTTTACTTTATAGCATTGTTAATGTACATATAGATGGGTCGGGTTTACTGTACAGTCGGGTCGGATCGTATAGTGATACATGTACATATATTGGGCTTGAGTCCCTCAATGGAATGCATTCTATTCCTCTCCAAACCCTAGCCGTCATCTCCTAACATGGTATCAGAGCTCTAGGGTTTCTCGCGCGACGACGGCGACGACGGCACCAACCTCCGGCTTCTCCTTCACCCCGGCAACACCTCCGGCTTCTCCTTCCCCCCGGCAGCACCTCTGCCCCCTCCGCCCTCTCCCTCAGCCACGACAGCCCCCTCCGCCCTCTCCCTCTGCCCCGATAGCCCCCCTCCGCCCCCCTTTCCTCTGCCCCGACAGCCCCTCCACCCCCCTCATCTGCCCCGACAGCCCCCTCCGCCCCCTTCCTCTGCCCCGCCAGCCCCACCCGCCCCCTCCCTCTGCCCCGCTAGCAACACCCGCCCCCTCCCTCTGCCCCGACAGCCCCTCCGCCCCCCTCATCTGCTCCGACAGCCCCTCCGCCCCCCTCATCTGCCCCGACAGCCCCCCTCCGCCCCCTTCCTCTGCCCCGCCAGCCCCACCCGCCCCCTCCCTCTGCCCCGACAGCCTTCTCCGCCCCCTTTCTCTGCCCCGACAGCCCCCTCCGACCCTTCCTCTGCCCCGACAGCCCCCCTCGACCCGACGTCCCCATCACCCGCACACCTACTCCCGGTTCCCTCTCCTTTGAGCCTCCTCCATGGCTTCTCCTGCCGTGCCGTCCGTCGTTGCGGTCTCTCCACCGCTGAAGGCGGTCGCCTTTCAGCTGGCATCGGCCAGCGACTGGCCTGATTGGTCACTCACCGTCGAGGCTGCGCTCTCCAGTCGTGATCTGTGGGGTCACATCACCGGCGATGATCCTCCTCCAGCTGACTACTCCGGTTTCTCCTCTGTCACCAGCAGTGCCGCGTCTTCTGCTGCGACTGCTACCACGGCGACCACGGTTGCTGCTCTTACGTGGCGCCGCCACGATCAGGCCATCAGGGCGTACCTTCTGGACTTTGTTGCTCGTCCGCTCCTTGCTCCCATCGGCCGCCTTCCTACAGCGCGCGCGATGTGGGAGTATCTCCGGGACCGATTTCTCCCGCACGGCGGCGCACGCCGGCATCAGCTCATCTGTGACTCGCAGTCTGCCCGTCAGGGGGAGCGCACTATTCAGGACTTCTTCAGTCAGATAAGTGCCTACTGGCATGAGCTGGACTCACTGATCCCGGAGCGGTGTGCCTGCCCCCGCTCCCGGGATTTCCAGCGCTACCTCGATGAGGGCCACTTGCACCAGTTCCTGGCAGCGCTTCGGCCGGACTTTGCTCTCATAGCTGCCCAGCTCCTGCACCGTGAGCCACTCCCTCGGCTAGAGGATGCTCTACTAGCCTTGGTCGACGAGGAGACCCGCCTTCAGACTCAGGGCGCTCGTCCTCCTCCACTTGCGCCTAGCTCCGACACTGTCCTGGCAGCCAGCCGGGTTCTCCGATGAGGCTGTCTTCTGTCACTACTGCAAGGAGCTCGGCCACATGAAGCGCGACTGCCCTACCCGTTTTCCACGCAACCCTCGCTGGGGTCCGGATGAGAGAGCTCCACGCTGGGCTTCGACTTCCCGCGACGATCGACGCGGCGGTCGAGGTGGACGGAGCCGTGGACGTGGTTCGTCTTTCTTCCGCCACTTTGGTGGTACAGCGGCTACTGTAGAGGCCTCGACGCTCCCCACTGCTACTACAGCACCTTCTCAGCCTGAGCCGGACCGTCTTCAGCGCCTCGAGGAGCTCCTTGTTCGCCACCTAGCCTCCACCGGCTCCGCGACTGTGCACGGCTTGTCTGCCACCTCTGGTACTACTGCTCCATGGATCTTTGATTCGGGTGCCTCCTGTCACCTTACCTTTGACTCCACTGTCCTCACAGACTGTTCTCCCACTACCACCCACCAGGAGGTTCGCACTGCGGATGGGACTCTCGTCCCTATTCCGCAATGTGGCTCCATCATTACCACCTCTGACCCTTCTGGTCGCCTGACCCTACCCCATGTCCACCATGCCCCCCGTCTTAATATTAATCTGATCTCTATCAGTTCTCTTTGCGACTCTGGCCTGACTGTCACATTCACCCCTTCTGTTTGTGTTGTGTAGGATTCGCGGACGGGTCAGAGGATTGGGCTGGGCCGTAGGGCAGGAGGACTTTACCAGTTGGACCATCTCCATGTGTCTTTCGTTGCGTCTGTCATGTCTGTCACCTCTGATGCCGACCTGTGGCACAGAAGGTTAGGTCATATATCGAGTGATCGACTCAAAAGCGTATTCCGTTCGGGCGCTTTGGGTCGAGCGTCTTTCTCCCCCCTCTCTGTTTGTACGGGTTGTAGACTGGCAAAGCATCTAGCTCTTCCTTTTTCTGCTAGTGCTTCCCAGTCTGATGCTTTATTTGATTTAGTCCATTCGGACATTTGGGGTCCTGCTCCTGTTGCATCTCTATCGGGTTACATGTATTATGTGTGCTTTATCGATGACTATTCTAGGTGCACTTGGGTTTATCTTATGCGTCATCGATCTGAAGTACCTCACATCTTTAGGAGATTCACCACTATGATACACACTCAGTTTGGTCGGCACATCAAGACCTTTCGATCTGATTGTGCCAAGGAGTATCTCTCCTCTGAGATGCGTGAGATTCTTCAGTCTCACGGCACTCTTCACCAGCAGTCTTGTCCCCACACCCATGAGCAGAACGGCGTTGCCGAACGCAAGCATCGTCATGTCCTTGAGACTGCACGAGCCTTGCTTCTCTCTGCGTCTGTTCCTCACTCCTACTGGGCTGAAGCTGTCATGATGGCTGTCCACCTCATCAATATCACTCCGTCGTATGCTCTGTCCGGTGCCACCCCATACGAGCGCCTTCACTCCAGCCCACCTGATTACTCTCTTCTTTGCACGTTTGGCTGCACGTGCTTCGTTCTTCTTCCTCCCCATGAGCGCACCAAACTCTCTGCGAGGTCTGTTAGGTGTGTTCACGTGGGGCTCAGTCGGGAGCACAAGGGGTATCGATGCTACGATCCCTTGGTTCGTCGGATCCGTGTCTCCCGTCACGTCTCCTTTGTTGAGGATGTCCCGTACTTATCACCTGAGTCTCGGGATCTTTCCTTGCCTCCTGCGTCATCCTCCTCGCCTTCCTCACATCTCCACATCCCTGTTCTACCCCCGCTTTCTGTTGTCCCATCCACGCCTACTCCTTCTCTATCTTCCCCGCCACCTCCACCGCCACCATCACCACCCCCTCCGTCTTCCTCGACACCTCCACCACCACCTTTACTCGTGTTTATGTTCGTCGGTCTGCAGCTCCTCCTCCAGAGTCGACTCACACTGGTACTCCCTCGCTTGATGCTGCTGCCCTCTCCTCCCCGGTTGTGGATCCTGCTCCTGTTCGGCGCTACCCAGCGCGCGAACATCACCCTCCTGACAGATATGACTACTCTCCTGACAGGTTTGGCTACTCTGCTTTTCCCTCTGACTCTCTTGACTCTCCTGGCTACTCTGCCAGTGTCTCCTATTCACCCTCCTTTCAGGCTTTTCTTACTGCTATCCACACCCATCGGGAGGTCCCGGGCAGTCCGGTATAAAAGAGACGGGCCGGAGGAGGAGGGTCAGGGGAGGAGCGGTGGGACGATAGGGGGTGGCAGAGGGTGCAGGAGGGGGGCGGTGTGGGCTGCAAGAGGTACAAAAGGGGGGCTGCGGGGCGTCAGGGGGTGCAAGATGGGGCGGCGGGTGCTTCAGGGGGTGGCGGGGGGGTTGGAGGGGCTGCAGAGGGGGTTCTGTTGGAAGATGAGGGGCACGGGGTGCTGCAGGAGGTGCAGAAGGGGGGTGGCGGGGCTTCAGGAGGTGCAGGAGGGGGTGGCGGTGGTTGCAGGAGGTGCAGGAGGGGGCGGCGGCGGTTGCAGGAGGTGCAGGAGGGGGCGGCGGGGGTTTCCGGAGTGCTGGAGGGGCTGCCAGAGGGAAAAATCGGGTGTAGGAGGGTGCTGGAGGGGCTGTCGGAGGGGGGAATCGGGTGCAGGAGAGGGCTGGAGGGGCTGCCGATGCGGGTAAGAAGGGAATAGGGTGCAGGAGGGGCTGCTGGAGGGCTGAAGGGGCTGCCGAAGGGGGAATAGGGTGCTAAAGGGGCGGCGGGGGCTGCAGGAGGTGCAGGAGAGGGCGACGGGGGCTTCCGGAGTGCTGGAGGGGCTGCCGGAGGGGGGAATAGGGTGCTGGAGGGGCTGCCGGAGGGAGAATTGGGTGCAGGAGGGGGCTGGAGGGGCTGCCGGAGTGCTGGAGGGGTTGCCGGGTGCTGGAGGGCCTGCCGGAGGGGGGAATCGGGTGTAGGAGCATGCTGGAGGGGCTGCCGGAGGAGGAAATCGGGTG
This sequence comes from Chamaelirium japonicum, assembly GCA_947650365.1. Lineage (NCBI taxonomy): Eukaryota > Viridiplantae > Streptophyta > Magnoliopsida > Liliales > Melanthiaceae > Chamaelirium > Chamaelirium japonicum. The sequence goes on from OX393556.1 coordinate 38,385,504, forward strand.
CATGAGGGGGTTGGAGGGGCTGCCGGTGCAGGAGGAGCTGCTGGGGAGCTGCCGGAAGGCCGAAGGAGGAGGAGGAGGCCGGTGCCGGAGGAGTCGTCTTCACCGTGGAGAAACCCTAGAGCTCTGATACCATGTTAGGAAATGAAGGCTAGGGTTTGGACATAACAGAATGCATCTCATTGAGGGACTGAAGCCCAATATATATATATATACATGTATACACACACAACCCGACCCGACTGTACATATAACCCGACCTATCTCTATACATTAACAATAGTATTATCTTATTCATGCTCAATATGAATTACATTGACAAAGCCTAGAAGCAAATTTTTTTACAAGTTTTCTTGTGTAAATTCAATTCAGTATTTCAAAATTTTCTAGCATTTTCAAAATGTCTTAAGAGTGGAGTTTTTGAGGAAGAAACTTTAGAGCATCAGAGCCACAATACAAAACCAATTTAAGACGTTCAAGGTTTCTATTTCTAGAGTGGATTTCAAAAGTCAAAAATTTCTGTCATTTTCAAAATGTCTTAAGAGTGGAGTTTCAAAAGTCAATCTGACATTTTTTAGATGGGCAAGGTTTCTATTGAGTTAATTTCCAAAAAAAAAAGGTTTCTATTGAGTTTTCCTACATTCAACACAGATCAAGGTATGATCCAGATTGTTTTACAAATCACATATAGATGCAACTAAAGAGATATTTCGAATGCAGAACAGGTCAGACAAAGCCAAAAGGGAATGAGATGTCATTCAAGAATGAACATAGGAGAAAAAACACACCTCCAATTCAAGGCATCTGCAAGCAAATTCAAGACATATTTCAAGTGCACTGAACTCAAAAGGTAACACTTTGGTATCGCCATATTTTGTCTCATCCAATGTGATCCTCGGGCTGCTTTCCTCCAATTCGTCGCTTGAGATTGGGGTTTCCGATGGCACATGATCTTTTGCAGAGATCCATGTTCCTAGTCTTGGCAAACCATCATTTCCAGTAAAAGAAGGCAAGGTAGATGTAGTTTTTGTGACCTCCCTTTCCATACCACTGCTCTCATTTGCCTTCGAAAAAACCAGTGCCCAGATATTAATCCCAAATCCCAATATGGAGCTACTTCAGTTATATTCACTACAGATGTCGAAAGATCAATCAATTTAAGCCTGATCATCAAGCCTAATTAAACAGGAAGTGATGACTTGATTCACAAGTACAACTAAAGCATTCATCCAGTAGTCCGATCTCTATATAAGATAAAATGGCATACCCACAAAATTTTTTTAATATTATACTTTTAAAACCACGGAAATGAAATTATAAAAGCTATCGAAACTTCAGAACCAAATCAGTACTTGGTTGTAGATGGAAGTTATTATGCTTGTAATCGTTGCATACAATGCAGAAAACAAAGGATTAGATTAATGTAGCCATAAAATAACCATGAGGCACTATTCAATGTATCAAGGTAGCCTTTGTAAAATGATGTAGGCTCCGATAAGGCGCACCACAATCTTAAGGCTTTAGGGTTTTCCTTTGGTCAACAAACTAGGGTTTAGTTATCAATATGGCGTCATATAACTCAAAAGGACAGCAAACATAAGTTATTTCACGTAGTTCTAAAGATCTACGCATTTAACAAAAAGCATGGATTAAACCCTAACAAATTAAGACGCAATAATATCACTAAACGAAATTCAGCATATAACAATATTAATCGCAGCAATAGATATCAAATTTAAAAGGCTTTTTAATAGAAAAGAAGGCTATGGATGCTTGCTAGGGTTATCGATAGACTAACGATGGCAATTATGATAATTAGGCATATATTGGACATCAACTAGAGATGAAACGGATATGGATACGACTGCAATGCGGAGTGGAGGCGATGAAAATAGATGAAAACGATACAGAAGCGGAGAAAAAAAAAATTATAGATAGTGCCTGGGGTTTCCGCCGTGAGTCGATGCGAGGATGCGCCGATGATCCCGCTCACGGAGCAAGGTCAAACGCCTCGTGAAGCCCTTGGTCATTGAAGGCTTGTCTCCTCCTTTGCAGAGCTTCCTTGCTTCTGGCTTCGACCTCTTGAGCCTTCCCCCTCCCCCTTTATTTATAGGTGAAGGGGGGTGGGGAGAGATATGGAAAGTTTCATTTAAATCCCTTGATTATCCCTCCCATAACTACCCAAGATTCATTCCCTCATTTATGGGAGAATAAACCTTCATTTATTTTCCTTTTCTGGCGAAGTAGTTATGGCCCAATCATTTTGAATTTTTATTTAAATCTTGCACATTAAATCGATGGCGACCCGGCTTCGTTTCTTGTCTGTCGGATCGAGGGATCGACGTAGATCCACACTTGTGTAGACGTCTACGCAACCTCCGCGAAGCCGGATCCTTCGAAAAACAAGCCAAACCTACGCGAGGCGAAGTCGCGGATCGTCTCGAGGCAAAGTCGAGGAAGCGGCAGGGGTCGGGGACACGCGTCTCTCCCCGAAGCTCTCACACGGAGGCACAAATTTCAGCAATGCAAAAGATCTGAATTTTCTTCCTTCTTTTTCCTTTTGTAAAGCTAGGGTTTCCAATGGATGGTTTGGATCAAAAGAAAAGAAGAGAGGAGTGGTGGGGATTTGTTTGGCCAAGAAAGGAAGGAAAAAGAGAGAAACAAGGGAGATAGAGGAAGGGAAGAGAGGGGACGGCAAGGGGGGACGGGCTACCTCGGTTTTCATGCGGAAAGGGGCGGACGAGTGGGGGTTAGCGCACGGGTAAGAAAGAGGGGAGCGTCAACTATTGTGAAGCCCTATTGGGCTTAAGATAAGCCCAATTATCCCTATGTGAAGCCCAACATGTGCCATGTCATCAATATTTAAGTTATTTGCCATCTACCGTCGGTTTCTAGACTTAATCTCGTCCATTGGTACCTCGTAAGCCGCAAACACACATGAATTGCGCAAGAACACGACTATTAATAAGTGCAAAAAATAGGCCAAAAACATGAATAATAGGCCGAAACTGAAATAAACGACAACAAGTCACCATACGGATAATGTCCTCCATGCATAAAATAAAAACGACTGAAATAAAACTCTGGCATCGCACTGAAGATGCGGAGATGATCTGATGGTGCTGATCATGCTGCATCACAAAAGCTGAGCTACTAATTTCTATTAACGACTAAAGTCATGTTAGTGTAAGACTTTTTCAATACCTTTATCACAAACTCCATCCGATTTTTCTTTGGTTACCCCTTTCCTTTTCCTGCCCCCTCAAGACAAATGACAAATCTGAGATCTCCTTATTGGGCCTCTTATGATCTTTGTGCAAGTGCTCCACTAGCTCATCTTCAATGTAGCAACTTCCATGATTCCTCCAACATCCTCTCTCAAATTCCATTATACTTAACAGTAACATATATCGACCTTACTATATGGATCGATATTTGGATCCATATAACATGACCTTATAAGTAATAGGTCAAATAAATATGCAAGAGTTAAATCATGGATAGACATGGATAAAATGGTAAACAACTAAACATGATCACAATAGGTTGGAGTTCCCTCATTAGGTTTTGGTTTGGGTTAAAAATGAGCACAACCGTGTGGACTCTCTTTTGAGTTTGCTTTTGGGTTAGTGTTGGGACATTTTAGTCTACATTGTACTCCACGCCTTTAGGACTTAATGTTGGAGGAAAAGAGAGGGTAGATATGCATCAATTATGCTCTCAAGTTGGAGGCCTTGGAGAGAGAGAGAGAGAGAATACAGGTGGTCGAAGTTAAAAAAAAGCCTAGGGTTTCATCTGGTGCTTCTTTATTGCTCAAAAGGGGCTTTTTGGGTGGTTTCCTGACTTTCCTCGATGATTCCAGCTATGGCATCAACATCGAGTGTCTCAATGGTGGCCGGGCCATCTCCAACAAGCCATGGAAGGCGGGTTTAGTGAGGGATCCTGATGCGAAACAATGCAGGTGGACAGGAAATCAGTAGTTTAATTGTACTGACAGTGTTTTGCTATGAATTAAAAGTTTCAGGTAGGAAGTTTTGTTCAAGCCATCAGCAGGAAATAATGGGTTTTAAAAGAAACTACTCGCATCAGGCAGTTCGATCTCAGTTCTAAGACTTACAATGAATAATGCTTAAGTTAAACGGCAAGAGTCCATCCCGCAATATCAAATGCTAATGAACTTAACAGGCAGGTGGGGACGCACAACCTCACGATGGGGGACAGTCGTCGGCACAGATACGATACTGGAGATCCGATTAATAGAATTACCGGGAATACCCTACTGGAAGGAGACGTACCTACTGAGGAGCATACTTGGCCTCAGGAGCCCGAATCGAGCAGGAACTCCGAAAATGATGATCAAATAGCCGGGGAGACGTCAGCATCCTCAATCGAACCCGTGATCAGCGTCCGGGTTAGCCATCAGCGCGTGGCCATACAGGCATGCTGGAGTGTGTCAGGGGACATGAGCTTGAGCACAGGTTGGGCCGGGGAGGAGGGTTAGGATCGGGTTGGGAGCAGACGGGAGGGGAGAAAAGGGGGAAGAGGGGATTGGGTTGGGCTCAAGTAGCAGCTGAAGGTTCGGTGGGGAGGAGGGAACAAGGTTGGGGTGGCTAGGGCCTGTGGGAGGGGGAGGGGGAGGGGGAGGAGAATGCAAGTGGTGGGGCCGCGTGGGGAGGAAACGGAATCGGGGTCAGGGCACGGGGAGAGGAGGCGGAGTCGGGGTCGGGGTCGAGCGCGGGAAGAGGGGGCGGTGTCGGGTTTCGGGCGCAGGGAAAGGGGGAGGCGGGGCTCAGGACTGGGGGCGCGGAGGGGGGGAGGCCAGTCGGGCTGGGCTCGGGGGAGGCGGAGCCGGGCTGGGTCGCGGGGAGGGGGCGGGGGTTTTGGGGCTGGGGGAGAGGGGGAGGAGGGGCTCGGGTGATCGACCGGGGAGGAGGAAGGGAGGGAAGGGATGCGGGTGGCTGAGGTGGTCGGCAAGGCCGGAGGAGAGGGGGGAAGGGGAGTAGGTGCAGGTCGGGTAGGGTGAGGAGGAGGATAGGGGTTGGGCTAGGGTTTCACACGCCTAGCACAAACCTAGGGTTTCACACGCCTAGGATTTGGGATCGGGTTTCACACACCTCACCCTGTTGTCACTCAACACAATAGTGGAGAAACAAAATTTTTATTTCATTATTCAGTGCCATTACATGATCCATGGGCAGGCCTATATAAAGGCCTGCGATAACAAACGAAAGTCCTTGGAAGTCGAGGTAGGACTAAATAACACAATGCAAAAAAAAATAAAAACAAATGAAAACATCCATGATAGTGCTGACTGTCTGATCAGAGCCATAGGCTCAGGTGGCGCCTCCTGCGCTGGTACATGCGCCATGGGCGCTGCTCGATGTCCCCATCATTCTCCCGGGGTGGGAGAGAGCTCGACTCCGTCGAGTAAGGCTCAGTGCGGCTCTCGTATAGCTCTAGCAGGTCTGGTCCATCTGCTGGGGTCCCTGATGCTCACTCCAAGCGTCCTCAGAATGGAGCCTTCCTTTCCAGCGAACCAGGTACCGCCGGATTCCACTGTCGTCTACCAGAGACAATCTCGTCATCCAGAATATTATCAATGCCTTTTGCTGTATATGGTGGGGATATTTCTGGGAGTGGGGGTAGGGGGGGCACTCAGGATCAGGGTCCAGGGTAGGCTCAACTATCAGTGGATTTCCAGGGTTAAAATATGGGTCATTATGAGCCACTAGATCTTTAATATTGAAGGTGGGACTGATGCCAAAACCCTCGGGTAGTACAATAAAATAAGCATTATCATTTATATCTTTTAGAACCCGAAAAGGACCCGCACTGCGCGTATGTAGTTTCTTAACGGCTCCCGAAGGAAGCCGTTCCAGACGAATCCGGACCATCACATAATCTCCCATACTGAAAGTCTGAACTCGCTTCCGGGCATCGGCCCTTAATTTATAGCTCGCATTGCTCTGTTCAACTTTTTTACTGCTTTCCTTATGTAGTTCATGCACATGAGATGCAAAAGCAGATGCCGACTCGGAAATTCTATGATGCTCAGATATAGGAATAAGATCGACTGGTTGCCTAGGTTTGAACCCATGCACGACTTCATGAGGACTCATACCGGTGGACCTATTGACAGATGTATTATATGCAAACTCGGCTACTGACAGTTTCAGATCCCCAGTCTTAACGTGTTCACCCATCAGGGTACGTACAAGGTTCCCCGGACTCTTATTGACAACTTCAGTCTGGTCATCGGTCTGGGACTGGAAGGTAGTGGAGAACTGGAGCCTGGTGCCCAGCTTGTGCCATGGGGTCTTCCAACAGAAACTGGTGATCTTGACATCCTTGTTGGGCATAATTTCAGGCAATCCGTGTAACTTCATGACGCCATCGGACGTCTTGGAACAAGGGAGGAAATGGGTCACCTCAGAGAATCTGATGCAATACGATGCAATGAGGAGAATGTTTATTAATTAGTTGAGCAGGCAGGGCTTACTACTAAGTATGATGCCGTACGAGAAATCAAATCAAACAAGTAACACAGGCATATACGATGAGAACTAATGTACTAATGCCAGTCACTTTCAGTATTTAGACGATAAAGCAATCCAAATAGTCCTATTGCAATGTCTAGATTAATAGCACTACAGGCAGGTAAGCGCTCAATCTCACAGTGGGAAAACAGCCGGCAACGATAATAAACTAGATAACCGATTTGGTGAAACACGAAAAATACCTGGTCGAAGAGAGAATTCCGTAATCCGAGTTGCCGATGATGGCCTGGCACGTATGCCTCCACGCTTCCTCTTCCGAATCGCGGGAGGGGAAGTGATGTCGAGGCCCCTTTGTAGATTCCTCCACGCTCTCTCCTTCCGGATCGGGAGGGGAGAGTTGTTTGTCGAGGCACCCGTCGTCGTCAATAATCACACCGTGATCCTCAGCAAATCCGGCCCTGCACGCAGGACGAGGGCGCCGGAGGTGCGATACCGATCAGGTAGCAGTAGGGGGGGAAGGGACGCCCAGTCGGGTAGGGACGAACCGGCAGCAGCAGCAGCAGTCGAGGGGAGGAGGAGGATCGGTGGGGAATGGGATCGGGTGTGCAGGAACCGGCGGCAGCAGCAGCAGTCAGGGGAGGAAGAGGGGTTCGGTGGGGATGGGGTCGGGTATGCAGGGAACGGCGGCAGCAGCAGCAGCCAAGGGGAGGAGGGGGTTCGGTGGTGATGGGGGTCGGGTGTGCAGGGAATGGCGGCAGCAGCAGCAGCCAAGGGGAGGAGGGGGTTCGGTGGTGCTGGGGGTCGGGTATGCAGGGACCGGCGGCAGCAGCAGCAGCCAACGGGAGGAGGGGGGGCCGGGTAGGGGATGGGTCGGCAGCGGCAGCAAGGGGACAAGGAGTCGGATGGTGTTGGGGGTCCGGACGGCAGCAGCCAAGGGAGAGAGGGGATCGGGTGGGTCTTGGCAGGTGGGCAGCGGCAGCTAGGGAAGGGGAGGCCGGCGGCTAGGTGAGGGAGAGGGATAGGAGAGGGACAATTAGGGTTTCCAGTTTTAGGGTTTCACACGCCTAATACTGGACCTAGGGTTTCACACGCCTAGGGTTTGGGTTTGGGTTTCACACACCTCGCCCTGAATTCGCTCAACACAATTGCAGAGGAAAACATAAAAATTTTATTATTCATCGATTCCATTACATGTCCAGGGGCAGGCCTATATAAAGGCTGCGATAAACAGAAGAAAATCCCTGACAACTGAGGTGGGACTAAATAACATAATGCAAAGCAAAACAAATAAAAACGACTACACGATCATCATCAACGGTGCTGGCTGTCTGATCACAGCCACAAGCTCAGGTGGCGCCTCCTGCGCTGGTACACGCGCCAGGGACGCTGCTCGATGTCCTCATCAGAATCGGTCTACGAAGATTAGGACCGAATCATGCTCCTTGAAAATTTTCATAGCTAGGGTTGATTGTTGTTCGGCCGGATTACTCTTTGGTTGGGAGGGACCCAGTTTGACCTTCATGTCCTCATGCTCAAATAGGCACATGTTTGAACGGCCATAAATAAGAACATTATTGTCAAACAGACAAGGTCGTCCCAGAATGACTTGACCTGCATCCATGGTCAGAATATCACACCATGTTTTGTCTGGGTAAACATTGATCCGGGGGACCTGATAGGGTCGAGGGTGGGGGATGGCCTTGAGGCCAGTCTTAGAGATCACGGTTGATGACACGGCATTGATGCAACTACTGTCATCAACGATGACCTTACAGTTCTTATCCCCAATCTTAGTAAACGTGTGGGAAATGGCAGTACGCCTCCAGTTATCTTGATCCTTGGGTTGGGACAGGGCGCACCTAACAACTGACATGGAGGGAGATGACATTGGTCTAAGGGAAGTCAAGATGGCTTCGTCATCATCATCAAAGTCTCCATCTTCTTCTTCAGCTTGATAAACGAATTCTGCCTCTCTGGCCTCTATCACTTCAATGAAATTGCCATCAATACTGTTGACTTTGACATAGCTTGCACAGTTTGCGGCCGCATGTCCGTAGCCTTGGCATTTACAACACATGATGAGGGGATTTACTTTGGAGAAGTCTTTCTCAGGGCCCTTGTCATGGTTGTCTCTCTCATTGCTTCGACTGGTGGAGTCGGCTCCTGGTTGGAATTTATTGGGGTAGGGCCAACTCAGGTAGTTGTCCGAGAAGGGCCGAGGGACTTTGCTTTGGGAATCTTGACCCCGATGGGAACGGTTGGACCTAATGCTATCGAGGTTCTGAACTAAGGCATAGGCTCTTTCCAACTCTGTAACATCTCGGGCAAGGAGCTCACTCCTCAGGTCTTCTCTCAAACCTAAACGAAAACGTGCCAGGACCTGGGTAGGGGTTTCTGTTCCGAGGACATTGCAGCGAGTTAGGAACTCGTCAAATTTGGTGACATAGTCCCTGGCTGATTTGTTGCCTTGGGTGAATTGGTGCCATTGTTCCAATAGGTGGGCTCGATATGATGGGGGCACATACTTGCCCTTTAGCTCATTCTTCATGGCGACCCAAGTATCAATAGGGTCCTGAGTTTTGGCGGCTCTCAAGGTTTCTACATCAGCCCAGTATTGGCTGGCAGGTCCACTAAGTTTCATGGCAGCGAATTGCACTTTTCGCGGCTCAGTTAAAGGGTACCAGGCAAAGTATCGGTCCATGGACTGGAGCCAGTCCAAAAAGAATTAGGGATCGTGCCTGCCATCGAAAGAGGGCACCTCTAACCTGATGCTCCGGAGATACCGTTCATTCGGGTCTTGATTGTTCTGCCAAGGTGGCCAAGAATCTTGAGGGTCCAGGGGTGGTGGAGCTCGAGGTGGAGCTTGGTCCAGACGGTCAAAACGGGCATTGGTGTCACGCTGACAAGCGGTGAGGTTCTGGTTCATAGTTGCTATTCCTTGGGCTAACTCGGCAAGTGCCCTAGTTAAGACCTTGGGATCCATATTGTCCGACTCACTCGACTCTCTTAACAGATAGGACCTACCTCTACAGGTTGGCATGCAAAGACAAACTCACAACATGATGCATGCTAATATTTTTTTTTTTTTAATATGGCATTCAAATGCAATAACTAAAAGAAAATTTTCCTATATGCAAGTATGCAACACTACTGACAGTTCCTACCTACAACCATGCTCTAATACCAAAATGATGCGAAACAATGCAGGTGGACAGGAAATCAGTAGTTTAATTGTACTGGCAGTGTTTTGCTATGAATTAAAAGTTTCAGGTAGGAAGTTTTGTTCAAGCCATCAGCAGGGAATAATGGGTTTTAAAAGAAACTACTCGCATCAGGCAGTTCGATCTCAGTTCTAAGACTTACAATGAATAATGCTTAAGTTAAACGGCAAGAGTCCATCCCGCAATATCAAATGCTAATGAACTTAACAGGCAGGTGGGGACGCACAACCTCACGATGGGGGACAGCCGTCGGCACAGATAAGATACTGGAGATCCGATTAATAGAATTACCAGGAATACCCTACTGGGAGGAGACGTACCTACTGAGGAGCATGCTTGGCCTCAGGAGCCCGAATCGAGCAGAAACTCCGAAAATGATGATCAAATAGCCGGGGAGACGTCAGCATCCTCAATCGAACCCGTGATCAGCGTCCGGGTTAGCCATCAGCGCGTGGCCATACAGGCATGCTGGAGTGTGTCAGGGGACATGAGCTTGAGCACAGGTTGGGCCGGGGAGGAGGGTTAGGATCGGGTTGGGAGCAGACGGGAGGGGAGAAAAGGGGGAAGAGGGGATTGGGTTGGGCTCAAGTAGCAGCTGAAGGTTCGGTGGGGAGGAGGGAACAAGGTTGGGGTGGCTAGGGCCTGTGGGAGAAGGGGGAGGGGGAGGAGAATGCAAGTAGTGGGGCCGCGTGGGGAGGAAACGGAATCGGGGTCGGGGCACGGGGAGAGGAGGCGGAGTCGGGGTCGGGGTCGGGCGCGGGAAGAGGGGGCGGTGTCGGGTTTCGGGCGCAGGGAAAGGGGGAGGCGGGGCTCAGAACTGGGGGCGCGGAGGGGGGGAGGCGAGTCGGGCTGGGCTCGGGGGAGGCGGAGCCGGGCTGGGTCGCGGGGAGGAGGGGCTCGGGTGATCGGCCGGGGAGGAGGAAGGGAGGGAAGGGATGCGGGTGGCTGAGGTGGTCGGCAAGGCCGGAGGAGAGGGGGGAAGGGGAGTAGGTGCAGGTCGGGTAGGGTGAGGAGGAGGATAGGGGTTGGGCTAGGGTTTCACACGCCTAGCACAAACCTAGGGTTTCACACGCCTAGGATTTGGGATCGGGTTTCACACACCTCACCCTGTTGTCACTCAACACAATAGTGGAGAAACAAAATTTTTATTTCATTATTCAGTGCCATTACATGATCCATGGGCAGGCCTATATAAAGGCCTGCGATAACAAACGAAAGTCCCTGGAAGTCGAGGTAGGACTAAATAACACAATGCAAAAAAAAAATAAAAACAAATGAAAACATCCATGATGGTGCTGACTGTCTGATCAGAGCCATAGGCTCAGGTGGCGCCTCCTGCGCTGGTACATGCGCCATGGGCGCTGCTCGATGTCCCTATCAGATCCTCAAACCTCTGAGGTGCCCTTGTATTTTTTTCATTTTCTTGTTGTAATACCTCAAGTTTAGCGCAAGAGACTTAGGAAAAAAGAACATCTTTGTACTATTCTTAGTTTGATATGATAGTTTTGTGATCTGCCCATCTCAAATTGTTGATTTCCTCCTATCACTGCTCTTGTGGTTCTGCTTGGCTTTCACATATTAAAGTGTTGATGCCTGTTCTCCCTTGATCTACACATATGGGTGAAGAGTAGAACCGGTACCGACTGGTTCAGATTTTTTTTATAAAAAATCATTTATTGATTTTTTAGGTTTTTTTTGCCTCAACCGGTATCAATCCGTATCGGTTGGTGCCCGGTACGTAGTACATATCGGTCCGTGGCCGACCGATACTGTGATTTTGAACCCTGCTCATACATAAATATTTTGTTAATGTGGCATGCGCAGTATGTGTTTGTTGAATTACTTATGCCATTGCTCTATTGCACTTGTGGTTTGGTTTAGTGATTTTATATATTAAGTTTTCTTGACTACTTTACTTCTTCCCAAATAGAATTGTTAGTCTATTATAGTGTATCTTGTGGGTTACACATGGCTACACGCTAGGTTACACACAGATACATGCATCGTTGTATATATATGTGTTGGCTAAGGCCTAATGGAAGAGAGTTCTTTCTTCCAAAATCCCCAGCCGTCTCTTCACGTCTCATGGTATCAAAGCCTATCTAAACCCTAGCCGTGCCCGGCGTGCGATGTCATCGATCGCGAGTCGGCCTCTCCTCGTGAGTCGTGTCCCCTGATCGCAGATCTCTACGTGCGGCCACCTCTCCCCCCCTTGATCGCAGCCTTCTGCGTGCACGAGCCACCGGCCTCACCCTGCACGCCCCTCCTCCCTTGCGCTTTCTCCTCTGCGCGAGAACCCTGGCCTACCCCTCTTTTCCTCTGCGCACGAGCCTCCAGCCTCCCCCTGCGCGCCCCTCCTCCCATATGCCTTCTCTTCTACACGCGAGACCCCCCGGCTTCCCCACCCTTCTCCTCTGAGCACACCACCATGCTCGGCCTCCCTTCCTCCCCTGCGTGCCCCCTTCCTCCCCTACACGCCCCCCTCTCCTCCCTTGCACCTGCGTGCCCCCCCCCCTTCTGTGCCGAGTACCCAGCCACCACCACTTTACCTTTGTGCGCCCTTCCCGGCCTGTTTCTCACCCCTCGGCAATCGGCTATTTCTTGGCCCTGTTCGACATAGGTCTCCTCTACGCATATCCGAGGGACTTTGCTGAGGAACATCACATCGGGGCGGGATCTTGAGCAATTCTTGCAAGGTCTCTCACGTCGATCGACGCACTAGCTCCCTACCTGCACTCACGTCAGCCCTACCCTGAGCTCTTCACTCCAACGACGTTTGCTCGTTGGTAATGATTACTTCAGCCGCCTCCTCGTCGACGACTCTCGCTGGGTCGTCCTCGACGACTCCTCTGCAGTTCTCGACGACACCGCTTGAACAGATGAGACTTCCTCCCTATCTCCACAAACTTTCCTCTTACCACGATAGCTGAGTGGACAGCATGGTCTGCCACAGTCCGGAGTGTCCTTGATGGCCGTGCCCTGTATGGGTATCTTGCGGCTCTACACCTGCCTCCTCTGGAGTAGGGCCCTCTGACACATGAAGTCTTCGTGATTGACGTGTCCGGGCCTTCCTAGTTGCCTCTGTGGATCGCTCGCTACGGGTCGGCCTTGTTACTTTTTCGACTGCAGCACAACTCTGGGCTCATCTCACCAAGCGCTTAATGGAGCAAATTGGGGCTCGTGAGTACCAGCTTCTATCTCAAGCCCAATCTGCCCAGCAGGGGGAACAGACCATTCAGCAATTTCATAGTCTTATGCGTGGCTACTGGCGAGAACGCCAGGCTTTGGAGCCTCCTTTACTAGAGGTGTCTAGAGTCAGTGCCTCCTGGCATGAATTACAGTGCTTCCGGGAGCGGCGACAGCTCTATTAGTTTTTGATGGCTCTTCGTCCTAAGTTTTCTTCCCTCGCGGGACAACTAATCTACTATGATCATCTTCCCCATCTCAATGTTGTTGTAGCTGAGCTTATTGCTGAAGAGACTCGTCTTCGTACCGTCACGACTCGTCGGGCCCCTATACCCTCCGGCTTTGAGGGTGTTCTCACTGCTGCTCCATCTTCGAGAGTCCCTACTACTACGTCGTCTCGTAACCTTTCCCGTTCCTTCCTCTAGCACGCTTGACACTCGGAGGAGGTGCACTCATTATGTCAAGCCGAGGCACATGGTTGACTCATTTTGATAGCTTCATCCAGAGAAACGTGTCGGACCCCCTAGTCGTGGTTGACCCATTGCTGCTGTTTTTGGCGCTGTCACTACTGACGCTATTACGACGAATCGCCTTCAGCATATTGAGATACGCCTTGCGCAGCTCCTTCAGCAACCTACCTCTGCTTCTCTGGCCCCTCTGCCTTTACTGCCACCGGTACCTCTGCACCTTAGATTATGGACTCTGAGGCCTCTCACCACATGAACCCTGACCACTCCATCTTCACTACCTGCTCACTTGCTTCCCGTATTCCCTCGACCCACACTGTCGATGGCTCACTCTTAGCCATCACGCAGACTGGATCCATCACTCCCACTTCAAACCCTACAGGACACCTCTATCTCCCCTTTTTCTTGCACGCACCCCAGTTTTGCATGGATTTAATTTCTATCAACAACCTATGTGATTCCGGTCTTTCCTCCTCTTGTGTTGTGCAAGATCCATGCTCGGGACAGAGGACTGGAGCTGCACATAGGGCGGGCAAGTTGTGCCACCTGAAGTATCTACATCTACTTGTTGTCTCTTCTTCGGTCTTTTGTAGTGTTGTCTCTTCCGATACCGACTTGTGGCATAGGAGGTTAGGTCATGTGTCTGAACATCAGCTTAAAAGTCTTTACCAATCTGGAACTTTAGCCCGAGGTTCCTTTTCTACTCTTTCTTTTTGTACGGGCTATAAGTTGGCTAAGCACTCAGCTAGCACCTTTTCTTCCAGTTCATCTCGGTCATATAGTTCGTTTGATCTAGTGCACTCAGATATCTGGGGCCCCGCACCTTTATCTTCTATGAATGGTTATCTTTACTATATTAGCTTTATAGAAAAATATTCTCGCTTCACGTGAGTCTACCTCCTTTGTCAGTAATCTAACATTCCTGAGGTCTATCAGACCTTCACAACCATGGTACATACTCAGTTCCATGCTCACATCAAAACCTTCCGGTCTGATTGCGCCAGCGAATACCTCTCCTCCACAATGCGGTCTATCCTTCAGTCCCATGGGACTCTTTTTCAGCAATCATGTTCCCATACTCATGAACAGAATGGGGTTGCTGAAAGAAAACATCGTCACATCTTAGAGACCGCTCATGCTTTGCTTCTTTCTTCGTCTGTTCCTCGCACTTTCTGGGCTGAGGCCATACTGACCTTCGGTCAATCTCATTAATATCACCCCTTCCTCTATTTTCTCTGGTGTCTCCTCATGAGAGATCGTCTTCTTCCTCTCCTGACTACAACATGCTTTGAACTTTTGGGTGCACATGCTTCGTTCTTATCCCTCCACATTAGCGCAACAAACTATCAGCTCGATCGGCCAAATGCGTCCTTTTGGGGATCAGTTCTGAGCACAAGGGGTATCGTTGCTATGACCCCTTGGCTCGCCGTCTTCGCATTGCTCGTCAGATCTCCTTCCTGGAGGATGTTCCTTATTACTCCGCTGAGTCCTCCGATCTCTCATTCCTGGAGGTCTCTGTTGCATCCTCTTTTGTGCCTGCTACTCCTGTTGCCTCCTCTCCACCAGCAACCCCTTCCTCCTCTCCTCCTGTTGCTCTTGAGCCCCTCCTAGTGGCCACTCCGGTGGACCCCACTAGCTTGAGCTTCTCCCCTGTTTGTGGTTCTCTTGGTTCCCCTTCCTCTCTCTCTAGCCTCTCGTCAGCTTCTTCGAATTCACCTGTGTCTGAGCGTGACTCCTCTGGTACCTCATTTGTTCCGACCAGCACGCCTCTGGCGGATGTGGATCCTCGCACTCCTCACTACCCCCAGCGAGAGCGTCGTGCACCTGACCACTTTGGCTACTCTCCTGACGCTTTGGCTTTGCTGCAGTCACCTCTTACTCCATTCAGTTTCACGCTAATCTTACTGCCCTTCACACTTACAGAGAGCCCATGTCCTACCGTAAGGCACTATAGTACCCCGTGTGGCAGCAGGCCATGGCCGAGGAGTTTCAGGCCTTTGAGCAGACTCAAGCGTGGGAGGTTGTCCCTTTGCCTGCGAGAATTGAGCCCATCAGTTGCAAATGGGTCTTCAAACTCATGCGTCGCCTTGATGGCTCCACTGACCGGTACAAGGCATATCTTGTTGCTAGAGGTTTCACTCAGGAGTATGAGACTGACTATGATGAAACCTTTGCTCCGATGGCTCAGATGACCACCATTCGGACTCTTCTGGTTGTCGCTACTGTTCGGCGCTAGCCCCTGCTTTAGATGGATGTGAAGAACGTCTTTCTTCATGGTGATCTTTCGGAAGTCGTGTACATGCAACCTCCTTTAGGTTTCAGGATTCCTCCTCAGCATGTTTGTCATCTCATTCGGCCATTTATAGACTCAAACAGGCCACTCGCGCCTGGTTTGAGCGTTTTCGTCGAGCGATTACTGAGATCAGCTTTGTTGAGAGCTTCCATGATCACTCTATGTCCGTGCGGACTTCCTCCCAGGACTGGATCATCATTCTTCTTTATGTGGATGACATGATCCTCACAGGTGATGACTTAGATGCTATAACCTCTCTTCAGCAACATCTTCGAAGTCAGTTTCAGATGAAGAATCTTGGTCCTCTAAATTACTTTTTAGGCCTAGAGGTTGCTCAGGGTAAGCGAGTGATTCTGCTCTCCCAACAGAAGTACACTGTCGATATTCTCCGACGGGTTGCTCTTTTCGATTCTCAGACTGTTGACAGACCTCTAGAACTTCATGTGAAACTTCGGCCCACAAATGGAGAGCCTCTTCCTGATCTTGTTAGATGCAGGGAGTTGGTTGATCAGTTGGTCAATCTTTGCATCTCTCGGTCTATAATTGCACATGTTGTCAGCATCCTTAATCAATTTGTGGATGCACCTCGCTCCTCTCACTATGGTGCTCTTCTACAGACTCTTCGGTATCTTTGGGAAACCATCACTCGGTCGCTTCTCCTCTCCTCGACCCCTACTCTGATTCTTCGTGCCTACCCGGATACTGACTGGGCTGGTGACCCAGCTACTCGCCGGTCGACTACTGGATACTGCATGTTTCTTGGTGACTCTCTTATCTCCTGGAAGAGCAAAAAACAGAAGGTTGTCTCTCTCTCTCCAATACTGAGGCAGAATTTAGGTCCATGGCTACTACCACTAAGAAGATTGTTCACCTCAGACAACTCCTTGGGTATCTAGATGTTGAGATTTCTGGTCCTACAGCCCTTCATTGCGATAACAAAAGTACTATACAGATTGTTAACAATCCGGTTTAACATTATCATTTCAATCGCGGGATTGGAACCAACATGTGCTTGCGCTAGTAGTTTTTGTTAAATCCATTATTCCCTGTTACAAGTTTGAATTAAATCTCCTACCTGGCGCTCATAATTAATAATGAAACAATGCTAGAATGATTAAGCTATTGATCTCCTATTTGCATGCGTTGTTTCACATCATTTTGGTATCAGAGCAAAGTTGTAGGTAGGAACTGTCATCCATCAGTTGTATTGCATCTAAGAAAATTTTCTTTTTAGTTTTTGCATTTGATTGCAATATTTTATTATAAAAAAATTGGTAAGCGCATCATTTGTGGGTTAGTCCCCTGTCTTTGTTTTTCTGTGCATGCCAACTCGTAGAAGTAGGCTTATCTGTTAGGAGCGTCTAACGAGTCGGACAATATGGATCCCGAGGCCTTGACTAGGGCACTGGCCGAGTTAGCCCAAGGTATGGAAGCTATGAACAAGAATCTTGCCTCTTGTCAACGTGACACCAAGGCCAGGTTAGATAGGATGAACCAAGCTCGAGCCGACCCGAATGTTGGAGTACCTAGTCCTCTTCAAGGGCCACCACTCAAAGGACAAAACAACCAGGACCCTGATGACTAGCACCTTAGAAGCATCAGGCTGGAAGTGCCCTCTTTTGATGGTAGGCACGACCCCCAATTTTTCTTGGATTGGCTCCAGTCTATGGATCAATATTTCACATAGTACTCTTTGACTGAGCTTAAGAAGGTTCGTTTTGCTGCCATGAAGCTCAGTGGGTCGGCCATCCAATACTGGACTAATGTAGAAGCCCTGAGAGTCGCCTGAACTCAAGACCCCATTGATACCTGGGTCGCCATGAAGAATGAGCTAAATGGCAAGTATGTGCCCCCATCTTATCAAGCCCGTCTCATAGACCAATGGCACCAGTTCACCCAAGGTAGCAAACCAGCTAAGGATTATGTTGCCAAATTTGATGAATTTCTTACTCGTTGCAACATCTTTGGTACTTAAACTCCTTTCCAAGTCCTCTTATGATTTCGTGCTGGCTGGAGAGAAGATCTGAGGAATGAACTTCTAGCCCACGACGTCACTGAGCTAGAGAAGGCTTACGCGCTAGTACAAGACCTAGACACCTTTAGGTCTAGTCAAAAGAGTCAGGTCCCCATAAGTCATGTGTCTAGAACACCCTCCAACCAATCTCAACCAAAGCCCGATATTAAGAGTAAGGGTCCTGAGAGAGAATTCTCCAAAGTCAGCCCCCTCATCAGGTGTTACAAATGCCAAGGCTACGGACATATGGCCGCAAACTATGCAAGCCCCGTCAAGATTAGTATGATTGAAGGAGTGCCTATTAAAGCACTTGAATCAGACCTCGAAGAGTTTGTTTATCAGGGTGACGAGGAAGGAGACTTTGATGACATAGAGGAGGAAGATAATATGTTAGGTCATCTTAAGTATGCGTCATCCACTAGGTTGTCAGTCGTTAGGTGCGCCCTATCTAAACCTAGGGAACCAGATGATTGGAGATGTATTGCTATCTTCCCTACCTTCACAAAAATCGGAGACAAAAATTGCAAGGTAATAGAGGATAGTGGTAGTTGCATCAATGCAGTTTCTTCAACTATGATCTCTAAGACCGGATTGAAGATTTTTCCACATCCCCAACCCTATCAGGTCTCCTGGATCAATTCAACCGCCATGGAGGTCAATCAACGGTGTCTTGTCCCCATAAACTTCAATGTCTACCAGGACAAGATCTGGTGTGATATTCTGACCATGGATGCGGGTCAAGTTCATCTGGGACGACCTTGGCTATTTGACAATGATGTTTTCATTAATGGCCGGTCGAGCATGTGCCTAATTGAGCATGAGGGTAAGAAAATCAAACTGGTTCCCTCCTAACCTAAAAGTAATCAGGCCGAACAGAAATTAACCCTAGCCAGAAAGGTTCTCCAAGAAGTATGATTTCGTCCTAGTCGTCGTAGACCAATTCTCCGAGTTGACCCATTTCCTACCCTGTTCCAAGACGTCCGACGCATCCCAAATTGCCAAGATCTTCTTCAATGACATCATAAAGTTACACGGATTGCCTGAAATCATTGTGTCCAACAAGAATGTCAAGATCCCCAGTTTCTTTTGAAAAACCCTGTGGCACAAGCTGGGCACCAAGCTCCAGTTCTCCACTGCCTTCCATCCACAGGCCGATGGTCAGACTGAAGTTGTCAATAGAAGTTTGGGAAACCTCTTACGTACCTTGGTAGGTGAACATGTCAGGAGTTGGGATCTTAAATTGTTCATTGCTGAGTTTGCATATAATACATCTACAGGCATGAATCCGCATAAAATAGTATACAGTTTTAAGCCTTGACAACTCATAAATCTCATCCCCATGGCCGATTATCATTGGGTCTCAGAGTCTGCATTTGCATTTGCTTCCCATATGGATATTTTATATAAGGAGATCTGTGGTAAAATTGAGCAATATTAATAAGACGTTACGAGCTGATTTGAGAAGACTTGTTCAAATTTTTAATATCGGTGATTATGTAATGGTCCGGATCCATCCGGAACGGTTTTCCTCGGGGACTGTTAAAAAATTGCATGCACGCAGTGTAAGGTTTTTTCAAATTTTGAAGAAAATAAATGATGCAGGCACCAATAACGCACACTACAATCCTAAGCCCTTTTAGGGTTTCCTTTGGTCAATAACTATGATTTAATGATCAATATAGCGACGTACGAATCAAAAGGACAGCAAACATAAATTATCTCATGCAGTTCTAAAAGGCTATGCCGTCAACATTAAGCAGGGTTCAGATTTAGACAATAGAAACGCAATATTATCACAAGAACAGAATTCAGCACATAATAGAGTCAATCGCAGCAATAGATATGTAAATTGAACAATCGGCATGCATCAGATTTTCACTAAAATAGGTTATATATGCTTGCTAGGGTTACCGGCAGACTATAGATGGCGAATCTAGCAAATAGGCATAAGATATAGCTTCAACTAGCGATGAAAAGGATGATGACGGCTGCGATGCGGAGCGGAGGCAATGAAAACTAATGAAAACGAAGCGGATGCGATGGGAAAATAAAGGAAAAGGAAAGATACTGCCTGGGGTTTCCCGCCGTGGGTCGATTGCAAGGATGCGCCGACGATCCTGCACACGGAGCAAGGCCGGACGTCGGGAGAAGTCGGAACCTTCGGAAAATCAGCACCAAGGCCTTCACGAGGCGTAGTCGTGGAAGCGGCGAGGATCGGGGACACGAGTCTCACCCGGAAGCACTCACGAAGAGGCACCAAATTTCAGCAATTCATCAAAGTCTGATTTCTTCTTCATCTTTTTGTAGGCTAGGGTTTTGTTTTGGATGGCTCAGATCAAAGGCTAATTAGGTTTAGAGGGTGTGGATGCAAGGGATCAAGAAAGGCAAGGGAAAGAGAGAGAAATAAGGGAGAGAAGAGAGAGACGGACTAGGGGTCGCGGGTGCCTCGGAATCCGCGCGGGCAAGGTGGGGCCGGTGGTGTTTCACGGGAAAAAGAAAGAAGGGGGGGCGGCATCACATTAGAAACCCTATTGGGCTTAAGATAAGCCCATTTAAGCCTAATTGAAGCCCATAACTTGCCATGTCATCAAAATAGAGTTATTTCGCCATCTAACCGTCGGTTTCGAGATCTAATCTCGTCCGTCGGTGCCCCGCAAACACACACACCCATAATTTTATTAATATCATGCTGAAACTCACCCGAGAAGGACCCGGATTCAATCCGAAAAGCCCTCGGATGAGATCATGGACATCCCCCATGAACTGGGCAAGAACAGAAATAAAACTAAGTGCTGAAATAAGGCCAAAAACATGGGAAAATGGCCAAAACTGAAATAACAACTAACAAATCCCATACGACTAATGTCATCCAAGCATAAAAATAAAACGACTGAAATAAACGGTCTCTGGGGATGACTGAAGATGCGGCGACGAACTAAAGGTGCTGATCAGGTCTGCATCAATCGCTTCCGCTGCGAAAAACTCGTCCTCGAGTTTACGCCGGAAGAGATCGCCGGTAGCAGGAGGGAGACCACCACCGTGGGAACGTCGCTGTGTCTGGATCTGATGATGAATTCCCAATGTTAACGGATAGTCCCACATCGGTAAGGGAGGCACCCATCACCCGCTTAATATACCCGCTGTGGACCTCCCCTTACAACCCGGGTTTTGAGGTGTGAGGGTATCTAACATGGTATCCGGCACCTCCGGCAACCCCCTCCGGCCCCTTTCCTCTGCTCCGCACCACCAGCAGCCCTCTCCGCCTCCCTCCGCACCATCCGCAGCCTCCTCCGACCCCACCCGCACCACCAGCAGCCCCCCTCCGCCCCCTCCGACCCCACCCGCACCACCAGCAGCCCCCTCCGCCCCCTCCGCACCACCCGCAGCCCTCTCCGACCCCCCTCCGCACCACCTGCAGTCCTCTCCGACCCCCTCCGCACCTTTCGCAGCCTCCTCCGACCCCACCCGCACCACCAGCAGCCTCCCTCCGCCCCCTCCGACCCCACCCGCACCACCAGCAGCCCCCTCCGCCCCCTCCGCACCACCCGCAGCCCTCTCCGACCCCCTCCGCCCCACCCGCAGCCCCTCCGCACCACCCGCAGCCTCTCCCGACCCCCTCCGCACCACCCGCAGCCCCTCCCGGCCCCCTCTGCCACACCAGACATCTCCCCGCACCCTTTCCTTCCATACCTCCAGTCCTCTCTCTCCGAGGAAGTCTACATGGCTCCTCCTCCGGGCACTTCAGTTCCTCCAGGGCACGTGTGTCGGTTGCGCCGAGCCATATATGGGCTCAAGCAGGCCCCTCGTGCCTGGTTTGAGCGATTTCGCAGTGCAGTTCTGGCCGCCGGGTTTGTTGAGCGTCACTCCGACTATGCCTTGTTCACTCGCTCCTCCAGTCAGGGCATTGCAGTTCTTCTCCTCTATGTGGATGATATGATCATCACTGGGGATGACAGTGCCACCATCGCCTCTCTCTAGCGGCACCTCCAGAGTCAGTTTGAGATGAAAGATCTGGGCTCTCTTCGCTACTTTCTGGGCCTTGAGATTGCCAGGTCATCTCGTGGTCTGTTGGTCTCACAGCAGAAGTATATCTGATGTGATCCGACTTGGGCCCAAGCCCGTTGGCCCACCCGAAGGCCCATCCTAACCTGCCATGGAGGGATAAGGCAGGATATCTTTTATGATATATTTTAATATCTTTTTAAATTTGAGATCTTTATTTTAGGCAAGTTGTTAGGATCATTATTGCCTTTTAAATTTGTTGCCATTTTTATCTTTTCTTTAGCCTATTTAAAGGCCCCATTGTAACCATTGAAAGGGAGATTATTATGAATGAAAATTGATGGCGGATGCCTTCGTTGGCTCATGGATTTGAGTCCCCACCTTGTACCCTGATGGATTTCAGGCCCCCTCTCGTCTAAGCTTCTAGTCTTTTCTTCTCTGTCACAGTTCTTACCCCCTCCGCCACTTCCTCTCGGTGATTCCGTATCACTAGTTATCTTTTACAAAGAAAATACCAAAAATATTACATCGCCTTCATCAACCGCCCTTCGACGACGCGCGCCTGCATCAAGTTGGTATCAGAGCTTCGGCTTCGTGGCGTTTTCGCATCACGAACGATCTTCGCTTCGATCGCCGTCGTCCATCGTCATCGTCGTCGTTCCGTCGTCACCATCCTCGCCGAGTCGTCATCTTCTTCTGGTACGTCGCCCTACAATCCCAACAAAAAAAAAAAAAGAGAAGAAGAGAGATCAGATCTTGAAAAAAAAAAAGAAGAGAGAGATCAGATCTGTTGAGAAAAAAAAAAAGAGAGGAGAAAGGAAAACCCCTTCAACCGAACCCCTCTCCTTTGCCGCCCACCCGTCCACCGCAAGCCGGCCCTTCCTCCCGCTCCACCCGCTGAACCGCACCTCCTGTCCCGTGCTCCCGCGCACCCCGCAGCCAAAAAAAAAAAAAGGGCCAGATCTGCCATCAGATCTGTGACAGCAGCAGAAAAAACAAAAAAGGAAAAGAAAGAATAGAAGGAAAGAAGAAAAGGAAAGAAAAGAAAAAAAAAAAAGAACCTACCTGCGGTGCAGCCCTGCTGTGCTGTTTGCTGCTGCTGCTGCCCCTTTTCCTCTTCCCCTTTTGCCGCTGCAGCTGCTGCCCCTTTTTCTCCTTTTCCTCTTCCCTACTTGCACACAAGAGCCCACACAAAAGCCCTAATTGTTTTACCCTTTAGCCCTTTCCTTTTTCCCAATTCACTCCTCCACCACCACCCTTAGATCCCCATCCTACAGTCCTCAGATCCCCTACATTTATAGTTGCTACTGTGCACTTAAGTGCTGAACCCGAGTTGAATTCGGATCCAACCCGTTTACAAAACAGACCCGCCAACTTCAATTGGACATATCTCTTTCATTTCTAGTCCGTTTTTGGCGTGCGACCTATCAAATCGAAGGGTTTTTCGAGCTCTACGCATCCATACCATCAGCAGAAATTTTCAGTGCAGCAGTAATTACAGATTTCCAGATTTACCCCTGGACCATATTTCCACCATTGTGACATGGATGCCAAGATGCAAGGATTGGTTCGTTGTCATCAAGGGAACAACTCTGTCTACGAGTACACTTCAGCATTCTATCGGCGCATGATCCGCTATGGTTTTTCAGAGAAAGATTTCTTGGCAGTGGTACTGTACGTTAGAGGACTCCGCTCCGACATAAAGGCCAAGTTTTCACCTAGATCTTGGAGGGATCTGGACGAAGCTTATGAGATAGCTTGCGAGATCGAACGGGAGCTGCAGCAAATGGACTCACCATTGGCGGCCTCCACAGATGAGTCTCCACCTCCAGCACTTCCGGCAGAGCCTCCACCACCGACAGAGCTTCCTCCAGTTGTATCTTCGGCAGATCCATCAACTCCAGTACCACCACCAGCAAACGAGCCCCCTCCAGAGGATCTTCTGCCGCCCGCCATGCTACCACCTACTGCGGATTCTTTCGAGGATGTCTCTCTAGCCGAGCTTCAGCAGATTGATTTTCTTGGGCTAGACCGACTATTGGTGCCTACAGTGTTTGTTCAGCTCTACCTCCGTTCCGGCGAGCCGATGTTCGAGCTACTGCAGCGGTCTGATATTACTATCCTACTCGATCGTCTACCCCAGCATCACTTTGATGTGTGTTTCCCGATCGACGGCAGTGATACCTTCTCATGGGACCCCGGTGGTAACTTCGGTATAGTGAGACATCATTTGTTGGGCCTCCACCATCAGCTGCTGACGACAGATACCACATCGGCGAAACCCTCGATGATGATTGCGCTTTACCGTATGAACTCGAGGGCGAGTTCTTCGCAGCGGAAGCGAATGATGTGATCCGACTTGGGCCCAAGCCCGTTGGCCCACCCGAAGGCCCATCCTAACCTGCCATGGAGGGATAAGGCAGGATATCTTTTATGATATATTTTAATATCTTTTTAAATTTGAGATCTTTATTTTAGGCAAGTTGTTAAGATCATTATTGCCTTTTAAATTTGTTGCCATTTTTATCTTTTCTTTAGCCTATTTAAAGGCCCCATTGTAACCATTGAAAGGGAGATTATTATGAATGAAAATTGATGGCGGATGCCTTCGTTGGCTCATGGATTTGAGTCCCCACCTTGTACCCTGATGGATTTCAGGCCCCCTCTCGTCTAAGCTTCTAGTCTTTTCTTCTCTGTCACAGTTCTTACCCCCTCCGCCACTTCCTCTCGGTGATTCCGTATCACTAGTTATCTTTTACAAAGAAAATACCAAAAATATTACATCGCCTTCATCAACCGCCCTTCGACGACGCGCGCCTGCATCAATATCTTCGACATCCTTGCTGATGCTGCGCTTACTGACACACGTACTGCTGACACACCCATGGAGCTCAATTTGAAGCTTCTCGCTACAGATGGTGAGCCGCTCCAGGATGTCTCCCGCTACCAGAGGTTGGTTGGGATGCTTGTCTATCTCACCATGACCCGGCCAGACATTGCCCATGCTGTTGGCATTGTCAGTCAGTTTGTTCAGGCTCCACGGTCAGTACACCATGCAGATATTCTCCGGATTATCCGCTACCTCCGGGGCACCATCACCCGTTCACTACTGTTTCCCTCCACCTCTCTGTTGGTACTGCGTGCCTACTCAGATGCAGATTGGGCAGGAGATGCAGACACTCGTCGATCTACTACAGGATACTGTGTGTTTCTGGGTGACTCACTGATTTCGTGGCGCAGCAAGAAGTAGGAGTCTGTTGCTCGCTCCAGCACCGAAGCCGAATACAGGGCTATGGCTTCCACCACCGCCGAGATTGTCTGGCTTCGCCGTCTTCTGCTTGACTTGGGAGTGGTGATATCCGGGCCCACCCCTCTCTTCTGTGACAACCGGAGTGCTATTCAGATTGATAGCAATCCGGTCTTCCATGAGCGAACAAAGCATATTGAAGTTGATTGTCATTATGTTCGCCAGGCGTTTATCGATCACACCATCTCCCTGCCTTTCATTCCCTCATCGGAGCAGACTGCTGATTTTCTGACGAAGCCACTGACGACTGCTCGCTTCAGGCATTTTCTAGGCAAACTCTCGGTTCATGATCCACCGTGAGTTTGAGGGGGAGTGTTAATGTAAATATAATGGGTCGGGTTTACTGTATAGTCGGGTCGGGTTTACTGTACATATATTGGGCTTGAGTCCCTCAATGAAAGATGCCGTTCCTCTCCAAACCCTAGCCGTCGTCTCCTAACATGTTCAATGGATTTTACGGAGTCTTTCAGTGCCATCCTTGAAATTCCGCTATATTGAAACCCAGCTCTTACTTGACGATATTGAGGATGAGTTGGCATGGAGAGAGAAGCAGAACCAAAGGCTTGCCAGATACAGCAGGCCACCACCTCCAGCAGAGCCTCCACCTCCTGTGGGGCACCCGGTTCCACCAGCGGCACCACCTGAGGAGCATCCACCCCCTGTGGAGCTTCCTCGTCCGATGCCTACGGAGGAGCCACCTCTTCCGTCAGCGACTCCAGAGGAGCTCCTTCCACCTTCTCCAGTGCCTACAGAGGTGCCACCTCCTCCTTCAGTGACTCCAGGGGAGTTCCGTCCACCTTCAGCAGTGCCTACAGAGGTGCCACCTCCTCCTTCAGTGACTCCAGGGGAGTTCCGTCCACCTTCAGCAGTGCCTACAGAGGAGCCCCTTCCTCCGGTAATGACTATAGAGAGGTTTCTCCTGCCTTTCACAGAGCTTACAGAGCAGTCCTACCTACAGCAGAGACACCCATGGAGCCTTCGACTTCCGGGGAGCTTCCATCACAGCTACAGTCAGAGCCAGTTGGGGAGTTTCAGCCAGCTGAGCCACTTACGCGCTTTGACTTTGTCGGGACTGACCGACCACCTACAGCTCGTGTGCTTCTGTTTATGTACTTCGGTAGCTTCTGGCCCTCGCTCGACGCCAGCAATCTCTTCGCGAGGGGCCCAGAGGTTGTTGACTGCCCGAGACATCACTTGATGGGTGTTAGATACCCTCACACCTCAAAACCCGGGTTATAAGGGGAGGTCCACAGCGGGTATATTAAGCGGGTGATGGGTGCCTCCCTTACCGATATGGGACTATCCGTTAACATCCCCCCTCACGCGGAGCACGCGTGGCAAGGCAAAATCGGTGGGGAGCACCCGGAGCGGGAGCAGAAGCAGGAGACGGGCTAGCTTTGATACCATGTTAGAAGACGACGGCTAGGGTTTGGAGAGGAACGGCATCTTTCATTGAGGGACTCAAGCCCAATATATGTACAGTAAACCCGACCCGACTATACAGTAAACCCGACCCATTATATTTACATTAACAGAACAAAAGGCTTGGAAGATAGATCTAGGCCATGGGCTCGATCTCGAATCAAAGAAGAGTAGCGATGTTCCATCGAAGATCTCGGAAAAAGGGTAGGACATGGCCCAAAAGATTTATATAGTTTGACAAATTGTTTATAGGTGTGGGTATCTAGTGGGTCAAGCGAATAATGATGGGATCGGACGCGATGATAGGACATGGCGTCAGATTGCTCTATGTAAACACGATGCAATCCTAACGCTAGATGTAAACTTAACACTAGATGCAAATTCAAGCACGCAAGATTATGCCCTATGCAAAATCAGCAAAGAAAAAGATTAGGGTTTGCTGAAATTCAGCACTCAAAAGAAACCCGAACAGGTTCTTTCGAGCTCTGATACCAACTTGATGCAGGCGCCGATAAGGCACACTACAATCCTAAGCCCTTTTAGGGTTTCCTTTGGTCAATAACTATGATTTTTTTTTTTTTGAGAAATCCCTCTCAGTCAATAACTATGATAATGATCAATATAGCGACGTACGAATCAAAAGGACAGCAAACATAAATTATCTCATGCAGTTCTAAAAGGCTATGCCGTCAACATTAAGCAGGGTTCAGATTTAGACAATAGAAACGCAATATTATCACAAGAATAGAATTCAGCACATAATAGAGTCAATCGCAGGCTCGCAGCAATAGATATGTAAATTGAACAATAGGCATGCATCAGATTTTCACTAAAATAGGTTATATATGTTTGCTAGGGTTACCGGCAGACTATAGATGGCGAATCTAGCAAATAGGCATAAGATATGGCTTCAACTAGCGATGAAAAGGATGATGACGGCTGCGATGCGGAGCGGAGGCAATGGAAACTAATGAAAACGAAGCGGATGCGATGGGAAAATAAAGGAAAAGGAAAGATACTGCCTGGGGTTTCCCGCCGTGGGTCGATTGCAAGGATGCGCCGACGATCCTGCACACGGAGCAAGGCCGGACGTCGGGAGAAGTCGGAACCTTTGGAAAATCAGCACCAAGGCCTTCACGAGGCGAAGTCGTGGAAGCGGCGAGGATCGGGGACACGAGTCTCGCCCGGAAGCACTCACGAAGAGGCACCAAATTTCAGCAATTCATCAAAGTCTGATTTCTTCTTTTCTTCTTCATCTTTTTGTAGGCTAGGGTTTTGTTTTGGATGGCTCAGATCAAAGGCTAATTAGGTTTAGAGGGTGTGGATGCAAGGGATCAAGAAAGGCAAGGGAAAGAGAGAGAAATAAGGGAGAGAAGAGAGAGAGAAGAGAGGGACGGACTAGGGGTCGCGGGTGCCTCGGAATCCGCACGGGCAAGGTGGGGCCGGTGGTGTTTCACGGGAAAAAGAAAGAAGGGGGGGCGGCATCACATTAGAAACCCTATTGGGCTTAAGATAAGCCCATTTAAGCCTAATTGAAGCCCATAACTTGCCATGTCATCAAAATAGAGTTATTTCGCCATCTAACCGTCGGTTTCGAGATCTAATCTCGTCCGTCGGTGCCCTGCAAACACACACACCCATAATTTTATTAATATCATGCTGAAACTCACCCGAGAAGGACCCGGATTCAATCCGAAAAGCCCTCGAATGAGATCATGGACATCCCCCATGAACTGGGCAAGAACAGAAATAAAACTAAGTGCTGAAATAAGGCCAAAAACATGGAAAAATGGCCAAAACTGAAATAACGACTAACAAATCCCATACGACTAATGTCATCCAAGCATAAAAATAAAACGACTGAAATAAACGGTCTCTGGGGATGACTGAAGATGCGGCGACGAACTAAAGGTGCTGATCAGGTCGGCATCAATAAATGACAATGCTTAAGTTATCAAACTTCCAAAAGGTTTTGGCATTAGTCCTACTTTCAATATCGAGAATTTAGTGGCTGACATGGGCCGAAATTTTAACCCTAGCAATCCTCTATTAGATGAGGCCTCCCCTGACCTTGTTTTTGAGAGTCCCTCCTTACCTCCACTTTTCCAAAATCCACCAAATTATACAGCAGAAAGCATTGATAAAATCTTGGATGATGAGATTATCTCTACCAGAAACGGTGGAACCCGACAATATCTGATTCGTTGGAAAGGGAAACCTCCTTCTGAGGATGCATGGCTTAAGCGTAAGGATCCGGATATGTTGTTGTACGAGAGCCGCACCGAGCCTACTCGACAGGGTCGAGTTCTTCCCACCCTGGGAGAATGATAAGGACATCGAGCCGCGCTTGTGGCATGTGTACCAGGGCAAGAGGCGCCACCTAAGTATTTGGGTCTGATCGGCTAGCAGAGCCGTTATTTTATTTTATGTTATTTTATTTCAACAGGGTCTGTTGTGTCAAGTGTTTAGTCCCACCTTATTTTTGGGATATTTTTTTGCTCTTTCTTATAAGCCTATATATAGGCCCCTTGTTTTCTTTTGATGGCACTGAAGAATAATAAAATTTTTGTTTCCTCCACTTTATGTTGAGAGACTAAGGGCTAGGTGTGTGAAACCCTAGGTCCAGACTAGAGGTGTGAAACCCTAGTTTGGTTACCCCCCCCCCCCCACACACACACACATACCTTCCTCGCGAGGACTGCAGCCGACTCTCCACCTCCCCTTCTCTCTCGGTCTCGTTCCTTTGCCCGAGCCCGCAAGAACCACCCCTCCCGACCGTCCTTGCACCACCCCCTGTGCCCCCCCATTCTCACCCTCCCCCTCTCCCCATGTCCCTCTCTCCCCGAGCCCAACCCGACCCGATTCCCCCCTTCCTCCCCTCTCGCCTCTCCTCTACAGCCCGACCCCAACCCGACCCGACCCCTCCTCCCCTCCCTCCTCTCCTCTGCATGCCGCTCCCAACCCGACCCCCCCCCCTTTCCCTCTCCCGAGCCACTACCCCGAACCCCAGCTTCCTTTCCTGAGCCATAGTCACCCCACCCCCAACTCCACCTTCTCTCCGTGTCTCGCAGCCGACCATTGCCCGATCCTTGTTTCCCCCAACCTTAGAGGTGTTTGATCACTTAATGTATGGCTGACCCGGATGCTGATCACGGGTTCGATTAAGGACACTTAATGTATGGCTGACCCGGATGCTGATCACAGGTTCGATTAAGGACGCTGACGGCTTTTCGGATATTTGATCGCCATTTTTGAAGTCCAGCTCTCAATTCGGGTTCCTAAGATCAAGCGTGGTCCTTAGTAGGTGAGTTTTTCCCCCCGTTTGGTTATTATCAGATAATACTAGTAATCAAGTCATTATTATTTTATCTGTGCTGCCTGTTGTCCACCATTCATGAGTTAAGCATTCCACCTGCCGGTAAGCTCACTGATCCTGATATTGCGATTGGGACCATTGCCACATAACTTAAACATTATTATTTCAATTCTCGAGATTGGAACCAACCCGTGCTCACGCTAGTAGTTTTTGTTAAATCCATTATTTCATGGTACAAGTTTGAATTAAATCTCCTACCTAGCTCTCATAATTAATAGTGAAACATTGCTAGAACGATTAAGTTACCGATCTCCTGTTTGCATGCATTGTTTCACATCACGCACCCTTTGTCCCGTTTTCAGTTTTTTATTAGCAAACTCTCAGTGTTTGACCCACCGTGAGTTTGCGGGGGGGTGTTACTCTATTATAGTGTATATTGTAGGTTACACACGGCTACACGCTAGGTTACACACGGATAAACACATCGTTGTGTGTCTCTGTGTGTGTGTGTGTGTGTGTGTGTATATATATATATATATATATATATATATATAAAGAGATAACAGTTGTGGGGGGACAAATGAACTAAGACAAATAGCAGTTGAGATTTGCTAAGAGAAGTGGGATAAACAGAGAGACTCGATCGCAGTCGTCCGTTTCCTAGCCCCGACAAACGAATCCCACTCACCCTCTTAAATCCCACTCAGCCTCTTAAATCCCCCTCTTAAATCACCCTAGCCCGTCCCCATCCCTCTTAAATCCCCCTACCCCTCTCTCTCTCTCTCTCACTTTCCTCCCCCCTCCTCTTATCAATGCCTGCAGCACGATTTCGCTGGCCCGATTGACATGG
Organism: Chamaelirium japonicum; assembly: GCA_947650365.1. NCBI lineage: Eukaryota > Viridiplantae > Streptophyta > Magnoliopsida > Liliales > Melanthiaceae > Chamaelirium > Chamaelirium japonicum. Next base: position 38,416,076 of record OX393556.1, read on the forward strand.
CAGCATGCAACTGGTAGCTGAAACCCACCAGCGACATTAAAGTCTTTTACACCACCAGTTGCATGCTGCCACATCAATCGGGCTGAGCGGAATCTGGAAAACCTTCGGGCCGAATAGCATTGCTCTTTCTTCTCTCCTCTCCTCTCCTCTCTGACTCTCTCTCTCCTCTCTCTCTCTTCTCTCTTCTCTCTTCTCTCCTCCTCCACCTGCGACGCCACCGCCTGGCCTCTGTTTTTCCTCTCTCTCTCTCTTGATCTCTCCCTCTCCTCTTCCGCTCTCTCTCTTGATCTCTCTTCTCTCCGAGTCTCCTACCCCGACCTCCCTCATCTCCTCCTGCGATGTTGCCTCTCTCTCTCTCTCCTGCACCCACCCGGCCCTAACTGACACGCCCCCGCCAGTGACGTCGCCTCTCTCTCTCTCTTTCTCTCTCTCTCTCCTCTTCCGCTCTCTCTCTTGATCTATCTCTCCTCCTCTCCGGGTCTCCCACCCCGACCTCCCCCGTCTCTGCCTGCGACGCCGCCTCTCTCTCTCTCCAGACTCTCCTGCACCCACCAGGTGCTTACCGGCACGCCCCCACCCTGATCTCTCTCGTCTCCACCTCCTCCGCCTGCGATGCCGCCTCCCTCTCTTTCTCTTTCTCTCTCTTGCACCCACCCCATCATTCTTCTCCTTCGTCTCCGCCTCATCCCCCATGCTTCTGTACCCTGCAATCCACAACTCCCCCCCCTCTTCCCAAACCGCCTCGCTCCCCCTCGCCTCCTCTAACGATCCCTCCACAGCCACAGAGTTGTCCTCGCCCGTCGTCTTAAGCCTCGACCCGGCCATCCTGCAGAGGCTCGCCGGGAAGCCCACGATCCTCACCGGCCCGTCGTCTTCAGCCTCGACCCGGCCGCCCTGCAAAGGCTCGCCGGGAAGCCCACTACCCTCACCGTCGCGGTCTACGCCGGATGGAGGGGGACCACGTGCACCTTCAGCACTGGCCGACTCCTCGGGCATGTTCGTGTGGGGGTCGACCTCGAGTCGGCGTCATCAAGCGCGGTGGTGATGCAAAGCGGGTGGCTCACCGTGGGGAATGGCGCATCCACCGCCCGACTGCACCTGGTAGTCCGATCTGAGCCGGACCCGAATTTTGTGTTCTAGTTTGGGGGCGAGCTGGAGTGCAGCCCGGTGGTGTACTAAATCCAAGGTTCTCACGGTAGCGGCCTCAGCGGGTGCCTGCAGCAGCCCGCCTTTAGCTGTCGCTTCTCCGCTGGTCGCGGGCGGAGCACCGGATCCAGGTAATGCTTCTCGAATTTTCTTAGAAAAAAATCTTACTTTATGTTTTCCTTCCATGTGAGCACCGGCGAGCTCACCAGCAACGTTCTCCCACCTGCAACCCACTGTGGCCCCCTCATCATGGCGTTGAACCTTCCTGGCCGACGTCGGAGCCATGCCCGAGCCAACCTGAGTGAGGCCTTGGATCGGGTCGTCTTAGGGTTGTCCCATCCGACGAATGAGAGAGAGAGAAAGAGAGAGCAACCTGGAGAGAGTGGGGTTCCGAGTTAAAACCTCACCACAATCGTTAGTTTGTATGACGGTCGGGTTGAGTGGGGTCGGCGACCGTCAGGTTCGGTTATCATTCTCGAATTATTGGACCCCCTAATAATATTGTTATCGCTCTCGAAATGATCTGTTATCACCCTCGAAATATTATAACCCCTCTGCCTCGAAATAATATCATTGCCCATGAATTATTATTGTCACTCTCGAAATATTGCCCCCACCCTTTAAATATTATCATCGCCCTAAAAATGTTTTTGTCGCCCTTGAAATCTTTTTTGTGCCCCTGGGCACGGGGTTTTTACTAGTGTGTGTGTGTGTATATATATATATATATATATATATATATATATATATATATGTGTGTGTGTGTGTGTGTGTGTGTGTGTGTGTGTGCGCGCGCGCTAGCTAAGGCCTAATAGAAGAGAGTTCTTTCTCCCAAAATCCCCAGCCCTCTCTTCACGTCACAAGAATATTTCCAAAAAATTGAAACACTCTTGAATAATTCACATGCTCTACCATGGCCCAATCATTATCTGAATTATTGGTTGTCAATCAAGTTATCCACAGATTATTCTGTTGTTCACAAGTTTGAAGAATTATTTATTCAACTGATCATAATTTATCACGAAATACTCACAGGTTGTTCAATAAAGGAAAATGCAACTATAACATTGAGTACGAACACCAATCAGGAACATCCTGACGTGGCACCGGATCACAGCCACCCACCCCGATAGGTGAATCACACACAACCCGACCTCAGGCATCAGGCGGCTGTGATCGAAGTTCCCACTGGATGTTGCAATAGCAATACTCTTCAGTAATAACAGCTCCTAGAGTGATTAATGAAGATATTAATTATTGGTTTTCCCTTATGTATGCTTTTTTCCAATGCTCCCTAATACAATGTAGAAAATGTTTACTTTTTTTCCTATTTTTTATTTTTATTTTAAAATCCACCTATTAATCTATTATTAGAACATGAAGAAAAAATCTCATTTTCCTCAAATTCGAAATTTTACCAACTGAATTACTCACTCAAACCCGCCTTGTAATAATGGTGATAATCTGACGGAGGAACAGAAATGGCAGATGTTGAAGAGGAGACGGAACGGAGACCGGTACCTGCTGGGGATGAGTGGGCGATATGGGAACCATGGCCTGCAGATCCTGAACCAACCGTGCGACCGAGGGGTCCTTGGAATTGGGGATCAGCACCTCGGTGGCGGTGATGATGGCCTTGATGTGCTCCAGATTGATCATGATGGCCCGCTCCCTCCCGAGTATCGTCGACGGATATGACAGCACAGGGTCCAGGACCCGGAGGTCTCGGGCCGGGAGCCCCGTCCGATGCATGATCGACTGCCTCCCAGCCTCCACCATGCACCACCCCCCGGAGCTCGAGATCACCAGCCATTCCCTCACCGCCCCGCCTTTCTTCCTCGGTCCGGCACCAGCCGGCGTCTGCGGCGATCCGGCACCAGCCGGCGTCGGCGATACGGCGGCCGCCCGACGGCCAACGCCTGACGGGATTCGATTCGTGGATCTCATCTTCGGTCTCTAGGGTTTCTCGCTCCCCTCCTCGGTTTCTTCCGTCTCTTCTCCCCTCTTGCTGCGGGGAGCGAGGGCATACCTTCATGGTGCGAGCCTGGGAAAGGCTCTGACGCGCTGGCGGTGGAACCGGGGGAGTGAGGTGATTTTAGTACGAGCTGAGCTGATGATGGCGCGTAGGTTTCGGAGAATCGCGGTGAGGTTACTACTGACGATGAAGATGGCGCCTGAGGGGGATAATGGGGCTCGGTAACGGTCACTTACAACGACCGAGAATAGCGGTATCCTTAGTCAACTTGTCTGTGAGAGATCGTCCGTTGTGGGATCGATTCGAGCAGAGCATTTTCTGACGTTGATGTGTGTGTGTGTGTGGTGTGGGGGGGGGGGGGGGACGATGTTTTTGTATTAGTTGTGCCATTAGCATACGCAGAAAACGCTGTCTGGTGTTCTAGATGCACAGGGAATCCGCTATCAGTTGGCGGGTAAGTGAGGGCTCTATATTTTAAATTAACTTAGAGCATCTCCAACGACCTCCGAAGCACCTCTAAGCAGTGTGGCCCCATTTTGACAGCCACCTCCTACGCAGTGGGGCCATGGGATGCCACGTAAAGTTGGCAAGTTATCCAAACTCTTCAAATTTGCACCAAATCCCTCCCGCCTTAATTTTTTTTTTACTTAATTAGTCCTAAATCCCTCCACATGTCTTACTTAAGCTAAAGGATGCAAGTTGTTAGGATATTAGTTAAAGTCCCTCTCAAAGGACACGTTTGTACAGCAAGTCCTAAACCAAAAATGTTAACTTTTTTTATCTTTAAAATTATAAAACTGCCCCTCCAGCAAGAGTATCCATTTTTTTTCCAGTAAGAGTATCCATTCGTCTTTGACATGAGTATTCATTTACCGATTAACACTGTATATATAGCGATTGCTACGTACAGTGATTTCACTATAGCTACTACAGCGAAAACACTGTAGCAAGAGTATACATTCGTCTCCATAAACAGTATCCATTCGTCATCAACAAGAGTATCTATTCACCGGATAGCATTATGCATGTTGCGGTTGCTACAGTGATTTCACTGTAGAAAGAGTATCTATTCAGCTAATTGATACTCTTGCTACCGTGAAATCATTGTAGCAGCTACAGTGAAATCATTGTAGCAACAAACAATTCGTTAAATTGATGCTCTTACCAAATCAAATTGTTACTCTTGCTACAGTGATTTCACTATAGCAGCTACAGTGATTCACTGTTGCAGCAATAGTGAAAATCATTGTAGCAGCTATAGTTAAATCACTTTAGCAACCGCTACATGCATAGTGTAAACCAGCAAATGGATACTCTCTCTATAACACATGTGGGGGTAAATAGGACGAGGAACTTGTTGTAACACGAAATGTTCGGGAGGAACTTGGTGCAATATTGAAACATTGTCTGTCTTTTAGCTAAGAGCATCTCCAACCGGCTCTGAAGCTCGGAGGTGCTCCGAAGCAAGTGGGGCCCGCATTTTGCTGCCACCTCATCGGAGGCATCTTCGGTGAGACGGTCAGCTCCAACCGCCTCCGAACCGGATGTCCGAGGCTTTTGCACATAACACCCTACCCATTTACAAGTTATCCAAAGTCTCCAAAGTTACACCAAATCTGTTAAAAAGTACATGTTTTGATATATATATAAAATAATTTATGAAGTTCTGGGGGGTTTTTTAAAAAAAGACAGAATTTTTTATTCCTTCGGAGGCTCCGAAGGAGCTCTGTTGTATGTGGAGGGCTTCGGAGGTCCGGGCCGCACGTGGCCTACGTGGCATGCCACGTAGGCCTTCAGAGCATCCTTCGGAGCCGGTTGGAGCGTCCATTTCTATTCGGAGTGTCACGTGGGCCTTCAGAGTTGGCCTACGGAGCCGGTTGGAGATGCTCTAATATAGCATCTGCTAAAAGGACTTAAGGCTAAGTCTCTCTTTTTTTTCAAGCATCAATTTAAATACTAAAAAAATATTTAAAATTATGAATAGCTTATTAAAAATATATATAATACTTTAATGGCTATATTTATATTCGTTGGGTATGATCCGCGACACGGCTCACATTTTCATCACCAACAAGTATATTTCTATCCGTTGGGCATGATCTACAAGTCAACACACATTTCAAGAGCGAAATAGATCTCAAGAGCCAAACCGATAGATTTTTATTTGTTAGGCACGATATGCGAGGTGGCACACACTACCACCACCAATGGATATATCTCTATCCATTGGAATTTTTTCTATATAAAGATATTACTTCTCTCATCACACCTTCATATATTGTCCAAAACATTCACTCTTCAAACACCATGTCAAATTTGAGCCCTATAGACAACATGTCGAGTAGACGTGATGATAGCTCCATCTTTAGAATGTTATTTTATTTGGAATGTGAGGAAGTGTAGCAAGCTAAAAGTTCACATCGATGTAAAAAACGTGGCTCCGTGCCAGGCCACGTCGTGCTTGATCATAGTAGATTTATAGATTTGGTACTCCTTCTTTGGGCTACCAGAGTTGCACAATAACATCAACATCCTCAATCGTTCACCGGTCTTCAGGTAGCTTGCGGAGAGAAGAGTTACCCCATGCAATTTTATCGTCAACAGTAATGACTATAATATAGGGTACTATCTCGTTGATGAGATTTATCTCTCGTGGTCAATAGTAGTGAATATCATCCCAGCACCTCGAGATATAAGAACAAATACTTTACCCAATAGGAGAAGAGGGTAAGGAATAATATCGAGCGAGCTTTTTAAAGTGTTGTAAGCCCGTTTGCGAAAGTGAGATGTCCAACACGTTTTTGTCAACCGAATGTGCTTATAGGCATTATGACAGTCTGCATTATAATACACAATATGATCGTCGAAGATGAACGAGATCTTCATTATGATCTTAACTTTGACATCGTCGATGTGACACCAACTGTAGAAACTTCACACAAACACACAGTACATCTGATCGAGTTCATCTAGAACCACCATCGAATAAGAAACAAGAAAACCAACGACCAACTTCAGAATGATTTGATCAATCATTTATGACAACTCAAGGGATCTCTACTTTAAGATTAAGTTTTTATTGTAATATAATTACCTCGAACTTATTCGAGTTCTTATACGCGCTTTTAATTTAATAGTAAAATTTCTTTTATTGAATGTCATAGAGTTCAATACCTAATACAAGCTACTGAAAAATTATATAATTTAAAGAATTCAAGAAAATCACAATCCTAATTAAAGCTACTATATATTATAACTCAAAGAAATCATAACTCTTTCCGAGATATAATCTTAGCATTGCGTAGTTCGAAGTACTTTATTTCTGCCTATAAGAGCCCCGTGTGGTCCATCACCATGATCACATCATCCAATTTGTGTTGCTTCCATTTTTCCTTTTGTGACTCGATTTGTGCTTGCAACTTTACAACTTTGACCATTGATGCATTTCCGGTATTCCTATCTCTCCTCTCTTTTCTCTCCTTCCTGGATTGTTCTTTATCCATCTTCATCCATACGAATACCTTTTTAAACAGGTCGGACACGGATTCGCTACTTCCTCTGTCGATTATCACCTGACCCTTGCCAACTTTGTTGTCTTCCTCCCCTCTGGCCTTTGAATCTCGATAGGGCTGTCATCCCTAAGGCTCATAACATCAAGTTTTGCCGGAGAGGAGGTGTTTGGTGAGAAATCATACTCCCTTCCTCCCCTCAGCTCTGTCTGTACTTGATGGAAGGATTGTGTTTGCTGTATTCATTTCTGCTAGTGTCACAACTCTACTCAACAATGCTCAAATTTGAATGCCTCATAGTAGAGATAGAGATCGTTAAAAAGATGTTTTAATTCTACTAACTATATAAATAATTTAAAATAAATTAAAACCATAGATGATATAATTATTTAAACAAAATTACTTGCTAAGTATTTGTCTGGTCAATAAGTCTAATACCGGATCTCAGTTGTCCTTTGATTTGGATTACACACCCACAAAATTTGTTGATCAATATTTGAATGGCCGACCATCGATGCATTATTTGACTTTGGATCCGTTCAGTCGTACAGTAGATATTGTACTTGGTGTAATATTAAAAAATCCTTGCCCAAAAATAAACTAGTGGTTGACCGGTACCTTGGATTACATCTTGGCTTGTGTTGAGCCATGCGATCACAAGCAATCTATCCTCGGGGATGGTTAAGTTTTCTCCTTACTTGTAAAGCTTATTCTTTTCTACAATCAATGCTTGTTTGAACGGCGCCTCTCCTTGTGTCGTTGGCTCATTCTCCGGGATTGAGAACATCGGGTTCTCATCGACTCCGTCACTACTCATGTATGTGCTGAATGACGATTCATCACCAGTAATGAATTGTGAGTAGGAAAAATTTTGATACAGATCCATATAGTTGTAGGTTGGTGGGAGAAGTCACAATTTATGTCAAAGTTGGGTGAAAAAATGAAGAATGGTGTGTAAAAGGGGCATTTATAGATTTTCAAAAATATTTTGGTATTTTTTAGAATTTTTTAACCTATTTTTTTAAATTTTAAAACAACCACAAACATCCAAATTAGGGACAACGGTCCAAAATGTAGTCGTTGCCCCTCAAACAAGTAAAATATAGTCATTGGGCAGTGCATGCATTGGTGGATCTATAAAAAAATATTTGTAAAACGATAGGGGGTTTTTTGTAAAAAAAAATTAATTCCTTCAGAGGCTCCGAAGGATATCCATTGTATGTGGAGCCGTTCGGAGATCCCAAGCAAACATGACCTATGTGGAGTGTCATGTTGGTCTTTAAAGCATTGAATGTAGTCGCTTGGAGCGGCATAAAACGTTCGGAGTGCCACGTCCTCCTTCAGAGGCCTCTACGGAGGCCGTTGGAGATGCTCTTAATCTCTTGTTTGATAACGAGTATTTATTTATATGAAAATAGTCATCCTTATTCATATTTGATAACATGCACATGTGGATGCTATTTTTTGATATTGATAACGTAGATATTATTTTTATGAAAATGTATGATACATATCTTTTTTTATTTGATTCAACAATCATGATTCTTCAAATATAACTTATCCTCTTATGAAGAAAAAAATGAACGGTACTTATCATTAATTATTTAAATATTATAAAGTCAAAATATTACATATATGATCACCAATGAGGCAAATATGATATGAAATCACTGGTAACGCTCTCCATCAGCCAAGGCAACTCATAATGCATCACTGGCAATGTGGTATACTTGGAAAAAGGGCTCACTAGCACGACAAGTCATAATTAATGGATCACCAGCAAGGCAAATTAGATAGGAAAATCATCGACGACGCTCTTTACCTGCCAAGGCAACTCATAATGCATCATTGGCAAGGAAAAGAGCTTGAAAAAAGGGCAAATCACAAGCAAGGCAAGGAGGTATATCTGTAAAAAATCATTGATGGTGCTCTATTAGGGTTTAGAGATTGGAATCAATGAGACGCGGGATGGCCAGAGATCCGATCATCCTCCCTAGGGTTAAGATATGAATCAAAATATTGGGGTCGCTCCTTGCTAGGGTTGAGATCGAAGTCAAAATAGGGGGACAGGGATGTTAACAATGCATTGCAGTGAAGGGGGAACAAAATAAGTTAAATGATCCATTGATCGCAATTTCACTGAAATGCGCAGCTAAGGGAAAAGATCGAGTTGATCGAGATTTCTACGGTTTCAGGTAAAAGTGGGTACTAATTTCAACGCATCCGCATTATCAAACATAGGTGATTGACGATTTTAGGTAAAAGTAGGTGCATTGAAAGCATTTTGACATTATCAAACAAGGACTTAGGTGCATTGGACTTCTGGAGGATGATCTTTCTCCTCGGTATGGGCTCGACTTTGAAATTGAGGATCATGCACTATTTATATGTCCTTTTTGTAATGCACATTTGGCACATGTGTTTACTTTTTATCTTTTCTTCATCTCACCCTCTACATTGTCGGAACTTGACTCTCCCTATGTAATGTAATGAAGCCATTCAAAATTACTATACACAAATACAGACCAAGTGAAAGAACTACGACCAGCAAATAAGTTCAAAAATAAATAAAACACCAACATATTCAAAGTATGCAAGTTTCAAGTAGTTCAGCAGAGATCCAGTGGTTGGATGTGGATGAATTTTGGTATACATGTTAGGAAGGAATGACATAAATTTGGGCTCGGTCTAACCACTGGATAAAAAAGTTATGACGTTTTTTTCAAGACTGTATATATATGATAAGAAAGTAAGCAAAGTGATGAAATCAAGGTAGAAGAAGAGGTGGTTGATCCACTCCCGGGAAAAAGAGAGTGGGTGGGTAGCATCAGAGAGAGAGAGAGAGAGAGAGAGAGAGAGAGAGAGAGAAAGAGACAGAGAGAGAGAGAGAGAGAGAGAGAGAGAGAGAGAGAGAGTGTCGAAGTGTTGCCGAGAGGGAGAGTAAAAACAACGTGCCGATAAAGTAGGAGAAGTTATCGACCCACCGTCATGAAGGAGGAGGTTGATGGTGTTGTCACGTCACCAAGTGAGAAGAAAGGATATCCACAGCCAAGATGAGAGAAGAGAATTATGAGAATTGGACAATATGTTAAGATGAGGGGATAGTAGGGGGAATCATAGTATAAGCTATATATTGTCTTACCTCCATTGTTTATCTTTTTTCATGGGTGTGCTAGGGATGAATTTATGAGGGTTTTGGAAAAGAGGGCAACAAACAAAAATGGTAGAGATCATGGGAGAGGAAGTAGGGATCATGGGGGAAGAAAGTGAGATGTGGAGAGACATGCGAAGGAGGTGGGGGGAGAGAGAGATTTTGGGTGATGTCATCTCACACCTTTGAGCTTGCCTTCATATGTACCTTTTTATGAGAGACCCACAAATTTGGTAGATTGGTCCGAATTTTTTTTCTTCTTCCATTTTTGAACTTGGGTGTGATGTATGGGTTATGTGCGGGTGCAATGCATGCCACATAGTATATTGCTGGTACGTTTCGTTAACATATGTATATTGGGGAGACAAAACCTCCACACCTAGGCATAATATGCAGTGAAACAAAAGTTAAATGGGAAATTTTTTTAAAAAAATATATTTTTTATATCAAGGGGGATCTAGAGTTGATATCAATGGTGGAGGTGCCGACGTTGGGGATGGAGGATGATGGAGGGGGTGGGTATCCAAATAGGATATGAGGGGAGGCAAGTGGGCATGAAGAGGGGAGGGTATACTTGTCAAAAATATAAGAGGGAGGGAAAAAGTGGGAAGTAGAGGGTATGAGTAAAAGGGATTTTTTAAAATAACAATAACAATAGTAGCTGGTTAAATTTAATTTATCAAATTAGCACTAACAACCACATGGCCCAAATGTCATTGAAAAGTGCTCTATCGGGTGACTGAATGCACATAAGATGCATTCAGCATGGTAAGGCTGAGCATTGCAATTTCCGAGATGATGAGGGAAAGAGGAGGGGAAAGAGGAAGAGGAAGAAGGAAAGAGGAGCTAATGAAGAAAAAGGGGAGGAAAAGGAGGAGGCAGAGGAGGAAGAAGGGGAGAAAAAAGAGGAGGGAGGAGGAAGAAGGGGAAGAGGTGGAAACGACACTAGTGTGTTGCTATGCTGTGGAGGTGGGCGACTAGTTGAACATGGCCGACAATGATCGAAGCGGGTGGGGGTTGTTGATAGCAAAATAGGAGGGATGAACAAAAACATTTTGGATGTTTTTTCAAAATTAAGTTAGAACAACCTTTGGTATTTCGTGGGCTGTATATAGACCAACCAAGAGAAATTCAGTGGAATTGGGAGTCTGGGACGGTCCTTCCTATAGGTGGCAACGGGTCGGGTTCAGGTCTAACCCTACCCAAACCCATACACATTAGGGGATGACAGGGTCCATACCCGACTTATATCCATTCGGGTATAAGAGGGTCCATACCCTACCCATGCCTATTTGGGTTTCTTGTATAAATTACGTTTAATTTTCTTTCTTTTTTCTCAAGCACATGCAACTGTTTAAGGAAAAAATCAAATATATTACATTAAAAATTTAAGAAGCTTTTACGATTTGTTATTATATTTGTTTTAGTATTGAATAAGATAGGGTAGAATTTAGATACGGATGAGAGTTGGTTAGAATTCACGTATATTACAATAGTTTAGAGTCTAATCATATGATCTAATATACAAAAATTAGAGAAAAAAATCAAGTATCAGGTATTGGGGTACTCATACCCATACCTAAAGTTTATCGGGTAGAGTTCCTATACCGATATCCTACCCAAACCTTGTTTCGGGTACAAAATTTATACTCGTAACCTATGTTTCGGTTCAGGTTTTTGGTTTTTCGGACTCCATTGCCACTGACACCAAAAACCCAAAACATTAGATATAGGTATAGATTTTGTACCCAAAACATGTTTTGGGTAAGGTATGGGTATAGGATCTCAACCTAATTAACTTTTGGGCATGAGTATGGGTACAGATAAGGTATGAGTATAGAATCTCAACCCGATTAACTTTTGGGTATGAATATGGGTATCTCAATACCCATACCCAAAATCCAACTGTCCCTCTAACTTGTATATATTAGATAATACACTTCGACTCCACACACATGGTCATATATCATAATTCTACCCAAACTTATACTCTACGAAAATCATTATAATAAGAAACCAAAAGAGCTTCTTAACATTGCATCGTGACACCTTGATTTTTCTCATCAAATAATTAAATATATGATGGAGAAAAATAAACAAAATTATACCTAATTCATACCGGAAATCCGAACCAAAACCCCATTGGGTATGGACACTCGTTTAACCGAATGGATATGGGTCGGGTATGGACCCTCCTATACCCAAATTGTAATGGGTATGGATAATCTAGTGTCCAACCCGAACCCGACCGATTGCACCCCTAGTCCTTCCATTTGGTCAGCGAGTCTATCTTTCATTCCGCCCTTCCTCTCGTTGTCCTCCTTTCGCCCATCCCCAATGGCCGCTGCTGCTTATAGTGCGCCTCCTTGCTTATCGTGCGCCCCCACCACGGCGAGGGATCCGCTGTCCTCCTCGGTCTCTCCTCACCGAGACCATGCCCATCTCTCGAACCTCTTCATCTCGCGCTCCCGTGGCCTGGAGGGGTGCCGCGTTGGAACCGCTCCGGCCACCCATCCCTCTCTCTCGGCTACGAAGAGGCAGCGGCGGCGGCTGCGTTCGAACGCATGCGCCGGAAAAGTCTCATGTGCCTTCTCCAATTCGCGTAAGATGTCCACCGTCTCGTACCCTTTTGATTTCCTTTCCAGAATTCGAATTTTGTTTTAGGGTTCAGATTTGGGGTTTCATTTCTATTTGCTTGCGATTCCTTAAGAAGGAGCTATAGATTCTGGAAAATCGATAAAAATAAAATTAAAAATTATAACCAACTCAAGACCTACCCATCCCAATGGCATCTTTAAGAAATGGTAGTGGGTTCGAGGCCGAGCCTAGGACGCTGGCTTTAAAGCAATTTGGTACTAAAAAATGGGAAGCATCCTCACTTCTCGGGTTGCCATACGAGGACCAGCTTGATCCTCGCTCGCAACCTCCATCCTGGAGCTCGAGTTTCCCGAGAGCTAGGTCCAGCCCAAGTTCCAGCTTGTACGATGTGACTGTTGATTCTGTCGACGACCTTATCGCCTTCTGGAACGAGCAAATGTGCTGTGCCGAGAATTCCCGGTTGTGTATTTGGCTCGCTCTAGCTTTGTTGACGAGTTGACACCATCTCGGTGTAAGGCGAACACTTTCGCCATCCCACAAGCAGCGCAAGAAGCATCTCTGGAGAAGCCTTAGACAAGCCACCGCTTGGCTCGGATCATGTGTTCACGACGATCAATACACCTCCCGACCTGCTCCTCGAGCAAATGACCAAAGGGGAAGTGTACCTCGAGTGGCCACGAAAACACAAACAAAATGAGTAGGCCCCACATGGTCTGAGTAGATATTGTGCCTTCCAGCGGGGGTATGACCGCTATATCCGCAACTGCAAAGCCCCGATGATGAGATAGAAGATCTTTTTTGGCACGACTCTTTGCAGAAGCTGTTGAGGATGTTGGTTTGAAAAAGTCCTCCGCAATGTCCAAGGTTTGTGCTCGAAGGATGACGGATGATGGAGCGGCAAAGGAGCAAAGACGGAGCGGCAAAGGAGCGAAGACGGAGCGACAGAAGCAGGGAATTTCGCCCTGGGCGCCACGATTGGCGCCCTGAGCGAAATCCAGAGGCTGCCCGAAATGGGCCTGCAGGTATTTCGCCCAGGGCGAAAGTCAGCGGATAGGCACGTATGAAGGATTTTTTCGATTGTGTTTTTCGTGGGTTTTCAAGAGAACTTTTAGGGGTTTGCCTGTATTTTTTCTCCTATGTCTTGCACGAACTTGTGGCTATAAAAAGAACCCCTATGGATGAACAAGAAGAAAAGAAGGAAGGATCTAAAAGTTCTTTGTGAGATCGAAGAGAGGGTAGCCATTATTGGGTTAGAGCGAGGGTTTCTCTTGTTTTTGGGGTGAGAGGGCTGCGGTATCTCTTCTTGTTCCTTGGGGGGGTTATTTTTTTGTGGGTTGGAAAAGGGATTGGTTGGAGGACAAACATATGTGTGCTCCTTGTATTCCTTTTCTAAGTGAATCCATTTATCGTCTATTGTCGGATATCATCTTGTGTTTGGTGCTTTGGTGTGCATTGATCGTTCGTTCTTCTTGTTGGTGGTGTTTGCCATCTTCCGGTGGAGTTTTTTGCGCCTTCGACTTCCTTTTCCGTTGCGCAGAGCCTCGGTGGTGGGATCGATTCCCCAACAGAAGCCCATTATGGTCCCTTAACGAGCAAAGCAACTCAACAACAAACATCTCAAAATAATCCTCTGAAGCCGCCACAAACGCAAAAAAAGTTCACGTCACTATAATCTACATAAGTTGATTGTCACAAGTACGCAAGCATGAGAGGCAAATAATACAAGCACGGTTCTGATCGACCATATCCCTTCCAAGCCTATCCTGATAGACCTGATCAGTCAAGGGTGTCTCCCTAGGCCCGTCCAAGTTGGTGACGTTGATTTGGAGGGTATATAATGATCCTCTCGTGATTGGGCTAATGATACCCAGTCATGATTGTGGATGAGTGATGTTTGATAAGGGAGCACTGTGGAGATAATGTTCCTATTATCTTGCAGGGATAGGAGACTACCGTAATCATAATTGTGACACACTCAGTCAGTCTTATATGGGTTCATTGGGGAGTAGTCCAAGATTGCGGAAGAAGTCAGTTTGCCATTATCAGACTGACACATTATCCTCCTTGTCAGATTCATAGTGGTTGATCCCGACTCCTACAACATGATTGTTGAGCTGACATGGCTCCACTAGTTGAAGGTCAGGCCTCCCTGGACCATTAGATCCTCGAGTTTCCACTGAGGAAGGCTATACATCAATCCTAGGCTATGCAGTCAAAGTCGGTAGTCGGCCCTAGTCGGCCAAGGGCCGACTAGGACTAGTCGGGACTAGTCGGGACTAAATCGGGACTAGTCGGCCAAAACTTATTCTAACCCCTCCCCCCCTCCCTAAACATATATGATATATGAACTAGTATAAATGTCAATAAGTATATGATATTAGTCGGTTAATAACAATACATACCTTCACACTTCACAACATGGGTATAAATACATAAGTAACAGTCTAACAAAACACAGTTGTATTGGCTTCATGCCCATGCCAAAAGACTCAGAACTAAGAATTCATCACAATGTTTGTTTGATGATGTTTAATCAGTGAACAACCCCAATTTTGATTACAGGGTTATATGGATATCAACAAATAAACTAATTATTTGTCTATGTTTTTATCGGAGATTCTCAGGTGCTCAACAGATGATTACAGGGAAGAGCCATAGTTGTGAGTCTTGCTACTCAAGACTTTGAGCCAATGTAAAAAAATCCAAACAAAATTGCTTGCAAAGACTTCTTTCAAAAAAAAATTTGCTTGCAAAATGCTGCCTGGGGACTAGTCGGCAGTCGTTAGTCGGGGACTAGTCGGGCTAGTCGGGTCTAGTCGGGGACTAGTCGGGCTACCGCCCAGCAATGAAAAAATCCAAATAAATCGGTCGGCAAAATGCCGCCCAGCGACTAGTCGGGGACTAGTCGGGGACTAGTCCCGACTTTGATAGCATAGATCCTAGGTTAGTCATTATGACCATGGCAGTAGCAATTTATTGATTTTGATATATTAAGTCTTTGGACATAGTTACTAATGTGAATTCACTTGCTTCTTCATATGCTTTTTGCCTTTTACAATATTGAGAACACACTGCATTTGATATAGGGAGAGTTGAACAATCAATTGAGATACTAGTTGGTATTTTCACAATCTATACGGTTAAGTCTCTGGGCAATTGTTTGCCATTAAGGATGGCAACAAGGGGGTTGGAATTTGGAAGGATTTAGGATCTTTTCAGTGTCTCGTCTCAACAAATCAACTATATTGTAAACTTAAGATCTAAATAGAGATCATGTGTGTTGTAGATATGAAATTGTGTGTATATGCATGCATATATAAATACCAAAAGTTAAGCAATAAGGTATATCTTGTAATAGAACCTACATTTATTAGGCTGCGTTTGGCTTACCGGTGCACTCCTAGTGTACACGGTGCTCATCCTCTCCCAGCCGTGGTTGTACCGCTTCCTAAATCGCACATTTTTTCCTCAACAAAAAATGTTGGGGTAACATAAGGTCTCATTATCTTTGTCCTGCCGAAATACGGGTGGTAGACCACTAAGCCAAACACTTTCTCACTCCCCGCAGTGGTCCGCCTTCACCAAAATGAATAAAAAGTTGTAAGAATCGCTAAGCCAAACACAACCTTAGTGCAATTGATCTTATAAATTATGATATATAACTTCCTAGGTTCTCATCAATGATCCTGCAGATTTTTAGTTTTCTTATACATGTTCTGATTTACTCTCTAGATTTGCTGATATGACGTCTACGTGCTCATATAATATCCACTTACTTTGGTAAGCCTTATGAAATAATCACAATTGACAGGGCATAACATACCTTTTGACTCACGAAAACTTGTAACACACAAATCATCTGTCATATCCTAACTTTTTAGAGAACAACTTATTAAAACTTCTAAGTGTAGGAACCCATAAAGTCAGTTTTGAACTTTATCCGAGAAGAACTCATCATTTCATCAGAGCTACAATAGGAACTTAAGGTCATTAGAAACCTCAAAAATTCGAAGAATCCATAAAGGTTATTAGAGTTCTAATCACAAGACTTCATTAGATTATTAGAAGCCTTAACTAGGTAAAATACATAAAACGTATTAGACTTCTCACAAGACTCCATAAAAATATTAGAATTTGAATTTCTATTAGAATTGTAAATAGAAAGAACTACAAAACTATGATAGCTTACGTTAGAAAGAATTACAAAATAACCATAAGAGCCTTTATTACAAAACCCATTAGAACACATCCAATAGAACAAACCACAAAATCATTATTCATTAGTGCTTTTATTAGGAAGAAATGAAGAACTATAAACCCATTAGAGTTCCTATTTAGCAAAAGCTATAAAAACCATTAGAGTTCTTATTAGCAAGAGCTAAAAAACATTGAGGCTATGTTTGGCTAAGATTTTCTGCTCGACACTGTAAGTTATGCCACCTGCTATTTGAAATTTGGACATGTTTGGGTGCACATAATGAGGAGCCGTCGCGGCTTGGATGTGGTGATCCAGGGGCCGTTTTTACACGTTACTGAGGAAAGAGAAAACACGTCACCTCCTACGCATTTACTTTCTCCTTAGCTTCCCACAAGGTGGTAGCTTACGGACGGATAGGCCGATATCCGGCGGGAATCCGAAAAGCTTGTCCAACACAGCCCAAGAGCTCTTCTTTAGCTAAATTATAAAAACCATTAGAGTTCTTATTAGCAAGAGCTACAAAAAACAATTAGAGTCCTTATTAGCAAGAACTATAAAACCATTAATGTTACTATTTAGCAAGAACTATGACAACCATGAGAGTTTCTATTAACAAGAACTACAGAAGTCTCTAGAGTTTCCATCTAATAGAACATACCACAAATTATCAGAGCTTCTATTAGGAAGAACTACACACCATTAGAGTTTCTATTAAAAGAACTATAAAACCATTAGAGTGCTTACTTAGCAAAATTTATAAGCCATTAGACCTGCTATTACTAAGAACTACAAAAAATATCGGAGTTCCTATGAGCAAGAACTACAAAAATCATTAGAGTTCTTATTAGCAAGAACTATGAAACCACTAGTGTTTGTATTAGTAAGAACTACAAAACCATTAGAGTTCTTATTTAGTAAGAACTATAAAAACCATTAGACCTTTCAGCTTTCTATTAGCAAGAACTACAAAAAATCATTAGAGTTCCTATTAACAAGATCTATCTAATCATTAGTGCCTCTAATGGGGGGAGCTACTAAACACATCAGAATTATTTGTTTGAAAAGTTACTAAGCATTAAAGTTACTATTAGAAAGAATTACAAAACTCATTTGTGCTTCTAATATAAAGAATTATAAAGCTTAGAATTATAAAACCTATTAGAACTTCTATTAGAAAGAACTATCAAATACATTAAATATTGTATTTGGACTAGAAGGCCCATTATAAATTTTATTATTAACAGCTATTATTCATTAGAACTTGAATTGGCAACACCATGATTCTTCAAGAGAACATTACTTCATTAGGTAATTTGTTTGGAATAACGGCATGAATCCAATATAACTTGTATTAAAAAGAAAGATGTATTTATTGGTATGGTAACTAGAAAGGAATCGTACTTTTCACTGTACTTCAAACTTCAAATAAACTATTCCTATTTTTTATGAACAAATCCTAGTCTAAATGGAGTATGAAACCATACTAGAAACCCCACGTGAATCCTTTATGAACTGCTAAAGAAAAAAGCCCAAGAGCCAACTAGAATTTTCATTAATCTATTAGAAATTAAACTAGAGAGAAACCGTAAATCCCTTACACTTCAAATTTAAAGGAGTCATTCCTACTTCTAGACACAAGTCCTAATTAAATTGAAGTAGGATCCTTACAACAAATAATACAAAGAGATGAACCAATAGAAAAAAGGGAAAGCTTCACTAGTTGAACATCACAAATAAGGAAACCATTATATTTCCATTTGAAAGAACCCATAAACACCGCTAATGAAATGAACCCCATACATGTATAAACCATCAAGATTCGAGCTAAAATCCTAATCTAAGTGAGAGAATTTTCACATTGCTTCTAGGAGGAAGTCTCACTTTCTTCTTTCTTTCTTTTCCTTCCTCTTTCTTGGAGCTTGGAGAAGAGGTTTCCCTTTTTTCTTTTTCTCCTTTCTCTTACATGGGGCTAGGTCCGGCCTCGTTCTTGGGGTGGAGTGGAGACGATGGACAGAGAAAATCCCTCTCAGTTTGTCCAGTTCGTCCATTGGATAAGTATTGACAAAAAGAATAAGTCAAAATTCAATCCTATTCAGCTAATTCTTATCTCATTCAATCAGTTTGGATCTAATTTGGTCAATTTGGGTCTTGTTGATGTTTGATTCGGCCTATTCTGGCCCTATTCAACCAAATCAGGTATGTTTCAACATGTTTAGGATCTGATTTAGGAGATATTGTAGAGCCGGTTTAAAACTAGGACATATTTAATCCCAAAAATAACTGACTTGAGGATGAGGAATTAGTGGATTTGTTCGCTTTCTTCCTTATCGCCCTTAATTAAAGATTCGAACCAATTCGGGTTTGGGGTGTTTGGATCGGTCAAAATCCAAACAGGTTCGGGTGGATTGGTTTGGGTTCGGAACCTAAAACCATGGTTTGGATAAAGTGCTTGGTGGCTTTTGGAGGCTTTAATTTGATGACACCTATTAATATAGTTGTCATTGTGCATATGCAGGGTTCATAAGCTAATGTAGATTAGGCTAATCTGGGTTTGGTTTGTACTAGTTTTTGAATTGTGTTAAGACTTACTTAGATTGTTAGTGCTAATCTAGGAAGCACCGATAAGGATATGGGGATACCGATACGTGGATACGGATACAACGATACGTGGATTTTTGAAAAACTAGGATACGCGGTATGACAGGGATACATTTGTAATTATATATATATATATATATATATATATATATATATATATATAATTAGATACAATATTTTTTTGTGCTAGATTATGAATAGTGAATAGTTTGAAAATTAAATATGATCATGTTCATCATTCATTACATGATTTACATCCAATACAATTCAAAATTTTCAAAGTTATTGTCACATTCATCCGTTATAAAAAAGTAACGCTAACAACATTATGCAAATGTCACATTCATCATCCATTACAAAACGCTCGCAAAAATCACTAACATCCATTATTTATTACAAAATACAAAGTAGTGTCACATGCATCATCTAAAAAACAAAACATATAAATGATATTATTAAGCAAATGGTTACGTATAGACCCATATTTGAACATAGCTATCAATATGTATCACGACGTATCGGTTCCGTATCCCCGATGTATTTGTCCCGTATCCTTAGCGTATCGGTCCCGTATCCCGGCGTATCGATTCTTTTTTTAAAAAAAATCCCGATACTTCCTAGTCGTTTCGGATACGTATCCCGCCGTATCGGGCTATCGGAGTATCGGGAAGTATCTGATACGGGTACGGCACCTGTTTCGAAGTATCGGTGTATCCCAGGTGCTAATTGTGATCATGTTAAGGCTCGATCCTTGTGAAGTCATGATCAAGGTAGTTACTAATTAGGAAAATCACGTACGTTCCCGAGGACGGCGGAGCTGTGGCCAGTGTTCTAAAAAGCGGTCTAGGCGGCCGCCTAGGCGCTAGGCGGCCCCCCACCGCCTCGCCTAGGTCCTAGGCGCTCCAGAAAAGCGGCCAAGCTCCCAGGCGGAGCTAGGCGGCCGCCTAGACGGTCTAGGCGGGGCAAGGCGGCCGCCTAGGCGGTCTAGGCGGGCTGAGGCTGGCAAAGCGGACCAGGCGAGCCAGGCGGGCTGAGGCTGACCAGGCGGGCCAGGCGGGTTGAGGCTGGCCAGGCGGACCAAACGGGCTAGGCGGGCTGAGGCTGGCCAGGCGGACCATGTTTGCTTTTGTTCTTGTTAATCACTCAATCTTGAATTATGGTTATATACTTGTTCTTTAAAATAATGGTTTGGGATAATCTTGAACTTATATTAATTTTTAAACATATATATATATATATTATATAATATCAAAATAATAATTAAAATAATTAAAAAAAAAAGGTAAAACGCCTAGGCGCTAGGCGGCTCCCCACCGCCCGACTAGCACCTAGCGCTTTTTAGAACCTTGGCTGTGGCCTTTGTCTTGCTCCCCAAATCTCTATATAAGGTGAAGAAGGTTGCACAAGTAAAGGGTTCAAAGATTGTCTTTTTAAGCTCATCCACACCTCTCATTTAGCCCTGAATCATGGATCGCATGGTTTGGCCACCTTCGAGGCCAGAGACTTGTGGTTGCAGGATCGAAGCTCGAGCCAGTGGCGATCAACGGTAAAGCATCTAGGTGGTCTGTCTGACCTATCTTCACCATCCCTTCACTTCTTCTTGGGGAACATAAAGGATTGTAAAAATACTTGAACATTTCAGGTTTTTGCATGGTTCCACCGAACCCGAACCGGTTCATATTTTCGATGATCCAAAAACCTCCTCAAACTTGAAATATGCCCTGGTTTGGCTCTGGTTCTACTAAAGCATAAGATGCTCACTAACCAAATGTTTACTGCCACCATAAATGAAGACCGAAAAGAATGAAGGGAAAAGACACTAGACTGTGCTGTTTGAACATATAGGCTAGTAGGTTCTTGAACCGGGGAAATTATAATGTCATCTTGTAGCCTATTCATTAAACAAATTACATAATTTTCGGTTTTACTTTATACAGCTGAAGTAGTCACCGCATGCTCGTGGAATGAGTCTGTTCTGTGCAGCGATGTACCTGTCCTCGTGGTGTTCTGGGCTTCGTGGTGCGGGCCGTGTAGGATGACCCACCGTGTGATCGAGGAAATTGCACGCGAGTACGCCGGAAGGATCAAATGTCTCAAGCTCAACACAGATGAGCACCCGCAAGTCGCAACCTTCAGTAGCATCGAGAAAATTCCGACAGTCCTGCTATTCCATAATGGGGAGAAGATCGAAAGCATTACAGGTACCTTGCCCAAGTCTGTTTATGTGACTGCCATCGAGAGGTCCTTAGCTAGTTAAGGAAGCTTCTATTTAGAGAACTGGACCTCTTGTATTACCAAGCAGAGGAGGTTTCTACAAAAGATTTAGCTATGGACTAGAAAACTGATCTTACAAAGCAGGAGAGAGAGAGAGAGAGAGTTTAATAAGTGAATGTTATCTTGATATAGACTTTTTGTATATTATAATTGGATTGCAAGCTATTTGTTTGTATTCCTTTTTGTTTTACAATTGAAGGAATACAGAGGAAGTTGCATGTTGTAAATAACAGACCCCAATTTTCAGTACTTACTACTATTTTTTTTTTTGACATCGGTGGGTGTCCCGAAATCTATTGCGCTTTGGACCCACTTCGGGCTCAGACTAATCCCTCTTGGAATGCGAACAGACCCACTTCGGGCTCAGACCAAAGCATTGGTTGCTTACCAACTCCCCTATCCCCGGTGGGTATAGTTATTACTGTTCTTCTTCTTCATGGGCTAGTAGCAGATCTTATGAGAACCTAAAATTGATGAGTTAATGTGTGAGAGGTCCCTGACAACAGATCCATCCCGTGAACAGGACCAGCTAAAGTTTCTTTTAGCCTAAGGTCCCTACCTTTTTTTGCTATATCCGAAAATACCTTTTCCCTGATCTCTTCTTCCATCTCTCTCTATGTGACCACCGCCGGTGAGGAGGGAAGAGGAGGGGCCTGGCTAGTGCATCGCACCCCACCCCGACAACAGCCATCGCCGACCGGTGCATCACACCCCAGTCCGACGGCAACCATTGCTAGGGAGGAGTTGGGGTTCCGGCTGGTGCATCGCACCCCACCCCGACGGCAGCCACCGCTAATCGGTGCATCGCACCTCTGTCCAACTTCAGCCACTGCCGGTGAGGAGGGGGAGGTGGGAAAAGGAGGCGGGGTCCGGCGGTGGCGAGCAAATCGGTTAGATTCACTGGTTCAGTGGCATTGCAAAAAATATTTAAAAAGAAGTAGAGGGTATTTTTGTTCACAAGTTTGCAGTCTTTAAGCTTAACTGGTCTCTTTGTCAGGGACAGCTCACTAAGTCCTTTTTTGTGTGGAAATTAGTGATTAGTCCCTATGACAAGTTCCCTTTAAGGTTAAGCGCAGCTAATGTTTGCTGCTCGTGTGTCCCTCTAGACCATTCCCTACTGTACATGGAAGGATACTTTTACATACAACCACAAGGTCCACAACAAGTGCATATCACAGGGTGCATGGATGAAAGCTGACAACCGAGGGCAACCACATGGCCCAAGGGATGAAGGAGTCGAGTCTGTGCTAGTAGTCGCTCATCTAGTTAAAGAAATCATGGATCAAATAGGTACCCTGATGCGTAGCTTGAGCGTTATAAGGAACCTAGTAGTGACCTGAACGAAGCGGCTCCGAAGATACTCCCACTGAGCACAAGCAGTGAGCAGGTGATCAAGCGGAGTCACCATCGAACGGGAGACAGAGTGAAGTATGTGAGTCTGGATGGGCTGATCGTGGTGACCCCAAATGATTGCAGGAGTATCATGAGTCAAAGTAGATGTCTGAACATGAGTATTGGTAGTCGTGATGGCCGAAGAGAAGGCATAAGCCTGATCTACTGAAGGGGGATCCTCGCCGATGGCGACCACAAAGATCGTGACACGTGAGATCTGCCTGATCGAGACCAATCAATCGGCGGCCGAGGGGAGCTTGAAGTCCAAGCTTTTCAGAGGTGGGAAGGCCATGAGGGGATCCGGAGTGGTGTCGGGTGCAGATAGGGTTTAGGGTTTGGAAAAATGGGGTGGGGTGCGGCTAGGGTTTTGGGCCTGGGAGGATCAGAAGGGTGGGGGGTGCGGCTAGGATTTTGACCTGATGGCCTCTAATGCCCAAACTCGCTACAATGGGCCCTCCCTCCAATCTCATCGATCAATGGGGCGGGTATAGGAATTGATTTTTATGATTTTTGAATAGGCCAACCCCATCTCGAATCCGTCCCATTTACAATAGAAATTTAAAACCCAACCCGACCCATTGCCATTACCTATCTGTCCCTAAAGCATATATTTCAACCAAAAGCACGGAAGAGGCCTAAAGAGTGGTAAACTACCAATGACTAGAATAATACCAACATTTCTTCCCCACTTCTCATTTTGCGGTGAAAGCTGCAAACGAGTCGAGCTGAGAGCATCTCCAACCATCCTGTAAATCTCCAAAATGGAGGTGGATGCCACTTCAACCGCCCTCCATTTCCTCCTCCATTTTGGAGATTTGAGGATTCAGATTGCATATTTAGAGGGTTGGTGGGATTTGGAGGCCACCCTCCGTATCACTGTTTACTTTCGAAAATCCACAATACACCCCTGAAAAATCAAAGGGCCATTCATTTATACATTTGTATCCTTTAAGATAAATTCATTTATTACTTAAACTCGATCTAAGTTTAAATCTACCAATTTATTTTTTATAAAAATTATACTGTTGGAAAGGTCTCATTGATAATGTCATAATGAGACTAATATTGAATATTTTTTTTGCTAATTTTTAAAAGAGTTTTGGGAGGATAATAAAAACAACAAAACAAAAATGGAGATTCAAAAATGGAGGCCACCGGTTGGCGTGCAACTAAAATGGAGACCTCCATTTCAGTATATTCTACCTTTTTGATAGCATTTTGCAGGCATTCGTTGGAGATTATCTAAACAATGCATTTCCATGTTTGAGCTTGGTTTGGCTCAATTAATAATCGAACCAATATGAACATTGGTCTACTTGTTTTTTTTTTTTTTTTTGAGAAGTCCCTCTGAGTGAATGAAAAGGGGGGGATAAAAAAATAAAAATATTTACAATGGGAGGGTAGAGGAGAAAACGCAAGAGATACAATCATGTGCTAAGCTCTAGAACGAAAGTGTTTACTCTCGGGATCAGATGAGTTACCCAGAGGTGGATCAACAACCTGAATTGGTCCGGCATGCCCTATGATGTAAAAATCTTGTTCTGGAAGATCCTTCTGTTACGTTCTAGCTGAAAGCTCCAGTAGATGGCGATTGAGATGGTGTCCTAGCCTCTCCTAATATCTGCCCTAATGCGTCTCTTCCTCCATGGTCCCCAAGGGGAGGCCAAGGAGGTGGGGTGGGTTGTGACCTAGATCTTAAAACGGAAGGTCGCCCAAATGCTCCTTCCGAAGTCACATCGAATCAACAGATGGTCGGAGGTCTTGTATGCATGCTTGCAGAAGGGGCAAATAGAATCCACGATTGCAGGGTGGTTCCTCTTGGTGAGGTTTACTTTTGTGATGATCTTATCCTTGGTAGCTAGTAGCATGAAGATATTGGTCTCATCAGGCATTTGGTCCTCCAATTCTGCTTAGCTAGTGGGCAAATTCCTCAACCGAAGTTGATAAACTGGAGCTCACAGAGAATTGACCATTGGGAGTCCATTTCCAGCCCGCAGTGGCAGCGTCATCTGTTAGGCAGATAGGTTGCAAAAGGTCCAAGAAGTCTCCCAAATATAAAAGCTCCGTCAGGAATGGGTCGTCCAACTTGGTCTCCTGCCTCGAATGATGGCTTATGAGCGCACCGATGCGAGCTTATTTGGGACTCAATCATAAAGTTGGTGGAAAAGAGTCCAGAGAGGAAGATCTCCTAGCTAGATGTCCTCCCAATACTAGATCTTGGCCCTATTTCCCAAGATGAGTTTGCTCCCGCAGTGATAGAGGGGGGAAATATTCTTGGAGACAACCTTTTAGAAGGTGGAGATGGTCCCAGAGCAACGAGACCTCATGTGCGTGGGAGAGAACCTCCTATAACGTACATGCTGGCAAACACCTCTCTCTAGGAGTTCCTAATAGAGTGTTGAAGGCTCCACCACCACTTGTCAAACATCACCTGATTGAATTCGCGGAGGTTTATGATCCCGAGTCCTCATTGGGATTTAGATTTGCATGTAGCTCCCCAGCTGAATAGGGGATAGGACTCAGAGGTGCCGTCTGGTTTATGCCACAGGAAAGAATGCTGCAGTTTATCGATCTTCTTGATTACCCAAACTGGAAGGGAAAAGGAGAGGACGTAAGACGGGATAGTGGAGAGGACCGAATTAATGAGCGTCAACCTCCCTCCGATCGGGACCGTGTGAAATGGACAGCTATGATCGTGGCACATGATTCTGTTTAAAGAAATTGTTAGAAGCATTTGGGTTCTTGGTTGAGACATTCATTGGTAAGGACAATATTGTCTCGGAAAATTAAATATCTTGTGTTCTTTTTAACTGAATAGATCAATCTAAATTTTTGATGAATCAAATAGCTAGATCTCGACAAATAATATCTCGCTCATGATGGGCAATCAATGTCCGATCAATTTTGGTGGCATGGGACTCTAATGTGCCACCAAGATAGAAACAAAAAAAATCTTAAAATAGTATTTTTTTTAAAAATTAGACAAAAGAACGTGGTACAAAGTGAGATTACTCGGATAAATCAATGTCCAACCTAATTTACTCGTCAAAAGAACGGACGTATTTTTTATTATCCAAAAGTGTTGCTCGAAGTGGTGGAAGTCCACAAAGTAGGTGACTTCAGACGTTTGGTTGCATGGAAGTCTAGTTTAAAGTTGGAGGTAGGACTTCATATGCCCATCCATTTCCTCCTAATACGATCCGAACTCCGAAGCCACACATCTGGGTGGTTAGAAAAATGCTCAAAATACCACATCATCGTATAAAATTTTCCAATATCGAAACATGACCAATTCTTGGCAACCAAGCACTTGAATTGAGACTTCCATCTGAAAGTCCCAGTTCATTGAAGTACTAATTCCGCCGATTGGTAACCAAACAAGCCAGGGGAGTGCATTTTTGCTGCTGGTTTGTTCCCTGTGTTTGCTTTTGACCCAATCACAGTGTACCATGTCGTCTATTTAAAAGAGCATAATGGGGACTACACTTGCGACTGGTCATATATTTTCGATTATGCCCCTTTAAATGGACGACTTGGCACACTGCGATTGGACCGAAGCAAACAGAGCCGGCAGGAAAAATGCACACACTTGAGGGAGTATTGTTCCGAGTGATTGTATCTGCGGGCGGAAACCCCGTTTGAAGTGTAGGAAAGTGACCCTATCACTCACTAACACGTGGGTCCCGTTGTCTCTGCGACGGTGCTGTGCTGGTGGGTGCAAATTAAGTGCCTTTTGTCAGCGATATTTAGGATTGGCGGTGGGGGGTGAGACCGTGAGTCCATTATGAGTTATCGTCCACCGCACCTTCACGAGGGCCCTGTGCCGGACCACCACAACGAAAAAGGTTCCTCGGGTACAACCTACCGCCTGTGAGTGCTTGTGAAGGGAGGTTGCGCTTCTCCGCGTGGTATCCTAAAGCGGGAAACCTGGTCTTCCATTTTAAATTCCCGCCCAACCTAAAAAAGAGACGGTAACCCTACCCCAGACGTGACCGTATCCAAAACATACATCGCGCAACACGGAATCAAAGTTGGCGGATCCGCGTCTGAACCCCTCCCCGGGTCCGCTGTCTCCTCGTCAACAGCAAAATACCCCCCTCCTCCTCCAATCACGGCGCAGCACGTCATCTGTCGGCATCGGGATTCGACCTCATGACACGGACGAGCCGGGGCCCGCGCTGCACATGCCCAGCTGTAAAACCCTGCTCTCCTCTGCGTCTCTGCCACAGCCACAGCAACACGAAACCCCTCACCCCCCCCCTCTCTCTCTCTCTCTAGCATCCCATCATGGCCTCCTCCTCTGCTCTCCCCTTTGTTTTCTTCATCGCCGCCTGTGTTGCGGCGGCGGCGGCGGCGGTGGTGGAGGCGCAGGTGGACGACAGCAGCCTGCAGCTGATGACGGACACCACCATGGAGTGGGCATCGGCCGCCTCCGTCTCCTACTCCTACCCTTTTGGCGGGGAGGAGGACGATGACGGCGAGGTGTTCGGTGGTGATCCTGCTGCTGATGCTGCCGGCGGCACGAGGAAGAGCATGAGGAGGTCGCTTTTCTGGCACCGGATCCACCAGTACTACATCTCGTACGGCGCGCTGTCGGCCAACCGGATCCCCTGCCCGCCCCGCTCCGGCCGCTCCTACTACACCCACAACTGCTACCGCGCCCGCGGCCCCGTCCACCCTTACACCCGCGGCTGCTCCGCCATCACCCGCTGCCGGAGGTGAAACCCCCTCCCCCGCCTCCCGTCTCTTTCTCCCCTTTGTGCTGGGTTTTGCATCTCACCCCCCTCTCTTTCTCTCTATGTATTCTCGGTCCTAGTGGGATCCATGTGTGCCAGACTACGGATCTGGCCGGGTGTTTGATTAATTTTGTTTGAATCCTGATCGTCTGATCAGTGTGCCTCTTCGATTGTTTCGTCTCAGTTACAGCTGGGGATTTTGCGAACTTGGGTTCAAAGATCTCAACCCAATCTGAATTCGGATTGGGTCTGGGCTGATGTATAGGTATCCCGATCCAACCCGAAACCCGATCTGTGTATATATTGTAAACTCTGATACACACTAAATGGCCAGTGGTTGAATGTAGTTCTCCTGACGAACAAACAACCTGACCCAACCCAACTTATGTACATGCTCGAGCAACCCGAGTCCACCCGAGTGATCCATGTTGAGCGTGGGTTGAGTTTGGGCAAGCCAACTCCAATCCGACCTAGTGTTGGGTTGGACTTGGGTTAAGTATACAACATTATGGGTTGGGTTTGGGTTCACCTCCCAATCTGCCCGAGTTGCAAACCTAGTAAAAAATTAAATAAATCAGAAAGAATTTTGTAATTAATTCTAAATGTAGGTTTTCTAAGAGCATCTCCAACCGGCTCCGTAGGCGAGCTCTGAAGGCCCACGTGGCACTCCGAATAGAAATGAACGCTCCAACCGGCTCCGAAGGATGCTCTGAAGGCCTACGTGGCATGCCATGTAGGCCAAGCTCCTTCGGAGCCTCCGAACGAATAAAAAATGGGAAATATTATTCATACCCCATAAATCTGTAATTAGCCCCCATTTCCAAGAAACTTGAATACACCCCATTTTTTTTTTTCATACCCCATTCTTATCCCAAAAATACCCTTCCCCCTTACACCCCACCTTCAATACACCCCAGTTAAATGGCCCGCCCCAACTTGATTATACCCCAATCAAACACATACCCCCTTAAATATACCCCAATTATATGCACTCTTGAATACACCCCACTCTTAAATAAACCCCATGCGGTTGGCTGATACTTGAAGGCACAAGTAGAGCTGCAACTTGGGCGGGCCAACCTGAACCCAACCCGAGTCCAACCCGAATTTGGGCGGGCTAATCCGAGCCCAACCCGAATCATTTCTCCTCGACCCGACACAAAGTTAGCGGGTCTGGGTCAAGGCTAAACGGGTTCGGGTCGTAAACAGGTCGACACGATAGACCCGTTTATTAAACGGGTCGGGTCCGGGTTTAGGGTCTGGACACGATAGACCCAGGAAGACACGTTTAGTATTCAATAGGTCATGTCGGGTCGGGTCGGGTCGGGTCTACCAACAATCCGATACTATAATATATAAAACCAGTGGGTCTTTCGGGTTAGGTCGGGTCAAGTCGGATTGGGTCGGATCGGGTCAACTGAATAGATCCGGGTGGTAAACGGGTCTTATCGTGTCTACCTGTTTATTAGCGAGTCGGGTACGGGTTTAGGATCTAGACACAATTAGTTAAACGGGTCGGGTCCGGGTCTAGGGGTTTTGGACACGACACGAAACTAGACACGACACGAACCCGACACGACACGACTCATTGCCACCCCTAGCTGCAACTTGGGCGGGCCAACCCGAACCCAACCCGACTTTGGGCGGGTTAACCCGAACCCACCCCGCACAACCCGACGGGTTGGGCGGGGCTAAGTTTAAACGAACATTAGGTTGGGTTGGGGTACAAAAGACGCTGAGCAGGGGCTTTGGGGTTTGGGGTATAAAAAAAAGGGCATTGTTGGTATTAAAGGATTGTTGAGTAAGTTATTGAGAAACGCTAGGGATACGGGGGCTAATTACAGATTTTTGGGGTATGAATAAAATTTCCCTAAAAAATTGTCTTTTTTTAAAAAACCCCCCGGAACTTCATAAATTATTTTATATATATATCAAAACAAATACTTTTTAACAGATTTGGTGTAACTTTGGAGACTTTGGATAACTTGTAAATATATAGAGTGTTTCATGCAAATGGCTCGGATATCCCGTTCGGAGGCCGTTGGAGCTGAACCTCTCAACAAGGACGCCTCCGATGAGGTGGCAGCAAAATGCGGGCCCCACTTGCTTCGGAGGTGCTCCGAGCTTCAGAGCCGGTTGGAGATGCTCTGATTGGCACGTTTTATCCTCTAGAGTCATCTTGGCACCTGGTTTTTTTTAAAAAAAATAAAAAAACAAACTACCGTCATTCCTAATCTCCAGCCACCCCACCCCCTCCCTCGATGCCTCCTTCCTTCTGCACCTTTCTCATGCCAAACCCTAACTAGGTTTGTCAATGGTTGCACAGTGTAAACAGGGCAGCAACTGATAGTTACGTGCTGTTCGTCGACAACAACAGGAGACTGTCGACGACTGCCCTGTTGACACTATCAGTGGGCAATCATCGACAAACTGGGTTAAGGTTAGGGTTTGGCACGGGAAAGATGGGTGAGGAATGAGGGGGAGGAGGAACAACGAGGAAGGAGGAAGAATTTGGAAGGTGGAGGAGGGAGGGGGAGGAATAGGATGGAGGAGGACGAAGAAGAAGAGGGAGTTGAGGCTGGTAGGAAGGGGATGCAGGCAGGGATGTGGGCTGCGTCGGAGGTTGTGCAGGTAGGGGGATCAGATGACTAGGGGTAGGACACAGGCGGCAGTCTGGGATTATTGATGGTGTCAAGATAATGTTTTTTTGTATGGTGTCAACATAATCCTGATGCCAAGCTTAATTCGGTGGGTGCAAATAGAATGCTCCTTAATTTGTCATGATCTTGTGCAATATAAAGTTATAGTTTCAAACTATTAGTCATTAACAATATTTCTAAAATTTTATTAGACAAATTAACAATGAAAATGACATTGATATTTAAATGATTTGTTTTATTCAAACCAGAGGAGGGTCCATGACAAATCTCTCACTACTACTCTCACTACTCTCGCCATCACCAACACTAGCGAGTGGATTAGGGGAAACGAATTCTTACAAAAGATGGGAAAGCCCCTTGGAGTAGCATTTTCAACCTTGGCCTACAATCCTTCGCTACTTGAATAGGAGCCCGTTGGAGATGCTCTTAAAAACATCAAACTTTCTTCATTTGACCCATAAGAAAACAGTCGGGTTGCTTTGTCATCTCAGTCTCTGATACTTTCACTCCTCGAGTTCTGAGATTGGTTGGCACATGTAAACTTTTACATATGACACGTGTGGAGGTATTGAAAAGTGGGGCATTGACATCAAATTAGTTTTAGGGTTAATATGTGAGAGGTCCTATCGTTATCGTGAACAGGATGCGCTAAACTTTAGTTTAGCCTTAGATTTTTGCCTTTTTTAATAAATCTAAAATTATCCTCTTATGCTCACTTCTCCCATCTCTATCTAGTGCGACCACTTGCCGCTGCCGCCCATTCCCTAATCCAACAGACCTTGAATTGCAGCTGGTCGCTGTCGCCGCCTTGGCACCGACGACCAACGGAGGCAAGTGGGTATGACCAGGGTTCGGTTTAGGGTTCCGTTAGGGTTCGGTTTATATACTAGATCTAGGGTTCATCTCATGGCTCATAGATCTTGGGTTTAGGGTTAAGTTTAGGTTCCGCTCGGTGGCGGCAATCATCTTCGACGGCGGCTAGTAGCTCCAGCGCCGGCGAGCAATTTAGTTCGGTGGTATTGCAAAGAAAATTTGAAATACAGTGAAAGATATTTCCGTCCACGGTATTTATCAGTACTTTAGATTAATCGATCTCTTTGTCAGGGACGACTCACTAAGCCCCCCTTAGTTTTATCTGCTTATTGTTAGGGCAGCAAATGATCTGGGCTCAGGTCCAACCACTGGGCACTAGTAGCCTGGGCTAGGTCCAAAAACAATGGGTGTACGGTCGTACCAAGGCCCGATGATTTTAAAAATTGGTCCAATCCAAGGCCCAGTCCCAACTTGAAATCTAATGGCGGAGTCTGAACCTGGTCCGAAGTTGGCCTATTTGTTAGACTGCATAAGCAATTTGTTACATCTAAATCTTCCTTTAGAAAAAAAAAGAAAAATACAAGGCCAAGAGGCCTGAAGAGTTACAAAAAAATCCGGGAGAAGACAAGGAGCTTATCCTTGGACCTAACATCTGCATAGGAGATCTAAAGTGTCATGGTGGATTCAATCTTGGCTAGGACTGTATATCGGGTGGTCATATTGCCAGAAAAAAGCCTCATGTTCTGTGATGAGCTGTTTATACACCCGCCTTGAACCTTTCCGTACAAGCCGGTTTTGTGAGGAGGTGGTATCCAAGATTGGGTTCTTTACATGTTCCTCGCTAGCCAGATGATCCAACAATGCAAGTCGCCGCGACTAGAAGGTCACAACCCTTCCTAACTTTCTTTGAAATCTACCGTCTGCGTTACAGTACTGTCCACATGCCCACCAGAGAAGTGGGCCTTATAGATCGAGATGAAAAGCTTTGTGCAGAAATAAACCCAGACGTTGGCAGCAAATCGATCGGCCATGTAGAAGGAGGTGGTCAACGTCCTCCTCACTCCTCCGCACATGGGGCAGCTCAGATCGAGTACCCCAGGGTGGTGCTTGCGCTTGAGCTGCACCTTGGTAAGGATTTTGTCATGGAGGACGATCCAGGAGATCTTCGTCTTAGGTGGGGCCGTCGTTTTCCAAAGATAAGTGGCATTTCATTCCTCCCCCTTAGGAAAACTGATATAGATGGCCTGATTCGAGAAGCTTCCCAAGTAGTGCCACTGCCAGATCGAGAATTGTATCCGGTTCCGGGGGGAGATGGCAAGAAGAAGAAGAAGAAGAATGGCCTGAAGATCGGGCAGTTGTTGAGCCATCCTGCTTGGAATTGACCCGCCTAACTTGGGCCTCCAAATGGTTATGCCACAAAAGAACCCCAAGATAAGAGACAATGAATACATGATCAATGATTAGGGATGGCAACGGGCCGGGTTTGGAGCGGGTCGGTCCTATTCCGAATCCGTCCCATTATATTTTATCATGTTTTATACTCGTTTCAAACCCGTGTAGGTTTTGAGGATAATTTCCAAACCCGTGCACGCCTCGTTTATGCACTAGTGCATGCCCGTGCCTTCGGCACTGCAGCGGGCCGCCTTCGGCGGCAACACACCTAATGGAACAGCATTGGGCTGCCTTCGGCGGCAAGACCCCCATCGAGCATTACAACCTCCATCCATACCGTCATATTCGGCGGCAACATACTTGATCGCCTTCGGCAATAAAACACTTTCGACGGTAACACCAGCCTACAGCAACCCCGTCTCGACGGACCGACGACCCCGACACCACCAATAGCAGCCACTATTGGGACATTCTCTCGCACATTCAATGAAAATGTAAACTCATAAGAAGTGAAAGATTCAAACCGTACAACAAAAATGATCAATATTATGATATCATGACATCATCAAGAAATAGAGGTTCATATCACCAAACAATGGATGTCATTCATAGAGATCGCTCAATATCAACAGTAAGGATAAAAATAAAAATCACATTCAACCCAAACAAAATCCCACTATTAGCAGATACCTCATAAGCTGTTTTTTAAGGTTTATGGCTTACATGGCCAAAGAGATATAAATATCCGTAGTGATTAAACACTATCGTAGGCTTAATTGAGAGAAACAATTCCAATTGTGAATATAACCATAAAATTAAAAAATAATTCATAATTGGTTCTAACACGCAATTGGTTTAATTGATGAATCATAGCACTTGAAACAGAGTGATATAGAGAGGTGGGTCTGCATCACACCCACATCACTGAAGAATCCCACGAACCATACGTCGAATGGATACAATTTTTTTATTTTCTGGATTTGCAAAGATAACGATCTCTTGTTTTTGTCCATTGCTCCAAATCTCAGTGTAGATTTTTTGTAAGCCGTCCTCCTCCATCGAATCAATTGTTGACAGATTCTTAAGTTTTCTTATCCCAATTGAAGTATCAAATGTCATCGATTGTAGCATGGCATTTAGTGTATACCATCTCCCCTCAAACGCCATGAATGCATGTCTATCCATTCTGCCATTGTAGTACAACATCTTTTATTTATTCCTGTTTAAAGAAGTACACAACAATAGAGATTAAATATCAAAATTGTTCAGTGAAAAGCCTAACTGATGACACATTATCATCCTCATACAAATTATGCAACGAACGGACATAAGTATATAGAAAAAAAAAAATTGATCTATAATTATAGTGATTTATAAACAAAAGCATTTATGGAAATACTAAAAGAAACTCGGATAGGTAGGATAAAGTAGCATATTTGAACCCAATAATATTTGAACATAATAACTCGATCTTTTTTATTACATCCATAACATCACTGGAGAAACACTATCAGGTCACAGGAGTATAACAATATATTCCATGCTTAGTGTAATCCAACAGAAACATTTAAGCAGTATCACGTGCTAAAGCGTTGATTATGGCCTTGTCCATCGGGCAAAGCCAACCTTTAATAGGGGTTGAGTCTTCGTTCTTGACGCAATATTAGTTGAAAACAAACATTGGTGTGAAACACTGTTTGTGTAATACACACATAGAACTAAGACAACGATTGAGTGTATTACTTATTACTTACGTGTGGGCAATATAGTTACACATGCAGCAGGTCCTCAAGCATTCCACTTTTCTAGTGTCATGGCAAATTAGGCACTCCTACAATATAACGATGCATATATTTTATCTATTGGACTTAATATCACAAATAATAAATTTTAGAAAACTTTGTTCATGTCGATTCATACTTTTTGAATTATAATTTATAATAAGACCTCTAGGTAGACAATATTTGTCGTGCTGTTTGGACTATCTTTCGATAGTAGGACACTAACAGAGTCAAAATTCGTGCATCAAAAGAGTGCCACATACAGTTGTCCATGAGTAAATACCGGGGTACATAGATCGACTCCGACGACTGACACCGATTGTCACTGAGATTTATTGATTGTCATAGCATACGCTAGTCGAACTGGAAACTGGCGTCTTGTCATGTTGATCGGGATTTCAGAATTCGACGGAGTGAGGGATATCCTTGGGATGAATACCAACTTTCCAGCTTTATCACCGGTTAGAATCCTTGCTTCGATGATTCGTGTCGCACATTTGGTCACCATTAGTCTCGTTCCATTGCAAAGACCATCTTTCGGAGCGATATTCCTAAGAAGTATGACTGGACTCCCAACCTTGATCTCCAGCTTGAACGGTGGTAAACCTGATGGATTCAGTGAGTTCAAGAATTCAAGGGGGTATCGGGATGTAATACTCCGATCATTTTCATCCTCCGCGATTGAGTCTGCTGCGAAGTAGCACTTGGACTCCCCCGGATACCGATCTAGTGTTGCACAATTGATCATATCGACGTCGTCATTTCTTGCAGACAGTATAATACGCTCTGTAAGGTATCCTGGCGTAACAACCTCGATCACGTCCAGGTGCGGATACACCCTGGTGACCAGATCATCTAGTGTGGGGCATATGTGCATCTCCGGTGGTAGTTCGATGTCCTCTTGCGGAATTGTACCAACCTGGATTAGATGAGGGATATTGCAAGAAATGCATACGAATTTAAGGCGGTGCGAGAATATATGAAATAATAATTGAAATTGAATATTGAAACTAAATCTAGTCAATACCTGTTACAAGAATTCTACAAAAGCAACATTGTGATCATTCATTGAATCCAGTCGCATATTTATTGTAAGAGTTAGCACTTGTATGTATTTCCAGAGCGAGTCGGGTTAGCTTTATAAAAAATGTATATTTAACTTCTTGGGCCCACCTAATCGTAGCTCTGAATAGCAAATATTCCTCATATATTATCATTCGTGCAGTTATAAGTACAAGTGAACATATTATATGATCTTGATGAGTTATATATCCGGTTTGGATCGGGACGGTTGGGTGGAGTAAAACCCGAACCCAACCCGAAACCGACCGGGTTTCAAATTCCAAACTTGTTTTTAAAGCATAACAAACCCGTCCCAATAGGGTCGGATCGGGTCAGGTCGGGTAACTCGATAAATCTGAATAATTGCCATCCCTATCAATGATGGCACCCAGGCCTAAGTGGAGACCTGGTCCAATATCATCTTGACATACAACACGTAGACCATGTGGGTACATATTTATACGGCTTCTGGTGGCAGCAGTGGCTAGTCGGGCAGGCAATGGGCCAGGTTTGGACCTAGAAAATATGTATTTTGAATAGGCCCGGCCCAAAATCCCGGCCTGCCATAGTATAAATCAGACCTGAATCTGGGCCCATTGCCACCCCTAGTTGCTGGTCAATCTGCGAGAGAGCTTTCCTCACAGTAGATGTGAGATTTCCGAACAGCTTCAAACGTAAAGAGAAGATAGTGAATAGGGGTGTGCATCGGTTCGAAACCGACCTATTTAGGCAAAACCCAAACCGATCCAACCTAGGTCGGTTTTGAGAATTTGCAATCCGATCCAAACCGATTGAGACTAGAATCCAATCCGATCCAATCCAATTAAAGTCGGTTTGGATTGGATTGGATGGTCGGTTTGGGCTTTGGCCCATATGCTTACTAGTTTTTTTTTTTTTTATTTGGACATAGTTTCAACTTTAAAATGATTATTTCAAAAATTATAAAATGATACTACATTACTTACCAAAATACCAAGTTATCAACAACAATACCATTATGTCCACAATATTCATATCCATTAAATATTAAAAACTACAAAATACAGTTTTAACATTTAAACAAAAGTTCACAACAGTTACCACCAAATTAGTAAATTATAAACCGGAGTCCGATTCGGTTCGGTTCGGTTTAGGTTGGTTTTTAATTGATAAATCCGATAACCGATCCAATCATATCGGTTTTGAGAAATCATGATCCAATCCGATCCGTTGAGTGTGTCGAAACCGATCAAATTCGGTCGGTTTGGTTTGGTTCGGTCGGTTTGGTCGGTTTGGTTTGGATCCTGCACACCCCTAATAGTGAACGTCCTGTAAGATACGGTTGGTAGTAGGGCTGGCAATTTCGGACCGACACGGCAGATCCGACACAAAGTTAGCGGGTCTGGATCAGGTCTAAACGGGTTCGGGTCGTAAACGGGTCAACACGATAGACCCGTTTAATAAACAGGTCGGGTCTGGGTTTAGGGTATGGACACGGTAGACCCGGGAAGACCTGTTTAAAATTCAACGGGTTGTGTCGGGTCGGGTCTACCCGCAATCCGATACTGTAATATATAGTACCAGCGGGTCTTTCGGGTCAGGTCGGGTCGAGTAGGATTGAGTCTGATCGGGTCAACTGAATAGACCTGTGTGGTAAACGTGTCGTATTGAGTCTACCCGTTTATTAGCGGGTCAGGTACAGGTTTAGTATCTAGACACGACTAGTTAAACGGGTCAGGACCAGGTCTAGGGGTTTTGGACACGACCAGAAACTAGACACGACAGGAACCCGACACGACCCGACCCGTTGACAGCCCTAGTTGGTAGGGGTTGTTGATTCAGTGAGTAGAGAGATGACTGAAGCTGAGTCTCCTTCAACCCATAGCCGTCGAGTGAAAGGTAAAGCTGTCTTAATTCCTTCCCACACGTTATGCGCTTCAACAATAAGTACAGAGGAGTGAAGCGAAAGACTTACAACAAAGGCGATGTCGCCATTGTTGGAGTGAAGTAAATAGCCCCAAAGAAGGAAACGTTTCGATGGTGAAGACGTCCGGTGGACCTCGCTTCAGCTCGTGTACGGCGGCTCTCGGGCTCGACATGGTGCGGCGGATGCAGCTTGGTTTGGCGTATCCGGTGTGCGATTCGGTTGTCCCCTCCCTCACCAGGTATGGCAGCCCAGCCTTGTGGTGGCGTCTTCCTGGCAGCCGATAGCGGCTCGTCAATAGTCTCGATGTATTTTTTCTCAGTTTTTTTTTTTTTGTATGGACTAGGTCCCTGCTATTCCCCACCTGTGTGGCGGTCTTGTTCCCGCCGGTTGGCGGTCTCTTATGTTGCGCCAGCATGTGGTGACTCTTGAGGATCCGGTTGTGATCCTTCCTAGGTGATGAATACAAAAAAAAATAAATAAATAAGAGTAGGTGGATGAATTCCTTTCCCGTTGGAAGAATTTATCCATATAAAATGTAAAAATATATTTCTAACATAAAGAGAATGCCATGTGGGACTCAGCAATTGGCTACGAGAAACATTGGAATCGAACGAAGTGTTACTTTATGGAGGGTGATTCGACCAACAAAGGATAGATTGAGGGAGCGTTTGGTTTGGCTGTTTGTTTATAAGTAGAGCTGTTTCTATAAGAGCTTATTAAAAAGTTCTACTGAAAAAAACTTGTATAATAAGTAAAGTCGTTTGACAACTCTGTTTAGATAAGCTCTTAAAATAAAAAAGTGTGTTTGGTAAACCTCTCTTTTATAGCGATTATTTTCGGGTAATATTGCATAATTTTGGGGCGGAGGAGATCTCACTGCAAATCTCGCGACAAACGAGGAGCGGAGGAGGTCTGCGGAGGGGGCGGACTACGGGGGAGGCGGACGAGGGGCGGACAACGGGGGAGGGTGGACTGCGGTGAAGGTGCAGACTAAGGGCGGACTGTGGAGGAGAAGGGCGAATGAGGGGCGGAGGAGGGCTGACGAGGGGCGGAGGAGGTGCAGACGAGGGGTAGAGGAGGGTGGATGAGGGGGCAAACTGCGGAGGCCTGACTGTAGATCGCGAGGGAGAGGAGTAATATATTTTTTCTCCCGAGCGGCTACAGAGCGGACAGGTCAGAGGTAAAAACAATAATGTATACCCTATGTAATTTTCTGATAAGTGAGGGGCTCAATAGTCCAAAAAAGGCTGAGCGAATAAGTACAAAAAGTCCTTTTCAAAAAAACTTCGGTCCGGTTGCTTCTGAAATAAGAGAAAAAAGTGCTTCTCTTAAAATAAGCACTGTAAAAAAGTACTTGACCAAACATGTTTTTTGGATAGAAAAGTACTTATTTATCAAATAAGTGCAATAAGCACTTAAAATCAATCGACCCAAACACCCCCTGAGAGTAGTCCTGTCAAAGGTCAGGGCCAAGGCAGGGATGGAGTCAAACTGGGCCCGGTTCTTTGGTTTAAAGGGCAGATCCAAACCTTTCCGGACCAGAAAATGATGGGCCCTAGTTTGACCCTACAAGAGACAGGTCCGAGCTAGGGTCGAGCAAGGACAAGGTAATATCATTAAGATAGGGATTATCAGCATGTTTATTTAACCACTTTGGTCATTGAGGCAAAGGCTAAATCTTTTTTTTTTTTTCTAAACTATTTTTGTATCATTGCCTTTTGACTTTTGGTAGCCATTTAAAACCATCATTTTATATCCAGCATGAGACGGACATAGAAATTAAAATATTATAAATATTATATAATACTTTTAATACTAGTATATCCGAATTTGAGAACTCAAATTTTCACAGGGTCACAATGAGTGACCGACTAATGACTTATTAGTTCTAATTAATTGTTGATTTAGCCCGGACCGGCCTTTAGGGCTTTGGAGGGCTTATGGAGGAAAATGTCGGGCCGTAGGTTTTCCTAGCCCGATCCTCATCAGGGAGGGTTTATGAAAACTAGGCCAGACCCTCGGAGCTTTGGAGGATCGGACTGGACAGGGTACCCTCTCCAAAGTGCCAGATTGATAAGCATATAAAGATTGTACACTTTCATTGATACCAGTATGTGTCTTTTCTCGGCCTCTTCATGCCTTATGATACAGTAAAGACAATGAATATCTATATAACATGGCACGGCGCTTTCGTGCTGACTAGACAAAATGGCACCAAAAGCTGACTAGACAAAAAGGAATTCTAACTAGACCAACAAAGACCATCCGATGTGATTAGAAAAGGATGATCGTGAGAAGGGGTTCGTCTACAACTGTAGCCAGAGAAATTTCAGATTGAGGGGCGGAGTAGTCTACAGCTGTCACAAAGAAAGATTCCCGTTATCCTTTAATAGTAGCCCAAATCATAGCCGCACGTTAGTCCGATCTCTCTCTCTCTCTCTCTCTCAAACCCCGGACCCATCTCCCCCCGCGTTTTCTCTCTCTCAAACCCCTGACCCATCTCCCCCCACATTCTCTCTCTCTCTCTCTCTCTCTCTCTCTCTCGGCGGCTCTTCCTCCCGACCACAACCCCAGGTCTCTCTCTCTCTCTCTCTCTCTCTCTCTCTCTCTCTCTCTCTCTCTCTCTCTCTCAAACCCCGGACCCATCTCCCCCCACGTTTTCTCTCTCTCAAACCCCCGAACCCATCTCCCCCCACATTCTCTCTCTCTCTCTCTTGGCGGCTTCCTCCAGATCACAACCCCAGCTTACTCTCTCCCTCTCTCCCTCTCTCTCTCTCTCTCTCTCTCTCTCCCCACACCCCATGTTCTGCAACACCCCAACCCCTCTCCGTCCCCCCAACCCTCCCCCCCATCTATATCTCTCTAAAACCCCTGCCCTTCTCCCCCATGTGTTCTCTCTCTCTCTCTTTCTCTCTCCCCCCCCTCTCTCTCTCTCTCTCTCTCTCTCTCTCTCTCTCTCTCTCTCTCTCTCCCCCCACCCATAGGTTCTGCAACACCTCGACCCACCTCCGCCCCACCCAACCCTCTCCCCCCACGTTCTCTATCTATGTTCCTCTCTCTATCACGCTCTCTCTCTCTCTCCCCGCACCCATAGGTTCTGCAACACCCCGACCCACCTCCGCCCCACTCAACCCTCTCCCCCTACATTCTCTCTCTCTCTCTCTCTCTCTCTCTCTCTCTCTCTCTCTCTCTCTATTCCTCTCTCTATCACGCCTGCTCTCTCTCTCTCCCCCCAGGTTTTGGTTTTTTATTTTTGTTAATCTCTCATTTTGGATTTTTCTTTTGAAGGCCTGGATGGTGAAGAGAGAGAGAGAGAGAGAGAGAGAGAGAGAGAGAGAGAGAGAGAGAGAAATCCTTATCCACATCACTCACCCATCTCACATGGAGACAAAACCTCCCCTCATAAAGGGGAGAAAAGCAGAGCAGTTCTCTTGATTCCCTTTCTTTGGTAGCTAATATAATATATAGAGAGAAGTCATTCTAGAGAGAGAGGGGGGGAGGTTTCCATTTTCCAATAGTGGTAGGAGAGGGATTTTTGGAGCAAAAGATAGCAGGGAGGACCTTGAGGCACGGGGCGTACTGGATATTCACGCCGGCAGCGGAGGGGTCGACCGGTTCAGCAACGGCGGCTGACGAGTTCGATGAGTCTAACATCTGGGGTTGCCGGGTCGAGTCAAGGACGGGTAAGTTCCGGAAGCCGATCCCCGCCTGTCATGCAATTAGGAAGAAGGCGAGTAAGGGGGATCGGGACACCGCTCCCGCTTCGCTTCCGGTGAGCATACCGGATTGGTCTTGATACTGCGCGACGAGAATAGGGGCAACGGCAACGTGTAAAACATTAACAGAGGATTGGTGGAGGAGGAGGAGGAGGAGGAGGGTATCGGCGTGGTGATCCCACCGCACGAGCTGCTGTGGAGGAACCGGGCCGCCTCTCTCTCGGTCCACGAGGGGATCGAGCGGACCCTGAAGGGCCGGAACCTGAGCCGCAATGCAATTTGGGGGAAGACTGGATTCCAAGACTGACCCTGAGATTGATTTTGGAAAATCAAAGGAGGAGAGAAAGAAGAAGTTGGGGGGGTTATTTGCCATATGCAATTAATATGTACTATATATGGATTTATTTCTAGATTATTAATGGGTTTTTTGTTTTCTGGTTTGTGTGTGTTTGTTTGGTTTAGCGGGCGGGAGTTTGATGGTGGGAATTGTAGGCACGTTAACGGGGTTTGATTCACTATATTTTTTATTGTTGACTGACTACACACAACACGTACTGTGGCTGTAATATATTCTCATTTCCCGATCGATTTTAATCACCATTGAAAACAAATCATCACTCTCACCACCATTATTATTAATAACAGTTGCTGCCTCCCTTCGTTTCAATATTCTGACCTCTTTGAGCTCGCTTGGCCTATCCTGGTCCGGCCGGTCCAATAAAATATAAAAAATTAACAATAAAGAAGGAAAGCCTGCTCGAATGTAGGCTATTTTCAATGGCTATTTTTCTAAATGTTAACCCTGCTCGAATATCTTTCAGTATAGTAACTGTTTTTGGCCGGTGTTTGCCAAATGTTAATATCATGATATTTTTTTTAGCAGCTCCACCCCGGAGATCCCCGATTGCCAACACTTTCCTGCATCGATTGCACCAGGCTCTCTTTCTCTTTACTTTTTTTTTTATCTATTGAATATATAAGTTAATGATAACATCATTCTTATATTGTTCCCTTAAACCTTGCAGGCAAAGACCCAACATTTGGCTAGGTGTGTTGCCGCCAAATACGATATGTGGGTGGGGGTGGTGATGCCCGGGGGGTGTCATGCCGTCGATGGCGATCCGTTGCAGTGCCGACAAGTGTGTTGCCGTCAAAAGCGGTTCGATTGTGTTTTACCGCCAAAGGCGGCCCACTGCAATGCCAACACACGACCTGACATGAAATTAGCGGGTCTAGGTCAAATGGGTTCGGGCCGTAAACAGGTCGACACGACTAAGCTGTTTAGTAAACGGGTCGGGTCCGGTTTTTGTCTTCGACCTGTTTAAGACCGGTTTAAAAATTAATGGGTTAGGTTTACCCAGCATCTGATTACAGTCTGCGATGGGTTCAACGAATGACTGTGATCAGGACACCCAGATGGTGAGTTGCAACGGAAAAAAAAAAAAAAATTTAAACGGGTCTTACCGAGTCTTAGTGGTTGTCGGTTCATTGGGGCTGGCTGGTGTTGCCGCCTGAAGTTTTTTTGTTGTCGAAGGTGGTTAGGTGCGTTGTCGCCGAATACAACGTTGTGGGTGAGGGTGGTGATGCCTGAGGGGTGTCCTGCCGCCGAAGGCGGCCCGCTTTTTTGCCTACAGTTTTGTTGCTGCCGAAGGTGGCCTGTTGCAGTGCCGACAGGCACGGGCATGCACTATTTCCTACAAAGCACATTGTTAATCTCTGTCACTATCAAGTTATGTTTATCCCTAGGCATTGGTTCTATTCTTTTTCTACAATCCATGGTTGTGACTTGTGAGGCTATTCCATTAACAGCCATGTTGGCTCTATGCACATGTATGGCTTGAATCATAAGTCTTCACCTCAATAGTCAAATCATCACTGATGCTTGATGCATGTATCCTCCATTTGCACTCTAGTTCAAAGCACCTTCTAGCCACTTTATGCAATTCTGCCTCAAATATTGAGGGAAGTCCCTCATCTTTAAACCTAGACCCAATAGTCATGCTAGGGTTCTTTTTGTTAACCTCTCAAATCTCACCTTCATAACTTTGAACTTCTTCATCTTCCTCAGTCCCTTGATCTTCTTCACAGCCTGATATAGAATGATAATGCATCTTCTGATTAATAATCATCAACATCATCCTCCTCTGAAACTTCACTGCACCCATGGATCTGTATAAGAACCCATTCTTTATCTTCTTCACTGTCATCATTAGCTGTTGGTCCAGAACAGTTGGACCACTTGGACTTTGTTGAAGTCTTCCTTACCTCCCCACTTCTGGTTGAGTACATGTTTCTAGACCCCTTGTTGTGTCCCTAGCTTCATCAATGAGAATTATCCACCTGAACGATTTAAAATAGTCGCCCCGAGCCACGCTAATGTCGTACATGGTTCGGGGTCCGCTCGCCAACATGTCCCGTCCCACTTGGATCACCCGTTGCTTAAGATACAATCCCCTTGGATTCAAGTGGTGGTGTATAGATCATCTGTTGAAGATATGGCTCCAAACAAGCCGCATACAACTCTAAAGGATCATGCACAAAAAACGGCGGAAGACAGAGCCCGACGCAAGAAGGAATCGGCCAACCATAGTCGTGCGCACAACCTGGGCAGGTCGTGCGCACGACTGGCCTCGACATAAAAGTCAGACGAGTAAACGGGTTTGGGTCATGCGGATGACCTGATATGGTTGCATGCAGGAGAGGCGGTTAGGCCTGCATTTTCTCGTGGGATTTTTTCTACAAGTTGTACACGAACGTATGCCTATAAAAGGGAAGACCTAGGACGAACCTAGATCGCAAGAGAGGGTAATCATTATCAAGGGAGAAGGAAAGCGATCCAAGGAGGCTTGCGGGTTTCGGAAATAGTTTTCTTTTGTTTCTTCGGGGTGAGAGGATTGCAGACTTGCAGTATCTAGTCTCTTGTGGAAGGGCTCCTCTTTGCGGGTATTGTGTGCGATTGAGAGAGGCAAAGATCTTATGCTCGGCTATTCCAACAATAGTGAATCCATTGACCGGTTGTACCGGAAGAAGAAGATTTATGCTTTTCAGGTGGTGGAAGGTACAAGAATCTCGGAGCATATCTCAGGCTTCAATCAACTGATGGAAGAACTCCTTAATGTCGGTGAAGACATGAAGGAGATAGATAAGATGCTACTTCTTCTGGGATCTTTGCCTCAGTTCTTAAAGCATCTGAAGGCCACAATGCTTTACGAAAAATAATCCATCAAGTTGGAGAATGTCATAAGTACGCTTCTCGCAAATGAGATTCGTTTGAAGGGGACGAGCAAGCCTGGTGGTGACAACTAATCCAAGGCACTAACAGTGGTTGCGGGGGCGAAAAAGAAAAAGAAGCAATGCACTTGTTGGAAGTGCGGAAGATATGGGCATATCAAATCAGAGTGCAAGTGGAATAGTGGAGCAAGACCGGGTTGCTCAAGATTATCCAAAGTCAGGATGACAAATCCACCGGTTATGTCTCATCGAGGGATTCTGATGAGGGGAATGTTCTGATGGCTACCACTGATTCTATATCAGATCGGGACTAGATAATCGATAGCGAAGCCATACATCATATTTGCTCGCATAGAGCATGGTTTGACAAGTATGCGGAGTGTGATGGTGGCAAGTTGCGGCTGGCGACAGCTCCAAGGTGTCAATAAGGGGAGTCGGGGATATTCGACTTGAGATGTCTGATGGAAAAGTACGGACAATCAAGGATGTCCGTCATGTTCTGGGGTTGAGGGATAATCTAGTCTCTCTTTCCAGACTAGATT
This sequence comes from Chamaelirium japonicum, assembly GCA_947650365.1. NCBI lineage: Eukaryota > Viridiplantae > Streptophyta > Magnoliopsida > Liliales > Melanthiaceae > Chamaelirium > Chamaelirium japonicum. The sequence goes on from OX393556.1 coordinate 38,460,756, forward strand.
TGCTCGGATGCACCTCACCGGCCGGTTAAGGTGGAGTTGTGGAGGTTTGGGACTGGAGCCTCCATGATCATAAAAGGGGTCTTGGGTGGAGGCCTATATAGATTAGTCGGGGAGGGCGGCGGTACATGTACGGTGTTCGGTAAAAAACAAAGGTGCAGGTGAAGCACGCTCAGGGACGAAGAAGGTCAAGAGGTGGATTCCAATGACCAAGTCGAAAGACTTGGTCAATCACCAAATTCGGTGATTGGGCTCTCAGTTTGGGGGCAAAGGTGGCGATGACAATCAGGCGATGGATTCACTCTATGAAGAGAAGGGCTTTGTGTTCAAGGAGGTGCTCATGTCTTGTTATGAAGCCAAGGTAGAGATTGTTGAAGATATGGCTCCAAACAAGCCGCATACAACTCCAAAGGTTCGTGCGCAAAGAAACGTCGGGAGATAGAGCTACGGAGCAAAAAGGAGTCGGCCAACTATAGTCGTGCAGCAAGCCACAGTCGTGCGCAGGACTGTCATCGACATAAAAGTTGAGCGAGTAAATGGGTTTGGGTCGTGCGCACGTCCTTCCAAGTCGTGCGCACGAATTGATATGGTTGCACGCAGGAGAGGCGATCGGTCTGCGTTTTCTCATGGGATTCTTTCTACAAGTTGTACATGAACGTATGCCTATAAAAGAGAAGATCTAGGACAAACCTAGGTGACAAAAGAAGCTACAAGAGATGGTAATCATCATCAAGGGAGAGGGAGATCGATCCAAGGAGGATTGCGGGCTTCGGGAAGGGCTTTCTCTAGCTTGTTTTTTCAAAGTGAGAAGGTTGCAGTATCTAGTTTCTTGTGGGAGTGCTCCTCTTTGAGGATATTGTACTAGATTGGGAGAGGCAAAGATCTTGTACTCGGTTATTCCCACAATAATGAATTCATTGATTGTCATTGCCGGATATCATGTGTGATTTCTTTGCTCTTTTGTTTCGTCTTCTTGGTGGTGGTGATCCATCGTCTTCTCCGTGAAAGTTCCTTGTGCATCGTGTTTCTCTCGCTCTTTCCGCTGCGTGAATGTCTCGGATCACAACATCGCTCACTCCGGAACCGTCAATAGTTGAGCAAATGACAGCTATTGGCGAGTGAACCCCGAACCACAGTGATAGCATGGTTCGGGGTGACTACGTTAAGGACTTTATTATCCACCGATCCATTACCCTCTCCGTTCTCTACCCCGGTCTACTGGCTCTAAGCAATCCGTTGGAATTTGTACCCAGTGCCGGGATAGAGAATGATAGAGAGTAATGGAAGATTGGTTTTGAATTTCAAAAAAAAAAAATCTGCATTCATTGGTACATTCGTTGCTTTATCAAATGACTGAACTCCTTGCTGCATTTATAGCTTCATCAGTATCTACACTCCCTACTGTATTGCTAGCTTCATCAGTACCTGTACTCCTTGCAGTATCCTTTGCTTCCTCATTATATAGGTCAATTGCCCGGCCTTCTTCTTGACTTCTTGTTGGGCTTGGTGGCATGGGCCTTCGAATTGGGGAGCACATGCTTAATTAGGGGTGGCCATCCTTGACCCGACCCGCCAACCCGACCCAAAGTTAGCGGGTTTGGGTTTGGCCTTAACGGGTTCGGGTCATAAACGGGTCAACATGATTGACCCATTTATTTAATGGGTCGGGTTTGGGTTTGTACTTATAACCCGATTGACCCGACTTGACCCGTTTACCAAATGGGTCGTGTCAACCCAACCCGACCCGACCCGAACCAACCCGACCCAACCCGGCCCAATCCGACCCGTCTTGACCCAACCCGACAGATTTACATGGGTTATGTTGACCCAACCCAACCTGACACGACCCGACCTATTTAGTAAACGGGTCGGGTCGGGTCAACCCGTTTATTAGGCGAGTCGGGTTTGGGTTTAAGTTTTTGACCTGTTTATTAAACGGGTCGGGTTCGGGTTGGGTGTTTTGCTCTTATACCTATGTCTCAACCCGACCCGATCCGACCCATTGCCACCCCTAGTGGCAATGGGTCGTGTGGGTCGGGTTCGTGTTATGTCTAGTTTCGGGTCGTGTCCAAAGCCACTAGATCCGGACCCGACCCATTTATAAACGGGTAGACCCGATAAACCTGCTTACCGCACAGCCTTATTCAGTTGACCCGATCCGACTCAACCCGACCTAACCCGATAGACCGGCTGATACTATATATTACAGTATCGGATTGCGGGTAGACCCAACCCGACCCGACCCATCACGACCCGTTGAATTTTAAACGGGTCTATCGTGTCCAGATCCTAAACCCGGACCCGACCTGTTTATTAAATGGGTCTACCGGGTCAACCCGTTTACGACCCAAACCCGTTTAGCCCTGACCCAGACCCACTAACTTCGTGCCGTGTCGGGTCCGAAATTGCCAGTCCTATGCTTAATGCCCGGATATCCTCCGTCACTAAGTAAATATCTCACATTCTGAGCATCACTCGCCTCTAGGGTTTTGCCGCCGTAGAGAGGGCAATGGTATTGAGGCACATACACAATCGCATCTAGAGTTTTGCAAATAGCCCCTTCCTCTAGATGGACCAAGCATCAACGAAGCGTGATCGTGTCTCAGGGAGTATCTACATGTTGACTGAGTATACAGGTCAATGGTAGGTATGGTAAGTACTGTACTTGGTTTATTTGCCGATTGTTCACGGATCCTAATAAAGGGATTAGCTTGCACAACTTATAACGATTTCAGGGATCGATTAGTAATTAGTATGTTTATAGGGATTTATATACAGTTCAGCCTAATTATAAAAGGTAAATTTTATACATACCCCGACTATATGTAAATAGACCTGTTCTTTTTGTGCTAGACCAGCTAGGCAGTTAGAGGACTGGGTGCTAGAGCAATGACTCAATGAGGTCTGAAGATCGAAACGGAGGAAGACAATCAGCAGCTGCTATTTATTATTTTCATGATCCGGTGAACATGACATCAATGGTCTAGATTCGTACGCACAAACAAGGCACAACGGCCTTAAAGGAAAGTTCGCTCCACGGTGTCCATACTGAGAGTTGAACAAGAAACTTCTCCAACATGGAAGAGAGGAAGTACCACTAGACCAAGAACTCATTTTTCATACCCTACTTTTTAGATTATACCATACTGTCGTTTCTAAAATACCCCCACCCCCTTAAATACACCGCAATTAAAGTCATCGTTTCTCTTGAATACACTCCAATTAAACCTCATGCAACTCTTGATTGAGAAAAAATATACCGATCGGCTATGATGCCTGGAAGTACGACCGGCCAGTGGCATTGTGTCACATACCCTAGATAAAGGATAAGGTGGTAATTTGAATACCTAAGAAGGTCATTTTTATTGGTGTGATGGGGTATGTCATATGTGGCCAAATGATACTGGGCGGCCGTACCTCTGGTCTTCATAGCCGGTCGTCAAATTTTTTCTCCTCTTGCATACACCTTTGCTGGTTCGCCACCTACATCTAGGTATAGCAGCGGTGCGGTTTAAAATCGAAAACTATGATAAACTGTATCGAATGATGTGGTTTTGATTTGCCAAAATATAAAATTGTCGCCGTATGATGCGGTTTCGGTTTCGATGTATCTGTGCGGTTTTGGTTTTAACCAAAACCGTATAAAACCATACCGTTTAGATCATTATAATGATAAACCGCGATGCACCACACTCATGGTGCGGTTTCGGTTTTACATAATGGTATATCGTCACGGTGCGATACGGTTTCAGTGTAACGGTTCGGTGTTGCAGTGCGGTTTTGGTTTTGTCCAAAATCATATCGTTGCCATGATGCCATCCCTACCTACATCAGTGACGGGGCACCCGTCCAACGAATCCCACACGCTGGGTGCAGCCATGCTCGGCGGCGTGTTCTTGCGCCAGCCTGCGCCGTCGGATGCCACCGGCAGCGGGTACGTCATGCCGCACGTGCTTCCGTTGGTCCAGGATCAGGTCAGTATGGAGGCTCCATACTTACGGTTAGTATGAGAAAGGGGTGCTGCTGTCAGTCTCAAAACAATTTGACAAGTCAATCAGAAACGAGTGGGAAACGGGTCTGTTTACAAATTTTTTGGGGGTATGTAGAAAATTTGGATAAATTGATCTACAGTCCTTCTAATATACCATGTTTAAGGATAAGGACTCCAGCGCCTTTATTAATTATGAACAAGGATCAATCACGATATTGCTTCATTTCCCATAGTCTTATCAAATAATAGATCGATTTGATTTGTGGACCGTCCTTTAGTTAGGGGGCCATCCCAATCCATACACTGATTGGAGCATGTACACCAACGTCAGCATGACAGCAACCCAGCCAGCAAATGGCCTTGTCGACCATATTTGATGAGAAATGCTATTCAGCCCGAAGGTTTGTCCTGATTTTGCTTGCTCGATTGACATGGCAGCGTGCAACTGTTGGCTGAAACCCACTAATGATTTTAAAATCTTTAACATCACCAGCTGCACGCTGCCACATCAATCGGACTGACGAAATCGAAAAAACCTTCGGATTGAATAACATTTCTCTATTTGGTAAGGATTCTCCAAAAGCTTCTCTCCAGCGGACTCATCAATGGTGGGGTTCGCATGTTGCCCCACTCAAACTCAGTAAACTAGGGGTGGCAATCCTTGACCCGACCCGCCAACCCGACCCGAACCCGACCCGAAGTTAGCGGGTTTGGGTTTGGCCTAAACGGGTTCGGGTCATTAACGGATCGACCCGATTGACCTGTTTATTTAATGGGTCGGATTCGGGTTTGTACTTATAACCCGACTTGACCCGTTTACCAAATTGGTCGTGTCAACCCAACCCGACCCGACCCGAGCCAACCCGATCAAACCCGACCCAATCCGACTTTTCTTGACCCAACCCGGCAAGTTTACATGGGTTCTGTTGATCCAACACGAGCCAACCCGACCCGACACAACCCGACCCGTTTAGTAAACGAGTTTAACGGGTCGGGTCGGGTCGGGCCAACCCGTTTATTAGACGGGTCGGGTTTGGGTTTAAGTTTTTGACCCATTTATTAAACGGGTCGGGTTCGGGTTGGGTGTTTTGCCTTTATACCTATTTCTCAACCCGACCCGAACCCGACCCATTGCCACCCCTACAGTAAACTGCTCGGCAACTTTGTTGAGCGGATTTGACTCGGCAAATTAATTGTTCAATTAAATAATGATCATGCATTGAAAGTGGGAGAAAGAAGTTACATCATGATTAAAAGTGATTTTTTTGTTAGGCCTCTTTTGAAAAGTGACATACTTACCAGTTTTGGTTAGTCGACTATAAACACCATGGATGAGGGACTCACCAAAGCTGACGTGGTATAAAGTGGTTGGGTCATTTGCGGAGCCACGGTTGTTGAGGCCATTGTACATAGACTTGTCAACACATCGGACTCAGATCGGATTAGCCTATATCCAAATCCGATCCACTAAGTAAACGGGTTATCGGATTCGGATCGTAATCGGATCATCGGATCAAAAAACTCAATCCAAATCCGTTTAAGTACGGATCGGATTAGATTTGGATCAGAATCCGGATCATGGATAAGAGTACAACGGACGATTGTGATATCGTTTAGTATTAAATCCACAAAAGAACAATCGATTTTGAACTTAGGACTCAGAAGGGCCAAGATAAAATCTAAGTTTAGATCGGGGAATAATGAGCATCTTTTTTATAATAACTCTTTAGGACCTTAGATCTAAATCTAATCTAACAAATGATAAAATATAATATATTATGTTATTGTTTGTCGGATCGGGTTCTTAACGGGTCAGACAAGCCTAAATCCATATTTGATTTGTTAAGTAAACGGTTATTGGTTTCATATTGTTATCGGATTATCGGATCAAAAAACCCTATCCATATCCGACTTGACGAATCAGATTCGGATCAAAATATGGTCCATTGACAAGTCTAGGCTGTCTAGCTGTACATGCTCTTAAGTAGATTTCAATTTTTTTGGTGGGGGGTTGGCGATAAGCCCTTTATAGAAGATGTTTTTAAACACCAGTCAAGACAATAGTTTCATTTGAGCTTAGACCCAGCTCGAAAAGACACCAAAACATTAAAACCTTGTTGACCTGTTCAACCCCTATCATATGACTAAAATACCCTTATTATTACCTCAATGTATTAACTGAATTTATACTCAGCTAGCCTCAATTGACACTACATAGTTGCTACGAGGATTTCATTGTAGCAGAAATATTCGGGAGTATAAATTCGATTGCTACAATGATTTTACTGTAGCAATCAAATTTATACTCCGCTATCCCGAATTTATACTCCATGTTCTGTAGCTATAGTGATTTCAATTTGGGGTAATGGAGTATAAATTCAGGTGTATATGGAGCATAAATTCGGTTGCTACAGTGAAATCATTGTAGCAGATACAGTGAATTCGTTGTAGCAACTGAATTTATACTCTAGAATATTACTGATATAGTGAAATCACTGTAGCAGTTATGGAGTATAAATTCGGGTGCATATACAGAATAAATTCAGTTGCTACAGTAAAATCACCACCGAATTTTTACTCTGAAACATTATTGCTACTGTCATGTGTAGTGAATATGGCAATTCATTTATTCCCATATGCACGCCACATGTAATGAATATGCAGTGATTTACCTCCAATCTTAACTAACCTATAGTAAGCAACAGTAGTTGTTCGATGTACGTCTCGTGCGTTTATTTGGAGATATGGGCAATTAGAGCAACTCTAACCCATGGTTTCAAAGTAAAGGCCGACCAAAAGGATCAAAAGGGAATATTGTTTTTGAAGGATGCACCATCTCCAATCGGGCCCCTTCATTCATGTCCTCTAGAATAAAATATAATAATTTTTGAGAGGATTTCAACCTTTAACCTTTTTGAAACAATGATAAAAGGATTAAAAAATTTTAAAAAACAATGAACAATACTGTTTTGAAGGAGCAATTTGAGTCTTTAAATTTGAAGGACCAAAAATTCGACCTGTCAAAGGTCAGGACCAGGGCAGGTTCGGGGTCAAATCGGGCCCGGCCCTTTGTTTCAGGAGGTAGCCCTAGCCCTTTAGGGCCAGAAAATGATGGGCTCTATCTTGACCCTTTAAGCTCCAGGGCCAAGTTGATATAGCTAAGATAGCAACATTCTATTTATTCAGCTAGGTCATTAAGGAAGGGTTAAATCTTTTTTTTTCCCCCCCTAAACTACTCTTATGCCAGTGCATTAGGCTTTTGGCATTCATTTAAAGCTCCACTCATTTATTCGTGATTGAGACTGATAATACAGCTTAAAAAGTATTATAAGTCTTATGAGTGTTATATAACACTTCTAATACTAATATATCCAAATTTGATAACTCCAATTCCTATAGGGTTACAGTGAGTGACAGATTATTACTAATTAGTCCCACTTAGCAATTGATTTAGCCCCTTAATATGTATTATATATATTATATAATTTATGTATATGAAGGGCATGGCCTACCAACCCGGTCCTCATCTTGGAGGGCTTAGAAAACCGGGTCCGACCCTCAGGTCCTAAGCGGGCAGGGCTTTAGAGGGTTTAGGAGGGCCGGACCGGGCAGGATATCCTCTCCAAAGGGCCAAATTGACAGGCCTACCGGAAACCCCGGCTTGATTTTGAAGGTGAAAAATGAAGATCAGTTGGAGTCTCATCCCACCTTCAAAATGAAGTTATCAAGACCGGTTGGAGACGCTCTTAACCCATGCTAATATAGTCCTATTTCAAAATTTTAATCTAAATTGTATATAGGATGAAGTGGATCTCCCGTAATGGGCTAAGGTCCATGGGCTTGGGATGGGCTCGCATGCACGCCTGCCTCGTCCTCGTTGGCTATATATATGAACCAATGGCCCAACGAAAATCTTATGGAAACCGTCTCGATAAGAAACAAACTATCATCTCTCAAACCACATGTCCTATTCCGATTTGAACCCAATGTTGGATATATAGGTCTTGTCGAGACAAATCCAATGGAACTTGTTTTACAAAGTTTTGCGTACGATCAACCATGATCTCAAAAATTGTGAAAATGGAAACCCTAATATATTTCTCCAATCGGGTGTCATAATTATCCCCACAAATATAAGTAGGAAAGGAAACATCGTATTGAGATGATCCGAACCCGATAATTTCATTGGGTTTGATTGTCCGCACTGAAAATTTTGCGAAAATGACTTACTCTAATAACTTTTTATGCATTAGTCGGATCGTTGTGTGTGAGTCCTCATTGTGGATTTCGATCGTAAAAAATTGGACTAAGTAGTTGTACAACTTACTATGTGTTTATGTGTAATTACCACAGCTCGACACAGGGAAAAAATACCTCATGAAAAACGATAAAAAAAGTCATTCCTTCAAAAAAAAAAATTTATTATTTTAATTATTAAAAATACAGGACGTTACAGATCATGTTCATTATATTACAGCATACAAGAACACACTTGACTCATAGTCACCACACTGATGGTTAAGAAAAACCATCTCACACTAAGTGAAAGTAAATATTATAGTTTTACACATAGAATGTCCAATTCTATCATCAACTGCGAACCTTATCAAGTATAATAATATAATAAACTTAGAGCTTTTGTATTTGAATCTCATCCACATATATAAGCTAGATATAATATACTTGATGAACTAATATATGTGCATTTCATGCACCAGTAGACTAGATGTAATTATAAATACTATATAGAAAGAAAAGTTAACATTAATGTCAAAGTACAAAAAATTAGCATATAGAAGCAATTAATGGAGAAAGAACCTCCCAACACCATCCAGCTAGGGTCTCGATGATCTCCACATGTAACTGGAAGAGCAATGCAAAATCTTGACACAAGTTCTTTGTGTCATCCTTACGTTGACGCAAAACGACTGCTTTGACCTTGCATTGGGTTTATTGCTTCGCCGAAAGCAACAATAAGTCCCACACAAAAAAACGTGTGTCAAGTTACCTTATTGCTGTGCTGAAATCAGTAAGGCTAACGCAATGACGATGCAAAAATCATGTGTCAATGGTACTATACAAAAGATTTTTGCATCACCCTTGCGTGAGTTTGTATTGACCTTGTGTTGGGGCATCGAGAGTTCGTTTTCCCAATTGCTTCACCAGCAGTCACAAGAAACCCCACCACCTCCATCTTCCTTACTGAGGAGTGTACACATCTTTTGACGTCGTCGGGTGTTTGTTTTGTCCTTTGGTTTGCCAGAGTTTATCAGGAGTTTGCTTTTTCCAGTGCTTTTGTCAGAGGTCCAACCACTTGCTTTTCTCTTTACCATGAAACCATCATGAAGGCCCTTACCAGAGGTGCCTCGGTGTTTGCTTTTTCCAATTCTTTATCGGAGGTCATCGTGAGGTTCCTAACTATCTCCCTTCCTTCGTTGGAGTTTATCGAAAATCCTACCACTTGCATTCCTACTTGCCATAGAACCCTTGTCGGAAGCCATCGGGAGGTTGTCGAGAGTTTACTTTTTACATTACTTCGTCGAAGGTCATCCGAATGTGGAACGAAAGCCATGTTAACGTTTTTCTTTTGTTTTAAAAACAAAAACCCCATCATGTGTACATATAGCTGTTGCAATGGTTTCACTGTGCAATGGCTATACCGTTCACATTCAAAAATCTTTATAGCTGGGATTTAAAGTCAATTAAATCCAAAATAATGGGCAGCCAACACACCTCTTGGTAGTCTATAAAATGGGCCCAAAAGTCATGGCTAAAGATACCTTTTCAGTATTTTTGCTCTTAAATCGCTGCTTCAAAATCTCCCTTTTCAATTTTTCTATAAGCTTTTTGTTGGGCTCTTGAATGCGATTGTGCGGTATTTGTGTGCCTTCTCCAAGGTGTGCTAACGAGAAGGAAAGGTGATCATCCAGGGGGGTTTGTTGTATCTCTAGTATTCCTTACACGAGACCCGCATGTGGGGAGCAATTGGATTTCTAAGACAGCGTCAAGACGTGCTTCGACCCCAAGCTATCCTCTAACTCCTCTTTCTTCTTAATATTATCATTAGTGGTTGTTGCACATATATATTAATTTAATTGTAGTATTATCATAGCTATATTCCGTTATAAAATTCACATAGTATATTATTTACTAGGATTTATTTACAGCTTTATTATCATATATTATTATCTTTCTATTTGGCAATATTTGAAACTTAAAGTTGCCATCCACCTAACAATTTGATAAAAACCAATATTTGCAATATCCTTTTAGCAAGCAAAATATTTTCAACAAGCCAAACACATATGATTTGTGCTAGAGACTTGGCATGTTTCATGAAAGAAAGAAGTAATTATATTGAGGGTTTGTTGATATGAAAAATTAAAATATAAACGTGCAGCGGTTTCATAAGTGGAGGAGGCCATAAAATAATATCAAAAGCCACTCGGACTTGTGTGGGCAATACTCGACATTCAGGGGTCATTTTTGGGAAAACCAATTTAATTTTTCTGGGCATGTCCATATACATGTTGTGAATTTGGGCAAGTGATCGAATACGTAATTTAAAATACCAAAAATGCTATTTGTACCGATAGTTTTTACCGATTTGTTTACACAGAATGACGTGTATCCCATCAGAGCATCCCTTTACCTATTGCTCTGACTGAGTGCGATTCATTGGTTGGGACTTGGTGAAACGAACGGCTCTGATGGCGACACATCATATGGTGTGAATGAAACAGTAATATCTTCAAAGTAAATAGTAATACATTTTGGTACCTATACTTTATATCCACGATTTCACCTCGTTTGCATGGGAAACTAACTACTACTAGACTCGTCAGACCTCACGTTTTAAACGTGACCGGGTGCTTGACCCAATTCTCACGTGTTATCAACCTTCTAAGATCACCTCTGAACACATAATCACAGCCGTCCATAAATCCAGATCATGCGAAGGCCTTGCGGAACTAGTGAAGTACAAATCAACGTCTAGTGGAATTGATGAGTTGGAAACCCGGATCCGATTCCAGTCGACATAAGCCATCCGTCGGCCAGGTTCGAACGGTCCGGATTTAAATCCAACAGTAGGCATTGCCACGGTGCGCCAGCTGTCACATTTATCGTCCGTAAGAAAGCCCGTACGCTTGCAGCGGGAAGCGGTCAAACCATCGGGAGGAGGAGACGAGCACGTGCCAAGAGCTTGCACGTGCACGGGAAGCAAGGCGGCCGCTTCTGAAACCGGACTCCCGGCAGTTCTGTCGGGTTGACCGGAGACCGGAGCCGGCCCGGGACCTGTAGTGCCCCCCTACCACGGCCCCACCGCACGCTCGCACGCGTGTGCGGCCCACGAGCGCTACGCGACACGCCACCCCCCTCCCGCGCATGTGACGCGAGGGATTCCCGAGCCCGTGGGGGGGTTCGAACGAGTGGCTGACGGGCCCCCCGGCGCTTTGTCGTAACCCGGATGGGCCCCCGGCCCGGTCGTCGGCTTTGCCGTCACCCCTCACGGAGATGCTCTTACAGCTCAGCAAGGAATGACAGCTGGGGCCCGCCGGCCGAGACACGCTTCGGTCTTCGGTTCGCAGCTTCTGGGAGTTTAAAAGCCACGGAGGCGGCGATGGGACACTCAATATGATCCTCTCCGGTACTCGCCAAGGACGGAATCACAGCCGTTATTTGGGTTCAGTATCCGGAGCACTGCGTATCAAACGGCTGTGATGCGGCTCTTGGGGGCTGATCTGGCTCAATTTGGAAAACCGTGGCAAGTGGATACTGGAGAGGATTCGCGCCCGTGGGACGGTGGCAGCCCGTGGGACGGCGTGGTGTTGATGCTTGTTTACACGTAATCCCTTTACCTTATCCGTTCGGATGTTTGACTGTCCAGCTAGCACTCACGAATTTGACCAACTAATCCGGGCCTAGGGGCCCGGGTAAGCCTGTTACCGGGTCGGATTCGGATCGGATCTGGATAGATCCAAATTTGATAAGTTGAGATTTCGAATCGGATCGGATTATTTTTAATCACATCACGGATCAAATTACACCAAACCCAGAGTTTTAGGATTCGGATCATGATCCGGTTGATAGATCCAGGAGGTCGGACAATAGAAAAGTTAAACATAAACTCACTGTATCTAATTTTAAATTGTTGATTAGCTCGTGGTAATGGATTTGGAAACCTCATAGATCCAACGGTTAAAATAGGATGGATGGGCTAGCCATCAGATGGTTGAAATAAGATGGCTGGGTTGGGCATTGGATGAACTATGATATGTAAAAGCAGAGTAAATGTATCTGATCGAACCTTATTCGGATGGGATCAGAGAAGATCGAAATTTGATCTAAATATATTTCGAATCAGATAGGATTGTTTTTAATCGAATCTCGGACCTAAAAAACTAATACCAATCCTGAGATTTTTGAATCGGGTTAGGATCGAGTTCGGATCATGATCTGATCCATTGACTGACCAACGAGACATGCCAGCATAATGGATACCGGATCAAGCTTATCTGAATTTGATCCGTTAAGAAAAACATTTAATCCGTTCCAATTTGATAACTTGATAGATTGTTACTGAAGAAAACCATATCCGACTTGTTTATTTAGCGGATTTCCGCTCCGAATATTTGACCCAATCCCTTAATCTTTAAGGTAAAAGAAGAAGAAAAAAAAAACTATAAATAGATTTCAAGCAAGGCTCGTATGACCGTACATGAAAAAATTGTATATTTTTGCATTTTCCATTAGATCTAACGTAATCCAACAGTGGATAAAATATATAATATATTATGTTTTTATGGTTTGTTGGATAGGGATCTTGATGGATTGGATTGACCTAAATTTATATCCGATTTGATGAATAAACCGATTATGAGACTCGAATCGTTAAGCAATCGGATTAAAAAAAAGAAAAGTTTGACATAAGTCTTTTTTGAGAGATGACTATTAGTTGCACAACAAGTTAATATTTTAAAATATTGCTCAAGTCTCTCCCGATGAATATATATACTCTTTCTGAAGTTGAGTATATACTCTTTCTTAAACGAGTGTATACTCTTTTGAAGCCGAATATATATTGTTTCTGAAGACGTATGTATACTTGTCGGGACCTTAGCTAATATAGCAAATTATGGTGTCCTGCGGCTAATATTGCAAAATAGTTAAGAACCTATACCTAATTTGTCGGAAAAAAATCCATATGTGATTTAATAAATTGGATTTGGATTAGATTTTTGGTCCATGATATGCCTAGTTTAGTCTTATTTATGATCAGCAACGATTGATTTATGGCTAGGCCCTACTCTCAAACTGCAACAATATAAAATAAAAAAATTTATACATACCCCTATAAACATGTAGGCAGACTTCGTTTTCTGTCAAACTTGAGCACACTTTATTTATTTGTATTGTACCCCACTGCCATTTCGAAAATACCCTTACCATATCAACACCATCCCCTTGAATTCACCCTAGTTAAACCCATCATTTCTCTTGAATATACTCCAACAATTAAACTGGCCACTCCCTTGTATACACCCCAGTCAAACCCTAGCATCCTTCTTGAACATAGCCTGATTGATGCTTGTATCTTGTAGTTTCTTTCTCAATTTATATGTGTATCTTGCAACTTCAACACATAATTAACTTAATTTTTAACACTCCACCTTATAATAGCTATGTTAAAAAAATTGACATTTTTAGAATGAAAGTTGGGTTTTGAGTTTAGTCCCATATTGTTTGGGGGGTGAACTAAAGTTGCACATTTAATTGAAATCCTCCCTTAATTAGAGTCTTGTAGCTTCACAAGAGCCATGACCTGGGGCACCACATACGCTAGTGTGCGCGTCGAGCAAAGCCGACCGAGCAGGAGTACGTCTCGTGTGGACGTGAATGGACTGCGAGCTTTGTGGGCCTTATTTCCCATGCAAAGGTTGTGGCAGTTATCGAACATTGCAGGAGATCTATAATGTGTAAGGTATGCCATTAACCCTTGCGAGTCAATGCATTTGTGACTGAATGCTGAGAAGAGCCATAACGTGTAACATCCACTTTAACTTAGTGCTTTGCTCTCTCTCTCTCTCTCTCTCTCTCTCTCTCTCTCTCTCTCTCTCTCTTATTGTTTTGTCTGGAGTACACTAAGAAGGTCGGAGGCCTTCAATTACCAATGAGGCGACAAATTTGTTTTCAGGGTATTTTGTAAGCACAATCCTCGACACAACCAATAAGTTCTATTATTTCACCTTCTCGCTCTTCCCCAATTTAGCATCTCTATAGTTAATCTATAGGTTCCCTTCAAACTTTAGCTAGAATTGTGTGATACCCACTGCATGCTAGGTTACATCCCTCTTTAGCCTCATTGTTGTTCTCTCCTTAGCATTCTAATAGAATAGAAACCCAACAATCTAAAAGCAAATTCGTTAGTTGTATTTTATTCCTGTGATTTAGTGATTAGTTCTATTTCCTAAGTGATTAGCTCTATTCCCTGAGTGATTAGTTCTTTTTCCCAAGTATTTATCTCTTGTTGTAGTTAGACTTTTTCTGAATTTTTCTCTATTTGATGGTGTCTAAGAAAATATTGTTAAACCAGAACTAACACTACATAAGAAAGACTGGTATTTAATCGAGCCAAGTGCTCCACCATCGATATGGAGCTGATCTGGTCATCAAATTTTAAAAAATTCAATTAGTAATTATATTAGGGTGACTACTGCGATAAAGCGAAAATCTTGCAAATCCAATGAGAAACCCGAACCTTTTGACGATAATAATTTTAAGTGATTGCAGATGAAGCTTCAGTTTTAACTTACTATCCTTAAAGTTGTTGATCTCATTAGCTTAAAGAAGCATGTTCTTGTGGGGGGAAATTTCCGAGCCGCCTTGATCGGGAACCCCGCCCCACAACCTTGATTGAATTGGATTGTTTGTAGAGTTAGAGATTAGAAAGTTGAGAAGGAGAGAGATGACACATGGAGTTGTTGTCGAAGTTCGGTCTTACGACCTACGTCTCCGGGCGAGAGGTGCCACCTGATCTTCACTATAATATGAATATAAAGGGTTGAGCGTTCTCTCGACAGGACGAGAGAGGCTTCTTACAATGTGTTTGCACGGGGCAATTAGAAGAGTACAAGAAGGAGAGAGTTGAGCTCTAGCACTTGCTCTGGAATCCTCCTCCTCTGACCGAATGACCAACCCTTTTCCTGGATGCCTTGGGGGTCCTTTTATAGCGTAGGCACGTGCCCGATATGGCAGTGATGACATGGCGCTTATGACGTGACACTGGTTCTGGGCCTCCTTGCTGGGCCCTTATTGGGCCGTTGTTCGGGCCCAATAAGGGGTAGGGCTTGATCTGCGAGCCTCGTAGAGTGGGCCCATGTGAGCCCAGGCGGGCTTACCCATTTGGGCCGTTGCGCGGGCCCATGCTGCTCTGATCTGGTCCGGTACAATTTTTGCACCCACAGTTACCCCCTCCCAGTCGGGTCAGGACCCCCTGGGTCGGCTGGGATTCCAAGGTGCAAATGCTTTAGGATCCTGGCGCGGTTGGCGAGGGTTGTCGGTGTCGCGGTTCGTATTAGCAGAGCCTTCTTCCGCCGATGCCGAGACCCTTTTTGGCGCGAGCCAAAAAGTCTCGGTTTTGCGAGGGGGTGTTTCCGAAAAAACAGTGCGTTTTCCGACCGAGTGGATACCGAGAGGGTACCGAGTGCATACCGAGTGGGTACCGAGAGCATACCGAGAGGGTACCGAGAGCATACCGAGAGGGTACCGAGACCCTTTTGGTGAAAGAACAGCTTTTCTCTTTTTCCTTTCTTTCTTTCTCTCTTTCCTTTCTTTGCTTCCCTCTTTCCTTTCTTTTCTTTTTGATTTTCATTCACGTGAGACCCGGCTCTCTCTTTCCTTTCTTTGTTTGTGCTGTGCACAGGAGATGGGGGGCACGCCAGAAAAGGGTCGTGGGGCTCGTGCACGAGTTTCCTGCCGGCTCTTCTTTTCTTTCTTTTTGTTTGTTTGTTTGAGCTGTACACGGGAGCCCACCCCTTCTTGCTCGACTTCAGCGGATGAGATCCCAAGGCCAAGACTTTGATGCAGCAGCCGTTGATTTTCTGGACATCTGTGACGACCAAGATCCAATAGGCCAATAGCCAAGAGCCAAGACTCCTGAGGCGGGAATGCCAAGATGGATGAGGTGAGGTGAGGTGTACAAGGCCATGAGTTAGCCCCACATCGCCTGGAGAGAAGGATATCCTGAGCTACTTATATAATTTCCCCTCCCAAACATAGAAGACGCGTTTTAAAACCGTGCGCCGCTATGGATTTCGTAAGAACTCCATAGTTAAGCGTGCTCGGGCGAGAGTAGTACCAAGATGGGTGACCTCCCTGGGAAGTTCTCGTGCGGGCACGGGCAAAGCGGACAAAATCTTGTGTGTTTGGGGCGGATGTTACAAAATGGTATCAGAGCCGGTTCTCCTCGGGATGGGGGGGGTCTAACCCTACACGAGGACGTGTAGCCCTAAGGGGGGTGGATTGTGACGACCAAGATCCAATAGGCCAATAGCCAAGAGCCAAGACTCCTGAGGCGGGAATGCCAAGATGGATGAGGTGAGGTGAGGTGAGGTGTACAAGGCCATGAGTTAGCCCCACATCGCCGGAGAGAAGGATATCCTGAGCTACTTATATAATTTCCCCTCCCAAACATAGAAGACGCGTTTTAAAACCATGCGCCGCTATGGATTTCGTAAGAACTCCATAGTTAAGCGTGCTCGGGCGAGAGTAGTACCAGGATGGGTGACCTCCCTGGGAAGTTCTCGTGCGGGCACGGGCAAAGCGGACAAAATCTTGTGTGTTTGGGGCGGATGTTACAAAATGGTATCAGAGCCGGTTCTCCTCGGGATGGGGGGGGTCTAACCCTACACGAGGACGTGTAGCCCTAAGGGGGGTGGATTGTGACGACCAAGATCCAATAGGCCAATAGCCAAGAGCCAAGACTTCTGAGGCGGGAATGCCAAGATGGATGAGGTGAGGTGAGGTGAGGTGAGGTGTACAAGGCCATGAGTTAGCCCCACATCGCCTGGAGAGAAGGAGATCCTGAGCTACTTATATAATTTCCCCTCCCAAACATAGAAGACGCGTTTTAAAACCGTGCGCCGCTGGGAAGTTCTCGTGCGGGCACGGGCAAAGCGGACAAAATCTTGTGTGTTTGGGGCGGATGTTACAAAATGGTATCAGAGCCGGTTCTCCTCGCTATGGGGGGGTCTAACCCTACACGAGGACGTGTAGCCCTAAGGGGGGTGGATTGTGACGACCAAGATCCAATAGGCCAATAGCCAAGAGCCAAGACTCCTGAGGCGGGAATGCCAAGATGGATGAGGTGAGGTGAGGTGAGGTGAGGTGTATAAGGCTATGAGTTAGCCCCACATCGCCTGGAGAGAAGGAGATGCTGAGCTACTTATATAATTTCCCCTCCCAAACATAGAAGACGCGTTTTAAAACCGTGCGTCGCTACTGATTTCGTAAGAACTCCGTAGTTAAGCGTGCTCGGGCGAGAGTAGTACCAGGATGGGTGACCACCCTGGGAAGTTCTCGTGCGGGCACGGGCAAAGCGGACAATATCTTGTGTGTTTGGGGTGGATGTTACAACATCTCTGATGCAGTCATTCACTACATGCCATCCCACCCCAGGTTCTGGGCCAGCTACCCCTTTCTTTTTTTTTTTTGTAAGAGAGCAGGCGTCTCTCTCTCTCTTTCCTTTCTCTCTTTTGTTTCCATTGGCCCGTGGAGGCAGCGGTGTAAGCGGAGGCCCGGGCGCAGGCGGCGCAGAGACCTGACCGACGCGGGGCAGCGGCGCAGGCGGGCGGGCTGCGCGAGGACGGCTGCGTGGGGCGCAGCAGCGGCGGTCGGCGGTGGGCTGCGCACGAGCCGCGGCGCGGGGCTCGCATTGCGGTCGGCGCGCGGCTCCGGGCGCGGGCCGGGGGCTGGCCCCGATCGGGTCGGAGAAGGGGGCTGCGGGCGCGAGTCGGGCGGCCCTCCCGACTGGATCGGAGGAGAAGAGGAAGAGGGGGCTGTGGGCCCCTCCTCCCCCTTTTTTTTTTGTTTTCGGTGAGAGAGCAGAGCAGCGCCTCTCTTGTTTTTCTCTTTCTCTGTTTTCTCTATTATCACAGCTTAATTCTCCACATCAAGGCCATAGAGCATCCCAGAGTATCTCTCAGTCGATCCCTTGAAGAAGCACTCCTTCAGCTTTCTGAATGTACAGGTGGTGAGCAAGCTGTCGGAGCCGGCCTGGTGGCAGACCCCGATCCGCTCGACCTCCAGGATCTTGGCGAGCTTGTTCATCCCCCCATGGAAGCTGTTGCAGAACTTCATGAGGTGCTTGACGTCGTAGACGGTGGGGAAGTAGAGCCGGATGAGGTCGAAGAAACCAGCCTGGGTGTCGGGGAGGTGCCGGCAGGTGAGGAGCTTGAGGAGGTACCCGAAGTCGTACCCGCTGTGGAACGAGACCCAGCTGACACCGTCGTTGAGCACGATGCCGGAGGACATGAGTAGCTCGCCGAAGCGGCGGGCGTCGACCCCGCGCTCGGCGTTCCGCTCGAGGTCGATGCCGCTGCGGCGGGGGAGCTCGATGGAGTCGGCGGTGAGTCGGTCCGGACATCAAACTCGTGGAAGTTGAACTGCCAGACACAGGGGCGGCCGCCGTCGCCGCGGGCGGGGAGGCGGCCGGACTCGTCGGTGAAGGTGAGGCCGAGTTGGATGAGCTTGAGGAGGTCGACGTTGGTCTTGAGGGTGAGGTAGTGGTAGTCGGAGTTGATCTCTTGTTGTCTGTCCGACCGTCCCAGGGGAAGGCTTCAAACTCTTTCGGCTACCATGTCCTTTCGTGCGAGTGTCAGATCGATGCACATAAGGTCCTATCATGCTGGCACCAAAGAAGCAGTCTGCGCGGTCGTGAGGTATCGGGCTTGTTGACATGTTGCTTTTCCAATGTCATCTTTGGGGAAAACGGCCTCTCGACAGCCATAACTTTTCATACGTGCGTCGGATGAATGTGTATAAGGTGTCGTTGTGTAGGCACCGAAAAAATGGTCAAAGTGGACGTGAAACATTGTTCGCCTTGACGTGTAACTTTTCTGGTATTCACCTTTATAGAGAGATGACTCTTAAGAACGCGCCGGCCAGGTTTTAGGCTAGCGTCTTAAAGATGTCTCGGCACACGGTAACTCATCCGTTCTGTCCGACACCCAACTGCACCTAGTTACTGTGTTCACTAGGGACTGCAGTCGGGCCCCAGTGATAACGCGATGGTAACCGCGTGCTCACCCCTGATGAGAAAGGGGATTTTTTCTCTTGTGAAGTTTGTACAAGCAAACCAATAGGTTTGGATAAGATGCTATCTAACCGACCCAATGGAAGATAGCTCTTCGTCTTTGAATAATCATTGTGTGTGGATGACACCGAGCACCCCCCCTCTCGGTTTTCTGACGAAACCAAGGGGTGGGATGATATTGATGCCGTACACCCCCCTCTCGGTTTTATGTCGAAATCGAGAGGTGGGTTGCTGATGGCGCGCCGTCACCCCCTCCCTACTCGGTTTTTGTACGAAACCGAGGGGGGGCTGCTCGTTGATGCCGACACACACCCCTTCTCAATTTTCTGACGAAACCGAGGGGTGTGCTGCTGATGGTGTGTCGTCACCCCCTTCCCACTCGGTTTTTGTACGAAACCGAGGGGGGGGCTGCTTGTTGATGCCAACACACACCCCCTCTCGGTTTTTTAACAAAACCGAGGGGTGTGCTGATGGTGTGCCGTCACCCCCTCCCTACTCGGTTTTTGTGCGAAACCGAGGGAGGGTTGCTTGTTGATGCCGACACACACCCCCTCTCGGATTTCTGACGAAACTGAGGGGTGTGCTGATGTGTGCCGTCACCCCCTCCCTACTCGGTTTTTGTGCGAAACCGAGGGAGGGTTGCTTGTTGATGCCGACACACACCCCCTCTCGGTTTTCTGACGAAACCGAGGGGTGTGCTGATGGTGTGCCGTCACCCCCTCCCCACTCGGTTTTTGTGCGAAACTGAGGGGGGGTTGCTTGTTGATGCCGACACACACCCCCTCTCGATTTTTGACGAAACCGAGGGGGGTGCTGCTGATGGTGTGCCGTCACCCCTTCCCCACTCGGTTTTTGTGCGAAACCAAGGGGGGGCTGCTTGTTGATGCCGGCACCCCATTATTGGGGCTGCTAGAAGAGGCCAAAAAGTGTCGGTATTGAAAATAATGTATTTTTCAAATTTTAGCCCCATTTGAAACCGACACTTTTTCGGTAAAACGCTGGTACGCGGGGATGTCGGCGAGGGACAATGCTATTTTCGAGGGGGTTTCTTAGAGATAATCTAGGATGACGCCGCATAATGGCCAGCCGGTCTTCACCCAATGTATTACCGCACCTAGTTACTGTATTCACCAGGTACTACGGTCACGTGAGGGTGTTGACTTGGCCAGGATCAAGGAAGCACCATTTTATCCCGTGTTACCCATCGTCGATTGCACCAGTATGGAGACACGCACTGACAGAGTTAAACCAACTACCCCCTGACCGGTTTGGAACCGTTAGTCGTCGAAAAAAGGTGATGGCCAGTGATAATCTGATGCTTGGACCTGAGTGACAAGACTAAGCTTGGACTTTTGATCGAATGCCAATACGTCGGCGACGACATCTCGGACTTTGTCTTCGAATGCCAAGGGCTAGGCCTTGGGCTTGTAGAGTGCCAAGACGTTGGTCGCCTCGAACTTTGTCTTCAAGTGCCAAGGGCTGGGGCCTTGGGCTTGTAGAGTGCCGAGGCGCTGGTCGCCTCGGACTTTGTCTTCGAGTGCCAAGGGCTGGGCCTTGGGCTTGTAGAGTGCCGAGGCGCTGGTCGCCTCGGACTTTGTCTTCGAGTGCCAAGGGCTGGGCCTTGGGCTTGTAGAGTGTCGAGGCATTGGTCCCCTCGGACTTTGTCTTCGAGTGCCAAGGGCTGGGCCTTGGGCTTGTAGAGTGCCGAGGCATTGGTCGCCTCGGCCTATGTCTTCGAGTGCCAAGGGCTGGGCCTTGGGCTTGTAGAGTGCCGAGGCATTGGTCACCTCGGACTTTGTCTTCGAGTGCCAAGGGCTGGGCCTTGGGCTTGTAGAGTGCCGAGGCATTGGTTACCTCGGACTTTGTCTTCGAGTCCCAAGGGCTGGGCCTTGGGCTTGTAGAGTGCCGAGGCATTGGTCGCCTCGGACTTTGTCTTCGAGTGCCAAGGGCTGGGCCTTGGGCTTGTAGAGTGCCGAGGCATTGGTCGCCTCGGCCTATGTCTTAGAGTACCAAGGGCAGGGCCTTGGGCTTATAGATTGCCGAGGCATTGGTCACCTCGGACTTTATCTTCGAGTGCCAAGGATGTCTCCTTGAACTTGGTGCATGTCAAAGCGGCGACGTCTGCCTTGGACTTATTCTCATCGCCTCGGATAAATATAGTTGATAGTTTAGCTTGACCTGGATTGTCAGGAGCATTTTTATCTGACTTTTGCCTTGAAAGGGCGTAGCCGAATTGCCTTCGAGCTTTCGACTCGAATGGGTGGAGGTCTTTAGTTGACCTGGGTTACCAGGAGCTTTTTATCGGACTTTAGCCTCGAGAGGGCGTAGCCGAATTGCCTTCGAGCTTCCGACTTGAATGGGCGGAATCGAAGGTCTTTGGTTGACCTGGATTGCCAGGAGCCTTTTTATCGGTCTTTAGCCTCGAGAGGGCGTAGCCGACTTACCTTCGAGCTTCCGACT
This sequence comes from Chamaelirium japonicum, assembly GCA_947650365.1. Classification (NCBI taxonomy): domain Eukaryota; kingdom Viridiplantae; phylum Streptophyta; class Magnoliopsida; order Liliales; family Melanthiaceae; genus Chamaelirium; species Chamaelirium japonicum. Next base: position 38,482,517 of record OX393556.1, read on the forward strand.
TGAATGGGCGGAATCGAAGGTCTTTGGTTGACCTGGGTTGCCAGGAGCCTTTTTATCAGACTTTAGCCTCGAGAGGGCGTAGCCGAATTGCCTTCGAGCTTCCGACTTGAATGGGCGGAATCGAAGGTCTTTGGTTGACCTGGGTTGCCAGGAGCCTTTTATCGGACTTTAGCCTCGAGAGGGCGTAGCCGGATTGCCTTCGAGCTTCCAACTTGAATGGGTGGAATTGAAGGTCTTTGGTTGACCTGGGTTGCCAGGAGCCTCTTTATCAGACTTTAGCCTTGAGAGGGCATAGCCGAATTGCCTTCGAGCTTCCGACTTGAATGGGCGGAATTGAAGGTCTTTGGTTGACCTGGGTTGCCAGGAGCCTTTTTATCGGACTTTAGCCTCGAGAGGGCGTAGCCGAATTGCCCTCGAGCTTCCGACTTGAACGGGCGGAATCGAAGGTCTTTGGTTGACCTGGATTGCCAGGAGCCTTTTATCGGACTTTAGCCTCGAGAGGGCGTAGCCGAATTGCCTTCGAGCTTCCGACTTGAATGGGCGGAATCGAAGGTCTTTGGTTGACCTGGGTTGCCAGGAGCCTTTTTATCAGACTTTTGCCTTGAAAGGGCGTAGCCGAATTGCCTTCGAGCTTCCGACTTGTATGGGCGGAATCGAAGGTCTTTGGTTGACCTGGGTTGCCAAGAGCCTTTTGTTTTATGCCTTAACATGGTAGAATCGAACTTCGGGAGATTTGATTTTGAGAAAAAAGAGATACTTTATTGATACAACAAAGTAGCGGTTACACTTTTTCAGAAGTTGCCCAGCGGACGTTACGATTATGCATCCATGTATTACATTGACTTTTTTTTATGCACTGCTGCAGCCTCTCCTACTCTCGACCTGGTTCCTTATTAGCGAGGTAGCCATCGAGCCGCCCTTCTTGGATCAGGTCTTCGATGTGATGCTTTAGCTTCCGACATGTAGAGGTTGGGTGGCCATGGCTGCGATGAAACTCACAGTAGGCTGTCGTATCTCCCGCCTGGTCGGAATTTGGAGGGAGAGGCTGTGGCCACTTGCAAAAGGGCTCGTTCTGTAAGTAGGCGAAGATGTCTTCAATGGAGGTGTTCAGCTCAGTGAACACTCTTTGCTCCCTTGGAGTTTGCCTCTTTTCTGCTGGAGGGGCTTTCGGATCTTCATTGTACCTTTTGGCTTGTACCTTTTGGTCGGACGCGGCATGGGCAGACTTCTTGTAGTGTGCTTCATTCGGAGCTTCATCATCTTTCTTATGTCGGGAGTCACGAGACTCGCGGGGCTCGCGTAGTCTTCTGGCCCGCTGATTGTCTTCCACCTCTATCTCCCGCTGTACGCGCTTGAACATCGCTTCCAAGTTATTGGGAGGATGCCGGATGAAGTCGGTGTAGACGTGGAGCTCTGGCCGGATAGCATTCTGGAATGCCAGCATGATGGCCTCCTCATTATAGGAGCGATCGGTGAGCTCAGAATGCTCATTACGAAACCTCATCGTGAAGCTCCTTAGAGACTCATTGGAGCCCATCTTCAGCTGGTAGAGTGTATCCAGCCTCTTTTTTGGCTTTAAGTTTAGTCGGTAATGGTCCATGAAGAGTTCAGCCAATTCTTTGAATGTGGTCACCGTACCAGTAGGCAGTGTGTAGTACCAGTCGAGGGCAGGTCCCTCGAGGCTTCCCGCAAACATACGACAAAGAACATGGTTCTCATACTCGTAGGGCGTCAGGGCCTGCTTGTAAGCTAGGATATAGAGAGCAGGGTCTCCCTGGATGCAGTTGAACTTTGGCAGGCTCGGTGTTCACCAACCCATAGGAAATGGTGTTGCAAGAACCTTGGGACGCAGTGGCCCCACCGAGGTGATTAGCTGCTTACGGTCTTGATGGCGGCGTCCCACGTCGGCAGTATGCCTTAGTCGGTTGAGCAGCTCACGGGCATCTGTTGCTTTCGTGTGCGAAGGGATAGAATGTCTAGTAGACCCTGTTGACTGAAGTGATCCTTCTCGGTGATAGCTTGGCACGCCATCGACGTTGAGGCGATCCCACACCGTTTGCCTTGGTGCTTGTGTGGATACCTGACGCCTCTCGATTTTCGACACATGTGGCTCTTCAAGATGATGACTCACGGCTGGGCGAGTCCTTGGTTGGTCTTCATCAGCAGCTGAAGAGTTGCGGGCCACAACCCCCGCTCTTTCAGTCGCCTTCTTTAGGGAATCTCTCTCTTGTTCGAGGGCCGCATTCTTTTTGAGGAGATTTAGTAGCTGGTAGTCAGCAGCCGAGATCTTGTATGTAGCCTGAGGCTCGCTCCCTTGAATAGCGTGTTCTTTGCCAGATCGATGCCTCGGGGATGACGGGTCTTGCCGATCGCTGTGCCCTTCTGGATGGCTGCCTTGTGGCCCCAGTCGCTCCCGAACATTTCTTTGGTTGGTTGCAACCGAGACTTCTTGTTCTTCTTCGATCAGCGTATTGTTTGTTCGTTTAGCACCCGCCTTTGGTGGGTTAGTGCTGGCCTTCACCATCGAGCGTGTTGATGTAGGCGTGATGATGGCGTTGATGTTGATTTGGATGAGGACTTGTGGCTCGTCACCGCAAGTTGAATAGGAGTCGGTAGAGGTGTGGGTAAGACCTCTAACGAAATCCCACAGACGGCGCCAAAGATTGTGGGGGGAAATTTCCGAGCCGCCTTGATCAGGAACCCCGCCCCACAGCCTTGATTGAATTGGATTGTTTGTAGAGTTAGAGATTAGAAAGTTGAGAAGGAGAGAGATGACACATGGAGTTGTTGTCGAAGTTCGGTCTTACGACCTACGTCTCCGGGCGAGAGGTGCCACCTGATCTTCACTATAATATGAATATAAAGGGTTGAGCGTTCTCTCGACAGGACGAGAGAGGCTTCTTACAATGTGTTTGCACGGGGCAATTAGAAGAGTACAAGAAGGAGAGAGTTGAGCTCTAGCACTTGCTCTGGAATCCTCCTCCTCTGACCGAATGACCAACCCTTTTCCTGGATGCCTTGGGGGTCCTTTTATAGCGTAGGCACGTGCTCGATATGGCAGTGATGACGTGGCGCTGATGACGTGACACTGGTTCTGGGCCTCCTTGCTGGGCCCTTATTGGGCCGTTGTTCGGGCCCAATAAGGGGTAGGGCTTAATCTGCGAGCCTCGTAGAGTGGGCCCATGTGAGCCCAGGCGGGCTTACCCATTTGGGCCGTTGCGCGGGCCCATGCTGCTCTGATCTGGTCCGGTACAATTTTTGCACCCACAGTTCTTACTATAGGATCGATAGTTTCTTGAACCAGTTCGATATAGATGATTGAGAAAAGAGAGACTATATATACAGGAACTATTTCCTAAATTTACTTAGCCCAGAGCTATACAATATTTACTTCTCCTACAAGTTCGTCAAAGATCTGTAGAAGTGCTTAGAGGAGAAGTGTGCTATAAAGGATGCCGGGTTGAAGAAGTTTGTGGTCAGAAAGCTACTGGGGTTCAAGATGGAAGATGAAAAGTCTGTGGTCTCCCAATTAAAGGAGATACAACTTATCATCCATGAAGTCCTAGCAGATGGCTACAACATCTGCGAGGAAAGTGACAACTATCATCGATAAACTTCCTCCCTTATGGAAGGAGTACAAGAATAGTAAGAAGCATAAGAAGAAGGAGATGACCAAGAAAAACCTCGTAGTTTGAATCTATATAGAGGAGGACAACTGAGTGTCGGAGCAGAGGGAGCGAGCCTATAAGCTGAAAGGTAAGACCATTCTCGTGAATGGAAAGTATTCCAAGAAGGTCCAAACTCCTAAACTTTGGAAGAAGAACGACCTTTCCAAGCCCCGTTATAAATCTTTCACATATCCTAAGGTCCTCCCCACCCAAGCCACAGTTATCCAACCACCTTATCACCCCATTCCCAGCCATTGACCACCGTCTTCGACTGCCATCATTACTGGACAATCGCCCTCAGCTGCTACCACCCTCCACCACCTACCATCACTCTCCGTCGTTGGACCATTGTACACCGCATACCGGACCATAGCGTGTCGCCCTACTCTGGGTGAGTCGATTCCTTGTGTCGGGTTAGCCCAATTGTATTAGGTTGGGTTAATACACTTACATTGAGTCCGGTCAATCAATAGAACAGGATTCAACCCAATAGAATTGGGTCGAGTCAATTGGGTTCAACCCAATGGAATTGGGTCAAACCAATTAGGATCAATTTAACTCAATCTGAGTTCAGTCAAATAGAATTAGACATAGTCAATTTCGTTCTGTTAACTAAATTGGGCTCATCTCGTATATAGATCAAAACCAAATTTATAAATAAAACCTGACTGCTGAGGTCAACCTAGCATTTCACTAAAGTCAACCACAAACATTAACTTAAACATATAAGTGCCTTTTGGCCATTTCTTCGTCAAACAAACTCAAAATTTGATTCGGTCTGTGGTCATAGATCCGTTGCGTAGATCTATTGACACTTGAAGATATGCAAGAAAATTAATTTATAAATTTTTTCGTAGTACCAACCTTATTTTGAATAATTACCTATATGTCCCTAGATATTATTTAAGTCGTAGCTTGGACAAAAGAACTTGAAATCGAGTTCTGTATTTTATACTCATGACAATTGTTGGAAATAATCCTATGGTAGAGGCTCACAGCGGAAGCAGAGGGTAAGTCCGAAGACCATGGATGGTGTGTGTTACATATCAAAATTTTGATCGAAACGCCCTACACATGTGCGTATGAATCTAGCATGACAACTAAGCGACCCCCTAACGTTGATCTAGTGAAAAGAATAATTTAGCATGTATGCATATTCTATCTCTACACTATATTTACATGTTAGAAATCATACCTCCGTGTGGATTTTTTCACCATGAAATTTTTTTTCTTTGTCGATGAAGACGGGCTCAGATCTGCTCATAGAGGCTTCGGTGCAACGACCATAACTTTTGATACCGAACTCCGATTGGGCAAAAATTTGGACTATATGTAGAGTACTTCGAGACGCAACTTTTGGATCTAGTTTGAGATCATTTGAACTTCTGTAGCTCCTGCAAAAATAAAAATATTATTAATATTTTGTGGAAAATCTAGACAACGAGAGATCATGAGAAGCTCTTTCTAGTTCACCCTAGCTATCTTACACGATGCATGACACCTCATCGATGGATCTCTGAGTGCCTCCATGTAACGAGCATTCTTCATCTATGAAAATTCACACGAGAAATACGAGTCACGATCCGAGATCGCAAGCGAGGGAAAGAGACGAGAAATGATAAGAGAAGAGAGAGAGCGGGCTCAAACAAGCACTAGGGCCGACCCCCTTTGGGATAAGCTTTCTAACGGATAGGGATGGCCCCCCTTTCTCTCACTCATTGTCTCTATCTCTCCCTAGCTTCTAGGAGTGGGAAAGACAGAGTCAAATCCCTAAACCCTATCCCTATGATCATCCTATATTATGGAGGAAACAACCTCTTAGAAACTAGGGGGCCGACCTTGCTAGTCTCCGAACACATAGGGTCGACCCCCCTAGTCCATGGTGATGCTTGGTTTTATCAAATTGTCCTCATAGCACTAATTGGTCGTCTCACGTATATGAGAACTCACATGATACACATAAGTGAGGTGCACTAGTGATTTCACTATTCACTGGGTTGCCCTTAATAAATATAAAGGGTGCTTCTAGTAAAGTCAACTAGTCAACTCGTTGCATCGCACCCATATGACGGAGTACATTTATGGTAAGGGATGACTACGTGTCTCTCTATACCACTCTAGGATTTTTCCTTAGCACACATACGAAGTTACACATCTACCGTGCACTAGTGTGATGCACACGGAGCATAGGGTTGGACTTCTCACTTTCTCTAACTGTGTTCTGTGTTTTGAGGAAATGGCTCAAGGACCGTACATAATATACATAAGGTGGAACCTTCAAGGACAAGGGTTTATGGCTTCCAACTTGGACTCGATCGACACACTACTCGAGTGTACCATCAATCATCTGAGTCCGAGTTAACCTGCATAGCCACCCAGAGTACGATGCAGGTTGTATTTCAATTCCCCTAGGCTTACTATATATGTTCTCCCGCATACCCTTGCTCTCAGCTTAGTAATGGTAAACCCGTTGTTCCTCTACTTGGTGTCATGACGTGACTCGAGAGGTGAAGAATACCGTCAGACTCGAGTGCTCATATGACTCAATTTCTTCCAAATTGACTACGCATGTCGTACCTTCGATTACCCTGTCAAGTAATCGAATCCAGTCAACAATCCAACTAATGACCACCAGGCCTTGGTTTAATACGATACAAGTTAGGCAAAGGAACATACCTCATGTTAAGGATGTATATAGCCTTAGGAGTGGCACGCTGATGCGATGCTAGCCAAGTAACCCAGTACACTATGGTTTTGGGTAACATAACCGGACCCTCATACATTGGTCGCCAAATCACCAAACAGCCGGTTAGGCCACCAGTCATGGTTCCTCACATTTATGATCGTTTTACCCTAAGAAGAAATATGGCTTAGTGTACTAGTGTCTACTTACCAATCTGTGCATCGTGTTGGTTTCGTTCGGCCACAGCCAATATGCCTGGTGATGACCATGGTGGAGACACCCATGCTTTGTTAGACCAATAACTTATTCTGATAGGGCGACTAACCCTAATCAGATGTTCAAATGTATTTAGGTTACATGGGACTAGTCTATTGAGTCTCCCACTCAAGTGGATTACCATATAGCTATGGATCTCTATTCTGTAATAAGAACACGTACTAAGGTACGTATCAAGATGCAATCCTAAGCTATCAACCATATATAGCTAAACTATAGATTTTTTATAAGCTGTAAAGCTCATCAATTCCAATAATCTTCTACTAGGTCTAATAAGGAAAAACGGTATTGAGCTCTATAGCTTCTACATGCTGCCCAAAATCCTTTACAGAAATTCTCTTAAGGAATTAGTAACATTATATGCAGATGCTACCTCAGTTTGTTGGAAAAAAATCCTATGGTAGAGGCTCGCAATGGAAGAGATTTATCGGTTGAAAGACCATTCATGGTATGCATTACACGATTAAAACTTTTTTAGAAACTAATCTATATGTGTGTGCATGTGTGTGCACGTGAATCGAATACCCTAACGGTAATCTTGCATCATGAATATCTAGCATGCATGCAATTCAATAATGGTGCTAGATCTACGTGTTAGAGATTTGAATACCTTCGTGCAGTTCTTTTAATCACGGAGAATTATCTTATTTATCGATGAAGATGGAAGATCGTCTGTGAAGAAGCTTACGATTTATGGGGTGATAAAGCTTTCTTATTCACCGGTTCTCATATGATGCACGAAGCACCAATGAAGGGTCTCAGAGTGCCCTCTTACGTTAGCCCTTCTCATCTACGAAGACACCAAGCAAGCAAGATGAAGTTGCAAGCGAGGAAGATGAGAGAGAGAGAAGAGAGATTAAGAGCTTGAGAGGGAAAGTCGGGTATGGCTTCAATAGGGCCGACCACCCTTCTCCCCTTGCTCCTTTTGATGAGGCTGGCCCCTCTAAGTTGTGTAGGCAACTTGTTAGGGCCGGCCCTTCTTCTCTCCCTTGTTTCCCTAACTTCTAGGGATGGAAACCCAAAGTCAAACCTCATGCCCTATATAATAGAGCCGGCCCCCTATTAAGGAGCTCTACTCCTATAAACAAGGGGGGCTGACTATGCAGTCCCCACACCCATAGGGCTAGCATCCCTTAGTGCACAGTGATGTTTAGTTTTACCAAAATGCCCCTGTGTCACAAATTGGCCGTCTTATGTGCACGAGAACTTGCATAACACATATACACTAGTGATTTCACTATTCATTCGGGTGCGCTTAGTAAACACATAGGATGCTTCTAGTAGACTCAACTAGTCAACTCGAAATATGTCCTGGTGCATCACACCCATATAGTGGAGTCCATGTATGGTAAGGGTCCTAAGGGATGATAACGTGTATCTCTGTACTATGCTAGGGTTTTCCATTAGCACATACATGAAACTATGTATCTACCGTGCACTAGTACGAGGCATATATGGAATGTAGACATGGACTTCATGCTTCCTTTAACTGCGTTCAGTGTTTTGAGAAGATGGTATAAGGACCGCACATAATGTCGATTAGGTGGAACCTTCAGGGACCGGGGTTCATGGCTTCCAACTTGAACTTGATCGACACACTACCCAAGTGTACCATCGATCATTTGAGTCCGAGTTAACCTGCATAACCACATAGAGTGCGACACAGGCTGCACTCTAATTCTCTTGGACTTACTATGTTCTCCTACATACCCCTACTCTCTGCTTAGTAGTGGTAAACTCGTTGTCCCTCCACTTGGTGTTATGACACAACTAGAGCAATAGAGAATACCGTCAGACTCGAATACTTATATGACCTGGTTTCTTCCAGATTGACTACATACATCATATCTTCGATTACCCTACCAAGTAACTAGATTCGGTCAACAGTCCAATTGATGACCACCAGGCATGGGTTTAATACGTCGCTAGTCATACTAAAGAACACACCTCCCATTAGGGGTATAGATCTAGATGGCTTGTAGGAATGGCGCATTGATGCGACGCCAGTCGGATAACCTGGTATATCATGATTTTAGGTCACGTAATTGAACCATCACAGATTGTTATACCAAAGCACCACATAACTGGTTAGTCCATCAATCGTGGTTCATTAGGATTTATGACCATTTTACCCTAAGTAGAAACATGGCTTAGTGTACTAGTGTCTGCTTACCAATTTGTGTACCGTGTTGGTTCCATTCAGCAACAAACATTCTGCATGGTGATGACTATAGTGAAGACACCAATGTACTGTCACTCCCAATAGTCTAACATGATAAGGTGATCAACCTGATTACAGTTACAAACTTATTTAGGATACATAGGACCAATTCACCTAGTCTTCAACTTGGTAGACTACCATGTAACCATGGCTCTCTGTTCTAAAAGAACACGTAATAATATTACACACTATTATGCATCTCATATGATAACAGTCATCATTTATGAGCAGATCAAAACAGAGTTTTACAAGCTAAGAACATACCAACTCCAACAACCGCTACTTGCCTTTCCTTCTAAAACCTTCAAATCTAGTATAGCTTGTGCTTGATGAGTTTCCCTTATGGTGGTATCTAGGCTCCTTGGACCATATATGCTTATCACTCTTCTATTGATACAACAGATAATTGAGCCTCTAGTACGTGTTATATGTTTTCTAAAAACTTTCTGAGCTATACCACCTGCTATTTGTGCCAGAGTCTGTGACACCCCATTACTCCACACTCTACCGACTTATCGTTTCTAATCCCAAAGTATAAAAAATTACTAAAGTCAATTCTCTAGAACACACATATGACACCAAAGTCAGATCTTGTGTATCCAATAAATATCTAGACCTGTGAAGTGTAAGCTAGCTCACAATCCTCACTTGATGAAGACTTATAAGTATATCCTTTACATTAGTCCAGTGATCTAGACCCGGGTTAAACTAAATCCAACCCATAATTCCCACTACGCAATAGATATCTAGCCTCGAAAATTGAATATGGTTAGTATCTTATCTTCATGTGTAGCATGTGACAGTGAGAGAACCTTACTCTGGTGATCTCAAATTACCTTAATTTCCAGAATATAACTCGCCCTACTAGTTAAGGTCTTTAACATCGAATTATGATAACTACAAACCTCTACTGTAAACAATATTTCTATATTATTTTCAATCAGTAGAATGTCATTAACGTAAAGTACTAGGTATACTCTTGTAACTTTATTACCTTTTTTGTACCCTCCTTAGTTTATCCTCATTCTGATCAAATATGTATGAGCGGATTTCCTAACCAAAATAGATATTCCAATTCCTAGATACTTAAGCTTGCATCCGTCCATAAATGGACCTTTGCAACATATGTTCTGGATCTTCCTGACCTACTGATATAAAGCTTGAGGCTATATCGTATACATGTCATTTTTTATATCCCCGTTAGGGAATAACTGTTTTGACATTTATATACTAAATCTCCTAACTATAATGGGCTGTGATGGATTAAGAGGATCCAAAACAAACTTAGGCATAGTTACCGGTGAAAAGTTTCGACATAGTCAATCCCTTTTTCCTTGATAACTAATCTAACTACTTAAGTCTTAACAAGAACATCGAGTCCTCTTCTTATACACCCCCCATACCCAAAAAGGTGATACTGTAATGAGAGTCGAGACTATTTCACGGGACATTATGCAAGCTTTGCCTCCATGGTCTTTGGTCAGTCATATATATTGGAAGCTCTTACTGTTTCGACGTAGCTCAAGGGTTTATCCTCCTGAAACTCTAAATTAACTTACAAAGTTTCTCCATAGTAACTTTCAAGAGCTTTGATGGTTCTCCCACAAACGAGGTGGTGGTGGTACAAAGTGAATCGTTTCTACAGTATCTGGTATATTTTTGTATCATCTACTCTCACTACGCTTTTGGATGTGTATCCTCTATTAGTACCTAGTAGTTCACCCAAAACTATTTTACCAGTACATTTATGGTCTATAATATTATCTTGATCTAGGTAGATGGTATTCGTAGAAACGATTACCTTCCAAACCTCAAGATCATAGAATAGTCCACCTTATGCCTTCTTAGAGTAACCTATAAACAAATATATATATATATAGGACTTTATCATCATCTCATCCCTCTTGTCTTTCCGCACAAGTGTAGGAGTATAACCCCATATCTCGAGATAATATAGAGTAAGCTTTTGTTTAAACCATAGCACTCTATAGATTTAAGGAATTGATTTAGATGAAAGATAGTTCTAGATATAAGCTACTATTTTAAAGTACGGACCCACCAGAAGGTGGGTGGTATACTTGGTAATATTCATCATACTATACACCATGTCTAACAGGATTCGATTCCTTCTCTCGAAGACTTCATTCTGATGTGTTATCCTTGGACCATTTAACTAAGAGATTATCACATTCTCCCTCCGGATCCCATGGAACCCATCTGATAGGTACTCGGACCCTCAAAAACACTAATTGTTGGAAATAATTCGATGGTTGAGGCCCACAACAGAAGCAAAGGGTAGGTCTGAAGATCGTGGGTGATGTGCATTATATATCAAAATTTTCATCGAAACACCCTACACATGTATGTATGAATCAAGCATGGCAACTACGTGACCCCCTAACGTCGATCTAGCAAAAAGAATAATCTAGCATGCATGCATATTCTATCTCTATATTAGATCTACATGTTAGAAATCATACTTCCGTCTGGATTCTTTCACGCGATAAATTTCTTCTTAATCGATGGAGATAGAGTCGAATATGCTCGAAGAGGCTTCGGTGCAATGATCATAGATTTTGATTTCGAACTCCGATTGGGCTAAAATTTGGACTGAAGGTAGAGTACATCGAGATGCAAGTTTTATATCGAGTTTGAGTTGTTTGGACTTCTATAGCTCTTATAGCAATAGAAACATCATTGATCTTCTGTGCAAAATCTGGACAGTGGGAGATTGCGAGAAGCACCTTCTAGTTCACTCTATTTCACACGATGCATGACACCTTGTCGATAGATCTCTAAGTGCCTTCTCCATCTATGAAACTCCACGCGAGGAAGACGAGTCACGATCCAAAATCACAAGCGAGAAAAAGTGGCGAGAGAGGAAAAGAGAAGAAAGAAAGGGTAATCAGGCAAGCACTTGGGCCGGCCCCCTATCTGTAACATCCGCCCCAAACACGCAAGATTTTGTCCGCTTTGCCCGTGCCCGCACGAGAACTTCCCAGGGGGTCACCCATCCTGGTACTACTCTCGCCCGAGCACGCTTAACTACGGAGTTCTTACGAAATCCGTAGCGGCGCACGGTTTTAAAACGCGTCTACTATGTTTGGGAGGGGAAATTATATAAGTAGCTCAGAATCTCCTTCTCTCCAGGCGATGTGGGGCTAACTCATGGCCTTGTACACCTCACCTCACCTCACCTCACCTCATCCATCTTGGCATTCCCGCCTCAGGAGTCTTGGCTCTTGGCTATTGGCCTATTAGATCTTGGTCGTCACAATCCACCCCCCTCAGGGCTACACGTCCTCGTGTAGGGTTAGACCCCTCCCATCCCGAGGAGAACCGGCTCTGATACCATTTTGTAACATCCGCCCCAAACACGCTCCCAAACATAAAAGACGCGTTTTAAAGCCGTGCGCCGCTACGGAATTCGTAAGAACTCCGTAGTTAAGCGTGCTCGGGCGAGAGTAGTACCAGGATGGGTGACCTCCCTGGGAAGTTCTCGTGCGGGCACAGGCAAAGCGGACAAAATCTTATGTGTTTGGGGCGGATGTTACAAAATGGTATCAGAGCCGGTTCTCCTCGGGATGGGGGGGTCTAACCCTACACGAGGACGTGTAGCCCTAAGGGGGGTGGATTGTGATGACCAAGATCCAATAGGCCAATAGCCAAGAGCCAAGACTCCTGAGGCGGGAATGCCAAGATGGATGAGGTGAGGTGAGGTGAGGTGAGGTGTACAAGGCCATGAGTTAGCTCCACATCGCCTGGAGAGAAGGAGATCCTGAGCTACTTATATAATTTCCCCTCCCAAACATAAAAGACGCGTTTTAAAGCCGTGCGCCGCTATGGAATTCGTAAGAACTCCGTAGTTAAGCGTGCTCGGGCGAGAGTAGTACCAGGATGGGTGACCTCCCTGGGAAGTTCTCGTGCGGGCACAGGCAAAGCGGACAAAATCTTATGTGTTTGGGGCGGATGTTACACTATCTCCCCTTGATCTAATATAGAGCTAGCCCCCCTTAGGATAAGCCTCCTAATGGATAGGGTCAACCCCCCCTTTGTCTCTCTCATTGTCTTTATCTCTCCCTAGTTTCTAAGAGTAGGAAAGACAGAGTCAAATCGCTAAACCCTATCCCTATGGTCGGCCCCTATTATAGAGCTAACAACCTCCTAGAAACTAAGGGTCCGACCTTGCTAGTCTCCTAACACATAGGGCCGGCCCTCCTAGTCCATGGTGATGCTTGGTTTTACTAAAATGCCCTCATGGCACTAGTAAGTTATCTCACGTGTACGAGAACTCGCACGACACATATAACTGGGGTGCACTAGTGATTTCACTATTCATTGGATTACCCTTAGCAAATACCAAGGGTGCCCCTAGTAAAGTCAACCAATCAACTCACAACATGTTCCGGTGCATCGCACCTATATGGCGGAGTTCACTTATGGTAAGGCATGACTATGTGTGTAACATCCGCCCCAAACACACAAGATATTGTTCGCTTTGCCCGTGCCCGAACGAGAACTTCCCAGGGTGGTCACCTATCCTGGTACTACTCTCGCCCGGGCACACTTAACTACGGAGTTCTTACGAATTCCGTAGCGGCGCACGGTTTTAAAACGCATCTTCTATGTTTGGGAGAGGAAATTATATAAGTAGCTCAGGATCTCCTTCTCTCCAGGCGATGTGGGGCTAACTCATGGCCTTGTACACCTTACCTCACCTCATCCATCTTGGCATTCCCGCCTCAGGAGTCTTAGCTTTTGGCTATTGGCCTATTGGATCTTGGTCGTCACAATCCACCCCCCTCAGGGCTACACGTCCTCATGTAGGGTTAGACCCCCCCATAGCGAGGAGAACCGGCTCTGATACCATTTTGTAACATCCGCCCCAAACACACAAGATATTGTCCGCTTTGCCCGTACCCGAACGAGAACTTCCCAGGGTGTAAAAAGTGCTAAAAGAGTGTGCAACAACGGGGTGAGTTTACTAGGTAAACTCAGTGAACCGTTAACCCTAAAGTAGCTAGGGTAAACCATAATCATACTCTGCCCTTCTAGAAGTCTACGAGGGCGACAACATACACATACATATATTGCAAATAAGATAGTTCAGCTAGCTAATATGGCAGTTCTACTATGGTACAACTATAACTAGTAAATGTAAGACAAATAAGCATCCAGATTAAAAATATGCAACTAATCACCGAAGGTTAGTTCTACCTACTCCTAAAGTGAACCGGCAGTTTTCTAACTGAGTCTGCCAACAGAACCTGGGTCCAAGTGTACCTGGAGAGCCAGAAATACCCATATGGCCATAAGGGGGCTTGGTCTTTCACCACGGGGCACTCCCGCCCACCTTGCTTTTCGGGGTCATTACCCAGGGGTGGACTACTAGGCCACTGGGGGCTTTACCGCCTGCCCAACCCTGTGACCCTACCTACTTGATTCGGATTATGCACAGGCGGTGGTTCACCTCCTATCCTGTACACTCGGGTCCCCTACTCATGCTCGTGAGTAGTGAGTCTTTCCTCTGGGAAGAGAACCTCAACTGAGGAAGTACAATCACCTGTCTCTCCATTGAGACCACCGGTCTCTCCACTGAGACTACTAGTCTTTGTCGCTCAATAGCAACTGGACTGCACCATGCGACCTATGGTCACCAAACACACTCATTCAACAGGATATTAATAAATAGTCAGTACAACTATCTACTAGTTTGCATGCATCCTAGTGTGAATCTAGGTTGAGTCAATCACCGTTACTGCTATCAAAATGTTACATCCATGATTATTCAGAGACAAGGGATAATATGCCCACCTCCCACATGTAGTACCGGTTTCCCGCCTGCATGCATTGGACATACTATGCCACATACGGTTTTATTTATCATTTTACAGATACAACTACAATCTACTCTAACTAGAATAAAATTAATAATGTTCATCTGGAGAATAGCTCAGTGGTCCACGCTCCTCACGCCTATCGGTCCGGTGTACCGTCGAAGGAAAAACTGACCAGCACGGTTTGACTTGTTTACCCTTGTAGTCAGATCCGGGGCGTGATAATGTGTGTCTCTGTACAACTCTAGGGTTTTCCCTTAGCACACACACACACAAAGTTACACATCTATCGTGCACGAATGCAATGCACACACGGAGCATAGGGTTGGATTTCTAGCTTCTTCAAACTATGTCCTGTGTTTAGAGGAGATGATTTAAGAACCGTACATAATATGGATAAGGTGGAACCTTTTAGGGACCATGATTCATAGCTTCCAACTTGGACTCGATCGACACACTACCCGAGTGTACCATCGATCATCTGAGTCTGAGTTAACCTATGTAGCCACCCAGAGTATGACGCAGGCTACACTCCGATTCCCCCAGACTTACTATATTCTCCCACATACTCTTGCTCTTCGGTTAGTAATGGTAAACCTATTGTCCCTCCACTTGGTGTCATGACACGACTCGAGTGGTGGAGAATACCATCCGACTCGAGTGTTTATATGACTTGGTTCCTTCTAGGTTGACTACGGACATCATACCTCCGATAATCCTACCGAGTAATGGAATCCGGTAAACAGTCCAACTGATGACTCACCAGGTCAGGGTTTAATACGACACAAGCCAGACCAAAGAATGCACCTCCTGTTAGGATATGGATGGCATATGGAGTGGCATGCTGATGAAACGCCAGTTGAGGAACCCAACACACCATGGTTTTGGATCACGTAATTGAACCCTTATATATTGGTATGCCAAAACACCACACAACTAGTTAGCCCACTAGTCGTGGTTCCTTAGGGTTCATGATCGTTTTACCATAAACAAAAACACAGCTTAGGGCAACGGTGTCTACTCACCGATCTACACACTGTGTTGGTTCTGTTCGGCTACAGACTGCTTGGTGATGACCATGGTGGAGACACCCATAATTTGTCATCCCAACAGCTTATCCTGATAGGTCGATCAACCCTAATCATAGCTGCGAATGTATTTAAGTTACATGAGACCAGTCCATTGAGTCTCTCACTCAAGTAGATTACCATATAGTCATGACTCTCTGTTATGTAATCAGAACACGTACAAAGGTAAGAACCAATATGCAATCCTAAGATATCAACCATATACAACTAAACTATAGGTTTTTACGAGATATAGACACCATCAATTCCAACAACAATCCCTCCGAAATCCAATAGTAAATAATTCCAAGTCTCATAAAGATTAACCCTTTATGAAATTGTTAAAAAATCTTGAAAGCCACATCATCTCACGAATCAACACTTAAACTCAGGTAGGGGAAGTGATCATATATATCATGTTTCTATTCATTATTATTAGTTATATGTCTATTCATCAAAAAATATCTAATAGATATTAATAAAAATATATGAAAGTATTGGAAAGTGTGGAATTAAGGACCTGCTGTGGATGTGGGGTTGGCCTGGCTATGTTCCTTAAAGACATTGAGAGTATGGGTATACTGGGTAAAAACCCTGAGTATAGGGTTGTCCTATAAAGTTAATGGGTGTGAGACTGACTCGTAAATACCTTAGGGGTGGGGCTAGCCTGGAAAGTTCCTTATGTATAGGGATGACCCTAGCCTCGGCCTAAAATCATCCTTGGGTAAGGTCGCTACCCTATAGCAACTAGGTTAGTCATTGGTCCCACACATCTGTAACATGTGGATAACTTGTGAATTATATAATTTCTAACCACTAATTTTTCATGATATGCATGAAACATTGAACCTACTGAGTTAATGAAAAATATTTTAGGCTCACCCCACTATATATATATATATATATAAGGAAAGGGTTTGGTGAACTTAAGTTCACAAATAAATGGTGAAACATGGTTTATATTGCGCCATATGTCCACTGAAAAAACATAAAGTAAGTAAGAAGGGATAGATGTACATTTAAGAGGAACACTAAAAAGACAAAAAAAAAGAAGTAAAATAGGGTTGAACACTTTCTCAGGACACGTGGCGGCTTCTCCATTCGAGTTCACCATTTAAATGGTGAACTCGAGTTCACCTTCCCAGACCCCATATATATATATATATATATATATATATATATATATATATATATATATATATATATATATATATATATATATATATATATATATATATATATATATATATATATATATATAGGGGAGGGATACTCTCACTAATGGATGCTTACTAATGGGGTTTACAAATAATCCCAGCCATCCATCCGGATCTGATGGATGGCTGGAATCAATTCCCTATCTCTCTCTCTCTCATGTAAAACCCAGCCCGACACCCACCCCCCCAACCCCAAATGCAGACCCCCTCCGCCTCCGGCGGCCCACCCCCCCTCCGGCTCCGGCGAGTGCAATTCACCGTCGAGGAGCTGCGCCGGAGGGGAGGGCCGGTCGGGGTGCTGCGCCGGAGCCGGAGGGGATGCTGCGCCGGGAAAGAGGGGGTCAGGGCTGCTAGAAGGGGAGAGGGTTGGGGCTGCCGGGGTGCTGCACCGAAGGGGAGGAGGTCGGGGAGGGCCGGTCAGGGTGTTGCGCCAGAGCCGGAGGGGATGACTACCGAGAAGGGTCGGACGGTCGGGGGGGTCGGGGCTGGTTGGGGTGGTGGGGGTTACTTAATCGAGAGAGAGAGAGATAGATAGAGAGGGAATTGATCCCAGCCATCATGATCGGAATGGATGGCTGGGATCATTAGTAAGAGCCCACTTGTAAGAGGCCATTAGTAAGAGTATCCCTCCCCATATATATATATATATATATATATATATATATATATATATATATATATATATATATATATATATATATATATATATATATATATATATATATATATATATATATATATATATATATATATATATATATATATATATATATATATATATATATATATATATATATATATATATATATATATATATATATATATATATATATATATATATAGAACGTGAATGCGCACCCGAAGGAGAGGACCTGGTAGAGACTGGAGATCCTCTCTATGAACCATATGTGGAGACAGAAGGTGAGAAGGAACATGAAAGAAGAAAATTAAAGGATGCCCTGTTGTATTTTTCTTTATTTGAAAAGCAATGTAATATTCTGAAGTATTATAAAAAATATTTAGTTTTTTCGCTCATTTTCGAGTTGAAAATGTGTACCAAATATATTTTTCTTCACATCCCAATATTATATGGGTTGCCTAAATCCGTAAAAGATCGGGATGTGACGCCATCTCTTTCTACTTCTATGTATATCTCTTTGTCTTTTTATCTCTTCATCTTTTGGAAGTGTTAGCAGAGATTGCAAAGATAGAGTTAGGTGGTGATAGAACAACGGTGGCAATACATGGTGGATCTGCCCCTTTTCTATTTCTTTACCTCTTATCTCTAACTAACCCTCTTACCAATATAGGGGAACCCAACACCTCTCTCTCTCTCTCTCTCTCTCTCTCTCTCTCTCTCTCTCTCACACACACACACACACACACACACACACACACACACACACACACACACACACACAAACCTATCACAAAATTACAAGTCCACAACAAGTATAGCAAATTAATGACGAAACATTGAAACACAAAACCCTCTCTATTTTTCCTTCCATCTCTTGACATATCTCTCTCTAAGTGTTTCTATTTCTCTATTTCTATTCCCATGTCGACCTTATTTTACACCTCTCTCTCTCTCTCTCTCTCTCTCTCTCTCTCTCTCTCTCTCTCTCTCTCTCTAAGTAAGGGCTACAAATTAGCTAAGGGCAATTAGTCAGTCCATTTTTTCCATTAATGGTGCCACCTCTGAAACTAAAAGGTAAACTTATGAAGAGATATAAATTAAGGTGAAAAAGTGATAAGGGCCCAACTGTATGGATTTTCACATAATTTATCCTATGTAATATGCAATCATCAATATCAATACAATCCTTTTTTTAATCCATTAAGGTATATGATCAACTTATACAATTGATCAAGAAGGATCTTCCGACTAGCTGTCCACATGGAGTCCACCTCTAAGATTGGAGTCGCAAACTTGACTGAGAAAGCTTATCAAGGGAAGGGCATACTAAGAAACCTAAAATTCAAGTTGATTTTATATTTAATATATTCATCATGTTATTTGATTTATTCCATATTTAAATTGTCTTTACCAATTAAATTCTAACATGGCAATAACATGGTAAATAAAAAAATTCATCTAAATTAGGAGATATATTATTTTAAATTTTATTTTCTATACCTTGGTTTTGAATATTTGCTCAATAACTTCAACTATATGATAACAATATAGATCAATTCTATCGACAGAAAAAGATGGGACCTTCTCGCAATTGCTATTTGTTGGTCTCTATGGTTGGAGAGGAACAATTGGATTTTTAATTACAAGGCTAATCCGACGGATCTCGTTATTGACAAGATCAAGACTCTCATCCATCTTTGAGCGTGTAATCTTTCATCAGGCAAGAATTTCTTCCTTCTGATTCTTTGTAAGTAAGTCCTCCCATGCCCCCCCTCCCGTTTGTATAGTCTCTTATGTATTATTAATCTACTGGTTGAGGTATGGGCCGAACCCCCGCTCATTCACTGAGAGAGTTTTCTAAACAAAAAAACAATATGATAACATGTATTAAGGGTCTCAAAAAATCTATCATACAAAATGCAATAATCTTGTTATAATTTTCTCATAACATTTAAATAATAAGTAATAACTAAAAAATAACCAAATTATTAATCAGAAGTCCATAAATTAGAAGTAAAGAAAGTTTTAAGAGATATATTTTTGACAAACTCTTCATTCCTTCAAATTATGCTTTATAAGTTTGGCAAAGACCATTTCTAACTTCAATTCTCCAATGTAAATTTTAAAAACATTAAAATCTTCACTATTGATAGATTTAAAAAGAATTTCTCCTAAAATAAAATATCTTATAATTTCTGTTTTGGAACTTCCTAAATGTAACAAAAAGTAGTTTAACTTAATGTGGATGACATACTTAAAAGATCATTGTTTAAGGATATTTATGTAATAGCCCATACAAGTATATGCCCCTTTAGATGACTTTGCCCTTTGTAAAAGAACCACTAAAAAGGTTACCACAAATGTTGCAGTGTGCTTTTGGTATTAATTTATTAGGATCTTTTGGATATGACCTTTCAATAAATGTGCAATTATTCTTAACAACATAAACTATCTTTCGTCTATTATCTTTAACATGATGGAGATTATTTACCTATGACAAAAGTACAAGATAAAATGATAATGAAACCGCCGCAACATATTATTTCCCTGAAAAATGAATTGATGCAACCTTAATATTTTCATCATTATAATTTATACCTTTAGTATTGATGTGATTAATTTCCCATGAGTTAAATATTTTCATTCTTTTTTCTTTTATTTTCTCGTATTTTATGCGTATGTGTTCGAGTTTTGTCTCACCAATATCTATGTTAATTGTGGGGCATTTTTTTGGTTAAAACGGTTCAATTGGAAGGCATAATCTAACAATCAAAAGAACAAGAAGACCGGACTGGGTTTACGTGGAAAAACCCCTTCGCTACGTCGAAGGAGAAAAAACCACGTGGTGAGGTGAGAAATGCACTAATGAGTCAAACAGATTACAAGCTCTCACTTGACCCACCTACACCCAGAGAGAATCGGCCTCCCAAATATCGATCCCTGCGCGGGGTCTGTCGGTCGGTCTATCGATTTGTTGGCAGGCCGATCGTGCCTTGCGTGGGGCCTATAGATCGATCGGCTAAGTGATAAAACTCGTTTAGAGTGTTATATACCTCCTGGGTTTATGTTGATCGATCGATCGCACCCTGTGCGGGGTCTGTCAACCGATCTATTGATTGTTCATCGGTCGATTGTGTCCTGCATAGGGCCTGTCGGGCGGGTGATAGAACTCGCTTAGAGTGTTATCTCTCTCTCTAGTGACCGGTACTGTTGACGCCAAAGAACGACGAGAGCTGGAGGATATTCATCGATAGCCGGGCGATCAACAAGATCACTATTAGGTACTGGTTTTTGATCCCACGCTTGGATGACATACTGGACATATTGGAGGGCGCCAAAGTCTTTTCAAAGATCAACCTCAAGAGCAGCTATCACCAGATCCGGATCTGACTTGGTGACGAATGGAAGGTAGCCTTCAAGACGAAGGAGGGTCTCTATGAATGGCTTGATATTCTCCAACGCCCCGAGTACTTTCATGAGGCTGATGAATCAAGTCCTGAAGCCATTCGCAGACAAATTCGTTGTGGTCTACTTTGATAATATTCTGGTATACAGCCAGACAGAGATGACCACATCCGGCACTTACGACAGATCTTCTCAACTCTTTAAGGAGCCAAGCTTTACATAAATTTTTAAAAATATAGTTTTTTCACTACGAGCCTTATTTTTCTAGGCTATGTGGTGAGCAATAAGGGGATCCGTGTCGATGAAGATAAGGTGAAAACTATACGTGACTGGCCTACCTCAAAGAGTACTACCAAGGTCAGAAGCTTCCACGGACTGACTACTTTCTACAGGCGCTTTGTACGGAACTTCAGCAGTATTGTCGCTCCCCAACAAATTGCATGAAGAAGGAAAAGTTCCAGTGGACCGAATAGGCTGAGCAAAACTTCAACACCATCAAAGATAAGCTCACGAAAGCCCCGGTACTATCTCTACCGAACATCGAAAAGCTATTCGAAGTGGGCTGCGATGCTTCCATGATAGGCGTTGGTGCAGTCTTGTCCCAAGAAGTGAGTCCAATAGCTTTCTACAGCGAGAAGCTCAGTGAGACAAGAACGAAGTGGCTAGCCTATGAACTAGAACTATATGTGGTGGTCCAAGCACTCCGGCACTAGGAACATTACGTCATTCAGAGGGAATTCCTCTTGCACATCGACCACCAAGCCCTCCGGTACCTCAACAGCTCGAAGCATACCAATCGGATGTACGGTCGATGGGTAGCCCGTATCCAAAAATTTAACTATGTGATCAAGCACAAATCGGGAAAGTTGAATACGGTGACCGATGATCTCAGCAGAAGAGCAACCCTTCTCATCACCATGCGACGGAGGTAGTAGGCTTCGACTAAGTTAAGGAATTGTATCCAGTAGATGAAGACCTTAGAGACGCCTGGGAGCGATGCATCACTAACCAGGCGAGCGTCGGAGTTTTCCACATTCAAGAAGGTTTTCTCTTGAAAGGGAATCAACTTTGCATTCCTCGTAGGTCCCTCTGAGAGAAATCGGTGTGATATCTACACTACGGAGGACTTGGATGCCATTTAGGGTGGGACAAGTCTATCTCCCTCATAGAGGATAGATACTATTGGCCATAACTTAAGCGGGATACAAGCGACTTCGTGTGGTGATGTTATACCTGCCAAACAGCTAAAGGACAAGCATAAAACACTGGGCTATACATACAACTTTCTATCCCGGATTCCCCATGGATCGATCTCTTTATGGACTTCGTCCTTGTACTTCCCCGCACCCAGAGAGGCGTTGATTTCATCTTCGTGGTAGTCGACCGCTTCTCAAAGATGAGTCATTTTGTGCCTTACAAGAAGATAGCGGACACAGTCACATCGCAAATCTTTTCTTCTGAGAAGTCGTTTGACTACATGGCGTGCCGATGACGATCACCTCTGATAGGGATACCAAATTCCTTAACCATTTTTGGAGGACTCTCTAGAAGCGCCTTGGCACCACCCTCCAATACAGCAGCATGTGTCACTCGCAAACGATATGGACAAACAGAGATGGTGAACCGCATCTTAGGCAACATTCTTAGGTGCCTGGCTGGGGAGAAACCAAAGCAATGGGATCTGACACTAGTCTAGGCCGAGTTTGCCTTCAATAATATACCCAATAGGTCAATCGGTAAGACCCCGTTCGAGATCGTGTATGGCCGATCTCCCACCTACACTTTGGATCTCGTACCGCTTCCAAAACTCCCGTGCATGAATATTTCGGCGGACCTCATGGTGAAGAAAATCTCTGACTTTTATGCTGAAGTAAAAAAAGATATTGAAAAATCCAACGCCAGGTACAAGCAAACTGCTGACCATCATAGACGAATAAAGAGCTTCAACGAAGGTGGTCAAGTAATGGTGCATTTGTGAAAAGAAAGATTTTTGATGGGCACTTACAATAAATTGAAGATGAAGAAAGTAGGTCCTTGTAAAATCCTTAATAAAATTAGCGATAATGTCTATATTGTGGACCTACTAGAAAACTACAACATTTCGAAGACGTTCAACGTCAAATATTTATACGACTTTCATGAGCCAAACTTTATTCAAGGAAACTCGGGTCCGAGTTCTTTTCAAGAGGATGACCATGATGCAGGAGATCAGGTCTCTCCAACAGAGGCAGCTACAACTAGCCCATGCTTCTCCAAATAAGGTAGCTATAACCAACCCACGCTTCTCCAAAAGTGGCAACTACATCGAGTTCACACTTCTTCAAAAGAGACAAGCCATCATGCCTCCCTCCTAAAGATGGCAACTACAACAACTTAGAAGGAAGACTATTCGATCCTAAAGAAGAAAGATGTTAATGGTGAAAAATCGGTATCCACATGATCTTGCACTAAGATCATAAATTGGACTAGATTCATCAAAGGCTATTAAGGAATGTTATTAAATTATTTATTTATTTTTTCTTAGTACTCGGCTGAGCCCTATATAAAGGCCCACTACTAACATGTAACCATCCAGATTTTGATATTTCTAATGATGTAATTGTTATTCCCAAAGTTCTTGTGTCTTGTGAGATTTGCGAGAGTTCTTAAGGGAGGATCGTTGCATCCTCCCTCGGTCGTCAATCGAAGAAGACGTATTCCTCTTCGATCCCACTTCCGCTACGCCATAATAGGTAAGGACTATGCCGACTTAAGCCTTAGTAGAGATGAGAGGGAGAATAAATTTATAAGGATGAATGAGTAAAAATGGGTAGGGGGTTATAAATGGAGTGCTAAATTATAATTTTATGCCTAAATAGAGTGCTTGGGGAGGGCGCGCACTATAGTAAAGCAACTTAACACGACCATTGGAATACTTTAATAAAGGGCTCCCAATGGATCTTTTTGGACGAGAGAGAGAGAGAGAGGGAGAGAGAGAGAGAGAGAGAGAGAGAGAGAGAGAGAGAGAGAGAGAGAGAGAGACCAATTTGAGAGTGGGTTGAGGTTATTTTTTCTCTTTCTTCAAGAGAGAGAATCATACCACTAGACAAAATGCCAAAGAGGGTAATAGATTAGAGGACTTTACCTCACCATATCGCATACCAAACTCCAGAGCACTAGCCCAACTAACCATGGTCCACACCCCCCCCCCCCCCCCAAGAAGAATAGGAGTGTATGATTTTTTTTTTCCTTCTTCTTCTTCTTCTTCTTCGAGAGAGAGAGAGAGAGAGAGAGAGAGAGAGAGAGAGAGAGAGAGAGAGAGAGAGAGAAAGGGGGAGGGGGGGGGGGGGGGGGGCGCTTGACCCCTACTTCTCTATTAAATCTTAGAAAATAGAAATTCCAAGCAATGGCTAAAAGTATCTCTCAGAACAAAAAAGAACCCTAACAACATGGGCTTAAAAGGACCAACCCAACTCCATATGATAAGAAAATAGAACCCCCTAAGTTTTAAAACTTAAAAGCCCTTGACCTTTCCAAATCACGGATATGACCGAGTACACACTTAATTAGTACCCTCCATCTCACTCGACCCGAGAGCTGAGAGTCGATGCTATCTCAAAGATGTTATTGTCCTCCAACATATTAAGCAGGTAGGTCTGCACCTGCTCAGAGTATCCTGCATTAAGAGTTACCTGCTAGCCCCGAAAATTCTGAAGAATTGGATTTGATTTTTCGAATGCTTTCGGATCAACTATCATGCACTTCTTTGGACTAGCTTTGGACCACGGTCTCACTACAACCAACCACGCTTGTCCAAATGAGGTAGCTACAACCAACCCATGCTTCTCCAAAGAGACAGCTACAACCAGTTCACACTTCTCCAAAGAGGCAAGCCATTATGCCTCTCTCCTAAATATGGCAACTACAACAACTTAGAAGGAAGACTATTTGATCCTAAAGAAGAAAGATGTTAATTGTGAAAAATCGGTATCCACGTGATCTTGCACTAAGATCACAAATTGGACCAGAGCTTAGTGCTAAATTATCTTTTATGCCTAAATAGAGTGCTGGGGAAGGCGCCCACTATAGTAAAGCAACTTAACACAACCATTGAATACTTAAGGGCTCCCAATGGATCTTTTGGACACACGAGAGAGAGAGAGAGAGAGAGAGAGAGAGAGAGAGAGAGAGAGAGATGAGAGAGAAGAGAGAGAGAGAGAGAGAGAGAGAGAGAGAGAGAGAGAGAGAGAGAGAGAGAGAGAGAGAGAGAGAGAGAGAGAGAGAGAGAGAGAGAGAGATTATTTTTTTCTTTCTTCAAGAGAGAGAATCATATCACTAGACAAAATGACAAAGAGGGTAATAGGATCAGAGGACTTAACCTCACCATCGCATACCAAACTCCAGAGCACCAGCCCAACTAACGCTTGGCCCACAACCCCCCCTCTCTCAGAAGAATAGGATTTTATGATTTTTTTCCCCTTCTTCTTCTTCTATATATATATATATATATATATATATATATATATATATATATATATATATATATATATATATATATATATATATATATATATATATATATATATATATATATATATATATATATATATAGAGAGAGAGAGAGAGAGAGAGAGAGAGAGAGAGAGAGAGAGAGAGAGAAGGGGGTGGGGGGGCGCTTGACCCCTACTTCTCTATTAAATCTTAGAAAATAGAAATTGCAAGCAATGACTAAAAGTATCCCTCAGAACAAAAAAGAACCCAACAACAGGGGCTTAACATGACCAACCCAAACTCCATATGATAAGAAATAGAACCCCCTAAGTTTCAAAACTTAAAAGCCCTTGACCTTTCCAAATCACGGATATGACCGAGTAGGCACTTAATTTGTACCCTCCACCTCACTCGGCCGAGCGCTGAGAATTGATGCGATGTTGAAGGTGTTATTGTCCTCCAACATATTAAGCAGGCACGTTTGCTCCTGCTCAGAGGTATCCGCATTGAGAGTTACCTGCTAGCCCCAAAGATTCTGAAGAATTTGATCTAATTTTTTGATTGCTTTCGGATCAACTATCATGCACTTCTTTGGACTAGCTTTAACCACGTCTATTAGTCTATGTACTTGGGGTGGGAAGCCGAATGCTCCCCATCCTCTTCTTCTTTAATCTCTAAAGTACAATCAACATCCCTCAAAGTGTCTGTGTAGCACACAATCTCAGCAGTCTCATCAAGAAGCCGCTCAACTACCTCATGAATTACTTAATTAGTTTGCAGTTGGCCCAAGGTGAGGGACTGGCAACTTGCAGTCATCCTATTTTAAAGGACCAATGCCTCCATCGACAAGTGTGTATAGAATTGGTTGTTCCTCCATTCCACCAGCAGTGGCACCTCCCAAAGAGATCGACTTCCCCTGGGACCTCAACTAGCCCTAACACCATGGATTGGGTAGATCTTGGTTCGGCCTTCACTAAAGTTGTAAGAGTGAGAATCGAGACCCACTAGGTCGAGCCCCTCTTGGAGTCGTCTCACGAAAGGTTTGAGGGTTACCTTTGGGTGGGACCTCTTGGGGTCATTTGGTAGAGGGCTTCTGCATCCACTTGGTCTTTAGCATGACCAAAGATTTTGAGGATTGGATCGTAGCTTAAGACAAACAGTCATTTGATGAATGCCCGAACACTACGCAAAACTCAAATCTCAACAGGTTCCTTTCATATATGAGGGTTTGAATAATCGTCATTGTCTTTAGCACAACATCCACTCTACGCTTCATGACACGAACTTGTGCAATATCAGGGAGAATGTCATCAATCATGATCCCCACTCAACAACACACAAAGAAGAGGTGGTATTCAACAACCGTACGTTGGATGATCTACCTTGAGTGGTTTACCTAGCAACTTGGCTAATGGAACGTCTGGACCAACACTTAGCTAGGAAGACCGGCGCCTGAACCCATACAAGGATTTTTTTTCGAAAACACCACGTTCACACCTCATCCCACCATGTCAGCGCTTTAACACCATAAGGCGGCACTCAAAATACAAAGGCTCTCATTCAATTACCTTCAAGCAGTTATCCTCCGTCTTGAACTTGAATAGAAAGTGATCGTTCTCATACGAGAAGAGGTACCGTGTTTCATTAGTCTGCCACATTTCTCCATGATATACTTGAATTTGATGAAATGCGATTTTCTCTCAGTAACGTGCCTGATTAACGTGTCAGTCAAACCTCTAGATTTGTCTGGAGTTATCAACAGTGCATGCAGCAATGCGAAAACCATCTTCAACCTTGGGAGAGCCAAATTTGAGAGTGGGTTGAGATTCTTAAACGCAAACTCGAGCTAACTACTAAAATCTCCAACTATTTCGAGCCAATAGGCAGGTGGGTTGGTTTGTTTTTGGTTGAGCTCAACCTAGCTTTGAGCCCAATTCGTCCCTAATTTTTAATTAGAGATTAGATGGTAGTGACATTAAAGAGGCAGAAGAAAACGAAGCACATCGGACCCTACCACAAACCGGCCTACACTTTCCAAAAGAGCTAAAAAGAAAAAAAAAATCCGGCATGCAATGTAGGGCCACTTGGGAGAGGACTGGTTCGACTGGCTCAGCGAACCGCACGTGTGAACTGCCCGATAAGAGCACCCCCACACCCGGCACTTCAACTCATTCAGCACGGCAGCAGCAAGAGCAATAGAGTCTAGAGAGAGAGTGAGAGAGAGAGAGAGAGAGTGGGGAGGGAATGCCGGGGAGCCTGCCGCCGTTGGATGTGGCGGGGGCGGTGCAGATACCTTGGCACTTCCGGTGCCCGATCTCACTGGAGCTGATGCAGGATCCGGTGACGGTGAGTACGGGGCAGACGTACGACCGGGCGAGCATCGAGTCGTGGGTGGCGACCGGGAACACCACGTGCCCGGTTACCCGGGCGCCGCTCGCCGACTTCACCCTCATCCCCAACCACACCCTCCGCCGACTCATCCAGGAGTGGTGCGTAGCCCACCGCGCCCACGGCGTCGAGCGCATCCCCACCCCCAAGCAGCCCGCCGACCCCTCCCTCGTCCGCCACCTGCTCTCCCAGGCCTCCGCCGCCGCCATTGGCGGCGATGCCGGGGAGCGGATCTCCGCCCTCCGCCGCCTCCGCGTCCTCGGCCGGGACTCCGACAAGAACCGCGCCGTAATCTCCTCTCACGAGACCCGATCCGCGCTCATCTCCATCGCGTTCGAGGGCGCGGACGGGGGCGCGCCGGAGGTTTCGGATCTGGAATTGGAGGCGCTGTCGGTGCTCGCCATGCTCCCGCTGTCGGAGGGGGAGAGCGCGTCGGTGTCGGCGCGGCCGGACCGGCTGGCTCGGCTGGCGGGGGTGCTGGCGTCGCACCCCTCGATCGAGGCGCGGATCAGCGCAGCCGCGGTGATCGAGGCCGTGGCGGCGGGTTTGCGGTCGGCGGAAGCGCGGGAGGCGGTGGGGGCGGCGGGGGGGATGATAGAAGGGCTGGTGGGGCTGCTGGAGCAGCGTGGGAACGTGCGGGCGGTGCGGGTGGGGATCCGGGGGCTGTTCTCGCTGTGCCTGGCGAAGGAGAACCGGGGGAGGGCGGTGGCGGCGGGGGCCGCGGGGGCGGTGGTGGGGCGGGTCGGGGAGCTTCTGGGAGAGCGTGGTGGGGACGCGGAGCGGGCGCTGGCGACGTTGGAGCTGCTGTGCCGGGTGGAAGGGGGTAGGGAGGCAGTGGTGGCGGGGGCTGGAGGAGGGGCGGCGGCGGTGTGCCTGCTGGTGCGCGCGATGTCGGGGAAGGCGTCGGAGAGGGCAGCGGAGCACGCGGCGGGGGCGCTGGTGGCGGTGGTGGGGTCGTCGGATGCGCTGCAGCGGGAGGCGGTGGATGCGGGGCTGGTGCCGCAGCTGCTGCTGATGGTGCAGGGCGCGTGCTCCGACCGGGCCAAGCGCAAGGCTCAGCTCCTGCTGAAGCTGCTCCGCTCCGCCTGGCTCCACCACGACTTCGTCGCCAACTCCGACGACTTCATCCAACCCTTTTAACCTCCTGAAATTCCCCCCAATTTTCCTTTTTTTTAACAGCGAGAAATTCCGATTAATTTTCTCTCTTTTTATTTTTTTTTTATATAATTTCAGTGATATTGTCATTAGTTTTACCATTGATAATCAAAAAAAAAAACTGAGGGAAAAAAAATTGTAGAAGCCCTGTAGGGTTTTGGGTATGCAATGCATTTGAATTTGTTGGGTTGGGTTGGATTTTGGTGAGTGTATGTATGGATTTTGATATGAAATGGATGAATACATCAAAGGCTTCAATTGAAAATCCCATTTTATTTGTATATAATTTCTATATTTGTAGTGATATTAATTTATTTTTGGATAAATTACACTTTGCCCCCCTGAAGTTTAGATCAAAAACAATTAACCCCCCCTTAGTTTATCTTGTTCCAAATCCCACACTAAAGTTTTGAAATGTTAGCACAATACTCCCTTTTGTCAACTATTTAATTTTCTCACTTTGTAATATTTATCTGATCAAAACTGAAATGAAGTAGGCAAAATGTAGTTTTTTAACTAAGGGGGGTTATATGTTTTTGAGCTAAACTTCAGTGGGGCAAAGTGTAATTTTCTCTTTATTTTTTATTACTTTTTTCCTTGTGAGTTAAATATATTTTATATCGGGAGTTAAAGTACATATGAAACAGTGAAACAAGAGATGCTGTTCCAATTTGCTGGTTGGTGCAGAATGGAATGTTATACCATCTCTGGTACTCTGTACGAGAGAGAGACTACTTTTTGACCGGGCTACGTCTTGGTGGGGTTTGGTGGGCTCTCAATCTTCCTGCTTTTTAAGTGTAACTGAGTTGCCTTTGGTTTTGTTGAGTGGATAGTCCCACATAGGTAATGTAAGCCTAGGGTTGGTGAAAGTAAATCTAACAATGGTATCAGAGCAAGGTTCTGTCCAGTCAAGTTTTGCTCGAATCAGGTGTGGTCATGTTGTGTCTAGGTGTGTTTCTTCTCATGATCTTGCAGCACGAGAGGGGGGGCCGGTGGTGGTGCGTGGCTCTAGTTTTGCCGCCGGGGGGGGGGGGGGGGGGGGGGAGATTGTTGG
Organism: Chamaelirium japonicum; assembly: GCA_947650365.1. Classification (NCBI taxonomy): domain Eukaryota; kingdom Viridiplantae; phylum Streptophyta; class Magnoliopsida; order Liliales; family Melanthiaceae; genus Chamaelirium; species Chamaelirium japonicum. The sequence continues at coordinate 38,512,598 of OX393556.1, forward strand.
GTTAATGCGCTGTGCGGTGGTGTCTTCATATTTCCTCTGTGGACCTTCTCTTATGACCTGGGTTTTATGATGAGAGGGTTTTTAACAATAGGGAGAGGACAACGGGTATAACAAGAGAGGCCACCCCACTTCCTTTATCGATGACTGGCTATTCCATCCACAGGTTTAAATCAGGTCATTACTGTAGTGGCGCAAATTTTATTTGAAAGGATGCAGATCCTTTGAGGTTATAACCTCAGAGGATCATATAGGTTAAAGTCACACCCTTTCATTGGGGGCTGAGTGTGATTCATCGGTAGGGATGAGGGTAACGGACGGTTGCGATTTAGTTTCAGCTTTAAGATATTCTAGGATCACTTGCCTTTTAGGAAAGGGAGTTTTGATTACAAAGGAGAAAGAGATGATGATTTGATTTTGGGGACAACTATTTATTTTAAGGAAAATGCTAATCCAATGTCGAGTTCCTAGGAACCCCCATCGGGGACATCACAACATGGCGCCAAATCACAGCCAACCATCTTGACTGGTGAATCACAGTCACCCCAATAGATAGGCATCACACGGCTACTACGTTAGGATGCATCGCACTAACTCCAATAGGTAGGTATCAAGCGGATGTTACATCAGGATGTGCCTGATCGATGTTCCTACTCGATATTGGAATCCAGGTTCAGAGATATTACTGATGCGTCGGGAAATCGCTCCATCCAATTAAGATCGATTACCCATAGTAAGATCAAGCTTGCTAGTTCTACTTGTATGATTCGGTTGATCTTGAAATAGCCCTAGCTAGTTGAATGGAAATTGATGGTGATGAGTAGCACTAAAAGCCTACTACCAACCATAAGCCAAGCTCAAGGAAGAAAGAGCTAAGGTTAGGCCTCTTTTTGGGTGAGTGCAGGAGAGGCAAAGGGAGTGAAACACAATGAGGATCCCCCCTTGCTCCACTTCCCTTTTTGTAACAGGTGTTTTATGTTTTGTTACTGTTTTGGGTGGTGGCCTGGGCTCTCTCTCTCTCTCTCTCTCTCTCTCTCTCTCTCTCTCTCTCTCTCTCTCTCTCTCTCTCTCTCTCTCTCTCTCTCTCTCTCTCTCTCTCTCTGGGTGAGAGTGAGGAATCATGTGGGTGAGGGTGGGCTTGGATGGTTCCCTGCTTTTGTCCTTGAATTCAATAGTAGTCTTTGAGGATGCATCCAAAGAGTAAGAGGGAATAATCACCAGTTACAAAGAAAGAAGGCAGGAGAGGGAAAGAAGAAAGGGAAAGGAGTGGTTAGTGCTGGTTGGTTATCACTCATGGTTGTGGTGCTGGTCATCACATGGAAATGGATTGAAGGGGAAAGGAGTGGTTATACATGGTGGCCATTACTCATGGTTGTGGTGGTGCTCATCACATGTAGATGGATGGAACCATGGGGATCAAGTGGGTTGCCCATTTAGGTCCAACTCAGGTTGCCATCACATGAAATTAATGAAGGCCAGCTTTGGCTTGCTCCCAACTTTTATGCATGTGGTCACACAAAGGGGGAGTTGTGGGTGTCAACTCTGCCTTCTTGCTCCACCAATGGGAGCCATTTCAGTCCACAAAGACAACTTGGTCATGGTCCCAAGTTGTATGAGGGGACCTCAAGCCAAAGTAAGGATGAAGATACGAGCTTGGTTACCAATTCATTGGCTGATGAAAACATCAGGGCATTTGAGACTTTGAGTGCCACAGCCGGAGGTAGACCGCCCAGAGCCCCGGGTGAACAGTGTGCAGAGGAGGAGCTTCCGGCGGCTTTAATGTTGAGGAGAACTTCGATCGGAGGACCCGACGCACTCCTGCGTTTGGAGCTTCGCCTTATGGAGCTGGACTTGACGGATCCGAGCTTCTCCCTGTTTCTAACCCTGCTCGACGATAATGTCGTTTTCGACCTGGCGAGAAAATGTGGCTTCATCTCTCCTGACATGAATGGTGTGCATGCATTTCTTCTTGGAGATGATCAAGGAGATGGAGTTGGACCGTTCCCGGAATGCAGAGAGCTGAGCATCCAATCAGGAATTCGCTCGGGAGTCCGGGAGAACTTTGGGGGTGCTCGGGCGAAGCCTCATGATCTATCTGTCCAAATAGGATTCAGGGTTTTTCGATCCTCAGAGGAGTCCAATCCCTCGGTGACGATCCTCTCTTGGAATGTGAGGGGTCTGGAAAAATCGGAGAAGAGGAGAGTGACTAGCACCTTCACGTCCATGCATGATATGGACATCATCTGCATCCAGGAGTCGAAGAGGGAGAATCCAACAAATCACTTCTTTAGGTTCTTGAGTACTGGGAAGATTGATCGGTGGGAAGCAAAAGATGCGACGGTATCTGCAGGAAGCATCCTTTATCAGCTGCAGCGATGACCTTTTCGAGATGCGCAAATATGTAGTGGGAGTCTTTTGCTGTCTCTGGTCCTATAGAACTGCCTATACGACAAGGAGTGAATGATCACCTTGGTTTATGGACCGACAGACCAAATTAGAGGAGATAAATTTTGGATAGAAGTCTCCAACCTTCGATTGAATTTTGAAGGGCCCTGAGTGTTGGTCGGTGATCTCAACGTAACGAGGGACACAGGTGAGCGCCATGGGAACACTGACAATACGTCCGCCATGAGAGCCTTCACAAATTTCATTCATGACCAAGAGTAGTTGGACATTCCGCTCTCGGGTCAAAGTTTTACCTGGAGTAACAAGAGAAAGGATCCGATTCTAGTGAGATTAGATAGGTTCTTAATCTCAGTAGAGTGGAATGTTGCTTTCGTAGAGATGTCTTAGACATGTCTGGAGGCTTGCCTGTCAGATGGTACCCTACTACTACTGGCAACAGACTCGTTCCTGTCAGTCAAACTGCCCTTCAGGCTTGAGCTAATGTGGACGCTTTAGGAAGGCTTGTCTGACTTATTGGCAAGTTGGTGGAATGAGCTAGAGATCCTTCATAACGTTGCTTTGAACGTGGTGCGTGAGCTGAGGTATGTGAAGAAGAGGTTGAGAGCTTGGAGTCCAGAGTATTTTCAGGAACATTGCAAGGCAAAAGGCCTATCTCCTTGTCACACCCCGGATTTCACTCTGCAGCGCGAAATCCTGGGCATGAGTTTTATTGCCATTTTTTTTTAAAGGGAAAAAATTTATTTTAAGTTTAGTTTATTCTTCCTTCCTCGGACCGACCCAATGCCTAAGGTGCAAGCTCGAACCATAAGGTGCCCGGGTAGAGAGTCATGTCCTCGAAGGGACTAACCCATAGCCTGACGATACTGGAACACCCTGATGTATGGTCCCGTCCTTACAAGGAAGATATGAAAATCATTTTATGCAAGAGAAAGAATATCAATCACATGTAGATGGCATCACTCTTGGAAGGAGGGAGACAACTCTCTCAACTCTTCTAAGAGTCTTGCTCTCGTTGGAGCACGAGGCTCGAGTCCGGGGGCAAGTCATTCCTCACGTTACTCTGAATTAGCCTTGGAGGCTCCTTACATTCATTATTTGTTATGATTGATTAACAGAAGCAATTGGTATGCCTAGCCAGAAAAACATATCACTAGAAGCAAACTTTCTATATATTGATCAACTATTTTTACATCTTATCATTGGAATATAATTACAACATTCTACTGATCTAAATAAGACCAGTCATTGAAGTTCATGGTTCCTTGGTCCAACTCTAGTGCGCTCCATATCATATCCTCAGTAACACCATAGCATCTAGCTCCTTACTAATTCATTAGTCATAGATATCTGTCTAGTCTACGAACTCAACTCCTTTTTGCACCTAAGTTAATGCCCAACAAAGAAAACACGCACAAATCCTGAATCACTTAGAATGTTAAGTGACTCAGTGAGAGTCACTCTAATAAACTATTAGAAATCTAAGAACATATAATGTCTACTTAATTAATATCCTCATTTGACATAAATCTTAATTCAAAAATGTTCCTTAATAGCCCATATGTCGAGTAATGTCATACCTCTAGTGCTTTTAATGTTATAAAAACTATCGTTATCCGAATAATATCAAATCTCGAGAAATATCGAGTCTTGAGTTGTCCTAAGACTTATATTATCGATCCTAACACTGTCCTACTCACACTATCTAGTATTAACTACTATAACAGACACCGACATTACCTTGACTCTGCCCCTAACTAAAAGGGCTTTGGGGTCTACATGTGTCCAATATCACACTAAACAAATTAGTCTGGTATTGCCTTCTAGTCTACGACTCTGTCTTAGCCTAAAGGCCCCGGGAACTGCATAAGTTTAAATAATCCACAACATTATGGTATCACTGTTACACCTATACAAAAACCATTACCAAAACTTTAACCACTAGCCTAAAGTATTGTAAGGGACAACCACCACCCAATGACTCATTCCCAACCAAATGGGCTAAGAGGATTTCCTGAGTTCACACCAACCATACCGATCCTATGCTACCATGTCCATCCGAACTCCACCCAGTAAGACGATATTGGACAGACGATTGTGGTGCCATTGTTTCTCCTAAGCTAGGGTCAAGACCCAGAACACACATCTCACTGTCTGGGTAGCCAACATGAAGACTAGGGAATTACCCTACCTCCATACCATTAGTATGAGCCTAAGCTCAAGCCATCCTTAGTTTTACATGGTAGGTTTTGCCCTCGCATGCGACAACGTGATCCCCAACTGCGTGGGAACTGGGTTCAGCCCCGTCTACACGTAGTGATCACTTTGTTTTTCACATGCTTGGTTAAGACCTACTACGTCTTAATAATAACTCCTATCTTATTAATATAAGTTATAGACTTAATTTCAACTCCAAACCCAAAGGTCTGGTCATCCAATGTAGCATAGACACTCACGGCAATTCAATCATTATCACAATATACGACTATACATTATTACTTGTATGACTATGCATCACCCTTGGTGGATACATGACATGTTCCCCTAGCCAAACCAGGACATGAGGGATGTCCCCTAACTACGTCAAGTACTGTTGTAACCATACAAAGTAATTATTATCATACCTGAACATTGATTCTACTCCTAATATGCTCACGTAAACATAGAACACCCTTAGTGGATAGATGAAGGGTTTCCTCTAACCAAACAAGGATAGGAGACATACCCCTAACCCCACGATTGGTGTTGCAATAATCACGTGAGATGGTTGTACTTTGAAAATTATTCCTAACATGTGTGATCGTGCATCGCTGTTAGTGACATAGTGAAGCATCCCCCTAACCAAACAAAAATATGAGACACGACTCCTAACTGCACGATAGTAGTATAGTACTCATGCAAAGCATTTTCTATACTATATATAAAATCTGACTATCCTAAATTACAATTGTGATCGTGTATCACCGTCAGTGAGCAAGTGACACATCCCCTCAACTAAACGAGGATAGGGAACACGACTCATACAGCACGATAGCAGTACAGTTGTCATGCCAGGAGTTACCATAGGCGCGCAAGTCTTTCCCTATGCTATTTTATAATTCGTCAATCCTAGATTAATCAAGAGATAACGCATCGCTCATAGTGAGTGGACAACTTGTCCCTCTAAATAAACCAGGATAGAAGATGCGTTCCAGAAGTCATGGTAGAGGTGCTTTGATATTAATTATTTGTTCTACAAGATAAGTCCCTAAAATGCTAAGCACGACTAATCTAGGGTACTCGCCATGGACCATTACTATCCAAAAGACTCGTCCCTCACTAAATAGGCCACAAGGACTTCCTATGTCAAACACACTAACCATGCAAGTGTAATGCAACCAAGTCTAATCCTCATACTACGCAATAAGCGGTATTATGAGTTAGACTTAACTGGACTGATGTGAGGACATTGCTTCTCATAAACTATGGCTGATACATGGATCACTTTTCTAAATATTTCAAGAGGTCTAAATGACAATTAGAAAATAACCCTAACTCATTTAGACTTAGGTGGGCCAGAGACCATACTCAATACATAGTGAAAAAATGGATAAAGCTTCCGCACCCTTTTCTGAATATTGCTGCAGTACCCGGCCCGAAGATCATTAATATTATGTGGTCAAGCCATACCTGTCACACCCCAAATTCTGGACTAAGGATAGAGGGTCCAAAACTCAAGGGTGATGCTTAGAATAGAGGAAAATAGAATTAAAGAGATAATACTAATACAAAAGTAAAATAAATTAACAAGTGAACACTAAGTCCACCAAAAACTCATATAACGTCTTACAATTCGATTACAATAAAAACTAGAATTAGAAAAGGACAACTCCAACTAGCACTGCTACCCTTGTGAATCCAGTGCCAAACTGTTACATCGATCGAAGCAAAAATTGTAACAGAGCTATTAACGCTCCACCTGTGAGAAGGGACTTGGGAGAGCAAAAAGTAAACAACAAAGCAAACTCCCCCTTGAGTTTAAAAACTCAGTGATCCTATAGAAACCAATCAAAGTAATAAACGAGAACATATATATGTTGAAAATACTTCTACAAAAGTTAACACGGTAAGACAAACTAACAAGGCACTACGCAAACAATTGATGAACTACAACAACCATAATTTATACCAAGTGAAATATTCTATTGTATATATCCAGTAACCATAGCATATATGTTCCATACTCTAACCGACAATTCTCTCATGTGGTATCCCATTTTACTTTATGAGAGAACTCAGTTCTTAGGTAGTGCATTGTGGTACAAAGCCCTAGATGGATAGAATGAGAGAAATGAAAAGAAGGAGAGGGACCCCCCAAGTTTGAGCTAGGCTCTCGACTTGTTGGTGTTATTATTAGGTTCCTTTTTTGTAATAGGGGAACCACTCCGTTTCTTATGCTCGGGATACAACCTTGAGACATACTACTCTAGTGGTAAAAAAAAAGGGTTTGGTCTTTTACCATGGGGTACTCTCGCCAAACTTGCTTTCTACGGGGTCTAAACCCCAGGATTATGTCAATTCACCTCAATTTTCTTACGAGAAATAACTCGTGACCTAACCCCGTGATCCTCCATACTCGTTTCGGTATATGCAAAGCTAGGGGTTCACTTACCTATGGTGTACACTCGGATTCAAACTAAGAGCCAGTCGGATAACAAGTTAGGTTGCAACGATACCAGAATAGATCGAGCATAAAGAAGAGAAACAAGGCTTTCGGTAATCAAATAAAATCATAGTGCTCATAGTGTTTTTTATCCTCTTCTTGCATCCAGGGTGATATACAATCATCATTGGCCATGCAAATAAGGATGATGACACAAACCTCATAAAATATTATAAATTAAGATGTTCTCCTAACGACCAGTCTCTACTCATTACCAATGCAAAACACTGCCAAGGTATATCAGGGTATGATCCCGACTAAAGAGAATAAGTATTGGTCCAAAAGGTACCAAGGAATCCTAGGCATCGCTAAGAACACGACTACTACAACTGTCAGGATATTTACTGCCGTCTCTAAGCAACCAACATTCAAATAATAAGACAAAATTTATTTTCAATCTGCATGGCACATCGATATGTGCCCAGCCATGTTTCATAACTAAGCATGCAATATTTTATAAGTAAATTCATAATTTTTACTCAAACTATTTACATACAGTTCGACTAACATGTTGAAGCGTGACTATTAACAGTGTGTAGCTCCGCTCCTAAACCGGGGTATAGTTTGAAATTACATACAATGGACTATGTAAGTACAATTATTGCTATGACACGTGTTGGGTTTGATAGTGACGGTGATTCGACCCTTTAGACGTAAAGATCAAGGTCAATAGTAGGATCGACATAGCCGATCGTCTTGAACGAACTCCATTGAATTTCAGGATAAATCTACTATCTAATACTATGGTGGTTGAAGGAATACATGAAGAAACTAGCATAAAGGCAGCTTAATGGAATATGTATTCAAAACTCTGACTCAGGACTTGACTTCGGTTCTCTTACATAATCCTTACGTGAAGATAAAGATCAAGATAGACATGTAGCAAGTCAGGATTGTTACCCACGTACATCCGAAATCGCATAATTTATTTTAGATTTTGATTTAATTAAATAAATAATATAATATTTGTCCCTAACAGGTTGCCGAAATGGATGAAATTGCTAAGACTGCGGCAAAAAATTCTGTATATTCTGGTATTAAGCTTGCTGAGGTCGAACTTGATCATACTGATGAGCTTCATGTCACTAAGCTCTGTCTGGTGTGGTGTCACTACACCCGAAAACACATAATTTACTTTGGATTGTGATTTAATCATTTAAGCAGACAATATAATCTTTGGCCTTAACAAGCTGCCATGACGGAGAAAATTAAGAAGACTGCGGCGAATAACTCTACAGATTCTGATAGTTTGCATGTGAAGGTAGAGCTTGTTCATACTTACAAGTTTGATGTCACAAAGCTCCATGTGGTAAATGTCACTACACCCGAAAAAAAATAATTTATTTTGGATTGTGATTAATCATATAAATAAATGATATAAACTGTGTCCCTAATAGGTTGTCAGGACGGTAAAAATTGCAAAAACTGTGGTGAAATTTCTTGAAGATTATGGTACTATGCATAATGAGGTAAAGTCTGTTCTTACTGACAAACTTGGTTCCACGAAGAAGGAAAATGCACTACAAGAAAAAGGATCTATAGCGGTAATCCCAATTGCCCCGCTACAAGCCTCCAAAAATGTCGCTTAGATTCAAAACCTAATGTGCTCTAATGCTGTTTTGAGGGGAGAATAATGATAATTTGCTCTCCTACTACTTTCAGCTCTTGGCTGATAAGGAAAATGCACTACAAGAGCAGCAGGAGAGCAAAGTATCGTTCTTCTCCCTTAAAGCAGTAGAAGAGCATATTTGGCTTAGAATCTAATCGATATTTTTTGAGACTAATTGCGGGGCAATTGAGATTGTCGCTATAAGTCCTTTTGTAATGCACTTTCCTCATCAGCTAGGAGCTTAGTGCGACCAAACTCGTCAGTAGGAACAGACTTTAGCTCATTATGCTCAGTACTAGATCTTCTGAATTTTTCACCATCGTTAATTTTCACCATCCTGGCAACATGTTAGGTACAAATTATATTGTTTATTTATATGAATAATCATAATCCAAAATAAATTATGTCTTTTCGGGTGTAGTGGTACTTACCATATGGAGCTTAGTGGCACCAAACTCGTCAGTATGAACAGGCTCTGCCTCCACATGCTCACTACTAGAACCTACTGAATTATTTGCCACACTTTTCTCAATTTTCTCCGTTATGGCAACTTAGGGCCAAAGATTATATTGTCTACTTATATTATTAAATCACAATTCAAAATAAATTGTGTTTTCGGTGTAGTGACACTTACCACATCAGACAAGAGCTTAGTAGTACCAACTCGTCAGTATGATCAAGTTCGACCTCAACAAGCTTAATACTAGTATACTTAGAACATTTCACCGCAGTCTTAGCAATTTTATCCATTTTGATAATCTGTTATGGACAAATAATATATTATTTATTTATTTGATTAAATCAAAATTCAAAATAAATTATGTGATTTTTGGTGTACCTGTGTACCTAGGTAGCAATCCTGGCTTGCTGCATGTATGGCTTCATATTTATCTTCACATAAGGGTCCTGTAGGAGAACCGAAGTCAAAGTCCTGAGCTAACATTTTGCATACATATCCCATTAAGATGTATTTATCTTGTTCCTTCAGGTCTTCCTTTAGACTTTTCTTCCGGCCTTCCTTCTGGCCTTTTTTGGACTTTAAGTTTCCACCATTAAGCACTTACCTTCGAGTTTCATCAAGAAGACTATCTATCAATACAAACATATGTTCCTACTCGGTTTGGTCGAGGAGATTTCTTAGCTTTTTGGGTTTGATAAAGGCCTTGATAAGACTGAATTTAGACTCATCTTCATTATTAGTAAAGTACTAGTAAGAAACTCGGACAATGCCCGAATGTGCTTATGCACGGCATTTGGCAAAGACAACATCGCAACTGTTCAAAGAAGTGTGAAATTTGAAGTGAGTGTGATTCACTTATTAGAGAGAAAAAGAGAATATATATATATATATATATATATATATATATATATATATATATATATATATATATATATATATATATCATTAAATGCCATTGAATAAAAATTTATCATCTTTATGGTAGGTTTTTAAATAGATTTAAAAGAGAGCCGCGTTCACACACGGAAGAAGAATTCTAGCTCTTTAAAGGACGTCCACGTGTCACAACACGGGAGAGAGGCGTATACATATATAGGGGTGGCAATGGGTCGGGTCGGGTCGGGTTCGGGTCGGGTTGAGACCTATGTATAACAGAAAAATGGCCAACCCGAACCCGACCCGTTTAATAAACGGGTCAAAAAGATAAACCCAAACCCGACCCGCCAATAATCGGGTTGACCTGACCCGACCCGTTCAACCCGTTTAATACTCGGGTCGGGTCGGGTTGGGTCGGACTGTTTCACAGTTTGAGTGTTTGTGCCTTTGAGGGCTGTAACTTATAAACCTGTAAACCCATAACCTGTAAGCCCATAGCCTTTGTGGGCTGTAACTTGTAAACCTGTAAGCCCATAGCCTTTGTGGGCTGTAACTTGTAAACCTGTAAGCCCATAACTTGTAAGCCCATAAAATAACCGGGTTAATCGGGTCGGGTCGGGTTGTGGGTTGACCTGATCCGTTAACTAAACGGGTCAAATCGGGTCAATCGGGTCAACTGCATAAACCCAAACCCGACCCATTTAATAACCGGATTAATCGGGTCAACCCGTTTATGACCCAAACCCGTTTAGGCCAAACCCAAACCCGCTAACTTCGGGTCGGGTTCGGGTCGGGTTGGCGGGTCGGGTTCGGGTCGGGTCAAGAATTGCCACCCCTATACATATATATATATGGTGCAAAAGAACAATCTTCAGCATATTTTTATTCTTTAGAGCTCAGTGAGCTGAATATGGTTTATGAGAAAAAAAAAAAAAAGGTGCAATAAGTAGAATCATGTAAAAGATCAAGATCTATGATTGTATCAACGTGAGTGACGAACAAGCGGATGCAAAACAGATCATTCTCTGTTAAAGATTGATATCAAGAAGCGGATGCAAAGCAGATCATCACCTTTCATTTCTTCATGTCCTAAAACGTACAAAGAAAAGGGGAATAGGTGGCGATACATTTGAATGACTTGGTTTTAACAATGTAGTCAAGGCGGTGCCTAGATGTTTTGGCATGTCTAGGCGAAGCGGCACCTAGAGGTTAATTCAACTCTTAAAAACCTCTACGTTCTTATGACCTAGAGAAAACCGCCCACCGAAAGAAAATCGTTCGTCTAGGGACCAAGGGGTCCAAAATGCCTAGGTGGGTTGCCTAAGGGACACTTTGACTACAGGGGTTTTAACTAGGAACATGTAGTGGCATTACAATCCATAGACTTTCTTATAACTAAGAACACATACATATTTCAATGAACAAAAGTTATCTAGGAGATAAACATAGAGAAACCAAACCCGAATGATTTTATGGCACCTTTGTGTGAATACCACCGTTCATTTGAGTTAGGGGTGGCAATGGGTCGTATCGGGTCGGGTTCTTGTCGCATCCAAAACCCCTAGACCCGGACCTGACCCGTTTAACTAATTGTGTCGATCTAGACCCTAAACTCGTACCAGACCCGCTTATAAACGGGTAGACCCGATAAGACCCGTTACCACACGGGTCTATTCAGTTGCTCTGATCCGACCCAATCCGACTCGACCCGACCTGACCCGATAAGATCCATTGGTACTACATACTACAATATCGGATTGCGGGTAGACCTTACCCGACACGACCCGTTGAATTTTAAACGGGTCTTCTCGGGTCTACCATGTCCAGATCCTAAACACGGACCCGACCCGTTTATTAAACGGGGTCTATCGTGTTAACCCGTTTACGACCCAAACCTGTTTAACCCAGACCCGCTAACTTCGTGTCGGGTACAAAATTATTGGCCCTAATTTGAGTGAGTAACGCAAGTGGTATTGCCCTCGGCACTACTATTAACACGGCCAAATTTAATCTTTCTCATTTTCATATTAGATAATAATAGTTGTTAGTTAAGATTTATTACCTATTCCTACTTTACTAATATATCTGCGAGCTTTAGTAACAACCCACTTAGTTAGGCCTGGAGATGCTCTAAAAAACTAATATAATCATGTACTTCTCCATAGTTTTAATATTAATAACAACCCACTTAATGTATCATTTTATTAAACTAATATTACATATATTAAACAAATACTCCCCTGCCAGGTGTTAGCATCGATATCATTCTTAATATTAGTAGTATTTGATTTATTTCAGCACAAAAATAGATATTTACCTTCCTGTACTTCAGCTCCTCCATCATCTAAGAGCATCTCCAACGGGCTCCGAGCGGTTCTATGAAGACCCACGTGGCATGTTGAAGAAACTCCGCCGCTCCAACCGGCTCCGAGAGAAGCTCTAAAGTCCTACGTGGCATGCCATGTAGGCTACGTGCGGTCCGGATCTCCGAAGCCCTCCACATACAACAGAGGTCCTTCAGAGCCTCCGAACGAATAAAAAATTCTGTGTTTTTATAAAAAAACCCCCAGACATTCATAAATTATGTTATATATATATCAAAACATGTACTCTTCAATGGATTTGGAGACTTTGGATAACTTATAAATATATAGGGTGTTTGATGTAAAATGGCTCGGATATCCTGCTCGGAGGCCATTGGAGCTGAACCTCTCAACTGGGATACCTCTCAATGAGGTGGCAACAAAAAATAGGCCCAACTAGGATACCTCTCAATGAGCGGGCTCCGAACAAGGAGCACCTCCTAAGACTGTGGGGCCCATTTTTTGTTGCCACCTCATTGAGAGGTATCCTGAGAGGTTCAGCTCCAACGGCCTCCGAACCGGATATCTGAGCCATTTTGCATCAAACATCTTATATATTTACAAGTTATCCAAAGCCTCCAAATCTACACCAAATCCGTTGAAAAGTACATGTTTTGATATATATATATATATATATATATATATATATATATATATATATATATATATATATATATATATATATATATATATATATATATAGGGGCGTGTTAGGATGCGGCGTGCGGTGCGTGCGGTGTCGCACCACAGCCATCTGATGCACCGTTGCGTGCATCGCACACACGCAGCGGGTGCATCAGACGGCTGCGGTGTGACACCGCACACACCTCACGCCGCATTTTATCATTCCTCTATATATATATATATATATATATATATATATATATAACATAATTTATGAACATCACGAGGGTTTTCTATAAAAACACATAATTTTTATTCGTTTGGAGGCTCCGAAGGATCTCTATTGTATGTGGAGGGCAGGTTCAGACCGCACGTGGCCTACGTGGCATACCACGTAGGACTTCAGAGCTCCCCTCGGAGCCGGTTGGAGCAGCAAAGTTTCTTCCACGTGCCACGTGCGTCTTCAGAGTCCTGCTCGGAGCCCATTGGAGATGATCTTAGGAGGTGCTCCTTGTTCGGAGCCTCTTGGAGATGCTCTAAGCGCAATATAAGGAAGGGGAGCCCAGATCAAGGATTTTTTATAAGATTTGACTTTTTGGAGGGATTACCGATGGAAAAAACTTTAGATCTGACAAACCAAAATGAAAAAAAGACAAAGGTTTCTACGCACAATTTATAAATCAATTCAACAGATAATTAAACAGATCTGGATCAAGATCTAAAGAACCTACGTCCTTGAACCCCAGATCTGGCGAACTAATCTCCTTTTCATTCAACAGATCTGGATCAAGATCTAAAGAACCTACCTCCTTGAACCCCAGATCTGACGAACTAATCTCCTTTTCATTGAAAAGATCTGGATGAAGATCTAAAGAACCTACCTCCTCGAACCCCAGATCTGGCTGGCAAACTAATCCCCTTTTCATTCAACAGAACTGGATCAAGATGTAAAGAACCTACCTGGTTACCTCCTTGAACCCCAGATCTGGCCGGCGAACTAATCTCCTTTCTAGATCTGGAAAACCTACCGACGAACCATTTGGGAACCTACCTTCGTCCCCTCTTCTTCTTCTTCATTGGAGAGAGAGAAAGAGCTGGTACCGGGTTAGGCTGAGGCCGGGGGCAGTGCTGGGCACGCCGGAGGCTCTTCACTTGGTCGAAGGAAGTCCCGTTGCCGACAAGAACCTCACGTCTCCATTGCCGTGCCACTCTCCATGGCTCGACGTCTGCTTCATTCGAACCGCATTCAAGCTCAAACGATGCCGGCGCGGCGTGAGGAAGAAGACGCTCGTTCGTTCGATAACAGCCGCATGCAGTCGGCCGGAGTGCTGCTATTCAGGTCGCCTGCCATTATTGCCGCGCGAAGGCCACTGACCGGGGCCATCTGAATTCTCACTTAATATTAGGGATGTGAAAAAAACCGACCCGAACCACCAAACCGAACCGTAACCATCAAAAATTAACCGAAATAACCGAACTGAATATCAAACCGAAAACGAACCGAACCGACTAAACTGATTAAATCGGTTTCGGTTTCGGGTCCCGGGTATGGAACACCGAACCGAAACCGAAAAAACAGACCCAACTCGGATCTAGGGTTTCCACTTTCCACCACTGAAAGCCGAGGTATGATTGATCTCCTTTCTCTCCTGTTCTATTACTAGTTCATGCCCGTGCCTGTCGGCACTGCAGCGGGCCGCCTTCGGCAGCAACACACCTATCGGCGCTGCAGCGACCGCATTCGACGGCAACACATCTGTCGACACTGCAACGGACAGCCTTCGGTGGCAACAAACTTGAACGTCTTCAGCAACAAAACACTTTCGACGACAACACTTGCATTCATAGGCACACCGATTTCCTCGCCCATACCGATTGACACGAAGCAGGTGCCTTTGGCAAGACCAACTCCCCCTCTCCCTATAATTGATCAATGATAGTTGTCTCTATTCGAACAGATTCCCCGAGATCGACCCGATGGTTTGGGACGGCCGAAATTTCAACAGGCGGGTTTATAACCATTGATACGAACAACGATCACGGGATGAACGGTCAGGTTTAGTGCAGTTTAAATGAGCCGGGATTTTAGGGGTTTAGTGCAGTTTAAATGGTTAGGGAGGGAGTTGGTTGACGGGGAAATAAAGATCGTGCGTTGATTTTTGAACGAATGTACGAAAAAATAGAGATAAAGCGTTGATTTTTGAATGAATGGTTAGATCTATTCGGTTCATTTTTGTCCAGTCAGCTTGTCCTAATCAGCTTTCGTTTTGTCAAGTCAGCATAAAACCGACGTGTCATGTTATATAGATATTGGATGTGGTTTGATGTTATTATGCTCATGTACTTTTCCTTTCCACATTGTGCAAGTTTGGATTGGTTGTGGGTTTTTGTAGTTATGGAATTGAAGCAAATCGGTTTGAATTTTTATCTTTTCACATGCTGTCTACTCTCATATTTGGTTTTGATGCTGTCTTCTATCATATTTGGCTTGTATGATTCATCTAGAGGGAGGAATGCTTGGAGGATTATCTTTTGTTCATGATATTGTGGAACAAATGAAGTGATCCACTTCTTGGTGAAAATGTGAGCAGAATGAAAGGAGTGTCTACTAGTTTCCACCACCATTTACTTGTGCTATAATTTTTTTATGTACATGTTCTAGCATACCTCATATCAATCGAAACCAAACCGAAATCGAACCGAAAACCTATCACACCGAATCGACAAAAACCGACCATTTCGGTTTTGATTTTTGAAAACTGAAAAGAAATAAAACCGACACCGAAACCGACCGACAAAACCGATGTTCACCCCTACTCAATATATCGGAGACCTAATAAGGATGATCGTGGGCAGGGCAATCCAACAAGAGCGAAGTTTTTTCCGATTCCACTCAGCCCGATTGACGTGGTAGTGTGCAACTAGTGGTGTAAAAGACTTAAACGTTGCTAGTGGGTTTCAGCCACCAATTACACGCTGCCATGTCAATCGAGCCGGCCTAATCAAAAAAATCTTCGGGCGGAATCATTTCTCATCAAACAATCATGACCAGGGCAATTACAACTGTATCCAAAGTAAGTGGCAATTGTTTGTATTTTTTCAACTTAATATATCAAGTGGCAATTGCCACTTACTTTTTAAAAAATATATCAAAGACCTGATAAG
Organism: Chamaelirium japonicum; assembly: GCA_947650365.1. Lineage (NCBI taxonomy): Eukaryota > Viridiplantae > Streptophyta > Magnoliopsida > Liliales > Melanthiaceae > Chamaelirium > Chamaelirium japonicum. The sequence goes on from OX393556.1 coordinate 38,528,797, forward strand.
GACGATCGATACAGTTGTAAAAAAGTAAGGGCAATTACAGTTGTACTTAATTGGTCCTTATCAGGTCCCCGATATACTTTACAAACGATCGTCCTTATCAAAAGTAAGAACAATCAGGTCTCTGATATACTTTACAGACGATCGTCTTTAAATTGTTGGATATACTTTTATCAACTCAGTATATCAAAAGTAAGGGCAATTACAGCTGTATTTGGTCCTTATTAGGTCCTAGTCTGTAAATTGTTGGTTTTTTTTACAGACGATCATCCTTATCCGGTCTCCGATATACTTTTGATATATTGAGTTGTAATTGCCCTGCCCACGATGGTTGGACGGGTTTAATTTGATCACAATAAATAGAAATATTTGGTCTCCTAAAACCAAAACAATAAAAACAAAGTAAATTATTTATTAACCAACAATAGCCACCACTAAAAAAATATAAAATAAGCCAACACCACTCCCTATTTCTCTCTAATTCTCTAAAAAATTCATCGAATGGTTGTGATGATGGATGTACAACAACAGCCCTACAAGCATGTATGCCACTGTACTCGCCTACTCAGGTTCTTCGAGTTGGGAAAGATGATGCCCAAATCCGTCCAAATTAAAATGGGGTTGATCTTTTTTTGTCCAAACCCGTCCAATATAACCAGCTTTGTCCATGTTTGTCAATTGTTTGGGTTGGGCAGATCGAGTTAGGGGCAGACCCGCCCAAGTCCCACCCCTACCCAAAACACAAATTGGTGAGATCACTAGTTTGACCGATGTGTATCTACTGATGCGGTGGAACGCTCTAACAATGCATGGAGGTCTCGCCAATGAATCGCACCATCCCTTGACCTTCCGCACATCTGTTTGCGGTATGAATCGCACCCTCCCTCAAATGGACCTACCGTATGTACCCCGGTTCCACTGTCTTTTTCTCGCTGCAACTCGAAAGGGTTGGGTCGGGTTTTTGATCAACCCAAGACTAATTTAAGTACTAAACCATCAATCCTAATCCAAACCCAAACCAACCTCCAATCAGAGATGCCCAGCCCAGGCCCAACCCAAGCAAAAATTTTAAGCTCGGGTGGGCTCAGATTAGTCCAATTTGGTAGGATAGATTGGGTTGTGCGGGTTCGGATATACTTATTTCCAATCATTGCTCAAGATTTTAACCTTGAAGGATGAAAAACGGAAAAGAACTTATACTTATTAACACTACCATACAACTTTTGTTGCATTTCTATTCATACAATTAGTATAAATCAGATAATGTCTTTATTTAATAAGAAAAAAGTAAAAAATAATATGGGACTGGATGAAACAGATGGTTGTTATTGTGACCCCTCAACAATTGAGTACTGGGAATGGTTGTGATGGTTACGTATATATCACATACTCTCATGCATACATGAGTGCTCGAGTTCGGGTTGGGTCGAGTTGCCCAACTCCTTAACCCGAGCCCGACCCGAGTTCAACTCGGGTTGTATCTTTTCAACCTATCCCAATCCAATCTTCAAATACATCAACCCAAACCCGCCCAAAACTCGGGTTGGGTTCGGGTACAACCCGTCCAAGTTGCAGCCCTATCGTCCAGAACAACTTTATTTTTTCGATTTCTTAACCCTCAAAAGACACGCTACGCATCGCACCCGAGAGAAACGGCCAACTAGTTATTATTAATTTTCTATTTGATTAGTTGTTTGTAAAATATAACACACGACATGTACCAAGTAGCGGTGCAACTTGGGTCGGGTAAAACCGAGAACCGACCAAATCCGACCTAAATGGCTTGGATTGGTTGGGGTATTTTGACTAAATAGGTTGGTTCGGTTCTAAGTTTTGTGGACGCGACCAAATACAGGTCGGTTCCGGGTTGAGACTCGGGTAGACCCGACCCAACCCATGAACCGACCTCATACATAATAGTCCACATATATATGTCACGGTTTTAGACTTTTTGGCTCCATCACACTAGCACCCGAGTAAATGTTATTTGTTTGCTAACTTTGAACTAACTACCAAGAGAACTCAATGGATGGCTAAAGCCTAAGCCCAACATGGACCTTTAGTTTGCTAGTAAATAGCCGATAACCATTATTTTTTAACACCAACTCCCAACCCGAGAACCGACCCGAACCAACCCGACCTTAGTGTGGGTTGAGTTGGTTCGGATCTATACCCAAGTCGGGTTGGTTCGGGTTTCAATATAGTAGAACCGAACTAGTCCGATTTGGTTCCGGGTTGGCTCAACCCGAACCAACCCGACCCGAGTTGCACCTCTAGTATCACGTGATGCCTAAACAGTATTTATTGCCCATTGATCTAACCGCTTGAAGAGTTTTTTTTTTCTATTCGTTCAGTGGAAAACATATTGGGGGAGGACATATGCCACCTGACACATGAGCGATATTTATTGATCATCGGTCTCACCATTTCGAGCGCTTTTTTTTTTTTTAATTTCTTGTTTAGTCTTAGTCATCCACCTAAAGGCTCCCTTATATTATAAATAGCCTACCCCTACACTATAGCTGTAAATGAGTTTTTTGGTTTATGAGAGGAATTATAAGAGAGAGACAAAGTTTTAGTGATTTCATCATTGAAATCCATCATCTCTTTTCTTCCCATTTTTCTCCTCTCTTTAACCTTCTACCAAGATCAAATATAAGGAGGTTGGACTCATTGCTTACATGGTTACTTGAGAGTCTTCCAACTCCTTATGATCATACAAGTAAAAGATGTTAAAACTAGTGTAGAATCTAAGGTGTCATCCAACTCCTAGATCTTGATCTAGTCTTTGGGGATTTTTGTACTTTGAAAAAAATATATAAAACCCTAAGTCACTAAAAAAAATTGAGTGACTCAGTGAAAGCGACTATTGCAACTACTGATTAAATAATACGTTACTAAAACGTCATCTAGTTAGCATCGTTGTACCCCTCTAGGACAGTAGGATACCTGCCATAGTAAATGTTATAATTTAAGATATATTTTAACCCATAACTCGAATTAGGGCATCTCAATACTCCCTATAAGGGTTAATAGTGTGTCTACTAAATATGTCTAACACAAAGGTAGGATCGGGTCTCGTGCAGTTCATGATGTACATGAAATTGACAATTACCCTAGAATATTATAGTTAAGATACATTTGGCCCTATGTTCTTTTTCAGGTGTACTGAATGATAATATGTAATTCTGGCAGGTCGATAGTCAAATTGTCCCAACTTTCTAAATGCTTTTTCGATGTAGTGGGATTGTGATAGAGTTATACCATTGAAATCTTTCTGGAATTTGATTCCAAGAATGACATATGCCGCTCCTAAGTATGTCATACCGAACTGCCTACTCATAAAGTTCTTGGTCTTAACCACTACTTCTAAGTTGGTTCCGAAGATTAATATGTCGTCTATATGGAGAAATATAACTACCAAAACCTAGTTATTGCCCTTAGTGTAGATATATTTATCTAATTCAATAATACAGACTCCAGTCGAAATCAAGACATAGTCAAACTTCTCATGTCATTGCTTTGTAGCACGTTTGAGGCCATAAAGTGATTTCTTTAGTCTATAAACGTTCTGCTCTAACTCTAAGCCTTGCACTACGAAGGATATAGGCCGATCCCATATATATCTCTTCCACTAATTTATAATTCAGGATTGTATTTTTTACATCCATCTGGTGAATTATGAGGTTATGGATAACGGCTATACCTATAAGCATCCTAATAGATGTAATCCTGGTCATTAGTGAGTAAGTGTCAAAAAAGTCTACTTCCTCTTACTGCCTATAGTATTTAGCTACTAATTAACTTAACCTTATATATTTCTAAGGATCCGTTTATCCTAAGGTTTTTTTTGAATATCCATTTATACCCAATAGCTTTGAAACCAGAAGGTATCTCAACTAGCTCCCAGGTGTCGTTAGACGTTATGGACTCAAGCTCACTAGATATAGTTTTTTCCAACAGATGGAGTCAGTTGAGGTCATGGCTTTATTATAACTAGTCAGATCTTCTTCCACTAGATATGTGATGAAGTCAAATTCAAATGAAATATCAATCCTATCTCGCTTGCTCCTTCTAGGCTCGATTTCTTCATCGTATGAAGAGTCATCTCTATGTCTAGGAACAAGTCTCTTGAGCGTACTGAACTTCAAGTTTCTCTGCCCTCCCTGTAAGGAAACTAACCTGCAAAGAACTCAATATCCCTAGTCTCGATGATGGTATTATCACCTATGGATGAGTTTTCAGAATGAATTACTAAAAATCTATATATACTACTCTTCTAGACATATCATATGAACACATAGTCAACTATTTTAGGACCCATCTTGGTTATCTTGGGGTTTGGTATGAATATCTTTGCGAGACACCCCCCCCCCCCCCCACTTTGATGTGTTTATAGAAAGGCTTCTTACCAATCAGAATCTCATATGGTGTTTGCTCAAACTCCTTAAATAAGATTTTATTTAAGGACATATGCTGCAGAGAGCACTGCCTTCCCCTGGCCATAAGTTTGTAGGTATCCATGAACTAATCATCATAGCGTTGACTATGTCCTATAAAGCCATATACTTCCTCTCAGCTACTCTATTAAACTGAGGGAAATATGGTGTAAAGGTCTGATAAATTACACTGTTGTCCTCATAGAACTTAGTGAAGTTTTTAAACTCATATTCAACACCGATGTCTGACCTATGGACTTTGATCATCTTTCTTAGCTGGTTTTTCATTTCAGATTTATAGGTAATGAAATTGGAAAGGCTCTTATCATTACTTTTAAGAAGAAAATTTGAAAAATGTCAAAAACAATCATCTATAAAAATGATGAAATATTTGTTCCCTCAGTGGGGGAGGATTTTGACCACCGTACGTAACCCCCCTCTAACAGTCGATTGAAGGTTAAATTTTCAAGGGGCACTGTGAGATGCCTAGTTGTCACACAGACACTGTAAAGTAGAGGGAGATACAAAGAAGGATAGAGGGATCGAGGGAGAGTCGACACAAGATGTGATGACGAAGTTCGGCTGAAGCCTACGTATTTGTGCGATAAGAGGTAACCTTTGAATCCACTAACTCTGAGAAAGTAGAGCTACTCTCGACAGGCTGAGGAGTGATTCTTACAAGTAGTCAGAGAGATTTAGAGTCTGAAGACCAAAAGGTTCAGAGAGCTCAGGAAAACAGAAAGTGGGATGTCAGGTAATGGAATTCGATTTGGATTAGTTACAGGATTGGTTATATTTAGAGGTTTGAAAATATTTAGGGAATATTTCCTAGAATATCAGGAGTTTAGATAATTATTCGGGGGATTTACCAGACCCTAAATGGCATGTGCGAGTCCCAGGCAAGGTTGTGGGTTCCACCGTCATCTTCGCGGGCCCCACGCAGGGCTTCACGTCCCACTGTCTTCTTTGTTGGTCCCAAGTAGGGCTACGGGTACCACTGTCTTCATCATGGGCCCCAAGCAAGGCTACGGGTCCTATTGTCTTCTACGTAGGCCCCAGGTAGGACAGCAAGTCCCACTGTCTTCTGTGTGGGCCCCAAGTAGGACCGCGGGTCCCACTGTCTTCTGTGTGGGCCCCAGGTTGCATTGTGATTCCCACTGTCGGGCGTTAGTCAGATTTTGCACCCACACCCTCCTCTTATTGTGTTACCCTTAAGGTCGCACGTGTATGAGTGAATAAACTCTAGGGTTTTTACGCTGCGCTCTACATTGTTAAATTCTTGGTATATTTTTCTTCTACATATATGCCAAACTTTCCATCTGATAATGAAATACATTTAGGTATGCTACCTAAGTTAATTAACTAATATTTTAAGAGATTTAGAATTAATGTGTTCTAGTCTAGCATGCCACATATCAAAAGATTTTGATAAGTAAGCAAACAAGAAAGTTTTATTATCAATAAGAGAGATTACATTTAACTTAAACAAACCATCATCAAGATAATCCTTCCCCACAAAAGATCAACCCTTACTCAGGACAAATTTTTTCAACTCAAAGACAAACTTTTATTTCTAAACTAGACTGAGTCTCGATAATCTCTTGCTAGTCATTGTTTGCATGCTAGAATACAATAGAAACCCAACACAAATTATGCCACGATTAATCAATGTATTTCAATATACATGCTTATAAACAAAAATAACAAATTAACTAAATATCATACACTTATTTGTATTCTTTTATAATTTACTTTACAAGTTTCTTTATTTAATAAGTTAGTCATCCAAAATCACCCATGTAATATTATAATTTCTAGCTTAACACTACATTCTTCATTAATTTGGGTTTACTTCTGTTCACATAATTCATCGAAATGCACCCCTTTTGAAACTCCTTTTGCCACATGTTTCCAAGCTATTTTTGCAACTTAATCGTGATCATACTAAAAACTCAAAATAAGGTCCAATTCTTTACTCTCTCTACTTGGTTAATTTGCTTGATCAATGCCTTCTCGTTGGGCATAGGAGTATGAGACCCTACGCAGAAAAAGACTCCTTTGCTCATCCTAATTAGTTGTATTAATGCTTTCACTGTGTATTTAGTCATACTATACTAAAAGTTAATTATCAATCAGCATGCATATTTAGAATTAAAAATTAATCATGATTTTATTATGAATTTGAAACTATTCTAAGCTCTTAACAGTTGATTCTTGATACTTGTGTGTCAAGAAATGAACGTACCTTATCCGATAACATTCCAATTTAATTATGATTTTACCAAAAATTACAACTAAACAACTCTTTCTTCTTTTTCATGTGCCTTTACGGCATGATTAAGTTATGTCTCGATATTCTAATAACTAACCATATCAGTTACACTAAATATTTTAAAATAACTATCTAAAATAGATCGATGGCGACTTTGAGTTCTCGAGAATTAAGAGATATTATTCATTGAGCACTAAAATTAGACTAGTCTTATAGTTATAAATAAGCTGAAAAATTATAAGATTGGTTAATGTTAAAAATCCAATAGATTAATTAAAAACAAAAAAAAACTTCATTGGGAATATATAGATTAATGCTAAATAAAATGAGAGTGATTTTACACAATCCTCGAAACCACACCGGACACCATATCGATCTCATCTCTTCAAGGTGGAAATGCAACATTGAGCATCTTAAGAGAAAGAAGGATAAACTCGATCGATCAAATCCTGTTCTGTGCATCCTTTGGGATCATCATGAAGAAATCCAGAGAAGCATCTCTCCCACTGCTAACTTGTACATCTCTTCAATCATCATTGCCTCAGGGAACTGATCGGAAATGCCGTTTGCCTGCTCAATACATCCGATCGATTTTTATTATTAGAAACCTAAACACAAATGGCTGGCAGGTTTGTACATTACCAAATTTTATTCTTCACTTCAAATTTTTTGTTACCATTTGCACAATTTTAGTCAGTCTTGATATAACGTTAGATCAGCTGCAGGTAAAATTCTGCTTAATCAATCCTTTTGTGAAGCCTGCACTCCCAGTTCTAGGGTTAGGTTTTATGGCAATCCAATATTGATCATGGGACAAAAGCCTTCACCTTTTGATCGGCCCGCACCTACGTACCGCCGTGAATCGATCAAGAATTTAATTGTACGTGGCCGATCGATGTGGGCACCCCCAACCCCTTGTGATTGACCTAAGGGACAGTTAGGTGTTTGGGTTTTCTCTCAATCTAAACCAACATATTGAACCCTAGCTAGCTAGAGTGGTGATCATTGGACTAGTCTACATGTTTTAGTATCCCCCCTTGATTCCATAGATACATACATTGTTCGAATTCATCGGCGCATATGACCTAATAATCGATCGAACCGCCAACCTCCATGATGGATTATAGTTTGGAATATCCTAAAACAATCAATTAAATGGTTTCAAAAAGGATATATATACTCACACGGGCATGGATCATGTAGACGCTCCTGAAGAAATCAGACGAGATGTGGGCCGACACCACCTCCATCTTGTGCTTCTCCAGCACATAGAAGATGGTGGAGAGGAGGCCGGGCTTCTTGGCGGCGCTGACGCTGATGTGGGCGTCCTCCCCGGCCACGCTCAGGACCACGTTGGGCGACGACCAGGTCTGGAAGCAGTGCTGCGGGAACCCGGGGATCGACACGGCCGTCGGGGAGTTCGCCGCCGACCAGTTCCCCCGATCCGCCAGGAACGCCTCCCGTGAGTGCTCCGGCGCTTGCACCGACGCCGGCGGCGGCGTCGGCTCCTCCCCTCGGATCCGCTCCAGCTTCTGCTTCTGGAGCCGCTGCAGGTTCTGCTGCAGGTCTTTGATGTAATTCACGGCCTCGTCGACAATGGTGGATTTGTCAGCCTATCACAAATTAAGGTTGTGGGTACTTCATTTAATGCCTCCATATCTGCTCAATCTGATTCTACGAAAAGGTTCATGCATTCATCCAAAATGTAGGGTTTATATGGCGAAAAAAAGATAGAATCTTTGACTGGACCCTGCTCTCTCTCCTCTCTCTCTCTACCGGACCCCTCTCTCTCTCTCTCTCTCTCTCTCTCTCTCTCTCTCTCATGGAAACTCATGATAACTGCTGACATGCATAAGAGTGCAAGAGCAGTGTTATCATTAAGAAACTGCAGCAACCCACTGAATTACAAGGAGCTGAGAGTAGAAAACGCATTTGACGACGGATCCGATCAAAAGAATGAGAAGCATGTAAAGAGAAAGAAAGAAAAATTTTGAAGGAAGAGATCGATCGAACCCAATCCCATGGAGATGGAAGACAATTACCACCTTGGGGGGCAGCTGCGGGAGGAGGGCATGGAGGCTGGAGAACATGTTCCTCATCTTCTTCCTCCGCTCCCGCTCCGTCCAGATGTGCATCTCGTGGTCGGACGACTCCGCGCCGCCCTTGGCCTCGCTCGGCCCCCCGCTGCCGCCTCCCTCCTTTGGGGAGGAGCTCTTCGACGCCCCGTTGCGCCTCCGCTTTCCCCCGGCCGGCGCCGTGGGGCTGTTCGAGCCCGACTCCGGCGGCTTCTTGAAGGGGCCACGGTGGCTCCCGCCGGAGTTGTCGGAGTTGGAGAAGGTCCACTGGTGGGGGTCCCACAGGAATCCCCCATGGCCTCCTCCTCCACCTCCTTCTTGGGTCATGGAGAGAGAGAGAAAGAGAGAGAAAGCTAGAGAGAGAAAGAGAGAGAGAGAGAGAGGGGGGGAGGAGGTGGTGGGGGGCGTTTAAAAAGGTGGCGGTGTTTAGGTGCGGAGTGGGGGGGTGATTTGGGGAGCGAGAGGAAGCGCCCAAAATACAATCATAAGACAATGCCGTTATTGGCGTCGGAACAAAAAACGGATAGCAACACGCGTGTTCGCAAAGATTTTGCCTAGTGTGGGGCCCGCGGCTGGCGAGGGCATAGGCCCTGCCCATTTGGCGCCGCGCTTCTGCTGTTATTACGGGAAATGCCATCACCCACTCTGGATTCTCTGCCGCACACCGCAGCCGGGTCTCGGTGTGGTGTAGGGCTGACGTGGAGTACGGTGAGATGGGGAATGGCAGGCCATACCGTGGACTCAATTCACTGTGGCTACAGCTGTCGATTCCCCTCCGGTTTCCCACGTCCAGTTGGGGAAACGAGGGTGGCCTTCTGAGTAATTTCGTGAAAGTTGAAGGGTATCGGAGCGGCCGGTGTACTAAAACGCGTCATGCTCTGCCGCAACCCGCAAGCCAGCAAATACAACTACAGGGGGCCATGATTTGGCCGTTATTTTTGAAAGGGAACCGGCACTCAAACTGCGGCTGGGGGTCTCTGCCGATTAATGCTACTTGAACATACTGCGGGACAATCTCCCGGACACCCCTCGGTGGTGTGGGCCCTGTGGGTGCGCGACCAGAGCTTGATGTGGCTGAGCCTGGCTGACGCCATACCACCGCAGTTGTCCGCCAGGTTGTCCCGTAGTATGTTCAAATACGATTACGCGGTCTCTGCCTTTCCTTCCTTTCCCTACAGCTGCATATAAATTGCTTTATTCGATAATAATCATTTATCTTTTGAAAAATTAGGTTTATGTCCATAAATATTTTTGCAATATTAGTCGCAGGACATCATAATTTGCTATATTAGATAAGTGCCAACAATTATACATTCATTTTCAAGAAGAGTATATTCATCATCAGATAGAGGTCACAGAGTATACATTCGTCTTTAGAAAAAATATATTAGTTGGAAGAGACTTTAGCTATATTTCGAAATTAATGTGTCCTGCAACTAAAAGCCATCTCTCAAAAAGGACTTATGTCAAACTTCCTCTTTATTTTATCTTGATATCAATCACTTATATTTTCTCAAGTCCTCATACTCATTTTCTACTTCTTTAATCCAATACGATAACGTCTTTATATGAACGTTTTGGGAGCGAATCTCATCCTATTGTCATGGGTTTTTTTTTTTTAGAAAAAAGTGATTCTACAAGGTGGTGTACATTTTAAGGATTTTGTAATATAACCCCCTAATACATATTTGAATTACAAAATAACCCACTGATAATGTAGGTTTATATATAGCTCGCTCACATAGTCTAACATTTACTTAATTATCCTTTCGCCCTCGCTTTAAATGATTAAAAACTTAAAAAGTGAGTAACAAAAAGGTGGGTAACTGTAGGGGTGATTTTATTAATTCGCATAATATGTTAGGAGGCTATTAATAAAACTTTCAAAGTGGGGGTTATTTATAATATCATGATTCTTAGAGGGTTATATGCAAAAATTTCTGAATTTGACGAGCAATAAATGCTATTCAGACAACCAAGGGTCCATCTAGACCAAGCATTCTTGATATGACATCCGATCACTGATGTCCTTTGCCTTCTGATTGGGCTGAGTGTGATTCACTTGTCATGTGATCATGCCACATCATGATTGCCCAATCTGGATGGAAAGTACGATTCCCCAATCTGACTGGAAAGTATGATTGTTGAGAAGTATTTTTCAAAATTTAATGTTCGAAACTGATGGACCACAAGATTTTGTAGACTATTATAATCTCCACGTGATTCCTCTCAAAGAAGGCAATAAAATCTTTATGAGAAATGCTATTCAGTCCAAAGATTTTTTCAATTCCGCTCAGTCTGATTGATGTGGCAGCATGCAACTGGTGGTGTAAAAGATTTAAATATCGCTAGTGGGTTTCAGCCACTAGTTGTATGCTGCAAAGTCAATCGGGCTGGCGGAATCGAAAAAACCTTCGTACTGAATAGCATTTCTCAATCTTTATTAATGATGACATAGGATACCATTTGACAAACTATATACCAATCACCCTTCTTCCAAAACCAACGTGCACATGCAATATTGGATCAAACATTAGACGAATACAAAGTCGAGTCGAGCCCAACATGAGCTACACTGAGCAACTCAATTCTTGAATCGAACCGATCAGCTCAAGTTCATCAAATCTAGCTAGCCCCAAACAATCTCAAGCCACGCTTGACCAACCGACGGTCGTGAGCCAAAAGAATGAGTCTCACTCTCAGTAAAGGAAATGAGGAGCCTATGCAGCTAGCAGTTTGTTGTGAGAGGCTAGTTAGCAGGTTAGGAGAGGATATAAGGAGGCATTGCCACTTTATCTTGGTTTGTGCGCGTGCGCGCGCGCGCGCGCGCACACACACACACAGAGAGAGAGAGAGAGAGAGAGAGAGAGAGAGATGAAATTCCCTCACATCACAGGGTCAGGAAGCAGATGAAATTTGCTTCTTTTTGAAATTCCCTCACCTCACAGGGTCGGGAAGTAGATGAAATTTGCTTCTTCTTTTTTGGTGGTCTGGAGGTGACCATTACATATTCGCTTGGAGGTCCTCATGAACAAAGGCCAAGATTACATTTGGGAACCCTATGGGAGATCTTAATAAAAAAAAACGAGCAATGTTATTCCACCAAAACATTTAACCCGAATGTTTGACTAGAATAATGCAGCATCCAATCGCAACATCCCTTTGCCTACTAATCGAGACTGAGTGCGATTCGCCATCAAGCTAGGTGCAATAGATGGAAGTGGCACTCATCTGGAGTTTTTACGGTTATGTCTTTCTACAAAAACCTCCTACCACCGGTGGATAAGTTTTTGCCTTCGAATACTATATGGAGATCCAAGGTCCCGGCCAAGGTGAAGATCTTCTCTCTGTTTGCTTGCGAAACAAGATCTAACCAAGGTGAACCCCATGAAGAGACACAACCCGAACATGACAGACTCTTTCTGTATTTTTTGCCAACTGGCGGATGAGTCCCCCTCCCACCTGTTGATTGGATGTCCAACGTCGATGAGACTTTGGGGCCACTTCGAAGGAGTTTGTGTCATCTCCTCATGCCCGAGGAACTTTCGAGCACTCTGGCACTCGTGAAGGCGTCGGGCGGTTAAGAATGAGCATCGAATTCTATGGGGACTTACTGGTCATGAGCATCCTTTGGGTCATTTGGCTCGAACAAAACATACGGATCTTCAATGGTAAGATAACCAGCACCGAAGAGCTTAGACGGTCAGTTGTCTCAACCTTCGGAATATGGATTGTACCTTGGTTGGAATCTCTTTCTGACGAGGTGAAAGAATTTTTAATCGTATTGTTTCATGATTAGTTTTTAATATAATTGGTCGGGAGCCGCCTAACCCTCCCTCCTTTAGGAGGGGTTCTAAAAAAAAAAGGTACAATAGACTACTGTAGTGACTACTTATCATCAACTCTTTTAAACAATCATATTCTAATTAAATAGTAATTTTTTTAAAAAAAACACCCCCTCGATCCCCGTAAAGAGATGAGATATCCTCCATTAATTAGCCACAAAGATTGGGTACGATTAAACGGAGACTTAATATATAATCTGAAACCAAAGAATCCAAAAGTGGTTTGAGTGTAAAAAGAGATATTTTACAGTTTTTTTTTTAGACCAGCCAGGCAGTCAGATGACAGGGCGCTAGAGAATGGGCTAAAAGAGGTCCAGAGATCGAAAAGAGAGAGTGAAAGAGGGTAGCATATATTATTGAGATAATAAGAAAGTTAAAGAACTACTTTTTTATGTTATTATTATTATTATTTAAATATTTTCATGGTTATTTTTATTAATGTCAGTATTTGCTATGATGATTTAATCTCTGTATTTATAAAGTTGTATATATAGCTAGCTACCTGAGCAATGTCATTCTGCTAACCCCAGCTCTGCCAACATTCATTTGGTAACCTGAGGTGGCACCTGATCACAGCGGTCCCCTTGACTACGGCCTGGGGCTAAGTAGGATTCACCTGTTAGGTTTGGGTGTAACGGACGGCTGTGAAAGTGCCACATCAGGTGTGCGTAAGGAAGTTGGGAAAACAGACTAGCTAGCAGTTTCCAATTGTCCACATAGACCTGGGCGAGATTTCAAAATAGTGCTTTTTTTTCTTTTTCTTTTAGGGTAAATTACACTTTGCCCCCTAATATTTATCTAAAAAACACTTAACCCTGCTATTGTTAAAAAAAACTACTTTTTGCCCCCCTTCGATTATATTTTGATCATATAAAAATTACCAATTGAGAAAATTATTTAATTGACAAGAGGGGTTTTTTTCTTGAGAAACCAAGGGGTTCTATTCATGGCGCCCTGTGCTCAAAAGATAATAATTTGTTACAATAGGAGTTATCTTGGTTTACCAGAGAGGAGGAAGACTCTTCCTCGGATACATAAGTGCAAATATCTTTAGCAGCAGTCTCAACAATAAACTTTGGTAGTTACCGATCCATGAAATTTGATATCTGATTCAGTGCATGAGCTGTTAGTTAGGAGATGAGCAGCTGCATTTGCTTTTTGGAATATATGTTGAGGCTTCAATAGGCAAAAAACTTAATGATTCTCCTGCATTCCACGATGTCGTTGTGGATTCGTCAGGGCGGGATAAAATCCTCATCCAACAGGAGCGCAATCATTATGATGTTGTCACCCTCAAGGATTACATTATTCGTTTTAAATTCAATAAGAAGCTTAATTCCTTCCAGCATAGCACGAGCTTCGTCTTCCAAAGAAGAGCTGAAATACAATCCTCTCCCCCTGCTACAAATGTGTCTATCATCCTTGTTTCTGACGATAACACCCAAGCCACTTTGTCGATCCCTACAGTTGCGCCCACATTCAATTTCAAGACCCCACTTGGTGGCCTGGACCAATGTTTGTCACGATTGGCCACCTTAATTCCAGGCACCATAGGAGTGAGCTCCTTAGATGTGCCAAGCAAAGCAAGAGCTTTAGCATAGACATTTCTGAAAACTAAGTTGCACTTTCTTGAATACATACTCAAGAAACACCCAGAATTTTATGATAAGCAGATTTGATGGAGAAACACCCAGAATTTGTTAAGGTCCAACACAACTTATCATTAGTATGTAAGCCATTAATCTGGATCCGTATAATGTCGTTAATGTGGTGGTCCACAATGCTTGCTGCCCTTAAGTTGTTTTTTCCACATAGTGACAAGAGGGGTATTGTGCTAACATCTCAAACTCTAGGGAGCGATATGGAACAAACTGAACTACAGAGGGGTTAAGTGTTTTTGAGTAAAGCTTCAGGGGGGTAAAGTGTAATTTTCCCTTTTTATTTTGTGCAATTTTGGAAAATTTTATTCATACCCCATAAATCTGTAATTAGCCCCCATTTCCAATAAACTTGAACACACCCCATTTTTTTTTTTCATACTCCATTCCTATTCCAAAAATACCCTTCCCCCTTGCACCCCACCTTCAATACACCCCAGTTCAATGGCCCGCCCCAACTTGATTATACCCCAATCAAACACATACCCCCTTAAATATACCCCAATTATATGCACTCTTGAATACACCCCACTCTTAAATAAACCCCATGTAGTTGGCTGGTACTTGAAGGCACAAGTAGGGCTGCAACTTGGGCGGGCCAACCCGAACCCAACCCGAATTTGGGCGGGCTAATCCGAGTCCAACCCGAATTATTTCTCCTCTACCATATTGAAGCCGGTCAACCCACCCCGCACAACCCGGCCAACCCGACGGGTTGGGCTTGGGCTAAGGAAGCTCAAGGAGGCCTTGGGTTGGGTTGGGGGTACAAATTACGTTGAGTTAGGGCTTTGGGGTTTGGGGTACAAAAGAAAAGGGCATTGTTGGTATTAAAAGATTGTTGAGTAAGTTATTAAGAAACGATAGGGAAACGGGGGCTAATTACAGATTTTTGGGGTACGAATAAATTTTCCCGCAATTTTATGTTGAAAAGCTAAGCACAGAACGGCCAGTGCGACTGAGACCCCAAAAACGCACTCGATTTTTGTACTCATCTAGCTAGACTACACTTTAAACACTCGTTGGGTCGACCACATTTGCATCGACTCGGAACTGAGACTCTGCAATCATTAGTTCCGCCGGGTGGTCTGCTACGTTTGTTCTGTTCTGAGAGCCCATTTGGGGCTCTGTGAAATTCGTGGGGCCCTCTTAGAAGATTCTCTAAACTGTTACGTTTTTAGTGAGAGAGAGAGAGTGAGAGAGAGAAGGTCGAGCTTTTGTTTTGTTTTCATGTGCTGTGATATCATCACAAACCGACTCCATTCCCCCAACAAACCTGAACTCTCCCCCCCCCCCCCCCCCCCTTCTGAAAGAATTCCCGTCGTCATCGATAAAGAGGTATTCTTTCGATATATTAATCTACAATTGAAAGATCTTGAAAAATAACATAATATCATAGCACGTCTTGAATCACGACCATGATCGGATCAACAATCTCCTTCTCCAATTCAATCGGGTGGTAGGATCATTGATGAAGGCTCATCGGAGACCGATCGGTGCACACGAGGAGTAGCAGTCATGACTATCAACCCTGTGCCTGGCAGGCCTTGAAGTGGGTGTTCGAGTGTACTGCGGCCACCGACCGCGGATGCACGTAAGTCGCGAGCTGACGGTCCGTCGTTGGTTTTGCTGCAACTCGATCAGTGTTCGATGACCTCTCCTATAGGGGTGGCAACAGTGCGGTTTAAAACCGAAAGCCGTGGTAAACCTCACCGCATAGTGCTGTTTTGGTTTGCCAAAATATAAAACTGTTGCAGTGCGGTTTCGATTTTCGGTTTCGGTGTAGTGATGCGATTTCGGTGTATAGGTGCGGTTTCGGTTTTGGCCAAAACTTAGACCATTCTAGTGATAAACCGCGGTGCACCGCACCGCATGGTGCGGTTTCGGTTTTACATAATGGTACACCGTCGCGGTGCGGTGCGGCTTCAGTTTTGCCCAAAGCTGCACCGTTGCTATCCCTACTCTCCTAAGGTGGTTTGGATTTATAATTAGATTGAGTTAACCCTAATCAAATTGGTTTTGGCCTTTATGAATCTTAATTTTATTAGATTTTGATTAAAATAGTAATTTATTTAAATATATTTATCATTATCTCATAATTTAAATCTGAACTTAAATGTTGTAATAAGATTAGACGGGCTGAACCAGTTTAGGTTAAGTCTGGACCATGTAACAAACGAATACAAGTGACAAAAATCTGATTCTGTCATTGCGTCCGGGATGTCGAAACAATTGAAAACCATATATACAATATCTTCAAATTAAATTGTTCATGAAAAATGTTAAAAACTAAAAATGAACAAGAAATGATTTGAACCCATACCTAACCCAAACTCAAACAAACCCTGAGAACCCTTTGTGTACGTTATTATACCTAGGGAAACTATATTTAAACCTTGTATCTCTGGTTGAATCAACTCAACCAACTCTTTTGCTCAAATAAACTGAAAACGATTAACTCTTGCTTGCTAATTAACTTAGGGTTTGTTCTTTTGTGCGAAAAATGACCACGGAAACAGATTAATGAGTGGAAATTGGATTTCTGTCCAAATTTTCGGTATTCTTTTGCCGATCAAATGGTGAAAAAAAGATTTTTGGGTGGATATATTTCCACAACAAGGAAGGAAATTATTTCTCTACTAAACCTGCAGAAATTCTCTTTATCTTTATTTTTCTGCTAAAAAAAAATAGATTTTCACTGTATTTGACGTCTTCCTTTTATTTTCCTGCTAAAAGAACAAAGAAAATTAAACATGGAAAGAATTTCTACAAAATTGAATTTTTGCAAAAATTATTTCCTTTATTTCATTTTCCTATGAAACTAAAAAATAAGAATTAGTGGGAAATAATTGTTATTAACCCCCCATGACTTTTTTTTTTGGAATTAACCCCCCTTGACCCTTGGGTCACTCAAGAAATCAAACAAACAATACTCATTGTCACATCACACATCCAACCAAGAAAATTCGCTAGGGATGGCAACGGTGCGGTTCGGGTAAAATCGAAACCACACCGCAACACCAAACCGTCACACCGAAATCGCACCGCACCGCGACGGTGTACTGTTATGTAAAATCGAAACCGCACCATGCGGTACGGTGCGGAGCACCACGGTTTATCACTGGAATGGTCTAAACGGTGCGATTTTGGTCAAAACCGAAATCGCACTGCTACACCGAAACGGAAAACCAAAACCGCACCGCACCGCGATGGTTTTATATTTTGGCAAACCAAACCGCCCCATGCGGTGCGGGTTTCCGTGGTTTTTCGGTTTTAAACCGCACCGTTGCCATCCCTAAAGTTCCCTCCACCCAGTAGATAACTATCCGACCCCACCTAGCTGGACATGATAGAGTCGTCCGGTGCCAATCCGGTGTAGTCCACCATCTGCTGGACCGCCACCACCTATAGAACCGTCGCAAGTTCGCCACCGTCATCTACCTACCAGACCTCCACCGATCGCCCATCACCGCCTACCAAACCACCGCATGCCACTAGGCGACCACCACCCTATTTCGGGTTACCAAGTGTGGATCCGACCCATTTTTATCTGGGCCCAGCCCATGTAGTAGATTTAATCAGTGGGTTGAAGGCCATGTTCCAGTAGAAATTCTAATGGGTCGAAGACCATATTAGACTAGAAAACACTTCTGCTTAGTGGCCTAGAACCCACATCAGACTAAACTCATTCCTGATTAGTGGGCTGGAGACCCTCTCTGCGAGCCGTACGTTGAGCCGCAGGGCAGGACAGGAGAAATAAAGGGGGAAAGAGGAGAACATGAGGAAGAGGAAGAGTGATCGAAGTTCCGCACCATGAAGACGTATGTTGAGCCTCAGGGCAGGGTAGGGCAGGGAGAAAGAGGAAGAGGAAGATAGGGGGAAAGAGGAGAACAAGAGGTGGAGGAAGAACGGGCCGGGAGGAGGGGGGCGATGAGTAGGGGGGGTGGGGTGGCAAACCCTTATGTGGGTTGCCCTATCAAAATGGGGACCTTGCTAAAATATATCAATTGGGCTAGGGTGACATATCAAGTAGGTTGCCCTAGTAATTTTGTCGGTGCAAGTAGCAACACCTCCTATGAAAACGACCAAATTGTTTAACTTTGCTCGGCCATCCTGCGAGTCTTTTATATCTGACCCCTTGTATCAAATGCGCACTCAAATGCACAACCCCTTGCATCTGTACGAGCACACGTGCCAATAGCCTGTTGATGGGGACATCGAGCAGAGCCCATGGCGCGTGTACGAGCGCAGGAGGCGCCACCTGAGCCTATGGCTCTGATCAGACAGCCTGCACCACCATGGATGATTGCATTTGTTTTTATTTTCTGCATTGTGTTATTTAGTCCCACCTCGACTTTCAGGGGTTTTCGCTTGTTATCGCAGGCCTTTATAAAGGCCTGCCCATGGAACATGTAAGGACACTGAATAATGAAATGAAAATTTGTTTCTCCACTTTTGTGTTGAGTGACAACAGGGTGAGGTGTGTGAAACCCGATCCCAAACCCTAGGTGTGTGAAACCCTAGGTGGGTACTAGGCGTGTGAAACCCTAGCCCAACCCTTACCTTATCCCCTTCCTTCCCCTCCGCCGGCCACCAACCCCGCCTCCCCTTCCTTCCCATCCGCCGGCCACCAGCCTCTGCCCTGTCCCTGTGCAGCCGGCCCCCGACGCCACCCCTCCCGTCCGATTCCCCCCCCACACCCTGCCCCTGTCCCGCGCCTTCCCCACCGGTCACCGCCCTCCTCTCCCGTGCGGCAGCCCCACCCCCCCTTGGCCTCTTGTGGCTGGCCCGATCCGGCCACCCCACTCGGCGCCGCCAGCCCGATCCGACCCCGACCTCCCTCCCCTGCCTGCTGTTCCCCCCACCCGACCGGCCTGCCCCCATCACCGGCGCCATCACCCCACCCCGATCCCCTTCCCTTCTCTCCCACTCGACCGGCCAGCCCCACCACCGGCGCCACCACAACCACCGAAACCCCTTACCACCACTCTGAGCCCTCCCTCCACCCTACCCGACCGGCCTCACCCCAATCCCCCTCCCTCCCTCTGCCGGCCACCATCCCGAGCCCCCCCCTCCACCCCTACCCGACCGGCCTCACCCCACCACTTCCCCTTCCCTCCTTGCAGCCCACCCGAACACCTCCATGCCCTCTCTCACCTGATTCACTCACACCCCTTTCGGCATCGCACCTCCGGCACCCTCGGCATGCGTGCAGGGCCGGACCCAATGGGGATCACGGTATGATCCCGGACACGGACGGATACCTCGACATCAACTCCCCCTTCATCGGACGAAAGGGAGAGCGTGGAGGAGCACGTGGCTTGTGACGTTGGCGTTCCCGCACCGCCATTACAACCCTCAGTAGGTACGTCTCTTTCCAGTAGGGTATTTCTGGTAATTCTACTAATCGGATCTCCAGTATATTATCTGTGCCGATGGCTGTCCACCATCGTGAGGTTGTGCGTCCCCACCTGCCTGTTAAGCTCATTAGTATTTGATATTGCGGGACGGACTCGTGCCGTTTTAATTTAAGCATTATTTATTGTAATTCTTAGAACTGAGATCGAATTGCCTGATGCGAGTAGTTTCGGTTAAAACCCATTATTCCCTGCTAATGGTTTGAATAAACTTCCTACCTGAGACTTTTAATTCATAGCGAAACATTGCTAGGACAATTAAACTACTGATTTCCTGCTCACCCGCCTTTGTTTCGCATCACCTGTATAATTTGTTAAATCTATCTCAAAATAAATTCTTGATAAAAAAATCATAGGCAAAATAATTTTTAGACCATTGTTAATTATATGAGTATTTTCAAGAAATAGCAAGAAACCCACCATATATGAGTATGAAATACTTCAATTACTACGTCACTTTGTGATAGCAACACGATTCCTAGTTATCCGTGAATTGAGTGCAATTTATCAGACTCAATTGTGGTGGATTGTAGCTACTAAGGTCCCATCCCAGTAGCAAAGCACATGCCCCTTATCCGACAGGTCGTGTAATCAAATCTTGTGGGTCTTCCGTCATTGTACCAGATTTATCTCGAGCCTTTGTGGCAGGCTTTATCTCTTGCCTTTTTGGTGGATTTATCTGTGCTCATGTGCGGTAATATTACAGGCAAAGGTAGATTTTGAACCTTAGTCTATCTTGTGCACTAAACACTAACAGACAATGTACTAACCATGAGGTCCTACGCTCGCAGGCAATGTACTGATCGTGAGGTCCTACTAAAACCATTCAAAAAGGGTGGAACAATTCGACTCCGCTAGATTATCTTGTGAAAAGAGCTTATATGGTTTAAGTGAGGTCTTTTTATCCCACTAAGGACCATGCGAAAATGGTGGAACAATTGGACTCTGCTAGATTATCTTGCGAGTCCCCTATCTCTAGCAGTCTTTTAGAAGAGACTTTTACATATAAACCACTCGAAACACTTTTATAAAAGATAAGTCCTTACCTTTACGGTAATCAACATTACTTCCTGAACATTTTCCAAAGCTTGTAAGAATACCCTTTCATTTAAGCTTTAGCCGTATAAAAATTGAAATATTCCATGATATTCCCTTTCAAACGTTATAAATGATATCTTTGGTCATTTGACCCTTAGTCTCTGTCGGGCTACCAATGCAAGCCACATCGGACGTCCTCCTCTTCTCCGTGACCTCCTCCTCTTCCTTATCTTGGCTCGCTTCCTCCTCTATGATGATCTCCTCCTTGGCGCCTGCAAAGGCGCACAGCCAAGCGAGCACCAATAACACAGAGGCCTATAGGGGCCATCCACCCGTGACCATGCACTACCCATGCTTGCACCGTCTCCTTTGCCAATCGTGAGGAAGAGGGAGGAGGACCTGGAGGGAGGAGAAAGGAGGGATAAGAAAAGAGAGAGGATGACATAGGGAAGGAGAGAGGGGATAGAGGATGAAGAGGAAGAGGGATGAGATAAAGAATAGGCAAAGGAGGGAATGGGGATGAGGAGGAAGAGAGAGGAGATAGAGAATAGGCGGAGGAGGTGGGAGTGGAGGAAGAGGATGTCCTCTGATGCTGACGTTGAAGATATGGCTCGACATCAAGGGTCGTGCACATGACTTGGACAGTTCATGCGCACGACCCAGCCATCTGAAAAAGTCGACGCGTCATCAAAAAAGACTACGCGTCCGTCCCCAGGTGGTCGTGCGCATGACTGTTAGGTCGTGCACACAACCTGGAGCCCGATATTCTTGACGCTTCCTTCAGCCAAAAGATGAGACTGGCTACAGACTATCGTGCACACGACTTGACCAAGTTGTGCGCACGACTGTGCCTGACAGTACGGGTCAACCCAAGTTATACACAATTTGACTTTCATATTTGGGCTGTTTTGATGAAAATTTCGGGATTAAGCTTATGTAACATATTCCCTTGATATATAAAAGGGTCTAGGGTTTTGGGGATTGTATTGCATTGAAGAGAAAACCTTGAGGGAGGCTTGGAGAGGCTTGGCAAGGGTAGAGAAGAAGGAGGTGCTCTCGGCAAAGGGAGTTCATCTCGTTGGAGTTTGGCATTGCTTGTAACTCTGTTTGGTTCTTCGTTCTAGTGGATCATCCGATCATCTTCGCCCGTGGTTTTTCCCACAGGGTTTTTCGCGTAAATCTCTCGACTCTCTCTCTGTGTGATTGCTTTGTGGTTATTTTTTCTTCTTACTTTGCTATTTTTCTATTTGTGTTGGATTGCTTGTTCCACATCGATTCGTCGAAGAATCGCTATTTACAATTAATCTTTGTTGACCCAAGTGGTTGGAACGATTCGGTATCGGATTATTCATTTTGTATCATCTAGTAGGATCCGCAACAAATTGGTATCAGATCTTGGCTCATCGTTCTTGATCAATTATATATCATGGCAACCAATTTATCAAAGGTGTCGAATCTCAATATCGACATAGAGAAATTTGACAGAAAGTCTAACTTCGCCTTATGGCAAGTTACCTTCAGAGATATTTTGATTCAACAGGGTCTCCATAAAGCTCTGTATGGTTCGAAGGCGAAGCCTACAGATATATCGGTGGAGGATTGGGAAGAGTTTGATCTCCATACCTATAGCACAATCCGATCTTGTCTATGGAAGGAGATCAAGTTTTTTGTCATGTATGAGAGTTCCACGATGGCGATCTGGATGAAGCTTGAAAGCCCATACATGACGACGTCGATCTCTTACAAATCGGTTATTTTTGAAGCAATAACTTTACAGATTTTGCATGAGGGAATGTACTTCCATCCACCAGCATCTTAATGAATTCAGTCGGATCACATCTGAATTATCGAACAACGAAGTAGACATCAATGAGGAAGACAAAGCCCTTATCCTTCTTTATTCTTTACCGAAGTGCTTCGAGCACCTCATCATGATGATGCTCTATGGGAATGAGACCATTGAACTAGAGGAAGTCAAATCTTTTGTCCAATAATTTCAAGAAGAAGCTCTTGATTACAGAATCACAAATAGAGAGCAGTTATGGCTTGTTTATGGAGAAAGAAAGGTCAGAGAATAATTGTTCTTCCAAAGAAAAGCCTGAATCTAAGTCTACACTAAGGAAAGATGTGGAGTGCTATTACTGTCACAAGATGGGTAATATCAATTCTGACTGTCCTAAGCTAAAAATGAAGGGGAGTACGTCTAGGAAGAATGCATATTCTGAGTCGTCTCTAACGTATCTCACATAGCAGAGGATCAGTCAGATGATGGATTTTTATTGGTTATAGTTCGAGGGGATCTGAATAATAAATGGATCATAGATTCTAGTTGCTCCTACCATATGTGTCCTAATCGGGATTGGTTCTGCTCCTACCAAAAGGTGAATGGTGGTTCGATTTTGATGGATAATGATTTTGCATTCAAGATCATTGAGAATGAAGAAATCAAAATTTGTATGCATAATGGCATTGTTAAGACTGTGACTAACGTTTGGCACGTTCCAGATTTGAAGAAGAATCTCATCTTTCTTGGTACTCTGGATTCTTTGGGATAATAGTTCACCACTCAAGGTGGAGTTCTCAGAGTATTTCGAAGGATTATGACCATTATGAAGGGTGGCATGATCGAAAGCCTCTATGTTTTTTCTTAGAGCATTGTTACAGGTAGTGCAACAATTTCTACTTCGGTGAAAGATTGGGAGGCGGTCTTGTCACAGTTATAGCATAAATGTCTGAGCCACATGAGTGAGAGAGGTATTTCTGAGCTGAGCAAGCAGGATTTACTCTCAAGTGTGTAGAACGTTAAGTTTGACATTTATAAGTACTATGTTTGGAAAGTAACATCGGGTCAAGTTTGGTACGGCAGTTCATCGCACGAAGGAGACGTTAAATTACATCCATATAAATATTTGGGGTCCTTCCAGAGTTGCTTCTATAGGAGTATCGAGGTTCTTCGTCTCTTTTTATGGATGACTATTCCAGAAAGGTCTGGGTCTATATGTTAAAAATCAAAGATCAGGTGTTCAAGACGTTTCAAAGATGAAAGACCTTGATGGAGAAACAAATTCGCAGGAAGATGAAGCGTCTCCCCAGCGATAATGGGGGAAAATTTATATTAAAGGAGTTCCAACATTACTGTGAAAAGAAAGGCAATACCAGACACTTTACGGTCAGTGAGACACCTCAACAGAATGACACCATAGAGAGGATGAATCAAACTTTGCTCGAGCAAGCACACTGCATGTTTTCTTAGTCAGGCATGGGTAAAGAGTTTTGGGCAAAGGCTGTGAACATGACATGCTATTTGTTTAACCGGTCACCTGCTACTACAATTTCTTTGAAGACTCCAGAGGAGGTTTGGTCAGTCAAACCGATAGATTACTGAATCTTGCGAGTATTTGGATGTCTGCCTTACTATCACGTCAAAGATAGCAAGTTGGATCCGCATAGGAAAAAGGTTATATTCTTGGGGTATGCTTATGAAGTTAAAAGGTACAGAGTTTGATGCCCAGAATCGCATAACTTCATTACTAATAGAGATGTGACTTTCAATAAGACTCAGTTGCAGACTTCCAACAGGTCGAGGTTAGATATCGATCTTGAAGGCGAAAGTCATGGTGATCAGTTGCAAGTGGAGCTATAGGATCCTACAGTTTCTACAGAGGTAGAGCAGACTACTCCAACAAAGATGACTACTCCAAAGGAGACAGTTCATGTTCCAGTACAGCAGCCCATTACTGCCGGCAGACAACTAGAGCTCCAATCAGATACGGGTACAAGGAGTTAGTTACTTATGCACTAATCTATATTGATGGTGATGAGTCGATCACTTTTTGAGAGGCAGTCTAGGATAGGATTGTGTTGAGTGGGGCGTGGCCATGGGTGGGTGAAGAAATTGAGTCTCTTCACAAGAATCAGACTTGGGTGCTTGTTGTGAGACCCAGAGGGCTGAAAGTGATCGGCTGCAAGTGGATTTACAAGAAGAAAAAGAGGCTACATGCAGTATTCGGTATAAGGTGCGATTGGTAGCTAAAAGCTATTTAAAGAAGAAAGACGCCGACTACAATGAGGTGTTTTCACCTGTGTTGAAGCACACCTCTATCTACCTTTTGCTGGCTATAGCGGTACTGGTTGATCTCAAACTAGAGCAGCTAGATGTGAAGACAGCATTCTTGCATGGCAAGTTGGAAGAGCTAATCTATATGTAGCAGCCTGAGAGGTTCGTGATAGAAGGTAAAGAAGATCATGTATGCCAATTGAGAAAACCATTGTACGGCCTCAAGCAGTCGCTAAAACAGTAATACAAGAGATTTGACATATTCATAGGGGATCACCATGGGTATGTCAGAAGCGAGTATGATTACTGCGTCTACTTCAAGAAACTTCGAGACAGTTATATGATATTTCTTCTTTTATATATGGATGATATACTTATTACATCAAAGAGCATGTCAGATATCGATATTCTGAAATCTCAATTAAGCGATGAATTTGAGATGAAGGACTTGGGCGGTGCAAAAAAAATTCTTAGGATGGAGATTCATGAAGATCGGAAGCGTGGTATAGTTCGTTTGACGTAGAGGAGCTATCTTCATAAGGTGGTTTCTCGTTATGGGATGGGTGGTACTAAGCCAGTTAGCATTCCCCTTGCTACATACTTTCGACTATCGGCAAGATAGTCTTCTAGCACCGATGATAAGCATGTTTACATGGCTTGCATGCCGTATGCGAGCACAGTAGGTAGTTTAATATATGTCATGGTATGTACTTATCCAGATATTGCACAGCCAGTCAGTCGTTACATGACCGATCTAGGAAAGGAGCATTAACAGGCTGTGAAGTGGATATTACAGTACCTTCAGGGTACATTGGACTTGGGATTACTCTTTCAGCGAATCAGTCAGAGATACAATATGATATGTTAATGTAGACTATGCTAGCGACCTTGATGGGCGTCGGTCTATGACATGTTATTTGTTCATGCTGGCAGATGGTCCGACGAGTTAGAAGACCTTCTTACAAGACACGGTTGCACTGTCGACGACAAAGACTGAATACATGATCATTACGGAAGACGCCAAGGAGGCAATTTGGCTCCAAGGTATTGTGGGGGAGTTCGATCTTTCGCAGCCTATCATTAAGATGTTTTCGGATAGGCAGAGCGCTACCTACTTGGCGAAAGATAATCAGGTCCATCACACACAGAAAAAGTATATTTATATCTGTTATCACTTTGTTCGGAAGCATATCAAGAAGAAGGCGATGTCTTTGAAGAAGATTTCCACATATAATAATCATGCCGACATGTTGACGAAGTTAGTTCCATTGTCTAAGTTCAGGCATTGACTGTACTTGGTCAAGATGATTTGAGGAGTTTCGCACCTTCAGGGTGTTGTCACCTTCAGGGTGCTTTGGCGCGTCTTAATGACACGTTTTAGGATACCGATGAGGCATCTTTGGGCATCGTCAAGGTGCAGGTGGAGACGACAATCGAATTTGGCTTTGGACTTCTTGCTAATGTGGAGATTATTGAAGATATGGCTCGACATCAGGGGTCATGTGCACTACTTGGATAGTTCGTATTCACGACCCGGCCCTCCAGAAAAGTCGACGCATCATCAGAAAAGGTGAACACATCCGTCCCTAGGTAGTCGTGTGCACGATTGTCGGGTCGTGCGCACAACCTAGATCCCGATATTCTCGATGCGTCCTTCAACGAAAAGACGAGACTGGCTATAGACTGTCATGCACACAACTTGACCAAGTTGTGCGCACAATTGTGCCTGACAACACGGGTCATCCCAAGTTATGCACGATTTGACTTTCCTATTTGGACTGTTTTGAGGAGAATTTTGGGATTAAGCTTATGTAATATATTCCCTTGATATATAAAGGAGTCTAGGGTTTTGGGGATTATATGGCATTGAAGAGAAAACCTTGAGGGACGCTTGGCAAGGGTTTTGGAGAAGAAATAGGTGCTCTCGGCAAAGGGAGTTCATCTCATTGGAGTTGGACATTGCTTGTAACTTCATTTAGTTCTTCATTTAAGTGAATCGTCCGATTATCTTTGCCTATGGTTTTTCCGTAAGGGTTTTCACGTAAATCTATCGACTCTGTGTGTGTGTGTGTGTGTGTGTGTGTGTGTGTGTGTGTGTGTGTGTGTGTGTGTGTGTGTGTGTGATTGCTTTGTGCTTGTTCTCTTCTTGTTTTGCTATTTCTCTATTTATATTGGATTGTTTGTTCCGCGTCGATTCGTTGGAGAATCGCTCTTTGAAATTGATCTTTGTTGACCCACATGATCGAAACGATTCAGTATCGGATTGTCATCCGGTATCGTCTAATAAGATCCGCAACTATTGACAACATGGATTTATAATGCAAAAAAACCATAACCATCAAGCCATGTTTCATCTAAATTTATCTGCAAACATGGGATGTATAAAACCAATATAATCTCATTTAACCCGACGAATAATCCAACTCTAGTCAAGTTAAGGTGACGAAAGGGAGATTTTTTTGTATACATTGAGATATGCATAAAAAAAAAGATGAATGACCTTTGACCCCTTGAGGTTTATGCTTATTATACTTTCTTACCTGAGCTTTCTAAAATTACACATTGACCCCCTGTCAGTCTTGTTTATTTGTCAAAAATTATTAAAATCATGGCTTGTCTAAAGACAAAGTTAGTATAAAAGATATTTCATACTTTGTTGCATGTCATAAGGGTAAAATGATCCTTTAAATTATGATTGTCAGTATTATGTTGAGTTTCAAGTATCATTTTATTCTTATGATATGAAAAATATGAAATATCCTTTAGTATAACCTCTTCTTTAACAAACCATAGTTTTAATAAAAATTTTTTATAAATAAACATTATTGATAGTGGCAATGGGTCAAAGTGTAATTTCAAAAATCTTAGTTGGAAAGTATAATAAGCATAACCTTTAAGGGGTCAAAGTGTAATTTATCCTTAAAAAATTCTTTTTATAGTTTTTTTAAACAAAGTACATCAGATAATGAATTCTCTAATTAATTGGGACTTTGCAACCACTGAGGACTCCATGGAATTGTGGGCTTCACATATTTTTTTTAGGAGTCTGTGGATTTTTTTGAGAAATCCACAGCCTGAAAATTCTCTTTTTTAGAAATTCCCATGGGCCTTTCTTGTAGACTTGTATACTAAATCTCAATTCACCTCTGATCTTCTTTTGTGGATTTTGAAGATCCAATTCAAAGAATGAAACATGAATACCAAAAATTCATTCAATAAATGCATATGTATAAAAATGGAGCAAATTTGAGGCTCACTAATGCAAAAAAAAAAAAAAATGGAGGCTAATTGCCTTCTTATTTAGGTACGCGCTTTGTCACAAAATTGTTTGCAATTGGTTGCCCGCTTTTATTAGTAGGCCATCCAAGGTTGCCTCACCATCTGGGATCGATTGTTTGGGTAAATCATCAATATCAATGTCACCTCTTGTGTCAACCGGTTGCTTTCGGAAAAGTAGTCCATCCAAGGTTATATATTCAATCTATATAACATGGCACGCCGGTTTTGTACTGACTAGACAAAATGGAAGCTGACTAGGACAAGCTGATTGGACAAAAATGAACTGAATAGATCTAACCATTCATTCAAAAATCAACACACGATCTCTATTTCCCCATCAACCAACTCCCTCCCCTTGGTTTCAAATCCCGACCCATTTAAACTGCACTAAACCTCTAAAATCATGGCCCATTTAAACTGTACTAAACCTGACCGTTCATCCCGTGATCGTTGTTTCGCATCAACGGCTATAAACCCGCATGTTGAAATTTCGACCGCTCCGAACCATCAGGTCAATATCGAGGAATTTGTTCGAATAGAGACAATTATGATTGATCGATTATAAGGGGAGGGGGAGTTGGTCGCGCCGAAGGCGCCCGCTTCATGCCAATCGACACGGGCAAGGAAATGGGTGTCCCTATAAATGTCGGTGTTGTCGTTGAAAGTGTTTTGTTGCCGAAGGCGTTCAGGTGTGTTGCCGCCGAAGGCGGTCCACTATAGTGCCGACATATGTGTTGCCGCTGAAGGCAGCCCGCTGTAGTGCCGACAGGCACGGACATGCACTAGTTTAATAACAAGATACATTCAAAGAAAACCATTGTATATATATGCTTTGATTTTTTTTTCCCCTTATACTTCTAAGAGGTGTTATTTGATTTTGGTGTTTAGTTATTATGAGGGTATTTTTATAATGCATACACCACTGATGAAAAGATGCATTCAAATATCAGCACTACCATGTGCATGCTGCCAAAATCAAAGTGTATGTAGAACAACAAAAAATAAACACTATAGAAATTGATCATATGCAAAAAAAAAAAAAAATTTGAAGCATATCATCACCCACCCACCCTAAAGGGGGAAGAAGGGCATTGAGCTAAAGCATCAACCCTCACTGTGGTATACAAGAACTGAAGCATCAGCCCCCACTGAGAATTATGAGAGAACCCTTACAACCTGAACAAACACCAATCAAATAACACCTCTAAGAAGTATAGGAAAAATTATATATAAAAACATATGTATATAGTGGTGAATGCATCTTGCTCTCAATGGTGTTTTTATTATGAAAAAACCCCTCAAAATCTTTATAAATACCTTTATATGCATTATGAATGAACCTCACAACTACTTCAAATAAAAAATCAAAACATATAAAGGACTCAAGAGAGAGAGAGATTTTGAGACCAACCTCTAGTGGAGGTTATCGAGTGATTGGAGTAGGAGATGTTGGTGGAGACTCATCAGCGATCGGAAGAGGAGGTGCAGGTAGAGAGTGGAGACGAAGAAGCACAACTCGCCCAGATCGTGGACTCTCAAATTTGACCAAAAACCTCAAACTCTTTGGGTATCGCTTTCATATATATTGTGGACTTCCAAGTCCCGTTTTTGAAGAGTTTATGCACTCGGTGCGAACCGATGAACGACGCTTGATTTGAAAATCTAAGCTCATGCGAATTATTGACTAACACCTTACTTTGAAAGCCTGGCCAAGTACTTCTGATTGACCACCCTTGCTTTTTAGAATACTAGACACTTCTCGAGGAGTCTTGATTGACTAACACCCCCTAAAATCATACTTAAAATTTACTTAAAATGTTTTAGAAAATGAGATTTTTGAGAAATAGCACGAAAATCAGCATATATAAGAATTATTGTGAAATTGATTAATGAGGATTATGGTAAAATAGATACAATGTTACTGCTGCTGATCCAACAGCGAGACCACCTCGTTCATTGAAGGCCTCTTCTTGGAAAACTCCTCGGTGCACCGATACGCCACGCCCAACAAGCCCTTCACCTCCTCCTCCACCAGCCCTTCCCTCCCCATCAGACGGTCCACCGTCTCCAGGCCTCGCCCCTCCTCCACCATCCTCCGGGCCCACCGGACCAGCGGCTCCTCCCCGCAAACCGGCAGGTTGGGCCGCCACCCCGTCGCCAGCTCCAGCAGCAGGATCCCGAAGCTGTACACGTCCGCCTTCACCGTCGCCGCCGTCATCCCCTCCCGGTACTCCGGCGGCATGTACCCCATGGTCCCCGCCACCTGTGTCGACACGTGCGACCGCGACGACTCCACCCAACGCGCCAGCCCGAAGTCGGCGATCCGCGCGCCGAACCCGGCGTCCAGCAGGACGTTGCTGGCCTTGATGTCCCGGTGGATGATGCGGGGCCGGCACTCGTGGTGGAGGAAGGCCAGGCCGGCGGCGGCCCCGCGAGCCACCCGGAGGCGGGTGGGCCAGGGGAGCGCGCCCGGCACGGCGGTGGCCGGGTCGTGGAGCCACCCGTCCAGGCTGCCCCGGTCCAGGAACTCGTAGATGAGGACCCGGTCCGGGCCGGAGGCGCAGTAGCCGAGGAGGCGGGCGAGGTTGGGGTGGCGGATCCGGCCCAGGGTCTCCATCTCGGCCCGGAACTCCCGGAGGCCGTGGAAGGCGTCGGAGGAGAGGCGCTTGACGGCGACGGTGACGCCGCTGGAGAGACGGGCCTTGTAGACGAACCCGAAGCTCCCGTCTCCGACGATGCGCTCGGCGTCGAAGTTCTTCGTGGCGGCGGCGAGCTCGGACATGGAGATGTGGTCGAGGGTGGGGTCAAAGGAGGCGCTCTCGTCGGCGGCGACGGGAGGGGGAGGGAGGTGGCAGGGCCGCGGCGCGAGGGTCTGGGGGAGGAGGTGCTTTCTGGGTCGGCGGCAGATGATGACGAGGGCGAAGAGGGCGGAGACGAAGACGAAGCTGACGGCGGCGGCGATCAGGGCTTGGAGGGGGGCCTCCATTTTCCCCGGGATCGGATCGGAGGCTGCGAGACGTGGGGTTGTTAGGATGTGGGAATAGGGTTAGGGTTTGGATTTGGTTGGAGCTTCTTTGTCCTCTTGGATTTGGTTGCGGGAATCCGTGGACGGAGACGAAAGAGAGGAACGTTTGACCGAGGCTGGAGGCCGGCGAAGCTGCCATGAAGGTGTGGTGATGTTTACCCTCAAGTCAAACGTCCTTCTTTTTTTTCCGGCAATAATTCGGTCGTCGAAGCCAGTCAACTGCTTTGGCTCTCTCTCTCTCTAACTTGGATCATGTATTGTAAACACTGAAGAAAGCACCTGAGGCTGAGGGTTTTGATAGGTTTGCACCCCCCCTCTCTCTCTCTCTCTCTCTCTCTCTCTCTCTCTCTCTCTCTTAACTTGGATCACGTATTGTAAACACTGAAGAAAGCACCTGAGGCTGAGGGTTAAGTTTTGATAGGTTTGGACCCTCTGTCTCTCTCTCTCTCTAACTTGGATCAGGTACTGTAAACAATGAAGAAATCACATGAGGGGTGTTGATAGGTTTTGCAAGGAAGAAGATAATGTTATGATACAGACAGACATGGGCAGTGGTAGATTCAAATTTCTGATATCTATGCAAAGGTTGGGGTGTATGGTTATAGAAATGGGCATGGTAGGGTTTTCATTTCTTTAGCAAAAAGACCCTTTCAATGTTGAACTAGTTGTTTGGATAATTTAATGACCAGCCAACCTTTAAATATATTTTTAAGAAAACTCAAATTTAATATTTATTACAAGTGAGATTTTTTTTTTCAATTTTTTGGCTAGTTATTGAACTAGAGTAATGATATTCCGCCATCCGGATGCGGCCATCCTGACGTGGCACCTGACTAGAATTGTCCCTTTGCCTGATCTTCTTTTGAGGCTGGTGGAAGGGACGGCTACGACCTGTGCCACATCAGGATGACCCGATCAGGATGGATGAATCGTGTGTTTTTTATCGAACCATATTCAAGATGTAAAGAATTTTAAGTAGGTGTTGGATGGAGTTTGACATCTCTAAACATTGACCTTATGTTTGGTGTCGCTTCCACGCAAGCGAAGATGTAAAAGATTGGAGTGGAGACGAGTAGGAAGAATGTTTGGTTTAATAAATAAAATCGAACGCTTTTTTTTTCGCACAAGAATGTTTGGTCTAATAAATAAAATCGAACGCTTTTTCTTTTTCGCACAAGTTCTTGCAACTAGATCATCCTTATCGGGGTGATAGCTTAGCTCAATTGATAAAATCTCTTGGTGGCAAGCACTAGAGATCTGGGATCGAATCTATGCCTTCATCGAATAAATAATTGGTAGGGGTCTAGATCTTAACTCTTCACAAATGTGACGATGATGGATTTCTCAAAGTAATAACAATAAAACATCGGCATCTGGTACAGGTGCTTGTGCTAAGATGTATCAACAATTTTGCACGGGGAACCTTTGAAAAATAAAATTTGAAAAAAGGATTTTCTAAAGAGATTTTGCAATTAGAATTGTTAACTAGAATGATGTGGCATCAAATCACACCGTACCTTTACCTGCCTATCGGGGCTAAGTGTGATTCATCAACCAGGACTGGGTGCAACGGACAATTGTGATATGGACATGTCATTTTGGTTGACCATTCGGGTTAAATAGTATTTTCCGTTCAATGATGCTTCTCAAACTGCTCCAGAGAGATCTCGACCTCGACAGTGCTGAAGTTTAGAGAAGCCAAGAGTCCTAGTAGGACTTCATCAAGCTACTGCTTAGATTAACAGAATTCCCCCATGGGAGTTCTTAGTGTCTCAGGAGGAAGGCCTTCTCTCAACCTCCTCATGATCCGGATCCGATTCAAAAATCCCGGGTTTGGTATTAGTTTTCCGACCCAAGATCCGATTAAAAATAATCCGACCCAATTAGAAATAAAATCGGATCAAATTGGGACCTACTCTGATCCAATACATTTACTCAGATTTTTATAATACTCATCATAGCCCATCCGATGCCCAGCCCAACCATCTTATTTTAGCGATGGATCTATGGGTCGCCAAATCCATTAGTCCAAGCGAACCAGTGATTAAAACATAGAAGTCCCCGATTTCTATTAGGTTGTTTCTGCTGTTTGTCAATAGACCGGGTCAAGATCCGAATCCAAAAACTCCAAGTTTGGTATCAGTATTTTGGTTCAAGAGATCCGACCCGATTCAAACGATAAGCTGATCAAACTCGGATCTAACCTGAATCAAACCCTTTGACAAGCCTAACTGTCATAGGCTTGGATGCATAATTAGAGGTTGGGTAGCTTGGGACTCCATAATGTTCAACTTCCTTCAAAATCACATATAATATACGGAATAAATTCCTCGTACCAACAATATCACCAACCATACTTTATAAGCGAGATTCGATTCTCTCATAGAAAAGCAAGCTTGCCTCTGCTGCAAGAACAGCTTCCTCTGAGGCGCTCGATACTTCACGGTCCGAGATGTGGAACCATCGCCGATCCAGAGTCTCCGGCGACCCATCTAAAAAGCTGCCGCCTGATTGAGATGCCACTACCCTGTAAACCGTGTAATGCCCGCTCCCAGGTCTTCCATGGTGCTCCACAACGGAAGAAAGGCGGTACATGCAACTCGTCGAAGATCTCGAACCGCCGGTGTTACTGACCTGTGCACAGGAAGGAAACAGATAGATCTTAAAGGTCGGGGCTGGATGATACTCTTACGGTCTACACGCGCAAATCAGGACGAACGACTAAATCACGGATGATTAGAAAAAAAAAATCAAATAAAGTAAACATTAACCATTCAGTTTTTTGGCCAGTAGTAGAAACCAATATTATATAGAAGATGCGGCTAGATACATGTTTCAATCCTGATTCAGCTTGTACTCAGACTAGTGCTTGCCCATGCTAGTTGGCCCTCGGACGGCCGCCTTTGGCGGCAACACTCCCCCAACCACTTTCAGCCGCATCGGCAATGCAGCAGTCACCTTCGACAACAAAACACAATCGGACAGTCTTCACCCGACACTCGTATATATGCACCCTCGTCACTCATCCGCCCCGTCACTTGCTCACCCATCGCTCATCGTTTGGCACGTGCTTCTCACTTGCTTGCTCGCTCTCCCATCACCCACTCGCCCATCGATCTTTGCTTGCTAGCTTGCTTGTTCGTCGCTCATCTGCATCCTTGGCACTCGGACGGCCGCCTTCAGCGGCAAGACTCCCCCAACCGCTTTCGGCGGCATCGACAATGCAGCAATTGCCTTCGACAGCAAAACACAGTCAGACAGTCTTCGCCCAACACTCGTATATATGCACCCTCGTCACTCATCCGCCCCCTCGCTTGCTCACCCATCGCTCATCGTCTGGCACGTGCTTGTCGCTTGCTTGCTCGCTCTCCCATCACCCGCTCACCCATCAATCTTTGCTTGCTGGCTTGCTCGTCCGTCGCTCGTCTGCATCCTTGGCACCAATCTCTCTCTCTCTCTCTCTCTCTCTAAATGGTGAAAACCCTATAAAGTATCCATTTGTGGAGTTCACATTGGATCAAACAATAGCATCTATAGCACGGGGTTGGGATTGGGTATGGATCAAACTACTATACATTTGTATGCAATAATAGGAGCACATGGTTTTCAATCCTTCCAAAACAAATGAAGTTGAAGCCCTAGTTATGAGTGATATTTGATTATAACTCAGTATTTCTATTATTGACGGTTCATAAATCCAAATCTTTGTAGAGTTGATCGCAAAGTTTGTTACATGATTTTCAACTTGGGTCACATTTCAGCATATAACACTGGTTCTTAATAAATTAAAAGACCAATTTACAAATATGGATAAACTTGTACAGATTAGTACAACTTAAGCTGAAAGATTGAAGGATTTGAAGTATTAGGTATCTCATGGTTCAAACACTAGGAACTTGTGATCAGATTGGAAATGCAAAGAAAGTTGGACGGAATAACTTGGTCGAGTTTTGGCAACTTGACTAGGATAAAAAAAAAAATAGAAAAGAAGAGGTGCAATCATCAATCTATCTATCGTCTCCAACTGATAGCTCAGTTGGTAAGACATATGCAACCCGTGGCCTTGGTCAAGGGTTCGAATAAGTGCTACGGCATATTTCCTCCCGCTCGGTAGTAGTGGGCGGTCTTGTCTTAGTGGTGAGCTTTCCTACCTGTGGGGTTGCTAAAAATCAGGGCATTTCTCTCGCTCCTATTATGATTTTCGATCCTTGGTCTATCTTGTGCTGGCCACTACATGTGATGTACTGACCACTAGGTGGCCCCTTCAAAAAATATATATCAATCAACTATGCATAAATATAAAATACCTTAGACCACTTTCAAAAGCAACTAGATTACCTAAGATTTGCTTTGAGAAAATTGTAAAACAATGATCATGGGAAATTTAAAGAAATTAAGAATTAATTTGATGTCATCATGCTACATTACAAAAACAGGAACTTTTTTATCAAACGGACTTTTTAAAAGGATGGAATTTAATGTTTCACTAATCATGATCCATAGCTCTTCTCCATATGGTGGTGTCGCAAAAGAGGAGGGGGGGGGGGGGGGGGGGGTCAATTTACTTTAAATATAGCAATGAAAGGGACTAACTAGGGCTACATACCTTTTAATCAGTGAGGGTGGGGGAGGGCTGGGTCGATGGAAAGAGAGAGGGGAGGACTAACGTCGAAAAATAAGAGGGAAAGGTCGGGTATTGATGACCCATTTTTTGTCGGGGTTTGTGTGTGTCAATGCGTGTGAGCATGTGGCGAGTGCACATGTGTGGTGCACCTGGGTGTGCATGGGCATGCATACGTATTTATGTGTGTGTGCGCGCGTGTGTGTGTGCACACACCCGCGTGCGTGTGTACGCATGCGTGCCTTATCAACTTATTGTAAAGAGTACTTCCCAACTCGTTCTCCCCATCCCCAACTCTTTACATACTGTCTTCTTTCTTTTCCTTCTTTTTTTAGTTTGATTTGGGTTTCACACAAGGGGAGCAGAGGATCGTTAAAGATGGAGGAAATGAGGATCAAAGGCAGTGGTGGTGGATAATGCTGTGTAGAACATTGCCACCGCCATCATTCACCTCCCTCATCATTATTGCGATGTGAATAGTGAATACAGCCAAAGTATACAGTGTCCGATCCCCATGTAAAGTTGGACAGGTGAGATCACATAAACAAGCATTTCCTGGAGAATATAAGCACATCAAGTTTCAGTCTTCTACACTATCGTTCCTCGACTTGGGAAACCTTAAATTGAAGGAATATCCATATGAATATAATGCTCTACAGCTATTTTCAAAATGATCATGTATGAATGCTAAGACAAAGGCTGTATAAAGAGGGTGCAGGAATCCACAATGAGGATGCAACAAGTCACATTATAAATTTTGCGCTCTTTCAAGTCAGTAAGTCTGGACACCTTTAACAGCAAATACAAACATACTTTCTCCTTAGAGTTTTATGTTATGAACTTAATGAATAAAAGTTTAAAACAATTTATATGACAAAGTAACAACAACAACCGCACCGTGCTCATGCAGGAGTGAATGTGTGCCTAGAAGTGCAAGTAGGAAAATTGCATTCCTAATATATGAATAGCTAGTAAATTTATAACCGCAAGCTAAATAGAGCGATTCTGACCTTTCTACCAGGTTCAACTTTGTTCACGGAGCAAGCATGAGAGCGATATAAATTAGAATCAACCGCTTTGCTTCCTAGAACTGTATCACTGCAGTAGTTTCCAGCTTCAGTAGAGGGATGACCTGATGATTCACATATAGACCCTTCCAGCTTATTTCTTGACATGGCTTCCGCAGAAAGACTTTCACCCACAATTCTGCACGGGTGTGGTACCATTTGCATTTCCCGTTGAAAATTTAAATGAATTAAATGAGGGAGCATTGGGCGCTGCTGCCACATTCCTTGTTTTTGCATACTTTTCTCTGAAGGTCCTCGTCCCACAGTTGCTGTACAATCCATGAATGGAAAGAGGTCCAGAAACAATGGGAAGGAAACATGTCCCTACAATCAAAAGCATTATCATTCCATAATAAAACCCGGCACATGAAAATATCCTTCTGTATTTCATGTTAGGAATTAAATATCCCGTATACCTGAAGCTTGATCAATTCACCATGTTCGTTCATGAATGCACGATGTAAATGAATGCACAAAATCTACATATTATATCAATCAGGTTAGTATCAAATTTAAAGAATACATATAGGTTGCCTCCAGATAGATGGTAGAGAAAGAAATTTTTTTGATGTTATATGCTACATACCTTTGGACAGCGAGCGATTCTTAATTGCTTTAAAGTACAAGAAAAACCAGTCCATGTTATTTCTTCCTGAAGAAAAAGATTCTTGCAATTACAGGAATCAAGATTGACACAATGGCCAAGCATTTTGATTTTTTCCTGGAAGATGGCAGTCCAAATGTCAGGTAAGGAATTTCAGAAGTTTGTAACGTCTTGCTAGGGAAGGGAATTCAAAAGCTGGTTCTGTTAGACGTGATGAAATCAAGTTTTACCAGAGAAGTACCTCATCTCTTTTTGTTTTGAGAGATAAATATTTCAAAGCAGCAAGATGCCAACACCGACTGCAACGATAATTTTCTAGGACCTCAACAGCAGTAAAATGCTTTAGGCAATCCAGCACAGTACAACCATTCATCTAGGATCCAATACAGAGAAAGAAAAAGAAAATCATTAAATAGTATTAAATAGAATGTAATAAAAAGCTGAGATCAGGACTGAAACATACAGAACTAAGAAAATGAGGCCCTCAATGGACATACAATGTGTGCACATCCATCCAGAACAGGCGACAAAGGCAAGCAGCGGAAGAACTCAAAGTCCATTGAAAGCTGTAAATATACAAAAAGTGAAAAGGGAATAACTCAGAGGTAAAAGAGACCCTGAAAATCAATTTAGGTCAAACATGAAACGACTGGATATTGTAGATCAAGTTCCTTCGATATGTCCGATAAAAGAAGTATGAGAGCCATAACTAGTGAAAAAGAAAGATACATTTCTGTGGCTCAAAAGGACGATATGCCACAATAATTATGGAGTCGCTTAACACAAACAAGACAAAATCAGAAAGTAGAATAGAGAAGCAAATTCCCAAAAAAAAATTAAAT
Organism: Chamaelirium japonicum; assembly: GCA_947650365.1. Classification (NCBI taxonomy): domain Eukaryota; kingdom Viridiplantae; phylum Streptophyta; class Magnoliopsida; order Liliales; family Melanthiaceae; genus Chamaelirium; species Chamaelirium japonicum. Next base: position 38,567,030 of record OX393556.1, read on the forward strand.
AAAGGCTTGATACTTATTTAGGAGATCGTATGCATTTACACCAGACAACCAGAGACCAAAACTTCAGCAGTCATAACCCTTGAGAAGGCCATTACCATACTTGAGCAGCTTGTGCAAGTTAATATGTTTCCAATGGTTCCATCAAATGGCCCAAAAAATTGTTTTTGCCATCGCTCGCACTCATTTTGGCCTTCACTATTTGGGCTATATATTCTAGAAGGAAAAGCAGTGATGTCTGCTAGAGAATAGCCATGCAGGGCATAACCCAGTGAAATTTCCTCTTCTAAAGAAGACAAAAGATGAAGAAATGCTTCTGCAGCATCCTGAAAAAAAAAATTTGAAGCTTAGGCAGGAAGTAGCAATTTTCAGGAGTAAAATAGATAAATAGCTGAAGTTGAAAACAATGTGAGACACACCTGTTGTCTAGTCAAATTGAAGCTACTAATATATAAGCCCATAGCAAGCATCACTCTTCGTGGATTAAGTACTGTCCTTTCATTGCAAATGGCACATAGCTCTGAGAGTATGTTAACTTGTTTCAGTTATAAAACATCAAAGAAATACTGAAAATGCAGAACACCATCCAGATTAAGGTATGAAATACGATCATACAGCAGCGTATTTTAATTCCCATAGTTAGTTACCAAGAACTTGTACACTAAGAACCCTATTACGTTAGCATATCTCAGAAATCTTCAATATGTAGAATTAAAGTGACAGCTTATGGTGCTGCTAGTATGGAATGCATCCTTGAATGTCTTAGTTCCAAACCTCTGAAATCCCAACCAGAAACCAATAGGCCGTTGTTACTAGCAACTACAGGAACGTTAAGATGGATACAAGGGGGAAAAAAGGGAGAATATATATAACTACACCCAAGAAACTGTTGGAGTTACACCAAATGATGATAAAGTGATGGAGAACTTATTGAGATGATAGTGACAAGTATATCATAGATCTAAGAAATGCATCGTTGAGGAAGCAGCTTGAAATTGTGTTAGGGAAAAAAAAAAGGAAGATATTAAAGTAACCTAGAAATAAGGGATGAGGATTTGAAAATGCTTGCACTCACATAGGAGGTAGCCCTCGTTAGGAATGACAAATGATGAATGACAAAAACAAATTAATGTTTACTCCATGTTTTGAGAAAAGGCTTGTCGATCTAGTTATATGTTTATTTCAATAGAAGTATGCACAACAATATCCTTCTGAAGCATGAACAACAAGCAAATGTAAGGGCGCAATGATTCTAATGCACTAAACATAACATAGATTCAACTTTACATCTATTGTTTAAATTATATGTAGACAGATCGAACATTCAGTGACATCAATACTTAACATGCACATGGAACATAAATTGCCAATCTACAGCATTCGCAAGCAGCAAGATTACCTTTCAATAATAACGTCAAAGCAACTGCAAGAGGCATTCTTTCAGCTTTTTCGTCTATCACTCGATCATCAGTGGCCATTATATTTTGGAGAGAGGATAGGAAATAGCTAGAACTACTGAGTGCCTGTTGAAAAGTACCACACTTCTAATGTTGAAACCTTGCATAGAATTGAACCTCATTCAGCAGCTTTATGGCCATAACTAATTTAGCATTTAAGGAAAATGAGTGCAAGCTTACGATGTGCCCAGGCAAAAGTAACTATGTGCTGGTCAAGAATGCCAAATAAATAGACTTACTAGGTTTGATAAAACACACTTCCAAACGATAAATCTTCAGACTTATATAGTAGAGCCTCAACAAAGCACATACATTTCAGAACCCTTAATGGAAATACAAGAGATAGGGCCCAATCTTCCTAAACACTGTTACATTTGTAACACATATCTGCTCAAAATAAGTATTTTGCATCAGTCCACATACATTGTTGTTAGGTGGGGTACATGAAATACTGCTGGATTCCTATGTTTCAAATGGATCGTCCAAAGTCCCATCGTGTGTGTGTGTGTTATACATGACTTGCAAAAGAAAGGGGCATTAATATCTGCTCAAAACAAGCGAGCGTGAAAAAGAAAGTGGGAGGTGTTAGACATGACTTGAAAATGTTTTGGATTCATCCTTAACCTATTCGAACCTAAGTTTCAGAGGCCTTCAGCAGGTTTCCCCTAAAAATATAGGTTAAGAATCATTTTTTGTCAGACCTGATCAAAAGCTGTGGGCTTTGGCCAAAACTGATGGTTTTTTCTAGTCAGTGTTTGTTTTAAATGCATATGGACGTGACCATGTCAATGTGAATACATGAACCTGTCTATATTGGCTTATCGATTTTATAGATAGTTTCAACATTCAACTAAGCAACAAAAAAACTTCAGAAATAAACAGAACATGGACAGAAATAAATAAATCGAACAACTAAACCAAAACCATAAACCTCAGCAAATGCTATTATGTCTAACCAAATATACTGTGCCAACACTCGGCATGCAGTATGCACCAGAATGAAAGTGTATGGGACTTACTAAACACTAAGCAATTGACACACTAAGATGCTGTACTTTTCTGGCATTTGAACTCTTTTTAATAGCCCTCTAGTGGGTCTAAACATGCCTTTAGAAATTAAGAAAATTTTGATACATTCAAATAGCACATTAAGTCAATAATACCAATGCTGCTGGTAAACACAACCTAAACATATGAATTACACTCTAGGAAACGAACAACAATCCAAAACAAAGATAATGAACTCAAATTTTAAGGTGATAAATAGTTTTCCAATTCCAGATTATTTTTATTCATAAAATAGCCATCATAATTAATTTTTAATGCCAAAATTACAATAAGCATTGATTCAACTGAATATAAGTTCACTCTTGAAGAGTATTGGCAGTGTTGACCAGTAACATAACATACCGCAATACACACCGATATAGGCCCATACAAGATCGATGCCCACCCATACGAGCAGTAACTACACATGCTTTGTATCATGTTCATAACCTTGGTCCTTAAGACATAGCACATCTCATAAGGCACAGTGCAATAAGTACCAGCACATAAATACTTGTAAAATGGTCAATAGCATTAACATACAAGATCGATGCCCACCCAAATGAGCCAGTATGTACACATCCATTGTATCAAGTTCAAAACCTTGGTCCTTGAGACATAGCACATCTCATAAGGCACAGTGCAATAAGTACCAGCACAAAAAATACTAGTCAAACGGTCATATCATTAACTTAAACTAGACCATTTTTTACCAAAACAAGACCAACAACAAGCCTATTATGATATCATGGAACTACAAAATAACTCTTCAAAAGAAGAGGAAAGCTACTGATAGAAGTTCGGAGGCAAAAGGATTGATAATTTTAGATTAAGAAATAACCTGACTCTCTACAAAACTAAATTCACAAAATACAAGTCGGGTTCCTTAGCAGCTTATCACTGTATCGAGTAAATATCACTCTATATAATGAAACGAAAAACAAAAGCAGAGGAGTGGGCGGTGGTGGTGGTGGTGTAGGGGGGGGGGGGGGGGGGGGGGGGGGGGGGGGGGGGAGGGCATGTTTCATTACGCTATGCTCAACGAACATGGGATGCGGAGCACCCAACAGCTCATGAATATAGGCGGGTGGTGGGCCTCATGCCCTGCATCCCACATTCATAAGAGTCTTGTTTCATTATATATTCATTGTTACGGACATGTCTTAATGGCTTAATAGGAATAGCATGCTGCATATTAACTAAATAATGATATTGTGGCTTGCATTGGAACTTACCTGTAAGATTACATTAAGAAAACAATTGTTTCCAAGATTCTGCAATCCAGCCACAGTGATTATCTCAAAAGGATCCCTCGGATCAGATACCCATCGCTTAAAAAAAGTATCCACCCGAACATCTCGCCGTGACATGTATAAACCGGTGATTCCAATTCCCACCCCAAGAATACCAGCCACAAGATTATGGAATGGAGATTGAGAAAATCCCTTGATCGAAGCGAGTAAACTATAGTCATGCTTCAGTTTCTGTATAAGATAATTGGTGTTCACTTCTCGTTTATATTTCATTGGAATCCAATCAATAATCTCCTTGAGGACTAAAAGCTTGTGATTGCAGAAACTCTTCTAGAGACCTGCATTAGGATGTGCATAATAAAAAATAAGACAGAAAAACTTTACCCAGCAATTTACTTCGGAGTAGAAAGAATAACCATTCAGTATACATAGAACTGGGGGTGCATATAGAAAAAAGTTGCCAGATAGGCAAAAGTGTGCTTTATAATGGGGTGATTTGCACAGTTGCTTCAAGAAATGAAAGTACGGACTATGCACTAGTCTAAAACGACCTAGGATGTACCAATTTAATCAGTCACCTTTGTTAGAGTAGGCACAATCAATTTCACAATTTGAAAATAATCTGATATTAAGGTGGAGCTTTTTCTCCAAAGTTTCAAGCTGCACTTTAATTACAAGATCTAAATCCTGAATGGTCGTTCCTGCGGCCGTCTTGGTCCATGAAGTGAGTACACCAAAGTGGGGTGCCGTTTATACCCCTTCCATCATCACCCTTCTCGATGCTGTTGGTTTGAAACATAAATCTGATGTGGAATTGTGTGTTGGATTTAGTAGATTCTGATGTTTCCTGATGAATAGATCTGAAATTTTCGCTGTCTCGCACAAAAACACACACCGAGGAGAATGGATTGCTATTTCTCAATTTGTTCCCAACAATCACAAACATCAAATATTGAGACCATATACATCCCCTAACGTTGATTTCCATTGCGCTGCCTCAATCTCTCTTGTTGCATGTCTCTTCATTTGCTGGTATTTTGGATCCTTTTCGGGAATGTGATGTAGTTGCACAGAACGAAGGTGACTTCATCGGCCTATTAGAGGCAGGGAGAGTGAATGAATGGTTGCCACCAAGAAATTAGGAGTTTCTCTGAAGACGATAGTGGGAAATAAAGCTCTTAGGAAACCACGATTCGTACTCTCACCTCTGCTCCTATTGTCTGCATATTTATTGGTTTGCTCAGTAGATCGTCACGAAATCAGAAGTTCTGAGAGAATCAATTATAATGGCATTCATAACGTATTGGTTTACTCAGCAGATGCACATCTATTCTTCAGTTCTGTCAAATGAGTCTGAGATGAAGATACCAGCCCATCACTCATCGGAGCAATAAATACAGTGGATTGAGCCAATTCAGGAGAAGTTGTTGCTGCTATTGGCAAATGAAGAAAGTAGCATTAATGGTACATGGAGATCTGCCCTCCATGTCAGTGAGCCCTCTATCTTGTCATGTAGGATGTAACAAAGCTCGCTTTTAAATGTAAAAATAGATGGATAGCTTACCAAATATTGTAAGTTCACATGTCTACTTTGAAAGACTAGATGAGTATCATTAAAAGAAAAGATAGACAAAGTTGGAAATAGGTGAATAGCTATAGAAAATGATGTTTCCCATGAAAACACAAAGATCAATTTCAAATGATAAGATCACAGCAGAAGAAAGCAATACTAGTATGGAACGGACGAATGCAAGAGTAGCTGAAGTGAAGGTCACAAAAGAAAACAAAAAAAGTGCTGGCAGCAACAATATGTTTAAGAGTACTTGTACACCTAGTATCTAGGTAAATGATTTTAGGTACCCTCATAAATCCAACAACAGGCCCAGTATTCTGGGCTCTTATTAGAATCCAGCAACTTTAAATTGTTCTCTTTAAAATCATAATGGGCGAGTGGGAGTTGAATACATGCATTGCTGTTTGTTGATAAACAAACTTGGAACTTTTGGGGTAATTGGTTCTTTTTGGATTTTACATGAGAAGTTTCGAGATTTCTAGATGTTTGGGGGAAAGATCCCGTGGCCATACATACAGCATTCAGCTATATGCATACAACTTCAAGGAGAGGAACAAAGTGCAAGATGCTGGAACCTTGGTGCAACAATAAGAGATCTCAAGACTAAAAAATATGGTACCTCCTAACTCTGCTTTATTTCTTCATCCATCCATCTTTCCTAAGATCTCAATGCATAGTTAAAATCTACGATCTCTTTAAACCTTAGTCGAAACACCTTTTCCTTGGCTCACTTCAGATCGAAGGATGACTGAGAGACAATTAATACCCACCAAACCGACATATTCAGATCTAGATATCTCTTAATACAATGAGGACTTGCCTCCTAATACACATACGATTTGGACATCTAATACACCTAGGACTGACTCCTAATACACTTAGGAAACCCTTATAGCATGGATTTTGACGTGCAAAAATTAAGCATTGAGATCTTATTTAAATGACCAAAAACTCATAATAAATAAGACAGGGCCATCAAATCTGGATGGAGCTCGAACCACGGGATTTGTGTAAGGCCTGATATCCCTGAAGAACATACACGCTAGATTCTACTCTGCATCACTATGGTTAGCCAAACAATCAGCATTGGCAACCATAACCTCATAGTCACGAAGGCCACCTTATTTATCATTTTGCTGACTGTGAGAGAGCTATAAGCCTATAAATATAGTCATTGTTACTAAGGAATATGGAGACATCATGAAGCCATCCACAACGAAGAGAGAGAGGGAGAGAGAGAGAGAGAGAGAGAGAGAGAGGGGGAGGGGGGGGGGAGTTTCAAAGGAGAGAAAATATTACAATGTGGGGAGGACTCCACCTTATATAGAAAATTAAATAACACTCAAAGGAATACTAGCCCAAATCTCAAGAAAAATACAAATCCTACACTTTTATTCTTCCTCGATTTTCCATTAATATATGTAGTATTTTCGGCAATAAATATAGAGGAAGTAATTTGGAGGTTGTTTTGGGGATGGAATTGGAGGTTGTTTTAGATAACATGAGGGAGAGAAGATCGAAGTTATATGGGAAAGTAGGGAAAACCATGGGGAAGGTCCGCAGAAGGATTTTTGTAGCATCTCTCCCGCAGGTGAGGCCATGTGGAGAGATAGTCCCGATGTCACTCTCTTGTGAGATACTTGGTCGGTTCCCAATTATATATGTTCTTTTACTTCTAATTGGATATATTGTTGATTGTTGCTGATTTGTCTCTAAACTTATTACTTACTCCTTATCATTTTTCGAAATTAAACTCCTCCTTATTTAACCCTCTACCAAAAACTTCTTTCACTGAATTTTTTACCCAAAAAATACACCTTATACTGGATAGAGATACATATATCTCGTATGGTCATCTATAAACGATATGAAATATTATTGACCATTCAGACAAAATGTACTAAACGGTCCACAGATATCTGTATATATGATACCTAACTTCTCAGTATTCCTCCTGGCACACTTAGAGGATTTATTGGTATGTTTTCCCTTTATGCAATCTCTACAAATCCCGAAGTCAGTAAAGTCCCAGGGTCTTTAGAACTCCTTCCTTTACTAACCTCTTTAGCATCTCCAAAGAGATATGGCCTAACCTTCTGTGCTACAGAGATGAGGAATCCTTATTGACAATGTTTTCATTTATGGTCATCATGAAGTAATTACTTTTAGAGTCTATGTCCAGTTCATATAAGCCATCAATCAACCTACCATAGTCTACGAGAACTAAATCTTTGTTGATCAGAATAATGGAACCATCAAACTGAAAAACAAAGCCCATAAGCATTAGTCTTGAAATAGACAGAAAATTTCTTGAAAAACTTGGAACATAGAAAACTCTATCCAAGTCCAAAGAGTATCCGGTCTTAAGGAATAGTCTGTAGGTCCCCACACCTTTTACCTTGGAGCTTAGTTTATTACCCGAGAAGATGACCCTCTCTCTGTCAGTTGGGTCTCGTAAGCCAAAAAACCCATGTATAACAGTAGAGATATGAATTGTAGAACCAGAATCAATCCACCAATCATTGTTAGATTTATGAAAATGGACATGATTAGATTCATAACACACTATAGCAGTATCATGCATCTGCATGATACGCACTCGCACTATTTTATCACCGATCGGACGCCTAAATGACAGTTTGTCCCTTTTGTCCGGAAAAATCTCCCCGGACAGGGAGGTAAGGTTCAAGATAAGGTCTAAGATGTAGGGAAGGACGACTGTAGAAGGAACAACATGCATTATTACGAGGCAGAAATAAATTATTCTTTATCTGGTGATTAGCCCATACTAATTATCAGTTAGTAATATACGGACCTCCATGTGGGCAAAGGTCGCTCCCCACAGGAATTTTACTAAAAGGCCATAAGAAACTTCACGTTTCCCGAAAAGACCGATGAATTGTAAAAAGAGCCTAAGCAATGGTTCTTTTCCTGTGGGCATAAGAACCATCATTTTCTCCTTATACAATTTACCTTCTTATCCTAATTGCACGATATTAGGGATCGCCTTCCTTTGGGCAAAGACAAACCTTAATATCGATACAACTAGAAGGGGAACGTCACGATCAATCAAACTTATGTAATTCAACGCACCCCATGGCGCGTATTGCATGAATCACTCATGGAGAATGATCCAGGATGCTTTGGCTAGTCCCGAATCATTCCCCACGGGAGGGCTTTAGATCGTGATCATTTGCAAAACTTATACAATTATCCATATAACTCGACCAATGTAACTTGATTCAGCCGGAAAACCAAACAAAACCCGCACATCGAAACTTATGATCGAAATAAACATGTCATGTGTTCGCACTGATTCGATTCTCGAATCGAGACGAAAGTAGCCACACGACCTGAATTTCGGATCTACCCGATTCAGATCAACCATCACAATTTTACGATTAGCCGCATGGCTTCCCCAGCACATCTCTCGGCATAAGCCAAACGAGAGGGTCGATCTCCGATCGCGAAATCCACTTAAGCTACGAAGGTCGATCGGAGCCAAAAACGCGTGTGGATTTTAGGGTTTTAATGATCCATTGCCTAATCGATGATGGGTTTATTGAACCAGAAAAAACCCATTATCAATTGCAAAAGGAATCAAAACCCTAACTATATGGATAACCGATCATAGAAAAACCTGGCTCTGAACTAAGTGTAAGAAAAATTCTACACAGAAGCATGCAATTGTCTCTATTATCGAGAACCATTAGCTTTGAAAACGATGAACAAAGAGACCGTATGCGGAAGCGGTGGATCGAAACGTACCTCCGGCCATAATTTGCCGGGTGATGATGATCCGTAATTTGATTGACGAAGACGAGTCTTCTTCTTGCGAGATCCTAATCGCGATGGAGGAAGAGATGGCGACGCAATGCGATCTGACGATCGCCGGTGGAAGCCTTCAACTCCGGTTCTTCTTGGCGACCGAAAACCCGTGGAAACCCCCTTGGAGATCGATGAGACGAGAGAGGGACTGCAAGGCCTGAAGATCCTCTCTCTCTCTCTCTCTCTCTCTCTCTCTCTCTCTCTCTCTCTCTCTCTCTCTCTCTCTCTCTCTCTCTCTCTCTCTCTCCTTGCGAAACCGGGAGCACCAAAGGGTGGGGGAGGATTGCAATTGCAGTAGTCCTCTCTTCTTGTTTCGGATTTCAGGAAAGAGGAGAACAAGGAGAGAAGGAAGGGGAAAGGGCTGGTCTAGCCGGCCCCTCTCTCTGGTACCTGCGGACGGACGAAACCAGAGGGACGGGAGAGGGAGGAGATCACGGCCTCTGGGTTTGCACTAGCGGAACGAAATGGGGGACGAAATCCCCTATCTCCTCTCGGTTTCTAGCACACGCACCGCAAGGTATTGGCACCCCCTCCCTTAAACCCCTGTAGGTCTGAACCCAAAGGTTTTTCTGTTTCCAATTGAGGGTTCTTTATGTGTTTGCGCTTACTAATGAGATGCACTATATCTGACGCATTCATATTACACCAGTTGAGACCCACATCCACTCAAATTCTAAAACTAATTCCGACACATATAAGATTAGGATTGGTTCAAGATGACTGAATCACATACCTCTGAGCTCAATCTATTATCCACTAGACCGACCGAATCCAAAATCAACTAGATGAAGTCAAGCCAAAACCCAACAAGTCACGCTTTTAAACACTTTTTGTCTATCCCAGCTTTATATTAAAAAATAAGCAATCAACTTCATAAATATCATATCCAACTCTTTTGGAACAATATTAATTAGGTTAAGTTGATCCAATTTTACTTGAATGTAATGTGTTTGTAACTAATTCATTTTCACCTTGAGTTGAGGATTCAGCAAATGGTCGCGCACAAGCACACACTGTAATGTTTTCTCAAAAAAAAAAAGCACACACTGTAATGCATTACTTATGGAGTTTTTTTTTTTCCTCCCAAAAATAATACTATTTTGATAAATTATTCTAGTTTAATATGTCTGAAAAATTTTTAAAAATTTATGACTTTTATCACCATAGTGCCAACCTGAAAAATGTCAGTTCAAAACAATAAATAACCTTTTTTTTTTCTGGAAGCTACTAACATGAATGAAGTTTCCAACAACTACTTTGCGAGAAAGCTACCGTGCTTGACTTTTTTTAAGAGAGGGGGGGGGGGAGGACATAATGGGCAACATAGCCATCGGAGAAGGGCACACATGGCCCACAAGAAGTCACCGCACCATTGAGCCGGAGTACTAAAAATAATAAAATTTATGACTTTTATCACCATAGCGCCAACCTGAAAAGTGTCAGTTCAAAACAATAAATAACCTTTTTTTTTTTCTTTAAACGACTAACATGAATGATGTTTCCAACAACAACATTGCGAGAAAGCTACCGTGCTCGACTTTTTTTTGAGGGGGGTACATAATGGGACTACATAGCCACCGGAGAAAGGCACACATGGCCCACAGGAAGTCACCACACCATTGAGCCGGAGTGCTACACCGAGCGAGAGGAAGGGCCCACCTTGGCCCCTAAGAAGTCGCCACACTGAGCAGGAGTGGGGATCGAACCCCGGTGAAAGCTCACTAGGAGCAATATCACTACCAACTATCCAAAGCAGCAGTGGTCAGTACTCTGACTTAACCATATAAAAAGAACTAGATAATCACACTTATCATAATCCTCAGGATAAATCATGACCGTTACTTATCCATCCACATAGATATGGACAGCCTGCGTATGAAACTGGGTGCCTATTCTGCCCAAACTATCTTTCAAAAAAATTCTACACTTGGGCCCGACCCAATAGAACTTGGGCTGGTAATTGCGCACTGACAGCCCTACTCTGGTTACCAAAGTCTCTCTCCGTCTTTGAACACGGCCCATATGCACACCCCGAACCCAGGCGGAGGAGGCGGAGCAGAGGGAGAGGGGGAGGGAGAGAGAGAGATGACGCTGCGGCACGCGATGGTGTGCTCTTCGAACCAGAACCGGAGCATGGAGGCGCACTCGCTGCTGAAGCGGCAGGGGTTGGACGTCTCGTCGTACGGGACGGGGGCACACGTGAAGCTCCCCGGCCCCTCCCTCCGCGAGCCCAACGTCTACGAGTTCGGCACCCCCTACAAGCACATGTACGACGACCTCCGCCGCAAGGATCCCGACCTGTACGGTACCCAGCAACCCACAGCTCTTCTTGATTCCCGCCGTTCCCTCTCTTTTCCATTCCCCACCGCAGTCCGACGATCCGGATCGATCGGCGCAGGTACAAGCGCAACGGCATCCTGCCGATGCTGAAGCGGAACTCGACCGTGAAGACGGCGCCCCAGCGCTGGCAGGAGAACGCCTCCGACGGCTGCTTCGACGTCGTCTTCACCTTCGAAGAGAAGGTCTTCGACATGGTCATCGAAGGTCGGATGCCCATCCTTCAACTTTGTTACTCTGTAGCTTCCACCGATTCCTTTGATTGTTCTTTCTTAATCACAGCCCCAATAATGCCATGATTGTACTACATTATCACCTCAATCAATCGATCTCGCCAAGAACACTGAACCCTGTAGTCTCCTAAGGATGCCACTGGCAAAACAACTTTGGTGGGGGGGGGTGTCATTTTACTTATCACCTAAATGTTTGGTGTTGCAAATCAAAATAACCCCCTTTTTTATTTGAAGTTTAAGATCTGGCTTGAAGAGCAAACAAATTCATCCATATGAGACGGTTGTAACTTGGAAGGCTTTCCATCCTATAGATTGGGGAGTGATGTCCATGGATACAACACGGATGGTTGCATGGGTAGACATTAGATAGGGAGCAAGGATCGGATAACGTTAGCTATCGGCATCTGTTTGTCGTTATGATGAGATATTTGAAGGTGCAATTATGGGTATGGTGCAGCGGCTACATTCAACATTGGAAGGGGAGAGACGACGAGTTAATGTAGAATGAGTTGTCCATGTATTTTCCTGATTTGTTTGGTTCCTTTAAAAAGACGCTAAAGCGAAAGCAGTGCTATGAGATATAGGGAGGAGGTTTGCGGTATCTTTTATCGAGGAGGATTCTACCTGATGCCAATTTAAGGGCTTTTCTTGGATGGGTATTAAGCAGAGTTTTGAAAACCCCGACCCGGGGCAAGGTC